>CP136868.1:17837115-18437115 GCA_033000465.1 Sciaenops ocellatus
AAGCGTCCCAGAATCGGCTCTCCACCCGGCTCTGCGGAGAATACGCGGCTGTTCTATTTTTGACGGATCCCGCGAGCTGCCTGCATTAATCTGTACAGAGCAGCTTCAGCTAGCCGGAAGTCAGACACAGAAACAGCATAGAGAATCTGGGAGATTTTCAAAATAAAACACCCTGTGCAAACTGTCAGTCGTAAAAACAGCCAAAAGGGAAACAAATAAAGTACCTAGCATATTTCCATATTTAGAAGCATATTTTGAAGCACATAGACCAAGGAAAATGACCAAATCTGAGCAAGTTAATAAAGTCTGATGGGCAAAATGCTCCGCTTCTGAAACACTCCCAGTGGGGTTTTGAAGTCATATGGAGGACGGACCAAAACAGGGTCACAGCCCCATTTTTTGGTTTTCTTCTGATCCTCTGGCTGCTCTGCCTCAAATCTTGGTTTTTGACAAAGTTTCTTGATGAACTATAGCTGCTGTTGCTAGCTAATATTAGCTCAATTTATTAGCCGGGCTGTTTAGTCTGTGAGTTTAGTGCATCGAGGAAGTGTTACTGTTTGTATTAAGTGTACACAAGTGTTTTAGACCCCCGGGAAGAGGAGGTGTTCAGGCCCGAGGTGCAGGCAAATGCTGACGGGGAGCAGAGCTGGTGTTGCGCTAGAACTGGAGCTGGTCAAGTGGAATATGTAACCAGGCTTAGCAGCCTCTATGGACGAAAAGACGGTGATGTTGACAGAAGAATCCACTGGACAAGAGTTATCTGGAACTGAATATTAGTCATGGTGAGAACTTTGTGGAATAAAAGGCTGAAAGACATATGTGGAGCTGGGCTTCTTGCTGTTGGACTAGTGAGTAATATTAGTAAGTAATATACACTAATTTTTGATGATAAGTAATATAATCATACCAAACACACTTGTACAACTGTCCATGTTTGCAACAGTGCTATTGCACCTTTAAACTGGGGGGTGCTGAATAATTTCTAGTGTTGCTTTAAGATTAGCAATTAGCTACTTTAGCCACTAACTGCTAACAGACTGGGAGCTTCAGGCACCGGTGTTCCTGGGCGAGAGCCCCTGTACTTACTAACACCAACACTCTGCTCTGAGCTCTCAGTCTAGACAGAGTCATCTAATAGGACTGCTAAGTTAGTTGCCCGGCTACATAGCTAACAGCAACTACAGTTAGCGGCTAAAGTAACTATCCACTAACAGCAATTAAAGCAACTTGTCCCTCAGGAAACTCAGTGAAAAAAGGTTTGTTTCAGAGGATGAACTGATGATTTTGAAGACTGAAGAAGAAGAAGCAAACTGCTCTAGCAGAGCCTCAGAGCTGGAAATAAGCATATTGTGTGTTTCAGTTGCTGTTTCCAAAGTCATGGCTTAACTTAAAACCTCCTCTTGAAGCTAACTATAGCTTGTTTACTCCAAGTTTATTTTTTATTACAAGGGCAATACACATTGATCAACATCACTGTAAATGTGCTGGCGTTACCCGAAAGGCTTTTTTTTTTTTTTACTTCTGTCCCTTTGACAGATGTTAAACTAGCCACTAATTAGTGAGATTATACACTCTAATATTATTATTCATCAGAATATTTTCCATAGAGTACTGTAAAATTCTCATTTTTCTTTCCGTTGCAGCTAAAATATGAAACAATGTTAACACTGTAATCTTAAATTCTAAAAAAAAAAAAAAAAAAACAGTTGAGTGAGAGGCTGCCTCATTTGTACTCAGCTCAGCTCCCAGCAGGATACATTCACTGTCACACTTTAATGCAGAATAGTTTGGGGAAAACTTATTTTATTTCTGTAAGTGAGATAAGAAAAGTGATATAAATCTCCTGTCTCCTATGTGTTAAGTACAGAGATGGAGTCAAGATGTGTTACGCTTCGACTACATAAAGAGTGGAAGCTGCCAGCCTGGCTTTGTTAAACCTGTACAGACAGACAGATGTAAAAGAAAAAAAAAATGATTTTATGGGATGTTAGCAAACAGACAGATGAAATGACTGTGCACCACCACCCCAAGTTTGTTATCATGTGAGTTTTAGCGCTGATTAAAATACATTTCTTTTAATTAAAGACATGACTAATGTTACATAATATATGTACCAACAGTACATGTACCTTGTGTTTAGAGTGCATGGAGAAATTAAAACTTACCTGTAATTAATGATTTTAGTCCTATTTAGAATATGGGGTAGTGGTGCATTTCAGCCTGTTTTCATAGATGAAAGAACTCAGAAAAATTATCTTGGAAAAACTTTTTCACCTTGCAAAACATTTTTTCTCAAGTCATAATCCCACGAGAGAAAAGACTTTTCATCTGTAATGCTTAGATAAGAACCTCAGCATTTTACTGTCTTGTTTTCCTGGGTCCATGTTTCTGTCAGCCTCGTTTGTTGGGTGGAAATCTATAAAATCTATAAAACCAATGAAACATAACACTCATAACACCCACCCACCCACCCCTGCCTCTAATCTTTAATTGCTAGGCTAACCGTGCCCCGATCTCAGCTATATACATCACACAGATGTGATTTGTTTTGATTCTTCTGATCTTCCTCCCAGAAAGAAAGCAAATGGACATGTTTCAAATATACATTTAATGTTTAATGTTGCAGCAGACTGCAACTTTGACATGACATTGACTAAATATTATATGTCACTGGTACACCATCACCACTTTCAAATCTAGATTGGTTATGTTGAATCAGATACGACTCCGAATGAAATTCTCCTTTTATTGATTTAGCAGCAAACAATGTAATACACAGATGCAAGATTGTCTTGTTTAATATTTCATTTGAGCATATAAATGTTTCCAAGTATATAAATGTAGTATGTAGTATGTGACAGAGTCAATTGCAGTTTGACAAAATCAAACAAAATGCAGGAGTGTAAGCGGCACAGGATCATGGTCTAACAATGATCTGGGTTGCTGTGTTCTATGGTAATCATATGGTATTATAGGATTCTGGTTATGGACAACTGTACAGAATAGACAACAATTGTATGTTTGTCTATTGCTACTTTTCATATTTTGGGATGTTAAACACTACACTGACAATGAAGAATCCAGTTGGTTATAAACATTCAAAATAACATGCGTTACTGTGAAAAAAGCATCTATATTCAAGTGGAAAGGAATCAGATGATACCAGTCAGTATTAATGTAATGCAGTTTATTCAAATTCTAGATGAAAGACTAAATTTAGCATCATATTGCTCTGTAAACAATTATATAATAACTTTCCTGATCTCTAGTCAAATAATTTGTAATATGATGGGTTTTATGAAATCCAGCATATATTCCATAATAACAAAGAACACAAATTAAACACAAAAACAAGACAAGACAAAATACAAATAAGTTGTTTTTACAAACAGAAAGTACACGGTCTGTAATAGACACTGACATTCAGCAGGATAAAACTAAAAGCCTCCACAGGGCGGCACTGGAGAGCTCAAGGGAAGGCAAATATACTGTGTGAGATGAATTTGAGTTAAATGTTGTATTCCTTCTCAGTCATAATTCGGTGTCCATCACGAAAACATTCATAAACGCATTAATAAGATGCTACAGAATATCCCCACGTTTTTAAGTTCAAGAGAATACTTTGTTGCACATTACAGCAGCTCATTTACATTTTGCTCTCATGATGTCTTTAAATTCTTTTTTGTTGAGGGGGAGTCATCATGTTTGGTTTTCAAATAGTCCTAGCATACTTCCATTCATCAGATGACCGAAAACATCTTGACAATGAAGTTGCAGCAGGAGAAGCAGCTCTTCCCGTAGGAAATACTCAGAATGACTTTAAAATACAAATACGTGACTCTGGACATGATTTCAATTACAGAAGGACCAGCTAAGATCACTTAACAGTTGGTCACCGTGGCTGTAATTATTACTGAAAAGAATTACTCACATATGTGCTTTTAAATCACGTAATGGTGACCTTGATGTGATTAAAACCACCACAAGTGTTTTCTAGTCTTTTTAGGCAAGATGATGAATCAGTCACCACTATTAAAATCCAGGTGACTCTGAAAATCTTTAATTATCTAATTAGACATTATGGCAAGTCTATGAGGTAAAGGCACCCACAATATTGTTTTGTGATATGATGTCTGGTATTCATTTTAATTGTTTTGTTTGCAGTAAATATAAATATTCACAGTAGATAACAGCAATCAGCAAAGATTATACTCTAAAATGTAAAAAAAAAAAAATAATACATCTTTAATTCCCTGACATTTGTTCTCAGTACATGAGACAAACATTACAAACAATCTAAAGCATTAGGATACAGCGACAATACTACCATCTCTTTAATTCAACAAATAAATCATCACAACCCTGCAATCACCTGCTGGTCCTGTAATGCTACATATCTTACACACCGTGGGTTTCCACTAATGCTCTTGCAGTGCTCTTCAGGAAAACACAGCCTCTCTTTGTTGGCTCATGATGGCAGTTTCTCAACTCTTCACTAAACTGTGTCACCACAGGAGGTTCTTTAGGTTAGTCGTCTTCTTTAGATGTCCCTGGGACAACAACCTGCTCCTCCGCAAAGCACCGCTTGAAGAAGGTGAGCACGGTGTTCAGCATGTAGTGTTTGGTCTTGGCTGAGGCAATATTGTGTCCTTCATCTGGGAAAATCTAGGCAGCAGAAAAAACAAAACAAAACACACACAAAAAACAAGTGTCATTTAGTCTTTTTTCAAATGTATTTGACCTTATGTTTTTAATAATTTCAAATGTGTTTGGACTCTAAAACTTCAAGGAATGGTTCAACATTTTAGGAAATATAAGTTCCTCCCGAGAGTTACATGTGAAGAATGTTACCAGTCTCATAGTTTTATGCTAAATATGTAGCCTAGCTGGAGCCAACAGCTTAGCTTAGAACAATGACTGGAAACAGCTAGTCTGCCTCTGTCAAAAGGTAACAAAGTCAGCCTGCCAGCACCTCTAAAGCTCACTATTTAACACATTACATCTTAAAACATTAAATCTTGTTTAATGTGAACCAGAACAATAATATATAATCTGATTGAAAATACATAACTCACACATCAGAAAGAGGATTTCAGTAATCGTAATACTGTTTTTTAAGTCATTGTGTTTCTCCTTTAACTCATGTGACAGAGAAATACTGTGTGCTCACGTTAAGTTGGACACTGGAATTTTCTTTAATATCAGACCCGTTAGTTTAGTTTTAGTTTCATTATTTGCACAGTTCATAAAACACAAAAATCATTCATTCACTCTGATTATCCATCCATCCATTATCTATACCCTCACTGGGGGCTGGATGCCGCTGCCACCTGATATTGGGTGAGAGGTGAGGTACATCCAGTATAGATCACCACTTTATCACAGGGCTAAGACAAAGAGACAGAACCATTCAGACTCACATTCACATCTATAGGCCATTTAGAGTCGCCAATGAACCTAACTTGCATGTCAGCACAAAATTCATACTCCAATGAAGATGTTGCTGTTACCCAGCCCTATCCAGGATGCTTTTACCTTAGTTACTCCTAAAACCATGAGACTATGACAGCTGCTCAATTGACCCATTAACACAACATCAAGGTCTCCCCTTGTTACTTGTCACTTAGAGACGAAATGGCCATAGTTACCTGGAGAGTGTAATTAACATTGAACCCAGATAGCAGTTTGACCAGCTCAGCAGAATGCTGGAAATGAACAGTGGCTGAAAAAGAACAGAGTAATACAATAAAAATTAATCGCAGTCTGACACAACAGCTACTCAGTTTATTGCACTTCCAGCTGAGAATGAAATTTTTTTGTAGACCCAAAGAATTTTGCCCAGCAAATCATCATTTGCAACCATTACTTCAATGTAAAATGGAACGTAAAACTGTATAGAGATCAGATTGGAAGAACAAGTCAAGAATGAGACTGCTACATTTAATAAACATAACACACCAATATGTCTTTTCACGTCAGCGTTTGTGAGGAAATTCTAGCATGCCACATATGAGGTTACACAGGCTCAAGCTTATGTCTTGAGGTTACTGTGTGTTAAATCTTAGATTGTTATGGAGACACTGTCTTCTTTACCTGCAGCTGTATGTTTGTGTTTAGGAAGGCAGGCACCATTCTGATCATTATTATGGTCAGAGAATAGAGCTGTCTCACTCCCTTGACACAACATACCAAGAAGCCTCTATAGGGTCAGATAACAATGTCGGACCACGAGGGGTAAACATATTTTCTTGTTTGGAGACTAACGACCATTTAGGGACATAGTGTAGTTATGTCACTTTTCAGAGGGCATATAGACGAAGACAGCTTCTGCAGAATTGAGCCGGCATCATGACAAGTGTATTGATAAATCCTCCATTCTCCTTGGCCAAGCTTCAATAAACCTTTCAGCATAAGACATCTTGGACTCCACAACACTGGGTCTGAGTTATATTGACGAGATGGCGCGTCTTTTTACAGTATAGTCATTTTATAGTATAAGGAGAAAGTCCACATCTGGAGGATACTGGGGTGGATGGATGGGTCAAACGAACACAAAGGGCTGCTGTTCGTGTTCTGTTTGAAACTAAAAGCGGCCAGCATTTTCCTTCAAGTTATGTATAGATTTAAGATTTACGTGCTTAACGTTTCCCAAACCTAACCAAGTAGTTCTGCTGTTTAAGCCTAATCAAACTGGTACCATTTTGCATTTTGTTTATTGTTGTTACTATGACGACAAAGTGACTTTTGCTGCATGTCCAAAACGCATAAAGTGCAGTACCTGTAACAACGGCAAATGACACGTGAAAAGCATAAAAGATGTGAAATGATGTGAAAAATGTCCTTAAAACTGGTGTAGTATTTATAGGCCATCCCATGGTGTTACCGGGTTACTACACATTATTTGGCATGATAAAAATAGAAAGATATAGCGAAAATAACATACAAAACAAAATAGTATATTGTATGCATCATGTGTTTTTAAATATCCTGCAAAAATTCAAGTCAGTATTTGATATAGAGGCTAAGGCCAAGAAAATTCTTATTTAAAAAAAAAGGTGTGGGACACAAACAAGCATGACATGTCACAAGATAACCCTTCAGACCAGATTCAAGACCAAGACTGGAGTTTTTAATGGCCAGCCTGCCAATAAACCATATTATACATCTATACATCTGCTTTATTGTCAGTACCTGTACCTCTACTCACCATCTGCTGTGCCGTGGATAATAAGAAAGTTCAGAGGACTCGGCGCTGTGATGTTACTGAGGAGACTGGAAATCTGCCAGAGAGAATAAAGAGGAAAATTACCCTCCACAGAGCAACGCAGTAACAAATTAACAATATGTTAATTCCACAGACACACCACGTGGGTTTTTGCTCTTACATTTACAGGAATGAACATAGAGTTTCAGGTTGGAAAAAGGAAAATCACATCTTTGACCAGGATCAGTTCCCAACAAGTGAATTTTAAGAAATTAGCTCCTCTCGGATGTAAACAAAGACAGAATTACTGTACATAACAGTGAGTATTAATGTAATAAATAATGTCTTACTCAGCTCAGATTAGAAGTACAAACCAAATCCTCATCATTTTTTTCCAGTTTGGAATGACAGATGGCTCTAAATACTAAAATACCCATTAGCCTTTGTTGCTATGGATAAATGTGTAAAAGGTGCAATTTTTTGTAATCCCGTGGTGCAGCAAATTCAAAAGTCTTTGTCATTTCAAAAGAGTTTTTTCTCAACAGGCCGCACAGGTGTGATCAATCACCATCAATGGCAACAATGGCTCAGTTCTTTTTAACTGTCCCAGTAAGCCATGCGAAAGAGCCAGCATGTGCACGACATGGACCCTCAAACTGGCAGACCTAAATGGAATGCAGCCATCATTTATGTTATTAGATACACCTGTGCTTTTCCTGCCATGATGTGACAATGTGAAAAAAAAGGCCTGTCGGGGACTAAACCAAACATAAAACCAGCCTCCAAATTCATCTGTGGTTGTTCTCAGAATCAATCCTGTGCGTCAAGAATAAAATACACCTCTTGCTATGATTACTACAATCATAAAAATATTTGTTTTATTTCATCATACAACAGTAAAGAACTATGTGTAATAGTTATTATGTATTCAAATCACTGTGTTGCACAATAAACCTGTCAGTACTAGAGGAATGACATGATTATAATACACTATTTCCCTTCGGCTGCAGGTATGCGGTGCGGTGTGTTCAGAATCAGATCGTGGCACTCTGCACAGTCCAGACAGCAATAACCTGATATTGTCTGGAGAAGCCTTCCCTCTATTTGAGACATTTTTGACATATTCACAGCTGTTATGACACAAGAAATGTGACTGGCTGAGAGGACAACGATCGCCACCCTCTCCAATTTTGCATTCCTTTTCACACTGCCTCTGTGTACAATGCTGCTGTGGCCCCTCATATGAATAAAAATAATAGGTGTGTTTGGACCTCTCAAGACCTGCCGCTTTGTGCTGGCCGCTGCAAATAAAACGTCTCTCATTTACATGTTGAATACCGCAATGAACTGGTTTACAAGAGTCGGGTTTGCATTTAAGCATTGTTTATAATCCTGTTAGGCCAGGAGCATCAGCTGGGTGTGAGCATGTGTTCTAGCTGTTTACAGGAACATTTAATGCTAGTGTGAAAAATAACTGCACATTCAAACTCGTACTTGGTATTTCTGATCCGCTTTTGCTGGCGAGCCAAAGTATTTCTCAGCATAGGCCGACCCTTTATGAGGACAAAAAAGGAAACAGTTAATGGTAAGATATTGTGAATCAGGGCAGCATTGATGTTTTAATGAACTCACTATTCATTCATGGTAACACTTCCATTGCCTTTCAATATAACTTCTCCACTTAACATTGGACATTGTAACCACTGCATACATTGTAACAGAAAATGCCATTTGTGATTAATGTTACTCTACTCTGTGTATAAGCTGCCTGTTTGTTTGACATTCAATGACAATGACTATTCCAAGACATATAGCCATGTCACCATTGATGACCAAATATTGCTCTTTGAGTATCTTTGGCACATCTGGGAAAAGCTACGACTTCACATCATGTTAATATTGTGAATATATGTGATGTCCCATCACTGTACAAATTTTGCTCATCTCACCAAATAGTCTCCAGTTTGTTATAGGAGCTACAGCGATGCCACAGCGGAACATAGAGCTGTAGGAGAGGAGCAGAAGAGAGGAAAGAAATCCTCCATATGCCTGGAAAAAAAACCCCAACATGTCAGGTTTGAAAGAATTAAAAGTATACATTTTATGTGGTTATTTAGATATTAGATACAGAAGCTAAGTTACCTTTCCATAAACTCCAATTTTGTTGCCATCAATATACGGTAGCCTGATCAGGTGCCTGACAATTTAAAATAAAATAAGAAAAATTATGGTGATGGAATGGTGATCTCTTCCTAATAAGACTACTCAGTAAAAGATTGTCCTTAATCTGTGCAAAAAGTTAACAGAATTTAGCTGACTTTAAGCTAATTTAAGGCTTTAGCCATCTGAATTATAGCCACAGGTTATTCGTCTTCGTACGTCTGATGTGATCTGGTCAACTGAGAAGGCTGGAGCTTATAGTAACCAATACATCTTTTAATGAACATTCCACTTGTGAATATTGTATTGAGAAACATTTATTTTTTAAACAAGCAGCTACTTAGAGCTATTCACTGACACCTAGCTTAGTCCATGAGGCAACAAAAGTCCTCACACTGAGGCTCACCAGTGGCTAGCTTTCCAGCTAACAGGTCACAACATATAACTGGAAGGCATATTTATTCTCTTGTTACAAAGTCTAGCTGTTTCTTTACTGAACATACAGAGACTAAACTGATATTAACCCTCTCATTTAAAGAGAATAGTAAATATAATATAATATAATGTAATTACTGAAATTCAAATGTTACAAAATAATCAAATAACACAGGTGTGGAGATTTAAATATATGCAGTGTCAAAGTGAACATTACACTTTGTGTAACGAATCATTACTGTGGTAAACTTCAGTTACAAATAAAAGACTTGTCAGCCTGCAGATACATCAGGACAGTTTTAGTGCTCTTTTTAGATATTTGATCACAACTGAACAGTATTGATTTGATGATATGTAGAAAAGGCATTAATTAATATACTTAAAAAAAACATCATATCAACATGTGAAAAGAATATCAGCACCTTCAATAAAACAAATATTAGCATATCCACACTATGCTGTATATAGTTTGTAGAATCAAGGTGATTCTTAAAAAACTACTTACTCCAGAGCCGTGATCTGGTCCTGAACATCAACAGTTCCCAGTCTCTGGTGAACCTCGTGCAGGATCCTCTGACCCTGGAAGCCACTGCCCCGGCCGTCCAGACGAGCCACGATGATACTGTCTGAACTGACCAGCACAGAGTCCCAGCCGAGGGAGAAGCGATCACTCACAGCCTGGCCACCAGGGGCGCTGTCACTGTGAAAAGACAGTATGAGTTTAGTCTATTAAACATTACGCAAATAAGCCCAGACTAAATAAACATGTTCAACCATTGACTTATGTTATCTGAATAATTTTTAGTCTTTATGATGTAATTTTCAAGAAAAAAGTATTTTGTGTAAATTATCAAACACCCCTTCAAATTAATCTTGTGACCCCTTTTTGGGGTCCTGACCCCCAGGTTAGGAACCTCTGCAATTTAATTTCCAGTTCTTGGCCTTTCATTTGATAAATGATTGTACGAATGATTCTGCATTGTTTAACATTTTAAACAAAGCATGCATTAAGAATTCCTCCATAAAACTTAAATAAATCTGAAAGTGAAATCACATACAGAATCAGTAATAGTGGGTGCTCCCTTGTTTCATCCAAATCTTTTGGGACAATTAACTCCAGACGAAGTGCTGCAAAACAAGTCAACAACAGAATTTCATGATTTGTCATGTAATTTTTGTCAAGTTTCTAACTCACAATCTCTGGATGAATATTTCCTGGCATGTCTTATATTTAATGTTTGAGCACTTTATATTTGGTTTTACCTTATGGTGGGTATATCAACATTTTCCAGTCTAAGCCCTTTAATAATAATATATTGTAAATTTTCGTTTGGATGTAGCTTAAATACATTCATCTGTGTATATACTAAATGTGATATGCCTAATATGTTTGTAGTGTAATGTGGTGCTTGCCTCTAATGCCTAAAATGTATTGCTTAATATGATAAGCCAAGTGTTTTAAATTAAGTGCTTAATGTATAGATTCAGATACTTTTGTCATTGATTTGCAACAGGTAGGGTATGCCAAAACCAGATGGATTGTGGGTATTTAAGATGACAACTATTAAGTTAAGTTTGATGAAGAGCCTTGTGCTCAAAATGTCACTTGCTAATAAAAAAAAATCTCTACGGAAGCTATTTGGTGTGTAGATTTATCTTTTGCATCTAATTCTCAGCTTAACATTCAGTCAGAAGTGCCGTTTGATGGTGAAGATGAATCAAAAATGGGTGTTTGTTATGCACTTGATGTATATCTATCTTGCTGACTACATCAAAGTCTAACACACTGCATGGTCAGGTACACTAACTTCATCAGTCATGAAAGATGTCTGTACTAATCAGTCACAGTAAGTAAGTTATACAGTCAATTGTTTTTCCTGAGTGTATAGTTTGAATAATTTTGAGTCACTCTAAGTTTAACATAGTCTTAAAGTACCAGAGTAGAAAGTCAAAGACAACTGGACTACAAAATGTTTTTATGATTCACCCAAGATGACTTAAAACTAGGACATTTTTAAAACCTGTATGGGTGATGTGAGAGTTGAAATGATGGAAGTCATGGGATCATTGATGGAGAGTTTAACTGGTGTGAAACCACAGGGCAAAGATGTAACAGTACTGTCAGTAGAGAATAAGTGAGTATATTGCTTATCAGACCTGATAAAGAACTGAAGAAGAAGTCTATTAAATGTGTGAAAGTTTAACTGTGTAAAGCCGGCCTAAGAATCAATATGAAAATCCTTCAATGCCCTACATAAAGCTTGATAAACATGTGAAAAATAAGCCTAATCTACTAGTAGATGGGTCACAAAATTGACTTTCTGCAGCAGGGGCACACTGGGTTAATAATTCAGGCCAGGAATCTAATGTCAGTCCAGGCTAATCTCCACTCTCACTTCATTCACAACACACAATGTTTACTGTAAGTGTTTTGTTGATTTTTTTTTTCTTACTGTTTATGCCAACACATCCTCTACTTTGTGTTTAAATAAACATCCAGAATAGTTAAAAACAGCCTAATGTCTTTGGTCAAATTGTGGTAGACTAATTTAGCCATAGCCATGCTACACTAAGTTTACTCTTGTGTGCATAAAAACACACTTTATGTGAAAGGTTCCACCATTTAATTTCTTAACCTAAATTTTGTTCTTCAAACTGATTATAACTCATTACCAGAGAGAGGAGTGTTAGTTGGTGGTGAAGATGAAAAAAAGTTGGTTCTTGTAAACACGGTGATAGGGGTGGTGATGAAGATGATACAAACAAAGGGAAAATTAGAGAACAAGAAATCATTATTATAACCCACATTAAATTTTGCACATAGTAAAAAAATGTTTATAATGTCATACCAAAGTTGTTGATTTGTACAGTTCTTCTTTCCCACTTGGGTATTGTCCTGTTTATCAGTGCATGTCTTAATGCCGTGTTCCTTTCCAGAGTCTTGTGCTCTGTTAAATGACAGGACAAGAAGAATTACTCGTGCTACCGAAAAAAAAAAACAATGACTTGATAAATCCTCAATAACAAATTAACAAAATGTCCTGCTTGGCTATGAACTATTGAGGAAATATCCAAGCTCTGTTCACATGCAATATCAAAGACACAATAGGCACAATTGAAATAAAAAAACGGACAAGACAGTGCACTTCACCAAATGTCACCATATTAATGTCAAACAGCACGGCAACTAAAACTGTGATTTTTATAAGAACAAAAATAATCAACATCTCTCAATCTGTGAGCGTGTAGGAGTAGAGAAGGATAACTGTTTATCTACTGCAGAATCCCCAGACGCACCTCTGAGTGCCTCTGATTTACACTCAGCAGCATTTCAAGCACTTAACACCTTAATCTTAATTGCATCCATTCGTTTTTTTTTATAGCCCTAAGTAAACCCATGACCCAAACTCATGACTGTGACTTAATCTCCAAAAATGAGTTGATCGATTAATGCATTTTTTAGACCCTGAAGGAAAAAAAAAAAAAAAAGAAAAAACATACTCCTACCCAAACATAATGAACATATATCTGATGCAATTGAGTGAAAGAGTCTAAATAGTAAATTGGTTCAAGTTTGTCATTCCCAGAGTACTCACTGTTCATAGCACTTAGTGTGTGAAGAGTAGTTTGGGGTATTCCAGGACCTGTCAGGAAATGCAACTTTATTGGACATTTTATTAACGACACTTTACATTAAGACAGTAAACCCTAAGAGGCTAAAGAAAAAAGAAAAAGAAAAAGAAAAAAAAGCCAACAACAAACAAAGTAAATAAAAAAAAGAGCAATGATAAAGGAATAAAAATGAGAAAAACACATCTAGAAAAACGTTCCTATATTGAATATGAGAATTCTCACTATACTTGATGTGGTAAAAGGCTGACATTTAACCAGCACCAACTCTTGTTTTAATGTTTTAGCTTGCATTTATAAATACTGACTCAACTCACGATTGAGGCCTCTCAAACAAACACAATTAAAATACAAACTCTATTAAATATTGAAATAACCTTGAGACAACATTTCATGTGTGAATGTGTGAAATAATGAACCAGATCTTGAAAAAAGTGTTAAAAAGTGCAAAAAAAAGTGAATTAGATTTGGACAAACATGCAATTCTTCAACATTTTGTGTTACTGCAGATGAAATCTGATCATGTCATGAAAACCTTGCTATGAACCACTCAGTTACGGCGTTGCTTTTTGGTTATAATGAGGCTTTACCTCTGCAATTGAGAAGAACATGCTGATAGTCTGGGCTGATGATCGTGTCGTAGTAGGTGCACTTTAATTTGAAGAGGGAGCAAGTGAGACATTCTTTATGAAAAGGATCCACGGTGGAGACTCTGTTTGAGGGAAAACAACAAGGACAAAGTATATAAGAGATACAATCAGTCTGTTTCTAGACTGCAGGCAAAAGATAATTTAACAGAAAAATGTGCCAAAAAAAGAAAAATGTCGTAATTATCAACACTGTAGTTTAACTCATAAATTGCTTCCATCTGCCTTACTCTGTATTTTTAATCTGCTGAAAAAAGCGCAAATATCACAAAAGCATATTTAGGCCTGGCGGAGGTGTAACAGTATCATAAAAACTAAATGTGACTACATGAAAACAAACTACATGAATACATAATGACATACATGAAACATGTTATTCATTGACTGAAGCTGCTGCTCAGCTGGAGAGACTGAAAAATGATGTGAAACGAAACATCAGATGTGCGTGGAGGGATGAGCAGACTAACCTTCCTCACACTAATACATCAACCAAACAAATACTGCATTTTCATTGTTTTCCACATGTGTTTTTCCCTGTTTGAGATTTGGCTGGTGCCAATTTAATTATGTCAATGGCAATGGCTTAATGGCAGAATTAGCAGCACCAACTGTTTATCTGAATGCACCAGCCCCTAATATTCATATGACAATAGTGGATGGAAACGCGATAATTCATATTTTCTTTTGACACTTTTCTGGAAATTCTGTTAAAATTTGTTACATTACATGGATGGAAACCTGACTATGGAGCTTTATATCATGAAAAATAAAATACAATACAATATAATTTACACTCAGGGCTACAGTGCTTTTATGGGATGCTTTCTTGCCATGGCTTGGATGAGATAAATATGAAGCTATCACCAGCAGCTGGTTAACTCATATCTGGCTTGTTTACTCTATACTTGATTTTGATTAATATTGTGTATTTACCACACTGACATAAGAGTGGTATCAATCTAACTTTAGGCAAGCCTATTTCCTAAAAAGTCTAATTCTTTATTGATGGTTCTTTCTCTGCTACTGCATTGAAGTGAATTCGATGTGGTACCTGTACAACTGCCGTTGTGTTAAGCCTTCCTCTGTACTTAGGAAATAACTGCAAAACATTAAAAGACCTGTTATTCAAGAGTTATTTTTATGTTGTGTATTCAAATGTCAATTCAAATTTACTTTCATGTCATATATAAACATCATTGGTGTGTTATTAGGGTGTGGTGTCAATAGTTTGTGCTTACACTGAGTTTGTTCTCTCATCATAGGCCAGAATTTGAGAGACTTCCCAGCTTCCTGAGGTCAGATGGCGTACGTTGACCTCTTGACCCTCAGACTGAGAAACATGACAAAGAATACAATACAAAAGAGAAGTGAAAGTGTCTGAACATGACCTTGCATGCCCTACATGGTCTTAAAGGTGTGAGTTGAGTTTTTTTACCTGGCTGGGAATTTCAATCTCAAACGTTTGTCCCACACTTATCTCTACAGAAACTGAATTAAACTGGCATAGAACTCAGTGCCTCCGGTGCATCTACTATACAATACTGTCCTTAATTTATTCAAGTGAATATATTCCTAATTCTCTGGTGTTTCAGGAAATAGGGTTAGAATATAATTCACAATGATGAGACTTCAAATGGAACTTCATGAGCCGTACTGTATGAATAATTTCAAGACCCTTACTGTAGGCAGGGCAGATAAGGGAACAAAAGGAGAAAAGTACATCGAGACAAGTAGTTTTATTTAAAAAGCACCTAACTAATTGTACAGTATTCATTTTACTAAAAGTTTGTAGTAGTATTACTTGATTGGAGATCATGGTGATATGGTTGAATGTCCCATGGCCACCCTGTTTCAACGGCATAGTGATGAAGAATGTCGAGCAGTCCTTGGAAAAAATCGGCTCCTCATTCTGAGAAGAAAGATAAACAATAGACTTATTGCAAATGTTTCCAAAAGTGGCCGAATGGCAGTGAAAGACCTCTAGTAACAGTCCTATAAGTTCTATAAGAGACATGCCATTATATTTGAGCAAAAAGCCTCCCTTCTTTCTGATCTGGTCCACTTTTAAATTGCTCTTGATGTTGTTTACTGTTGAAGCAAACTCAAAACTTCATTCGTGTTTACTTCATGTTTAATATAATATATACTTCTTAGTTTCTCCTCTTGAAAAAACTAAAACAAAAAACAACCCAAAATTTTATTCACTAAATATTTCCTAGTACTTTCAATCGCTGTTAATTAAACTGGAAATTATGTTTCACATTAATTGCAGCTCAAAGTGTAACAATTTGTTCCTTTTCTGTGGGAATTTGAATCAAACCCTCTGACAGTAGCAAAACAGTGATTATAAAAAACAAAACAAAAAAAATTGCAAAGTGCATTCCCGTCTTTTGAATTACTGTACAATAAATTCAATCTGCCTCAATCTTGTTTCTTTTGCATTCTACAAATTCATAACTAAATCATATGCAATACAACTATGTTTTAAGGTGTAATTACTATCACCCAGATGGAATCCTCGTTATCTGTTAAGGGGGGAAATATCATATATCTATAACTGTAGGAGGTGTGCACTTTGCATTGATATTTACCAGGCCTGGTCACATACAATAGACTTTTTACACAGCAGCCATTTTTTTTTTTTTTTTTTTTGTATTTTATTGCAGCAGAGACTTTCCAGTGAGCCAACGTGCACCACAGCTGCACCCTGACTCTGTTTGACCTGAATCAACCCTAATTAGTATCACTGGTAACACCTGTGCTTACCCTACTATTTCATGTCAAAATGGCTGCTGTGAAAAAGGTCTATTCAGGGTGTTGCATCATCTCTATTTTTAAAAGGTCAAGCTTTCTAAAATGTATCCTATTAAATCCTGTTTATGTGTGTCTGTTGTGGGGTATTTCCTGCGTTTTTGAAGAACTTTTGGAACTCTATATTTAAAAATGTATGATACAGTTGGACACTCGGTGGAAACTGACTCAGTGTAAACTGTATGCGGGGTACTGGGAAAGGACAGTGGCGTGCAGATTAATTCTATTGAACTCGAAACAGGCACATCTCCCACTAACGCTGTGCTGAAATGATGTTATGCAACACATTTAACTGTAAAAGCTGAAACATTCACTTTATGAGCTTGTATACAGTGCTCACTATTTTTAAGTAAATTAAGTGTAAAGCTAAGTGTAAGTATTTCAGTATTACTTTTCATAACTATTTTGTTGTACTGATGCTGAAATACAATGTCAAGCATTCAATTCCATTTCATTTTATTGTTTTTAACTTGCCCTTTATTAGAATTATTTGTCCATGTTGCTATCATTACAGATTCAGCTACTATATATTACAAGCTTTCATATAAAATTAACAGTTTATCGGGTCTTATAATTGGCACATCACAGATAAAGAAGCCCTTCTGCAGTGACGCACTCACCTGACGATCAAGCCACTTCTCTGATGTCATCACATGTTTCTGAATTGGAAAGATCAAGTCAGTACAAAACACTTCTGTAAAGTCATTGAAGAAGACAGAAGAATTATTCATAAAATATATATATATATATATAACCTTTGTGCAGTCACTTGTTGTGACATCACACAATGAAAGAATTGACATATTTTGAGCTCGATTCATCCATCGTACACTCAGCATCTCCTGTGTCACCCATTTCACCATGGTGACGTAGTATTCACTAGAAAAGAGCAAATAACCAGTGTGTTAGTCAAGACCACCTAAAACAAGACAAAGACCAGAGTGTATTGAGATAGAGACAAGACCAAGACCAGACAGTATATAGCACACTCGTTGCTAATATTTGCCAAATCTCTTTGGGTGAGATGTAGTCCCAGCAGTCCCAGTAAGCGAAATGTAGGATTTACATGCTGTGTGTTTACTTTTAGAAGCCATTTTGCAGATGAACTCTTTTTGGTTTAGGAAGTCAAATTTCATTACAGAAGATTTGGCTGATCTATCTTCCCAGAGACACATTCACTTTCTAGGAGCTGAATACTCCTTTCTTCATTTTTCTGCACTGAGCGTCCATGCAGGTGTTTGCTATATAACTTGACTGTATAACCACGTTTTGAACTGTTTCTCAGCCTGCTTTCCACTGTCATTTCTTTCAATCTCTCCAGGGAAAGTGAAAGTGAAAGTTCTGACTTAAGTGTAAAACTATTTTCTGTTCACTATGAAACTGTGGTGGGACAAATAAGGGCCATTAGTGATTAAAGGGGAAACACTGGTATCCTCACAGTTGTGACTGATTTTACCATGACTGGACTTGAAATAGAGTGAGACAAGAGTGAGTAAAAATGGCCGACCTTCAAGACCGATCCCAAGTACTACGACACTGGCAGCAACCAAAATAAACAGCCTGGATCAATAAGACGTTATTCATATTTAAAATGTGTTTAAGTCATACCTCTTTTCAAAACTGTCCGGAGGTCTCAGTTCTGTTGTGAGGGAGCTGCCATCTACAGTGACGACATAGAGTCTGGCAGTGGGATTGATTTGACCCATCTAAAGTAAAAACAGCGCAAATGTGCAATTACATTCACAAGCCTAATCAAATTGGATGTAATATCCGTGATGCACTGCATGCACCACAGCGATAGCAATAAACACTGAGCAACACGCTGCTCTCGTTTTCTATTTTTATGTGCTGTTATACTGAACAATGCCAGTAGGACTTAGTAACAGAGGATATAATGAGAATATGAAACAAGAAGAGAACAAACTGTGTTGTTGTATACTGTGCAGGCCCTGGGGCAAGCCAGTCATTTTACTTCGCTTAAGCTTCCCTCAAAAACAGAGCTCATTACTCTACATGACAAGGGAAATCTCAAAAATACAGCATAACCTATCACACAGATGACAATATCTATTCTGCACTTATGCCCGCTTATTTTTATTGGTTATTATTCATGTCTTCTCCAATCCTTCACTTTCTGCTCTTTGGGATGTATAATAGCTTCTTGGAATAACTCTTTTCTGTCTACTGATGCCATTTGCAGCACAAAACCTGACAGGTAACACATATGGAACCTGTTAATGCTAATATTAAATGATGAATAAGATTCATGTTGTCAAGACTGATGTTCAGCAATTAGTCATTTATCATTTGACACAAAACATTGAGTTGAAATGATTTTATTATAATCTCACTTTATTTACAAGCTGTATTGTAACGGTACTGTCATCTTTAATACTGTAAATATGTATCCTAGAAATCTGTTTTCATCCTGCCTGGATTATGTTCAGAGAAATAGTTTCTTTGAGTGAATGAAACACTACATGCTCCGGAGTCACAAGGACATTTGTTTGGCTGGGTTGCAGACAGACAGTGCTAGACTTCTTCAAGACTTTGATCTCTGGTTAGGTTTAAGCAACAAAAGCACTTTGGTTGAGAGCGAGAAAGACCATGATGTCAGTTCAAAGTTAATAATGCTGTAGTCACAATGAGTGGATAATCTGTTCCAAGATTGACTATTTTAGTTGACATTTTGTTATCAGTCAACATTTTAACTATACGTTCAATATGAACATTTTTGAGACTTGCCAAAGAGTTAATTAACAACACTCCTCCACTCATTATGTTAACACTAAATTCAATTTGGACAGCATTACATTTTCCACAAAAAGTATTTGCTCTTGCAAATTAATCGTATATAAATGTAATTTCTAGGAAATTAGGAATACGATTTATCTATAACTTCAGAAATTGAGCAACATTTCTTGATTGATTACATTTAAAAAATTGGCAGATACATTATTATTGGATTATTTTCGTCATTGTTTTATCCTTTCAATCTTTTCTTTCTTTTTGCTCCAGTGTTGGCTGACAACAAAGGTTGAATTGCTATAAAATTTGGTACAGATATTCATGACTTCTTTGAAATGAAATGTGATAACTCAGGTCTCCTTAACCTTTCATCTGACCAAATACTGCAAAACCATTTCCATTAGCCTCAGCTGCACTTTGGGTTTTGTGCTAATTTGCAGTTTGAGCTAAGCTTGCTAACACACTAAGCTAAGATGGTAAACATGACCTTTTAAAAGGAAGGGTGTTAGCATTCCTATTAGCTTTTAGCTCAAAGCACTGCTATGTTTAAATACAAACTCACAGAGACACTAGCGTGACTGTAGGCTATTAGTCTTGTTATTCTTAAATATCTATATTGGTATTGGCTTCAAAAAATCCAGTACTCACCAGGCTATAACATGAAACAGTTTATCACTGTGACAGTAATGAGGTATTTGTTGAAGCGCAGACGCATGATAACCATGAAGAATACTCTCTAGGGTATTACTTTTACTGTGTATCGACTCATGAGGAGATACCCACACAAATTTATCCCCGAGTGACTGAAGCAGAAGTATGACTGTCAGACTGCTGAACAGCATAAGTGTTCTCACAGGCAAAAAGAAGGAGTAGGCAATTAAATCTCAGCTTCATTTAGTCCGACAATATTATAACACTGACCCCACTCAAGGGTATAAGCAACAGAATCACTGTGTGTGTAGACAATTTTTACACACCATGTGGGCAAGACTAAGATCAAGTGCAGTGCTTCATTAATCAGATGCCTTCCTATGAACCCCCTTCCCCCCATCTATGGCTCTGAACCGACAAATTGGACTGCCCTCTACCTTATGACCCCCATTCCACCAGTTTTCCACAACACATCTCCTATCTTGAAGGCATTTGATACGCTAAACATCCGCATCAAAGGATGGTACTGTGTTAACTGGCCCTACTAAAGCATATCATATTCCTATCCCTCCCAGTGCCACAGATCCCTACAGCCCTCCCCTCTTCAAAAGAACTGTAAGATGAATTAAACAAGAAAAAGGATTCACTAACCTTCATGGATAAGCTAAAGCAGACAGTCTTCAGTTGTATTATTCATAGCTGCAATGAAGGCAGGTATGTCTACATGCAGGCTATAGTAGAGTCAAGTTGTAAGGATTGTTGTACAGTGTAAAACAATCTAAAGGATGACGGCAGTTAATTTTAACGGAATCTACTAATTTCTCGTGCTGCTCTACAGATGCAGTGATCAGAAAAGGTTGGAGGTGATCAGAAGGTTTTGGATACTCATGTTAGACTCAGTTCTCGTAGTAAAAGATATGTGCAATTAGTGCATTTTGTTTTCCATGTTTCTAAGTTGAAATTCTAGAAATAAAGGAATGATCCATGCCAACTGGACATATAGTACACTCAGTTCTACCTTTGGATAAGGGTACTCCTTCCCCCTGGGGTATAGCGAGCCTGTGAAGCGGGGCAGGAGCATGTTAGGAACCAGGGAATTGTTGATGGTGAGATAGGCCAGTCTGGAGCCGTCAGGTGACCACCAGTGGGCCACCTGTGTGTGCAACACCTCCTCTGGAAAAACCAAGAGAAGACAGATCAGACAATCTGAGCTGGCAAAGTGGAACAATCTCAGGACATTCAATTTGTGGTGAATGCATATTATTAGGTAAGATGTAAACTGATAGCTGGATGAATAATTGGCCAAATGAATAAGTGATATACTGACTGGTTATCAAATTTCCCTTCAAATTAATTGATTCATCTATTGAAAATAATATGTACTGTTCAAAATGTGCCATAGTTCATTTTAAAGATAAAAAGAAAAATGTAACAGGTGGAGACAACATATACTGAACCTAACAAACACCAACCATTACATAATGTAAACCTTTTAAAAAAGATAACCTTTTAATTTGTAATAATATAAATTGCTAAACTTATGCACATGTGATTTATTTAGAACTGCTAAGATTAATGTTTGCTTAGGTTTTTGCTCTAAAACGACTTGATTAAGATTAGGGAAATACCATCAACATGGTGAATACAAAGCAGCATTTCTTGTTGGTGGCAAACAGGAACATCCATCCACCCACCCACCCTAGCCGTGCCCTATGCAGCAGTAATAACAATATGTCTTCCTTACAGACACAAGTCATAAATACACTAGACACTAGAGGTCCTTTTCAAATACATACAAATTAAAGGTTGTACTTGAACAGATGACTAGGATAATTGTGATTTCTGAGAGAGATGTGAAATCTTTTTCCAATGCTACAGTCTGCACAAAGTCTACAAAACATTGTGAATCCTTCTACACATAAAAGATTTCTATCTGAAATACTGCTTTTCTCTGTAACATTCCAACATAATCTGTCCTTCAACTAGATCCATTGTGCCAGCTTGTATGAGTCACTCTAGCTTCTCTCGTACCCTCATACAGCCAGTCTGTGATGCCGTTGAAGATGATCCCCTCCTGTCCAGAAGAGGTGAGTCTCCATGAGCTGCTCTGAACATCTGTTTGGTAGTAAATATTGTTTTCAAATATATATATCTGTGGGATGGAGAGAAAATATTACTTTTACTTTTAATTATAGTCAGTGGTGGAAAGTAACTAAGTACATTTACTCAAGTTCTGTACTTTTCAGGTACCTTAAGTATGATTTTTACAAAGAAAAAATATATATGAAATATGAAGAACTAACCCAGTGTATATCAAATTTGAACTTCATTGAATACCTCTTCCCTCACTGATTATAGTATATGTACCATATCTATGTATACACACTATTGCTAGGAATGCTAGGAAGCATGGGAGCATGCTAGATAGATGATGAATGAATACTTTTCAAGTTGTTTTCAAATTCCAAGAGTATTTGATTCATTGAGGCCAGAATGCATTTAAAGATGTTGTATATAGGCGGCTGTAGCTCAGGAGGTTGAGTGAGTCATCCACTGATCGCAGGGTTGGAGGTTTGATCTTCACCTCCTCCTGTCCGCATGTCAGAATGTCCTTGGGCAAGACCACCACATTTCCTCCAATGGCCAGACCAGGACCCTGTGTGGTGGATCTCTGCCATCGGTGAGTGTATGTGTGACATGTAAAATATTTGCATTCCCACCACCTTTATGCATTAGTTTTGAAGATGAAAAAGGTCTGCAGCGATAGAACATCTTGACTGAACAAATTGAGAACCCGGTGTACTGATTTCACACAGAGAACATGCTCATTGACAAAAAAAAAATGTTGTGTCATCTCTTGTGATAACAAATATGCAGGTAAAGTTCAGAAGTGATGAATACTACTTTGTCATTAATGGTGTGGCACACCACCGCAGGGCTTCCTGGAGAACAGCTCCCACTTAGGGCAGGTAGTAATACTGAGGAAACGAAATAAATATGCTATCACATGGTTAATTGCTTTCCTTGTCTGCACTGGAGAAAATAATAGACTGATTATTCTGTGCACAATACTCTGCACGGCAGAGGCATTACTCAGACAGAGAGCTTTGGCCACCCAACAAGACGTCTTCCAGCAATCGCTTGATTAGTGTAACTGTTGCTGGCTTCTCTTCAAAATAATTGTTTAGTTTAAAGGGAGTTTGTCTTTCCTTTCAAGTCAAAAACAGCCTTTGATCTGTCTTTACCTCAGAGCAGAGCGGGTTCTATAAATGCAATGAATTATACATAACCCAATATTACACAAGACATCAAATTAAACACTGTTTTTCACCTTTCTGTATGCAGCAAGGTTTCTTTATTTTAAACAAGACAAAACTAAATCCAAATGCAGTTGTTGCTGCAGCTACAACTGACTTCATTATCGATTAATCTGCTGATTATTTTCTCAATGGAAGAAAGTGGATTAATTATTGTAATATGGTATATAAAATAGTCAAAAACAATGAAAAATGAACATAACAATGTCCATGAAGCTGAGCTGAGCCGTTTTTCACACCATCTAGGTCTATCCATAGCTTATACGATTCATGCTGCACTTGTACCCTGGGTTAAATGTCTGTTTGGAATGTTTAGATTTATTTTATTTTCATTTATAGTTTCACGCTAGCAGCTTTTAGCCCCCTGTTTAGTCAATTTTCATGGGATACCTTTGCGAAGTAGAGGCTAACCCTGCTCTGGAGCAAAGCCCTAGGCTAAAGTCGAGATTTAGGCATTTGGAACGTGTCAGGATTGTACCAGTGTGAAAGCTTTCTTAGCCTGGGGCCAAAAAAAGATTTGAAGAATGCTTTTAGCTGTGGGCTAAGTGCAGTGTGAAAAGCCCTCAACAGTCCAGTGTAATATTCAATTACAATGCTATGAAAACAACAAATCCATACATTGGAGAAGCTGGAAAGGTTGTCATTTTAATTTAATAATGTGCAACAATGGGCAATTGCATGCATTATCATGAATTAACAACATACGCTTACCTCTAGTTCAGATCTGTTATTTTACACGCATAGATATCCTTATTATTACTACTTTGTACTGCAAGTGCTGTACAACAATTTCCTTTTGGATATTTATGAATCATTTAAGCATATTTGCTCTTTTTGTACATTGACTAAACCAACGTTTTGAATTTATCATGTGACTGAATATCCCTAAGAAGACCTTGTATATATATATTTGTAACGAAAAGCAATATATCAGTTCATATTTTGCATCAAAAGAATGTTTTTCCTGGGTAATTTGTGCATTTTTCACACATTGTGGCCTTATTACTTATGCATACTTAATGATATCCAGAGGTGGGATTTTATCACAGGGTGACTTATATATTATACATGTTTTGTCTTAACCCAGTGCTGTGAAAAAACAATACTTGTTGAGACAAGAAAAATTATGGGCCAGAATGAACTGTGCTTGCATGTATTGAGGAGAACACACATATTTGCAATTAGGATTTCCTTGGTGCAATCGCCCACTACAGCACAGAATAAAAATAGAACTCAGGAGTGTTTGGCTGTATATGGGTTATTATGTTGTTGTTTACTTGCTTGGGTAATTAAGGAGAAGATATTCCAATAACAATATCTCAATTCATAAAAAAAAAAAAAAAAAAAAAAAAAAAAAAAAACTCTTTTAATGCAGCATTAAATTACCCACTGTGTGTCATTATGTGAATAATGGAAGATTTATTCTGATGCATTCATCCTTTTTAGACCTGTAAATAACTCACCAGCTGCTGACCATGAACGCCCCATGAGGCAAATTGGAGGACTGAATCTGACACCTCTGGAGGATTCAGCTCGCGCACCTCTCTGATGCAAGGACAATTAAAAACATTTTACACATGAACAATTACACACCAGACCAGGAAGCATTTACATTATTACTGTTTTAAAATCTCAAAAAGGTGCAAGTGACTGCAACGATAACCATGATGTGAACTCTTCAAGTCAAAGTTAAGTCCTCTTAAACTGAAAGTCAATTTTCCAGCAGTTCCTCATGGCAACTCTGTCATGTTAAACTGCCAAGTTTCTACAGTAGCCCATAACAGATAAAGTAAACATTGGTTCTAGATAGGGCCTTTTGTGTTTGTTTTTTCCATGTTTTGCAGCCATCATAATATCTCTTTCACAGTTTCAATGGAGGGGTGAGTGGAGGTGGTTGCTATTAGCATTTTGGTGCATGAACTAAAAAAGAAGTAATTTAATTATGGTCTATGTTGATTAGGATTAATCTTTTTTTACTTACCTTGTATACAGGTTGTAAATGAGGTATGATGCCAAGAAAGAATGCTGGTAGACCTAAACGTTAAAAGATTTCAATGTCATTATGTACAAAACTATATTGACACATTAACAGCAAATAAATAATTCAGTTAATCGTGACTAACAGTGTATTAATCAAGATGAATCATCAGAATGGATATTTGGACCATCACGTTCGTCTCTGACAACAAATTACACACAATGTTACATTCTGAGAGGATTTTGTGATTATATTCTGCAATGTTTTTGGCGCAGCAGTTTTTCCTGCTTTGTGTACTTCTACTTCAGGCAGAAGTGGGAGCAATGCTTTAGGCACCCTGTTGTTCAAATCACATAAAAACAAACAATGACAGTGCTTTATGTCGCACAATGCAGCAGACAAGTGTGATTAGTCCTTGCTCTTTGCATCTGACATTAAATTTGCCTGAAAAAAAATAAACTCTTTCACAGCTTTAAATTACAATTATCCAATGATCTGAAGAAATCAAATCATATTCTAATGAAAAACACTCATACAAAAAGTCTATTATGGATCATTTGTGTAGTTTTCATTACCTTCAATTACAGGCGTATAGTCAAGTCACATCACATTTGGTATGTGAGCGGTATAGTGATATAGCTATGCACTTTTTAAGAAAAACATGAAACTGCTCAGCCTACGCTTATGCCTGTATGTCCAAAGGTCATCACACATATTTGCATATAAATGGAGAGAGAATGTCAGTGTTCCAGGGATATAAGAAGAACCATGAAACTGTATTTCTCTGCCTTGATTCTGTCAAAAAAATGTGAAGGTGTAAAAGGAACAAAAAGGACTTTGTCACTTCTCTCTAAATTTACCTTGGACATAAATGTTTTAATTTGACAAAATTCTTCAAAAGTTGGGTGCTGAGAGATAACATTATTCAAATTTTAGGGTTGAATTTTTCTTATTCTTATGAGTTACATAGGAAAAGCAATATCTTGCATTCACATTAAAGAGCTTGCTCTGCATGTGTTTAGCTTAACACCAGCTTCACACAAACAGGAGGAAAACGCTGTTTTAAGGCTGTTTTATTTACACATTGCACTCTGTGAACTTATGTAACACAAGTAGAAAAGAAAATTGTGGTTTAATGAGTGCTAGCCCACACACTGGAGCCAAGTTACCAATGACAACTGGGCCCAGTAAACATCATGTTAGTCTGGTTGCTACGTTTAAAGCTAACAAGAGAGTATACATCAATAAGACCACTTTGGAGCTGTTGTGAAACATGTTTTTCCTTTTTTAGTTGATAAACATTAGCTATTTCCTGCTGCTTTCGGCTATGTGCTAAGCTGTGCTAAAAGCATCCCGAACCAATGTTTCTAACTTACTGAACTAACAGAGATAAAATTTGAGATAGCAAACAAGAAAAGGTTTGTTTTTAGTACATGCTAAATTTAAATGTTAACTAATAATTTGCTGTGTCAAAACATAAAAGTAGGGCTGGAAAGAACCAGAGAGGCACTACCTATATTTTTACATTATGATTCATAGATTATTTTGCAATTACCTGTAAATCAAAACATTAAGTGCCGTATATTTACACACCTCGCCATTCTTGAGGTTTCAGTAATTCTACCTGCATGTGCAATAAAATGACCAGAGAATATCCAGCACACAGCTTTTGTTTTAGGATTCATTGAGATAATGGTTCAATACCCAAGTGTCTCTGCATGCTAATCGGCTGGAGCATTAGCATAACAATGTTACAGTAAGCTCACCCCAGAGTGATATGATAAATACTGTGGAGCCACTCCATTCCCTTCAGCACAAGATCAATTGTGCACAGAATGGAGTTTGTTTGGCTGATCTACTCGACACCCAGCCTTCACTTCTAATTTGGACTTCCCTCCTCACTGTACAAGAGATAATGCTCCAGGAAGGAAAAATGAAACTCGATTGTAACTTGACTCGTATTCCTCCTTAAAAAAAGATGTCAGCACCATTCAGCAGGCACCCTTCATAATGTAGGTGACAGCTCGGTGATGACTCCTTGATAAGGCTGTCAGTGACGGGTGACACATGAGAGGGGCGGATGTTTAGAGATGTGGAGGGAGTAACAGACTGTTTTATACAGCAGTGGTGTGTTTGATTGTGGTGTGTGGCGGTCTTCTCAGTAGACTGGTCAGTTACATGGCACATATACAATTCCTAGTATTTGTTTTACACATCTTAGAATAGCACATAGGTAGTATAGTCATGACTTCAGTTGAAAAACAACTGAACTTACCATTCAAACATAAAACCTTCAGTATTTGACTTTTCTGAATTCACTCAGTAAGGTAGATCACAGAGGCTCAGAGAAAAGCCACCGCATACGCCTATACATCATGCAATTTGATTGGTTGATCCAATATTCTACTCTGAAGTTTTGTGTATTTTTACCAGCATAGTACTGTCACCAGTAATCTGACAGCAGAGCATAGGAGAATAATTCAAGACATTTAAATCATTGGTCTTCTTGTCATTGTCCCATCGGTTTATGCTGATTAATCTTTTTTTTTTTTTTTTTTTTCACATCTGTTTTACAGATGTACTGGTTTGTTTACATAGTCATGGTGAAACTGATAGTCAGAATGATACCAATGTATGTAAGCTTCCCAGAAAAGCATAATTCCAGCTAAATGATGTTTCATCTGACCTCATCTGAAGAGGTTCAGTGTTTATACCTGATGGCCACACTCACACTGCTTCCTCAATCCCTCAGAGGAGATATGTGGACATTTGCTTGTTTGGTAATCTAGGTGCAATTATACAAATGACCATAAGGTAGTTTCAGACCAGTTTCACATCACAAGCAAATCCTGCCTACTGTCTTCTCACACATGAAGCTGAGCTGCATGAAGTGAGTGTGAATGTTGAGCCCCCCAAATTCCCATATCAAAACAGTGTTGGCAGAGGGGCTTAGGACACTGTTTGATGATCTGATAAGTTCTTCTTTTACAGCATTATGACCCCATAAGCACAAAAAACTGCTTGTACATCAGTTGAGGCATTTGTAAAATGCTCTTATGGCAATGGCTGCACTACATGTGTCCTTGTTACCTTCAGTAAACTAGACCATTGAGTCGTTAGTAATGGAACTGATTAAAGCTTGTGGACAAAGGTAAAGCCGTTTCCTGCCTTTACAAACTGTAACTGTCTTACAGTAATGTTACCACAACAACAAATCTTAAGCCACCTGTCACTTAGTGAGGCAGTTCTAATTCATTCTGAAGCAATTATGTTTCAGTTCCTTTTGGTCCAAACTTTCTTGTTTCTACAGAAACAAGAGCCTTTTTAGACAGAATATAATAAACACACAGTGCCTTCCTAATGATGGTCAAAAGTATCCATTCAAAACTAGTCAGAAGAGCTTGTAAGTTTTTGCTGAATGGATTTATCATAGAGTGATTTACGGAAAAAGGGCACAGATACAACACACACACACACACACACACACATGCACACACACACACACACACACACAAAATTCAGTTTTTAAACTGACTGATCTTGACTGGCCTGTAAGTAGTTCTGAGATGTAATGAGATATTTTTTAATTGATGGTGAAAAACAGAAGTCTGGCAAGAATGTGGCTCATTAAATCAGTTTCTGTTTATTCTCAGAGAGCAACTCTCCTGAACGCTTTTGAAATTGCTTATTGGGTTAACTGATGCTCTTTTTCTCTCACTACAACTTCATTACTGTGCGCCTCCAAATGAATAAAAATGGATACTCTGTGACTGCTGCTATAATCAGCACCTCAATAATTATGTAAGTGTACTACAAGTAATAAAAAATGGCCTTTATAATGTCCATCGAAAGGCTGCTGACTATAAAAAACCCAAAATAAGATCTATGGGAACCTTTGACGCAGCAGTATCATGCAGCAGGGAGCTAGCATGATTATGATAAATTCATAAGACAACTGGAGATAGTGGTGCAGCAGCAGGCCATTACTCTCCATAGATTCAGACTGTCACTTTGATGATGAACACATCTGCTCTGTCCATCTCAGAAGGAGCTATCACCTCTAAAACTCTGCTGTCTCAATCCCATCGAGCACACAGAGTGCATTATTAAGCCTGTTTAGTCCACCACCACTAAGATGTTTCCTGCGGCCATCGGATTACAGAATGGAACATCCAGGGAGACGTGTAGTGTGATATGCAAAAAGCAATTTCACTGGTACTGGACGTGGGGACAGCAATGGCTTTCTGGTGAGATGAAACATAAAGGTCTCATGCAGTTTCTTCAGTGTTACAAAGCCACAGCTGCCAGTCTCGTTTCTAACAGAAGTCATTGGGATCTGTATAGAAAAGGGCTTGTGGGGTGCCGGTACACTTTGTGACCAACACTGAACCCACTGCACTTATAGTGAACTGGACTGTACATACAGTACATAGTGCTTTTCTACTGTACCTTGAAAGAAAAAGCTCTTTACAACCAGCCTCTCACTCACAATTTTCTTTTATTCATTGTATTATATGCACGTTTTTCTCCAGCACAGCTGAACGCAGTCAGCATGGAGCTGTTAGTCCTCCAGAGCAGGCAGGTTAAGAGTGAAGGATTAGTTTGTGAAAACCAAGCCCATTATTCAATGACTTGTATTTAGATAATTGAAGGAAGCAAGCTGCTATGAAACTAAACCTTTAGGTGGACATCTTAATGTTGATTTCAAACTGTGATAATCCCCACTGTAAGCACATTAATGCATTCATCTTCATTCATTTGGTAATTAATTGAGAATAAAGAGGATTATGTTTTTTTTTTTTTTTTTTATGTGTTTCTGTATTTTCTAGAGGAGATACTACAATCAGAAGGGAACCAGAAAGCTGTGATTACATTCATTCTACTAAATTCATGATTAATTAGGTCTATAGTATGTGTCATTACCACATCAAGCACTGAGGGAATGTGCAGAATACATCATTTGACGCAGGTCTGCATTATTTTACAGCTTGAAAATGGACCAAGCACTGTTCCAACTTGTATTTGTTGCTCAGTGCAGTGTCACATGTTTGATTACTTCGGAGATTCATCCAGAGGCATTTTGGTTTGAGCCTGTTGATAACGCCCCTTGGAAATTGAAAATTAGAGGTTTAGACCTTGAAAAAGGTTCACAAATGCAAATTAGGCAGTGCCAGGCTGGAACTCTACTGATACGAGAAGTACGCCAGTTATCAAGGGACAGCTGACTGAGTTAACAGGACACTCCAGTTTACAGTTAACAGTTTTGTTAATTTGATTATTCAAGAAAACAAGATCTAGATCACATATCACATGATATACTAATTATTTTCGTTCAAAAGTGCATTATGATGGACTATGATTCGGGCTTTGTAATGTCTGTCTTCCAGTGCCACTGCATAGATTGGACTGCGAAGACTGAGCCGAGTGGCGTGGATGTCATCCTGCATTAAAAAGTTTTCATGTAATTAAAAATGTTTTCAGTGAACATTTTGCAGATACATTAATGTGACCACATTTTGACTTGCCACCTATGTTAGTTAACCTTGTAATTATGTTGATGAAAAACAATTATGTTTCTCTGAAGTTTAATCTGCTGCTGCAAATTTGAAGTATATAAATGTCATTTCTTGGTCCACATGTGTTTTCTGTACGTACAGTATATATACATGTGTATATTTGTAGACTAGCTGGCTAGAATTGGGATACAACATTACTTTCAACAGTTTTAGTATGGAATATTGTTACCTATGGTAACATGGTCTATATACAGTACATGTATAGCAATGAATGTATGGATATGGTGTATGTCTGTCTATAAAAAGTGCATAAAAACGCGAGTCAAATGTTTGAAAAATTTCTAGATGCATTTTAATGACATCTTCAGTAGTACTTAACACACAGCACATAGGAGTCATCTGATTAATTAAATGATACTATAGATTAATGTGGCTTTCAGTTTTCATTATTTCAGCATCTGTTGTTTGAGTTTTACTGTTTTCATTAGTTCAGTGTGGTAAATGGCTGTAAATACTATGATACTCATGAGCCTCAGCCTTTGTTACAATGAGAAGAAGCCAGTCAGGGGCTTGAATCAGAAGTGCAAACAATCCTGAATGTTTTGTCATTGCAATTGCTGATCCAATGGACACTTGGCAATATATTTCTTTTAAAAATGCTGATTTGTTGTTTTCTAAGATAAAAGAAACATGTACAGAGCCAAAAAAAAAAAAAAAATGTTTCAATGGAAGATCATTACGTGCAATGACTGATACTTATGAAGTCATGTCCATGCATAGCAGCTGATAAGCGCATTATCACAACAATCTGACAAGTCCCACTGGATGTGTGAAAATGTTACGTTCATGTCCATCTCAGATGTTTCAAAGCTGAAAAGAACAGTAATTCAGCCGATTCTCAGTAATCACAACTGAGCCGCTCTCCCTTACAGATGGCAGGTAACAAATGTCCTCTCTAAGCTGCAATGTTAATGAGTTTTCCAGGATTGTGTGCACAGCCTGTTTCTATCTTTAGATCCACACCATAGAGGCCACAGGCCTTTATCTCTGCCACATGGCTGGATCACATTTCTCATCTTTGATGACAATAATACAAAGGTTACTGATAGGCTTCATATATGACTTGATTATGTTGATTACTTTAGAAAATATGTTAAAATACAGCTTGAGTCCTGCCGTAAGCAATAATAACATTAAAAATAAAATAGCTGAGAGCAAAATGTAAAAAAAAATCCTTTGTGTTAAAAAAAAATAATTTTTTTTAACACATTTTGATTACAGTGCATTTATTTCTATGAATGAAGAAATACAAAAATAAAACACGTCACTGAGTGAACATTCCTGTTGTTAAATGCTAAATATAATGCCTTTGTCAACTTCAAGCTTAGAAGCACACACAAACTGAAATGACTGAAGCTTTGGGTTTGATTGTAAAACCAATTTACACTTGAACAACAATCTATTAAAGGTACAGTGTATGGAATTTAGTTGCATTTAGTGGTCCAATCACTGCATTGTAATCTCCTCACATCACCCTCACCTTCCTAATGTAAAGGAGAAAAAGCACTTTAAGGACCCTGTTTAGAGTCAGTATTTAGTTTGTCTGTTCTGGACTACTGTATAAATAAGGTGTTTCAAGATGGCAGCCTCCATGAAAGGGGACCCTCTCCCACTGTAGATATAAAAGGATATTTTTTAAGTAACAAACATAAACAGATTCTTATTTTCAGGTGATTATACATGCATCAAAACATAGTTATGAATATTATATTCCATGTTTGCCTTATTCTGAAAATAGAGGCCCCAAATCTTACACACTGTACCTTTAAAGGTAGATCTAAAACTTTACATATAAAAGAGGAACAGCAGTATTATAATTAAACTGTACAAAGATACTTCTACTTGAACAGTATCTTATAGATATAGAATAGTATATTAAAATTAAGTAAAGTAAATGTATCATGTAGCAATATAACTTCATTATTCTACTGCTTTATTATAATCCGTTGCAATACTAGTAGCAATATTACAAGTTTGTATTGCACATTTTTATTTATCATATTTTTTTGCTGCATATTATCCATTGCCTGAGAAGAAGAAACTACTCTACTGTACCAGAATCTGCCCACAGCAGCGAAAAAAAGCTGAAATAGTGAAAATAAAAAGTGCTGTGGATCAGCAATTGAGCATCAGCGTATACAGAGGCGATTGTTCAGATAATCGTGTCTGAGTGCATTGCTTCAACACAAATAAACAATCCTCCATCCCATCGTCAACACTCAGTAAACACCATGTTAAATGGTGAAGCAAACTTGGAGTGGCTGGGCAACAAAACAAAGCTCAGTGTTTGTTTTGTGATATTGCCATTTTAGAATAAGACCTGCTGGGACTGTTGGTGGCCCAGAGTGCTGATCCTCAACTAGGCCACCACTGAGATATGATTTATTCTTTTTGTGCCCAAGAAATTACAATAGAGGATATGCATAAATGTCTATTCTTAATAACATTATCTCCTGCAGGGGCTTAATAACCTTGCTATGGCTGCTATGCATGGGTAAAAAATGGGCTTTAGAATAACCAGAATTGTACAGCTTAGTAAATGTCAGTAATTTAAGGATATGGAAACGTAGCCAGAAATTAACAGTTCGCTGAACCCCTCATCTGAACTGTGCATCATAACTCTGCATTGCAGACGTGTCAAGTTTTGGATTTCTAATCTAAATAGTTTGGATAATGGTGTCTTTTTTAATCTCTTTGCAAATCAAAAACACAAGAACACAAGTAAAACTGTACTTATCTTCTTCAACGTAATTTCTTTTTACAAGTCAATAATCCTGCCAATAACTTTATTTCTGCATACATTGTATTTTAAAGGTGTTATGTATCTGCCCAGAGCAGTGGACAACATGCATAAACTGTAACTGAAATGAGAGCACTGATTAAGAAATCTGAATTGTTTGTGCCTCCCCTCTTCCCTCCACCTTTTTAAATGAAACAGATATAAAGCTAACAAACAAACAAGCTTACAAATGTAATTGGAGACAACACTTTGATAGTCTGCCATTGAGTGTGTGGGACATAGTACTACAACTTAAAGGGATACAAACTGAAACGGTTTTATTTTGTGGGGCTACAGGGGTTGAATTTGGGGAAGTCCCCTTTCCACAACATAAGCCAGAAATGATACCTGAGATAGTTACGTTTCCTCAGACTCATTGTTTAGTCCTCATCCTCAAAACATTTTCAAGTGTAAAATTGAAAAACACTGTTAAAAAACACTAGCAAGGTTATAGATAAAAACACTTTTTTAGCATAATACCTTTTTCAGGGTTCTCCTTTGAGAATAGGTCAGCAGGTAACATTGCTGACCCATACAGCTAGCTACAGATGAGCTACAGATGGTAAATTCTGCTAAATTATGCTTATGACAGTCATTATTTCAGCCAACAAAATCAATGTTTGTCAGCTATTGCTGTTTACTTCTGTATGAAACTGAAGACTCATTGGTCCAAAAAGTTTGAGGGCTAAATCTGATGTGAATATCATTGTAAATTGTGCTGTGTTTGAAGCTTAGGGCAACTGTAACTTAGCGAAGAGTAAATTGAGTTTGACACATGTATGTATGTATACATACATGTGTCACATGTGAAAATGTGTTTCAGACTTGATCGGCAACAATAGAGGTTGGTGAGGGGTGATGAAGATTCTGACACTGTAATTCATAAAGTGAATCTGGGATGGCTAAATTAAGTGTCTGTTGTCTAGTGGGCACTTGGCCTTAGCTGTTGGGAGCCAAGAGTGGCAGTCGACCCCATCCAAGACACTCTGGTGCAGTGAGGCAGTTATTTTTATTCTGTTGCCAGCTTGTCTCATAAGCCAGCCGAGCCTCACCCATGAGACTTAGCTGGCTTGAGGGGCTAGTTTAAGAGTCCAGTGCAAGCAGCCTGAGAGTGCAGCTGTGTATCACAGCAGAGAGGGTAAAAGTTTGTTCGAGGATAAGCTGAAAGAAACAACCAATGCCGGAAGTAGATGTATAGAGAGATGGAGATGCTCAGTAATGCGACTGTTTTCTGTTTTGACCTTTTTCTAAATGTAGCCATTTTTGGATGGTTTTATTATATACTTATTTAATTTGTGTGTTTTACAATGCATTCAGATATTTACACATAACACATTCTAATCAAGCATGATTGTTTTAAAGAGATGTTTTAGTAGTGACCTAGTGTTTGTGTTATCTAAATTATGTGAGCTCAGTTAATGCAATCATATCAAAAGAAATATAATCACTTTAGCACTTTAGGTTCTAGTGTAATACTGTATAAAACCCATTGCAATTGTAAAAGGATCATTATCAATATTATTTTTACTTCAGCCAAATTACAACCATTGAAAAAATTGTTCCAGGACAAAAGCCTTTTGAATCATACAGGCTCTGTGATGGCCACTCTGAGCCCTATATGCCTGTTACTTTGGGCTCCACATAGGATCTCACGCGACATGTAATGCTTTATGGTACAAAGTCACACACCACCAAGTATTTCACTTATTTTATTTAAATGTTTTCTTTTCCCCTCTGATGTCCTCTGGCTGTTCTGCCTAAAACTCAGCTTGGCAGAGTAAAAGTACAATTCTGTGAAATGCAGCTGCCAATAGCTAATGTTAGCTCAGTGCTGTCCAATGAGCTTAGGACACAGTTAGTATTTACACTTTACACACATCCCCTGTGTCATTGTACCAACGTCCATTGACTGAAGTCTCTTATTGTGAAATATTCTATGCTCTCCAAGGACGGAGACATTCTCAGGAATCGTCACTTTTATGAACTCAAATTATTAGCACATGTTTTCCATTGATGCTCAAAAGAATGTGGAGCATTCAGTCATAGTTTAGGCAATTAAGCATAATTTTGTGCACATATAAACACTCTTTTCAAGCACACATCTTCTGAAATTAAATGCACCAGTGCGCTAGCTTGCTGGCCTTGCTTTTGATTATGCTATAGTGTGGGTTCACTGAAAGACAAAGTGGAACAGATGTGTGTGCTTTCATTTAAAAGGCTGCATGTTAATGAAATTAAAACAAGCCAAAGAAAACATAGTTTTGAATAGCATTCCAAAAAATGCAATAACTACATGTTTGATAGTTGATAACTGCAAAAGTTGCCAAATTAGCTGGTTGTCGAGTCTGTGTAAAAAGTCTGTAGATAGCCAATCTGACACACAATAAGTTTGATACATTCAGAAACTAGCTTAAGTGTTTTTTGTGTTTCATGGTCTCAACGATGAGTTCTTCTCAGCACAGTGAGGAACAAAAGTGACTGCAATTACATTCACAGGAGACAGCAGGTTATTGTGAGAAAGTAGGTTAACAACATTGAGGGATGTTTCAAGTAGTGCAATAACCTATACCTATAATTATACCCCTTTCATACAGCAGACCACCCACATTGTCCCCATTCAAATGAGAAAGCATGAACACGGTATTATTTAGTTTATATCCATTATATAAACCCCCAGTCACTAAACCTGGGCAGGTGGAGGGCTGAAGGAACGGTGGCTGACAAACATTGATCTGTTCTGATAGGCCAACAACATGGCTTCAATCTGCGTCATTGTGTTGGGGTATTAGAAATCTGTTAAGTCACATGTGATGTGGCATTTCAGGGAGCATTTTTATAGGTTTGAAGCATTTGGACTAGAGGTTCTCATCAGATCCAATAAAATCTTAAGGGGAATTGTATAATTAGGCCCCACCCAAAACACAGTATTGCGTTACGCGATTCACAGCTGAATCAGTTTTATAGCTTGAACAGGCATCAACAGGACAAAAGGTGAACAACTGAACTTAACTAAAACTCCTGTTGAGAAAAAAATAATATCTGCAGCTTCAAACAATTTACTTTTGGATCATGGGTTGCTACACCATAACCCATGACATTATATAATTAGTAGACAGAGCTTCCAGGTCTGTGAAGGAAAGCCAGCACCAAGTGTCTGAAGTGCATTCTTTCCGAAGGCCAGCAGGGGCAGCCGCATAGGCTGTTAAAGAAAGTCTGATGTGTTGAGTCTTATGGAAAATGTACCTACTTTTCACCTGATTTATTACCTCAGTAAACAGTTTCTTCATGAGTTTATGGTCTCAATCGTTAGTCTCTTCCAACAGCATGATATTCATTTTGGAAATTCTGATAACATTTAGAGTAAAATAAAGAATAACGCTGGGTATGCTTCAGGGCAACGCTGCCTTGTGATTGACAAGTCTCATTGAATCCATCCAGCACAACACACCAAAAACTAAAATCAACTAATCCAATATGAATCAAGATTCTTTTACAGTATACTGTCAAGTTCTTGCCTTGAAGAAGCATATTTTAGTGTGCTGCTGTAATACAAGGAAGTGACAAGGCAGGATGCCACGTTTTACTACATTTCTTACTACTCTAGTGGCAACATAAATAGGATATTTGAGAAAAACAGAGTTGGTATCAGTTAACAAGCAGTTGTGATCAAAAAGAGCAGCAATATTAAAATTAGGCCCTGACCAAATGGATGAACGAATGTTCACCATGAGGACATTTCCAGATGAAAGCAGGCGTATGGTCTTAATTAAGGACAAAAGGTGATTTCAGACACCTACAACAGTTCCACAGACTCCCTGACAGGAACTGTCCACCGGGGCTGCCTGAGAACTACACCTTCAAAGCTTAGCATTCTCATTGCCAATATGAATGCAGAGCATTGGTACAACATACAATGTTATACACTGTGTCGTAACTGAACACATGCATCCTACTTCCGCGTTGCCATGCATAAAATTAGATGATCTCTCTCTGTTGTCATGTAACCATGTAACCAATTAATGTACACTTATGTCACTCAAGGTTCCTCTTGCGCAAGAATCTGACACAAACAACAATTGTTGCTCCTCTATATATGAACAAAACCCATGTTTTACAAGAGTTTGACAAAGGCATTTCCTGGAAGATATTTCTCAATAGGATGACCCTTCCTTTCAGAAAATTCAGAAACAACGCATAAGGATCAAAATGACTTGCACAACCACAGCATCACCATAAGCAACAGACTGGAGGATACTGTATGTTTGGATTATTTATCTTTTATCTTTTATTGTGAGATCAAACAAGGCTTTGTAAAGACACTTTGCATAGACTTGACTTTTTCTTGACAAGCATGTCTAAAAACAACTTAAGTTCGTACAGTTAGCGGAGTTCAAGACACAATGAGAGACTTCAACTCATAAAAGACTTTATGAGTTGAAATGAAAGAGAAAACAAATGCTTACAGGACCAACACAGCATCAAGGTCAGTGAATCAAGGTCCTGCAGTGATGTCAACAGGCTTTAACAGCTGCCTAGTGAGCAGAAATTCTGCTATTCTGTGCCTTACTTGTGCACAGTGGGTGCATTATTACTTTCAACTGAATAAAATTTCCACTATGCCAGAGGAAACACCAAACCCAATGTTACATTCATTTTATTCCTTTCAACAAATATGAACTACAGTATTGAATGTGGCCGATTAAAGGGTGTGTGGTGATAGAACATAGTAGTACATAATTATTACAAATACTAATTGAACTAAATAGAATCAGTTTTATTTGACACACGTTGGCCTGCATCATCATTGATCCTTAGTGCTATTATGCTGAACAGCTTTCGTTGTGCAATTGAGTTTTATTGGTGTCTAAAAACTATTCAGAACACTTAATGGGTCACACTGTTGCACTGGTTAACAGGTCCCTTTATCACAATGAACACAGACTCCGTGGTTTAGTTTAAGTCGGTCCCTCATACATCCTGCTACCTGTACCCCCAATGGTGCAAGAAGAAGGCCACAGGCTCATTATCGAGTACAGTCACCCCAAACACAAACAGTTCTGCCTGCTAGCATCTAGAAGACAGTACTGCAGCAGCACCAGACTCAAGGACAGCTTGAAATTTTGAGTTTGTAAGCTTCTCAGTAAGTCACTCGTATAGTATGATACATGGATGTCACTTTACATTTCATACTAATGCCATACTGATATCATACTTACTGGTACAGTGCAAACATACTCTACTGCATTGGTTCCACCTTAATATTTCTTACGGCTTACATCCATATAGTTATAAAGTATTTGACTGAGCTTCTGGGTCTGAAAAGTAGAGCCAAATCAGAAGTGCCTTAAACTTGTATTTTTTTATAGGCCACCAGGGGGTATGAAGTCATATTGTATTGAGTTTTGTGAGGAAATTACTCTACTTCTCACTTGATTTATTACCTCAATATACAGTCATGAGTTTCAAATGCTCCCATACAGCTTGATGTTCATTTTGTAAATTATGGTTCCATTTACAGTAAAATAGAGGGAAGGTTTTCGGGCATGGCTAACTTGCGATTGACAAGTCCTTAGTGGCCTTGTTTCACCCATTTCAACTAGAAAGGGCAAAATCCAGCATACTCCTTTTATTTACAGTGTAATGCTTTCGCTCAAAGCCCACACTTCAGCCAGAATAAAGGATGTTTAGTTCAGTTTGAGCCAAAATGAGCCAAAAAGAGAGCTTTTGTTTACAAGCTGTTATCCTCTTAATTTTCTTATGTCTTAAATTCTAACATCCAAAATGTTCAACTGTTTTCAATTAGGCTCCATGCAGAGTATACAAGAAGAAAATTGTTTTTATCTAACGATGAGAAAAATATATGCCTGAAGTGAAACCAGAAACTTCATCATGCAACTGGGGGTCTTGATCACTCATTACGACTCAAAGCGTAAAAAGGTTCAAAGGGTCGCAAAGTGATGTTTGTCTCAGTGTTGGTGTAGGTTGTTTTGTTTACTAAAAATGTTTTTTGCTCTGTGAGACGGATGAGTGACAGATGTCAAAACACTTTGTGTTTACATTGCCCTCTAGGCTAACCTCTGGCCCATGGAAGAACTTCTAAAAATAAGTGCACTGAGTGATAACAGAGGTAACAAACAGCTACTAGTGCAGCTCCAACACTGTGGTTCTGATAAAATACACATACTATCACTACTCTTTATTGAGACACAGACTAAAATATAATAGGTTCCATGGTCAAAGCAGTTCAAGTGCAAAGTATTTTAACTAGTTATGTTTTGACATAAATTCCAAATTTCATACACCACAGGGCTGAAGTATGCCATTGTGAACTGCTCCTTGTACCCTACTTGTACCCTGCTGAAGGATCAATGCTGCCTTGACTCACCGACTCTGGACAGATGAATATCTCCGTGCTAGTCACATTTTCATTTCAATTTGTGTGCTGTAAACCTCCAGTATTAGCAGCCCCGAAGCCAAACACCAGTGTCAGAATAATTATTCAACCTGACTTAAGAGTTTCTCACCTGCTTGACATCATATCCCAGAAGGACAAAGTTCAGATCTGGAGAAACAGCAAACTTTGAGGCCTTAAAAGTTGCCTGTGGGAAGAACAAGGGATGGATGAGATACTTTTTCCATTGAAAATGTTCTTATTTAACTTTCTAAAACTAAGGATGCTTTTCAGACGAACAATCATTGTCTTGATGCAACCGCAAAGCATTCTCCCAAACTGAGTCGACTTTAGCGGGGTCAGAAACCTGCTGAGGGCAACGTGCATGCTACTCAGAAAGTAAAATGCTGATATTATCTTCACAAAGCATTATTGTAATACAGTTTAGAACAGTATATCATATTTTGCAAACAATAAAAATGGGACAAACTTACAAACGTTGTGTTTTTCAGCAGGAGGTCTGTCTCGTTACTGTCTGTGCTGACTTTCAAAATGTCTCCATCCCAGCTCCGAAAGATGATTTCTTCATCTAAGACAGAAAAAGGCATGCTCAGAGTACATTAATTTCAATTTAGGTTGTCTAAACTCCCCTTTCAGCCCCCGGACTGATGACCATTATTTTTTGAAAATGCTGTGAAATGTGGATTGTCTTATCAGTTGTCTTTTTTCTCTTATCAAACCACCTCTTCCCTTTCTAAACCAACAAAATGTAACTCTTTGCCAGAGAACTGGGATTTGCATTTTTACACAACAGTACATGTGTTGGTGCTGGACTGTGGCGCTCAAAGTTTTAATTATTCATGTAGCCGCTTGATTTAATTAGCATATTATTTAGCCCCCGCATAATGATGTGTTTTAACTAAACAGTTGATCATTTGTGTAAATTCAGTACATCACATGTGCAGTTACAGAGATTTAAAAGTATGCTTTAGGCTTTTTGATCAACAGGAGTCTGATTGTGGTATGACAGTGCAGTGGAGAACAGTAGTAGCAGCAGGATTAAATACTCATATTTAAACAATAGCCAGGAATTATGCAACCACATCACCAGAGACAATGATGATATTGGACATTTCTCAAAAATTCTGGAATATATTTTAATGTAATTAATATTTTACATAACAACTTTTTTTTTTACAGACATTTGTCATTCCCAGATGATGAATCCTGACATTGGTAATCTCATGACTTCACTATAGCGCCATCAGCAGATTTACATTAGTGGATTTAAGTAAAATGTCTCGACCACTATTAGATTAATTGACACTGACACTGACAAATTGGACAAATTTTTTGGTTTAGAACCAAATACCTATAAAACTTGTGACAGTCCCATTATCCTCAGCTGTATTTTGTGTTTGGCACGCAAAACCACACCAAAACAATGTTAAACATGAATAATTATTACTATGCTAACATCAGCATTGTGCCATTGAGCCCCTAGTATGGCTGCAGACCCTTTGACTGTTGTCTTGCTAGTTTCTGTGCATGGCAACTAGAGTATGGTAAAGGCTGGGTATAACAAGACCTTTTAACATTCAATCAGTGGGGGTGATAGCAGTCCTAGGGATGAGAACTAGAGGTCCATAAGTGACTTTTTGGGTGAAAAATCATTTAAAATCATTTCTTTTGTTTAAATGAAAGCTCCTGATGGGCTCTTTCTACAGCCAAAAGGACACACATTACTAATCAAAAAAGCAAAACAAGTGTGTGTCGCTTTCACTTCTCTGGTTCTCACACTTTGAATTGTAGATATCAATACTGCTTTTTGACTGTTTAGCAGTTTGGTTAGGGAAAAGTTGTAGTTCAGATACAGATGAAGTCACGGGATGAGCATTTAGATTACTGAAATATTTGTCTGCCACCAGCTTTGTGAGTGACTTTCTGAATAACTCAACGAGCTGAAAATATTTGCATGTACATGTAAATCTTGCTCTACATAATCATCAACATGAACAACATTTTTAAGGATATTTTGTCTTTCCAGTCGACCTTGAGGAATTCCTCTGTTGATCACATTGAGAGCCTACATCAAAGATACTTGAAAGCGGTTAAATAGGTCCAAAATGAGTCAGTGTACAACAAGCATTAAAATGATAATGTGAAAGATAGATGCCAGTGGAGCCCCTGAGAAGAGAGTTTGACACAAAAGAAGAAAACAACAACTACAACAACAACTCATTTAGAAGGATTTGTCAAACACAACATGGCTCAATGAGATTACACTTCAACTTTCAACAGTGAAAACAATGACAGGAGTGTCTGCAATAACTCCAGATTAATCCCAAACCAACACTACAGTCTAGGGAGGCCTGAATTCCATTAATGCATTTGACAGGTCTAAATCATTTCAAGGTCCCCATCTCATGTAAATGTCAATGAATAAGCTCTGAGGCATCAATCTGAGGCAAGAGGCTATGGACTGGCAAACACTCAAAACACTTTTGACTATAATGACAGGGAAATAAATATGAAAGACAGATGGATAGCTTGTGTTCAACAGGCAAGAAAATCCTCAAAAGGGCTCTTGTCATTTAGAAACCCTTAGCAACAGTGAGCACAATCCTTTTTACATATTTTATAAACCATGCATGTATCAAATCAATGGTTATATGAAGCATTTTACAAGAAAAGTAATTGGAAATTGTGACAACTCTCCTGAGTTGACAACAGAGCCATCAATAAAAGCTCAGAGGAAAAAGATGACATGCAATCTCAGCTGTGATTAAAAGTGTCCCAGCTATCCAATGACTTGCCACTATTTTGTTAGCCAAAGAATTAAAGAAAATCCCCAGTTATGTTATTGTTGACAACGTTACCAGACTGATAAATTACACATCTCTAGTCCTTGAACCTAACACACTGTGTTGTGAAGATGTGTTTGAAAAAAAAAAAAAAGTTTCACAGCCAGTAAAAGCACCAGACATGGTTTTAATGGCTGAATTGACATTGTTGATTCAGAAAGCAAAGTGACTGTGTGAATTTTAAGGTCAGGTCATTTTGCACGTCACAACGCCTTTTTTGTTTTTTATATGTCATTGAACACCATTTTTGTTTCTTTGAGGTGGATGGATGGATTAAACAAACACAGAACTTTAACCCAGGACACCGCCATCCGTGTACTGAGTGAAACCAAAAGTCACTGTTGAATTATTTCAATTTTATCTTGCTTTATTGTGTAACATATTTAACTTGTATGATGTAATTTAAGTGATAACATATTATTTTAATCCAAACCATGATGTTTTCCTTAACCTAACCAAGTAGTTTTAAATGTGTAAACTGTGACCATTTCTCAAAGTCGCCTGATTATTGTCACGATAATTACGTAGGTTGCATGTCCAAAACTCATAAAACGTGCCATCTTTACAAAATCTTTAAAATGCGTAGACATACACACAAAATGACGTGACATTTATACTCCATCCCACAATGTCATTTTGCTTCTCTAACTCTGAAGGGCATATGTGATCTCCATTAATTAAACATTGAATTGTATCTACAGTACCAAAGTAAGTAAAAATAGATCTACAAGGAGAACGACATCCTTGATCGATTAACTAGTGGATAATCTCCACCTCGCTCCCCTACTCCCATGTACTGACAATCACACAGAGACAGAGGTGTTATCTTGTATTCTGTTTAAGATGAGAGCACACAACAATATTTATTTTACAGGCACAGAGAGTAAACCATGTTGGTTTCAATCGGCTACATCATTGACAGCAAGCCTCCCCCTGCTGTGAAAACAGAATTGCGCGTGAAGAAAACTAGATCCCAATATGTATTCAGGGACTTTTCTGTACCAGGACTATATATATGTTGCTTTCATTTGTTTTGTTTTTTTTAAATCTCTCTCACTAGCCTTCCACTTTTACTCTCTGTCTTTCAGCTCTGTTTTCATCTCCACCAACATCTGAGAGAAACATCTGTTCCTTTAGCTGCTAAATGCTCCACTACATTCACCAGCTAGCCACTGTATGCTTTTTAGTTTTGGGTGGATAATACACCAAGGGTTCATCATCCAGTGTTTTGCTGCAAACATCTGCCTGATGCAGCTAAAATCGAGGCTGATAGGGGAGGAGTTTTTGGCAATAAAACCAAGACAATGTTCCATGAGGTGGAGGAAAAGAGTAATTGCCTCGGGTTCATAACCATTAGTGAAACTTTTCACATTACACACACTTTGATTTTTACCATAAACAGCACTGATTAATGCAGCTTTGAATGGAAGAAATGTTACAATTTCTATAATGTTCTTTTTAAAGTGCAAAACAAAAAAAGTTACAACACCATGAGTACTTATATTACACCGGCTTTGGCAGCATGTATGCTATCCTTCCATCCTGCATGTTTCTGTAATTATTAGGTGATACTGTGTAGCACAGTGGAATAATAATAATACTGCCAGTCACTCACTAATATCAGTGTCTGCTATAGATAAGCTGTGGAAAAATATGGCATATTTCAAAAGCTGTACTGAGAAGTTTGGAGGCCAAAATTCTCTGCACCTGTACAGAAATTACAAGTACTGCTGAGTCACTGATATTGAACAATAGCCCTGTCAACACCCTGCAGATATATTGTGATACTTTGTGCTTTTGAGCAATACAAGTTTGACTTGTTGTACCTTTGTGATCCAGACAGGCCTAGTAATGACTGACCAGAGGCACCAAGGGCAGCTAGGCTCTTAAACAACAGCCCCGGCCACAGTGTGTGGAGCAGCTGTCATGGGGTTGGCATTATTACATAAATGGCACTGCAGTCCTTGGAGAGGGATAAGGTGTGTTGTCTGTGGTGATGAAGCAGATGTTCAAATGCACTTTAAGAGCCTTCCTTAAGCCAGGTGTCTCTGTTGCGCTGATGGAAATTCATACTGCTAAGCCATACAATAAATCAACATTTTATCAAAACAAAAAATGCATTGTCTTGTTGTAAATCTATCAATTTATATCAATTATATAAGGTATTTTATATATATTTATACCGTTGAAACAAATTAATATAAATCTACAAGTAGAATGATTTTTATTGAAGCAATTGACCTTTTTGAAACATGGCAGATTAATTGTATATATGACTGAAGAAGTGTGTGAAGCAGTGAAAGGTTTGCAGGGTTTGCAGGGTCAGAGAGCAGTAAGAAACAGCAGCATGGGTTTATTATCAAGCTATTACAGACACACACTGTCAATGTCTTTATAGCAGCAGCTTTCATATTTGTATTCTCCCTGTCATTTATCACAGCCACAATGAATGCTCCATTTGTCTGTCACTAAAATGTGGCTTAGCGTGATCAGAGACACTATGCTTGAGCATAAAGAAGAATTGTACAAATAATATAAGAAAATGATTTTGCTGCATTGATCAATAGTTTTTCATTCATAATGCAGACAATGTGTGAATAAAAGGGGTTACTCGTAGAGACAAACCTACAAAGATTTACAGAGCATTTTAGCTGCTGTTAGCTCCTTGTTTCGTTTTTGCTGCCAGCAAACTCTGCTCTCATCAACATGGATTTCAGTCAACAGCTTTTTTTCAGCCAAAGGTCTCTGACAGACAAACAGACAAAGTTAGCGACAAGATGATGAACATAGCTGAGCAAAGAGAGAAAAGAGAGTGAATGTCAGACCTAACAAGGGCTGTCACAATATCAAGTTTTAACTGCACGATTATCTTGAACAAATTAATTCACAATAACAATATAATTGTGGTATCTAGCATGTGGTATCAGCCAAACCTTTCATTTTTATTGTGTTTTGTCTTCTTTCTTTCTTTTTTTTTTTTTACATTTTATACTGGATGGCCAGATGCATTACCAATACCTAATATTGGAAAGTGAACCTAATTAGTGTTGTTTAGCAGCTGTTTCAAACAGCTGTCGTAACTATGACAACCACAGATGCATTTCGCCACTTAGCATGGTTGCTCGTTAAACCAAAACACCTGTCTGCTCTCAATCAATCTGCCTCAAAGTAAGCCTATAGAAACTAACTTCACTACAGTGTAATACATAAATTCATAAACTGTCAAAAAGGAAAGACTCTTATACCCGATTTCTTCATTAAACAAAACAATACAACCATAAACCTTCAAGATTTGAGTTTCTCCCTAAGATTAGCTTAACTGCTTTGCTAATGCGGCATATTGTTTTGCAAAGCAAAATGCGGCAGAAACAATATAAACCTCACCAAAACTATTTTGTTAGTCTTTCCACTGTTCCAACAATCACCAACTCTGGTTTGGTCGATATAAATCCTCAATTCACAGAGTTAGATGTGAAAATAATCAGATACATTTAGTGTTTTTGTAAAAGGAGCCTGGTCTAGTCGCTTTAGAGAGAGTGAAGATAACGGCTTATTTTCAACGTTGTCTATCATCAAAGTAAAGCGGTGAAAATACTCTAATATACCGTGCACTTGAACTGATACTGATTTCTTTAGGGGCCTAAAATATGTTTTTCTGCTCCACAGTCCTCAGCAGCACCACATTGTTTAGCTTCTGTGTTGTCCTCCTGAGGGAGCTTTCAAAAAAACTTGATCTGCCCTGCCTACACAGTCTCGAGAAATGGTCTACACAGCAAAGTGACGTTTTTTGTTGTTGTTGTTGTTGTTGTTGTTGTTTGTTTGTTTTGATTTTGAACATTTCTAATAGTAATGAACATTTATTTTCTTACAGGCTTTTGTAGATGCTTAATGGGACGCTCAACCTTGTGCATTTTTACTATTTCAAGCCACATTTCCGAAAGCTTAAACAATTCCACAGTCGTTCCCTACATCACACCAATAAGTCAATTACAAACAATGAACGGGTAATTATCTGCTGTCCTATCAAATACTAATTAATTTACAAGATGAATTACACTGTAAAGAAAATCTGCAACCATTCACACACCAATTAAAATGATGACAGAATCGAGGCGACATTTCATCAAGGTAGTGACAGTGTTTTTATCGCCATTCACAAAAGAGATTTAATTTTTGAATCAACTAATCTTATTTTTTGGCAAACCTCTTTTTTTTCTTTTTTTTTATTAAAGTTCTTTTCTGTTTATAAGCAGAAAACTGATCACTTGACAGCACCAACAGCTGGACCACCAGAGAGATTTTAAAGAATAGGAATATTCCATCATGAAAAGTGGAAATTGATGTGTTATTCATGGTGTCTGCAGCAAAACAATCTCTTGGATTCTTAAGAGAAACCCAGAAAACAGATGGTGACACAACAACATCCCTGAAGGGTTTCATTTTTAGTTGTTTTGACTTAACATTGGAACACACAGATTTGAATTTGATTTTTTTTTTTCTTTTTTTATTTGAACAGGGAGAATATAGAAAGAACATCAACCTTATATAAAACAAGGAGCGATGTAATGTACCAGGTTTTAGAAAATTGCTATTTCCCACCTGTGGTCCCTGGGCAAATAAGTGAAATGGTAAGAAAATTTCACATTAAGAGAGAAAAAAATACTGTGGTGGCTGGTAGTTGGTTCAATTTCTAGTATGGGGAACAAATACCACAGTTGTCATGTGCAGATATTGTAATCAAGGATTTTGAAGAAACGTCCAACATAAACAGCATGTCTATGGATACTTGCATGCATGTGAAGACTTTTCATATTTCATATTATGTCAGATTTATTTGTAGTGTTGAATTGATTTTTGAAAGATATTTGTGGGCTTTGTGGGCTCTACCATGCAGGTGAGCTACCAGGAAGCATGAATTGTGTTTTTTTTTTTTTTTTTTTTTTGCCATACTTACCACTGATCCACTTTGCATCAGGCTCATGTATTTGAAAATTTCTTTGAAAGAGGTCATCCAGTGTCAACTGTGAACCAGTGTTTTTACCAAGATCATCTACAGGAGAAAAGAACACATTTAACAGGTAAAGGATAAGATAATATTATGTAAAGATACCATAAATACAATACTGCCTTTCTAATACTGTTTCCTCACTGCAAATTGATTTTTATTGGGTGCTATTGAAGGGTGGGTTTGCTTTATTGCATGAAACATTTTGTGCTACATTTTGTTTGTATGAAAAGTACTATGAAAAAAAATGATGGATGTATTTATTAAAGTAAAGAATAAGTAGCCCTACTGCATCTTAACAAAGCATAAATCAGTAAAACGTAGCAAGTTTAGTGACAATTTGAGCAGTGAATAATGTATTTTAAAAATAAACTACTGCTGAACCCACAAATAACAAGTGACTGCTGACCACATTTCTCCATTCACTTTTCACAAACTCTGTGACTGTGATGATGTGATGTATCTGAGTCTCACCTTTTGATAGCAGAACAATGGAAAGTCCAATTAGTGAGAGCACCAACACAATAACCAGCAGGGAGATGCCAATGCCCTTCCAGTTTTGATCCTGTCCAATAGGTCCAATATCCTATAATATAAGACAAAACAAATGAAGTCAATTATATTGATATTATATCATGTAAAAAAACAAAAAAAAAAAACAAAATAGCAACACAATAGTAATTTATTAAGTAAACGCCTGTGTGGGGTAGTTAGTGTCTTCCCCCAGTGCGGCAAGCTGCTGAAGTGTCCTTGAGTGAGGCAGAGTACTGAAGCCATTTGTGCAGTAGTTGACTGAGCCTGTGCATAAATCCAAGAGGACAAGGCAGATAGGCAGATTTAAAACAAGTAGGGTGAGTTAGCATAATGTACAAGATTTATAAAAAAATTCACAGTGTCTGCCCAACTTAAAATGCTGTACACCTGCGTGAATATGATTGGACGTTATGAGCCACAAAGCAGTCGAATGAGCCAGTGATTGTGAATTATGTGTGACGCAGCTGATGCTAATCAGTGGCAACAGACAATACTAGCTCTAACTGTGTCAGTGCCAACAAATCATCCAACTCCTCCTCAGTAATCAATAGAAAATTCATAAAAGCCCCAGATGATGTAGGCTGACATCAGACAGTTGTGTTTTGTTACTTTCTCAGACTAAGCCCAGTATCTAGAGAAGTATTTCCAGTATCAAGATGTACAAACCCACTAACTGGTTTTACACATTTGATTACAAATTATATTTGTGATACAATATGGAAAAGACCATAAAGTAGAGATGTCAAACTCAGTTTAATTCATGAGCCACATGCAGCCCAATTTGATCTCAAATGGGCAGGACCAGTAAAACCATTATATAATTCACAATTAATGAGCCATCAATTTACAAAACAGATGATGAATAGCCTGAAATTTGAAGAAGAATTGGTATAATTTCAACAATATGTCTCAGTTTTTCCACATTCAGTCAGTCTGATGTCATTATCTGCACGTTTACAATTTACAGAGACTGACTCTACAAACACACAAAACTTGCAATGAAGCATGGATTTTGGAACTGAAAAACAGCACAGTAGTTTACTTCTCTAATTGTCCATTGGACAAATCAGCCATTAAAACTTTTGGCAGGCATGTCCGCCATATGTTTGACGCCCCAATCATGAAGCATTCCAAACAGAATACATATATACATATATCTGTAAGCATACATATATACTTACACTACTGCTTATATTGCATATATCTGCAATAGCTGTTTATTCTGCATATAAAGTCTCACTATTGTTATTACTTGTATGTGTATTGTATATCTTTTTGTCCTGTATATTGTATTACTCTGTGCTTTACTGCCTTTTGTGCTTCAGGTTAATCTCATGTAATCTAATGAACACATATTTGTTTTGTTTGCCAAAAGTCATTCACAGACAAAGAAATGTACATTATCCTTGTCCGATCCTATCCATAGTGACGTTTAACCTGGAAGTAAAATCTTGAACCTATCCAAACCAACAAAAAACTCCACTTGTTCTTGTTTTTACTTAACGCTTTTCAAATAATTCAGTAAACCTGCTTCTTGGAATAAACCCAGAGGGTTGTGGCGTTGTGGCTGTTCTTACAGTGCCAAACTTGATGAAAGCTTGATGAAAGAACAGACCAATTCCCTGAAGACCAGGCCCATTTTTGGACTTATCTCAAACTCTTTATCTTCCTGACATCAATTATACAGGCTTATTTCATTTGTAGTGACAGAGGAGTGTTATAAATAAATCTTTCTTGCTTACAGAGCCCCAAGCTACTGAAGAACTGTCTGTGTCTATTTGCTCTCCAAGTCTTTTAATTGGACGGATGATTCAAAGATAAATATCCTGGAGCCTTGTCAACTCCACCCCCCCTAGTTCTACTCTACAACTTTAGCCTTATACCAAGTCCCTGTGGCTTCTTGATATTAAAATTTTGGATGGCTCACAAGAGAAAAGTAATTTTCCACAGTGAAGAGTTTTCCTCCAGTCTAGATTCAACATAATTTTGTTTGTGTTGTCTGTATTTTCTCTGTTTTGTTTAGCCTCATTAACTAGAACAACCCTCATTACACATCAGGGAACATTATTTGCTATTGCGATTTCTTCATCAGATCATTATTCATAGACCTCCACTGATACACTGTGCTTTCAGGCCATTATGTTCCTCATAGTGTACATTTTCATATGCTGGAATTCAGTGAATCTTGTCGTCCCCTGCTGTGAAAATGTGCTACAAAGAGTTATTCAAACTGCTACATATCCATTTCAAAAAACGGTTAAATAGCCATGAAAGGAACCCGCTAAACACCATAAAAGAGCCAACCAATGGCAAACAAAATTCAGTTAAATTCAATTTCATTATTCAAGTCAGTTCAATTATCCAAAGAGGATGTTCATATAAAAACAAACTATGCACATCAATAAGCAATAAATAAGTGCATTTTCAGGTAGGACCATTTTGAAACTGAATTAATGACAGGTAGTTTAATTTTCACATATCGTACAGGTACAGCTATAGTGAAATATTGATATTTTGACCATTTGTGGGTATTGAAAGAAGCAGTAAACAAAGGTTGCCATGCCATCTTTACGATTCATCATGTTGCTGAAAGAAATATGTTTAAGAGCTTTAAGAGGTGCTAAATGTTGTGCTTAGCAATTATTTTATCAATTTTATCCCCAAAGGTTTGTGACTTTGAAAGGTAGCATATCTTATTTCATTTATACATTTGACCTGTGACAGTAGGTATTGGTAAGATGTTGACACCATCTTTTATTAAAACCATTTTTTCTACCAGGCTGTAAACATGTTTATTTCTACTGTGCATGGGGCTTTTTAATAAGAGGGCTGATAGAGATTGACTTGTTCTGTAGACAGCCTCATATGGTCGTTTGAGAAACTGCAGTTTTCTGCATTTCTGCGTTGACTTCACTTCACAGCTACGGAGGTTGCCGCTTGATCTGAACTGGCGGTCAGATGTCTTTTCCATTTCACTGTTAGAAGTAGCCTATGCCGCAATCTATGTGGCAGTGCTATTGCGATAGTAGTGAGGCTTAATCCCCTAGGAAGAACAAGCAACCTATATTTTTTTCATGGACACACAGATGATTGTTTTGGTCTGATGGTAAAGCTATGCGGTGTAGTTGGGTAAGTTTGGATGTCATTTTCAACAGCCATATATAGAGATGCTTTTAATCAAATGGGCAGGACTCACCGATTCCAGGTCAGAAATCTCTCCAACAACTTATTTCCGTTACAGTGTGGCATGGGGAAGACTGTGATGATTAGATCACTTGTAACATGATATCGGTAATCATCATAATTACATTAATACCATATCAATACTCACAATGCAAAAAGGTAAGAGGATTTCTAGGTAAAATCTTAATCACTTTGACGGGACAAAAGTAATCTTCTTATTTTGTTCATGCCTGGTATGCCAGCTTACCCTTATGGTGCACAGACAAAAACATGTCTCACTGTTCGTCAGCACCATCATAAAAGGCTTCCAGCAGATACCATCCAACAGATATCACATACAATGACACTGTATCTCACCTGCTAACCTGTCAAGAGAGGCAAAACATTTCCTCTATTGGATTGTAGTTCTGGTGAAATGCTGCGCCATTGTGACAGGTGCTGTTTTGAAGATACACAGTTGCAGAAGCTGAACTGCACAGAAAACAGGCCATGAAGTAAACTGTATTATAGAGCAGTTAAATCTTTGTGATAATCTCCATCTGAAATAAAGCCTTCACCCTCACTGTGTGCCTCTGGAGTCTTTATGGGTGGGAACAGCGTACACTATCTTGCTAGAACCCTTTCTCTAATCACTGGATTAGCTAACAGATCAATACAAATCAGCAGGAACATACCCAGGGTGTGTTCTGGATAACACATATCACAGGAAAAACTGGGAGAAGGAAATTTTGAAACTGAATATACTTCAAAGAAAAGTCACCTTTGTGTAACTTTCCTCTAAGGCAGAAAAATAACTTAAATCAGAAACTTGCAATGGCAGCTAGTATTTCTGACATTGTTACTTCCTGTATGCATTTTAGGTCGAAAGCTTGAAAGCCACTTTTTTTCCAAGGCTCCAGCTATTTTCTAGCAGCAATCTTCTCAATCAGAAGCAGAACTGGTGGCATAATTTAGCATATGCGCAATACTCAAAGGAGCATTTTAAACACACAATGATTGATGATTAATCATAATCAGTTATTTTTTGATGTTTTCCTCAAGTTATTCTTTATATTTAACAGATTAGATGTATTCCTTTGAGTGGAACAACAATTAGTAAGTACATAGGTAATCTACTGTGTAAAAAAGTACATACATTCAGCGCATTCTCTTAATTAAGGAGGCGGCTGTGGCTCAGAGGTAGAGTGGGTCGTCCCGTGTCCTTGGGCAAGATACTGAACCCCAAATTGCTCCCGAAGGCTGCGCCATCGGTGTTTGAATGTGTATGAATGGTTAGCTAGCTCCTAAAACTGAGCAGTTGGCACCTTGCATGGCAGCTAATGCCATCAGTGTATGAATGTGTGTGAATTGGTGAATGAGATATGTAGTGTAAAAGCGCTTTGAGTGGTCGGAAGACTAGAAAGGGGCTATATAAGTACAGTCCATTTACCATTTACCATTTGATTAACTTTAATATTATTACATTTAAACTTAATATATAAGTATAGAATAGGAGGAGGAGTAGACAAACATGTTACTTCTTTCTACATCTACCTCAAGGATACACACAATTTCTTCTTGGTGAGTCACTGTAATGTAAACTGAAAACTCTGCAGTTAACTGTAGAAAGACAAAGACACATGAGAACAAATCTGGAAATGTCCTGGGTTCTTGCAGGAATTCCTTTCACATACCAGGATTCCTCACGTTCAACCCTTACAACCCTTATAAACTCTTCTGATTAATCCTTAATAGTTTGTCATTAAGCCCTTGGAATGAACCTGTTGGTCAGCTGTCATATTTCCTGTGTATCCAGCATGTTCTTCTTAACTCAAGCAGTGGTACTATTTCGTTGCAATTTCTATGCATTTTTCCAAATTCCAAGAATAGTGATAGCAGATATCTAATTATGCTGTGTGATGAATTTTAACTCTTACAACACATTTTATATTTCTCTTGCACACATGTTGTCAGTGATTATTATCCTAAGTATCCTAGTATCTTTGTGCTTGTGTGACAGTTTGCACTTGAGATAGTACTCATCTATATCAGTGTTAAGAGTATTTATCACTGTCGAACTCGTATCACTCCAGAGACCACTAAGAATCCTCTCTGCTCCAGCTCTTTATTCACCACATCTCAGATGGAGGAGATAAGTTGTTTTCCACAGTGTAACTGAATGTTCTGAGGGAGTTTATGTCGAATAGACACTATGGGTCATTTGGCACAAAGCCCCTCCTGCCTTACCTATCTACTGAGCAACTTAGAAATTAATACAATTCTGGATTAATGCATGGAATAAACAAATCCTTGTTTGTTTTTTGTTTTGTTTTCTTTTGTTATTTATCACTGGGTTATTTAACTGGATATAATAGTTTTAAAATGTAATTGCACTTGGATTCCCTCATGCTCGATGTGATTGTATCTGATTAAAAACATGTTTTCAGCATCTCCGGGGATGAGTGGAGTGCCAAACATGAAAACAGCAGGAGTCATGTGGACAATGCAGCGCAGTTTGACTTGTTCAGAAGCAAGCAGCGTGTGAGAGTGAGGAAAATGTGAAATGGTGCATTATTATGATAGTATAATTATGTAAAATTTGATTTTCATCATGAGCAAAGAACGATACAGTAAGTCTGATGCAGACTTTACAAAAGGTCCTGCTATTTACAATAACATTTCAAGGCAACTTGCTTTTAACAAAAGCAAGAAAAACAGAAAACAATAGAAATAGTTTTAATGCACACTACTATAAAGCTCATTCCATTCAGTATTATAACAAAACAGGGAGAGTGCTACAGAAGTACAAACACTGGAAAGTGCCTTGAAAGACTGATGGATTAAAAGCTGCGCATACCTCTCTTTGGCTCCTTGGTCGGGGCAACCAATCAGAAGCTTCAGTCTTCTGACCATGCAGAGATATAAGGTTTATCTAAGGTAGGAGTTTCCAAAGTCTGATAATCAATACAATTGTGCCACTTCTTGACACCCTCCATCACGCCTAATCAAGGTTTTGAACTATGAATTTCTGACATTTTTTTCCCAAGTTTTGCTATGAAGGGATGTACAGACACAATCATTACTTTGATACTGAAGAAAATTGTGATGAATCTCAGGGAGGTTCTGGAGTTATAAAAATCATCTTTTTTTACTAAGGTCTCTAAGCAGATTTACGGATGTTTATTCACAATGGATGTTTGAGAAAAATAAAGTGTAAGACATGTTGAATCTTAAAATATGTGTATCACATCTCATCGTATAAATTTGACTGAATTATGACTGCAAAGAATACTAATTTTAATGTAAATCATGACACTCTCACTGAGCCTGTTGAGCTGAACCAGTCACACTGCTGACCATGCTGATAAGTCAGTCAAATCATTAACTTTGTGTTGTCTTTGGAACATGGACATGAACCTGTCGTTTTTGCTTCACGTCCTAAAATTGTCCTAATATTGAACCACCTCCTCCTTTACCTTTTGGCCCTTTCATGGTTATCAACAAGTTGCTTCTTCTTTGCTCTGTAGAATGGCAAAATGTATTTTTGATAACCTGTCCTCCATTTCTAGGTCATATACACTTGGGACTTACTGAGCTGAAAGTAGCTGGCTTTCCAACAGGTTGCCTTTGATTTCAGAGTACTTCCACGAGTCTGGATATCTTACAAAACCTCTCAGTCATCCCCAAATCATTTCCTGATGATGCAAACTCAGGCCAAACTGCACCAAGAAAGACACAATGTAAGACAAATAATTGTTCTCCTCACCAGTACAACTGTGACACTGAAACCATGAGACATAAAGTCAGACTTTGGAGCGAGGAAGAAAAAATAGATTTTGACAATAAGATAACTTGCTACTATTTGGCACATGACAGCATTGTCAGCGGAGGAATTTGAGGGGTGAATACAGAAAGCTGTTTTACTGTTGTTATGTAAGCTTGTCACTCAGTATGAAGTGCATACAATGAAATTCATTTCCGTCTATTTGCTACTCAGTAATGTTGTAATTTAAGGTTAGTCTGATAAATCCTGACCTAAGACCAACTCAACTTAATTTCTAATCTTAAGTGGTTTTGAATGTTTTTTTTTAGAGTGGTTTTCGCCTCATGGATATTAAACTGATTCAACCTGACTGGATTTCGCCTGCTCATCTGTTGGCAATGACAGGCTAAAGAAATTGAGTGCCTGCTGTGCCTCAATTCAATATTTTACTGAGCACTTTAGCGGATGGGAACAACATTTACATGATGAATTGGCAGAATGAAATATTCTAATAAATATCCCAAAGGCTGAATTTGAGAGATAATATATCACCTAGCTTTGAGTGTGGAGCCGCGAACACTTGACATTTCTGTCAAATAAAAGCAGGGAGGAATGCTGTGCTTCAGCGGTTATTCAGGACACCGAATATTAAGAGAAAGCATGAGTGGGAGATGTCCTTTGGTTGCATAAAAAAGGCTTGCAAGGTTGGTCTACAAGCATTGTAATCTTTGCAAACAAACCTAGGGAGATAAAACAGTCTGGTACAGATGGAGCAGCAATGGGTTCATTACTCATCTTAGACAGAAACAGGGTCAACTTGTGCATACACCTATAGGAGCCACATAAAGTTCTTAATACAAAGCTGCGGTATCATTAAAAGCAACAATATGTAACCATAAATTAACAGGTTTAAAATCATTTTGATGTATTCAGGTGAATGATGTCTCTGTCATCCCCACTCTGTGTCCCATACGTCTGTTCTTGCATTATGTAACTTGCTCTGGGTACGATCACCTGCATTGCTTTATGGCACCAAGTCACACAACGCCATGGAGAAAATGTTTTCTGATGTCGTCAGCTGCTCTGCCTCAACTCTCTGTAATTCACAAAGTTCCCTGATAGACAGTAAAAGAAACTGCTGTGAAATATAGCTGCTGTTAGCTAATGTTAGCTTACTCTGTAAGCTGGCCTGCCCAGACTGTAAACTCAGAGCACCGGGAGAGTGTGTTTACAGTGGTATCATATGGCGTTTTGAACCTCTGGGATCAGGAGGTTTTTAGGTCCCTGGGGGGAAAAAGCTTAGTGTGCACCAGAACCAGAACTCGGTGAGTGATCAGCATAGCTGGGTTCATAACTAATAAAAAAAAAAGATGATGACTGAGCAAGAGGTGGCTGGACAAGAGTAAATCTTGGACTGTCTTTTAATCGTTGGCAAGAGCTTTGGAAATAAAAGGCTGAAAGACAGATGCCAAGCTTCAAAACTTTATGTTGAAGTGCCAATAAATACAATAAATATTAAAGTAACCGTATAATCCAAGACCTTTACTGAGCCTGTATCACAAGTACAAAGTCTCTGGGGTATATCATAGGTCAGTATGATACTAGATATCGGAGTCATTTCAACACAGAGTGGAGCCACAGAAGGAGTCTGGAGGAATGCATCACATTACAACTAGAGGCTCTGAGCATGGCTGAAGTGCTGCAGCGAGCATGTTTCTGAGTGTGTTATCGAACAGGCGCAGCTTGCCTGTTTCGTAAAGTGGTGAGTGGTTGTGGTGAGCTGTGTGCGTGTGTGTGGAGGACCCTATGGGAAGTAGGGCAACGAGTTGAAGTGCATGACAGTAACACAACATTGAAACAGTTTTTTCTCCACTCTTTATCTCACTGTCCTGCTTCTCTCTCACTATAATCAAGGTTATTTAAAGGTCCTTTAATTCCACTAAATCTTAATTTATGCAAGTTTACAATTAAAATGCCAAATTCCATATCCATACTGAAGAGGTGTAAAAAAAATATGATGAAAAGTGGTGGGAAATTGTACCAAGTCAGTAGTCTGCAGCTGTTATTTCAGCGTGTTGGATTCATATTTAATCAACACGTTCCTGTCCTCTTCTGCTTATCTCATTTTCAGGTTTTATCTGTTTGTGGTTGTGACCTTCTCAGGTTTAATTATCTGAAATGTTCTTACAAATGTTGCTGAACCTAAATGGATTCAATAGGAGATTCAGATGTCAGATGTGCTAAAATGACATTGAAACCCCAGCTCTATCCACAGGAATAATATGCCAAAGCACACCTTAACATTTCACTTTTAAATGTTACACAATAACAGACTTCTAGAGGGCAGCCCTGAGCTGGCCAAGTAGTTTGCATGCTCCTATTTAAATCCAAGCAAAATAAAAACAATGATAGCGAGAGCATTCATTTCTTTTTGCAGTGTAAGCTAATGTTTCTGTCCTCATGTCATCACGTTGTATACTTGTATACTGATGATGACATATGTGTGGTGCAAAACGTGATGAGAACGCAAAGTGGTGTAGTGGCACCAGAGGAACATAGAGGTAGGTCAATATTCCATGTCAGAGAGAGATTGAGAGAATTCAAAGTATCAAGAAAAGTATTAAGAAATATTTTCATGTTTCTACATTTCAAAGTTGTTTAGACCAACATGGTTTGTTTGTTTAGTTAGTAAAATCTGAAAAAATGTCAGTACTTACGTATTATATTGAATGTGTATAACTATATATTTAAATATTATTGTTTATTGAATTAGGTTTATTGAACATAACCTTTTAGCTTAAGTTGTAACAATTTTGGGGACATGAAGTATTTGAAAATACTCCAAGAAATGACATCACAATAAGCAAAAATACCAAAGTCGGCTCCGTTGGACCATTTGTATTGTAGAGTTCAGCACTGTTCTAAAAACAAATGAATGGCATTAGATTTGGTGAAGGGCACTTAAGTTTAGGTTTTGACTCAAGACTGAAACTTGAGACTTATCTGTGACTAGCAGTGTAATGTAACTAAGAATTCCAGATTTTCTTACTGTACTTCAGTACAAACTACGACTTGGACTTTTTACTCCACTGCAGTTATTCACAGCTGTGGTAATCAGTTACTTTAGAATTACTTTCATGCAAAATGTATGATGAGAATAAAATGCACTGTTATAGGGTATTGTTGATATCGTCACTGTGATATTGTGGGATGGTTTCTTAAGGACATTTTAAGCTGTGAGTCACTTAATGCTATAAAAAGAATTAGGCTGTTCAATTTAAAATAATTTTTAACCTGGCTGCCTTAAAATTTTAATTTGGAGAACATTTAAGGCTTAAATTGTTGAGTTTGGCAAACTAAGAAACTCATGGTTTGGTTTAAAATAAATTATTTAGTTATGTTATATTAGGTCGACTTAAGTTATGTTATATATGTGACCTAAGTTAGATATATAATGCAAGCTAACTCACGTAAACTTCAAAGTAACTAAAAATACTATCTCAAACTAGTTGAGTTTTGGTTTCACACAGGACATGCAATCTGTGTCTTTAACATTGTGTCCATAGCATTTCATAAATCGACTTTCACCACTCACTAAAGTCAATGTCCAGCAGTTAACATTGACGACTGTTGGTGCACTCCAGGCGCTACCATGAGCAATCCTGAACATTAACGAAAGAAAACTCCCTGCTGGATTTAATGAATTAATCTGACAGGTTATAACAAAGAGAGTTTTCATGCACAGACAGGTTCTCCAGACTCATTTGTAGAGGTGAGGGGAGCCAAATTGAGGTCAGGAAAAAGGTAGTGATGTTATCATCCAATTCATCTCTTTTCAATGAGCTTTTTAATTTAAAAAAAAGAAAAGTCAGTTAAAGGTAGTCTTCCCATCCTGGAACAGGAAAAGACTGTCATTTTAGTGAAAAGCAATCAATTCATTTATCTTACTACAATTAGTAAGTCATGCTTTATGAAAATAAGGTCAGCCAGACATTTTATCCATAAGATGGGCAGTTCAATTAATATATTGCTTGTAATTCCAATCCACTTTGTTTGTCACCAAGTCCAAAGGTTTCTGTAAGATTTTGGTAAGATTTTTGTTTTTGTTATTATTTGTTCCAAATTATTAGAGGTTCCCTGTGCAGTATTTACATAAACAGAGTTATGCTTATATTTGTACTCACCAGAGTAATTGCAGAAACCTGGGAACAAGGCGACATTGCTAAAAAGAAGTCACACAGGACACTAGGTAAAACAAAAAGTGAGTACTCCTTAAATATCTTTTCTACAGCAAACTAAGTGCTCACAAAACTACGGCAAGTGCAAAAGCTGCACCAGGAGTTAACCTGTAAACTGAAATGGATGCTTACAACAGACAGTTTATGTAATTATAACATACAAAAGCTGATATATGATAAAATAAGTGAACTATAGTGTATGAAAGTATCTAACAAGTGAGCCATCTTACTTCCTTCCCATCTTTCTTGATGCACTGCCAATTATGTCTTTTATTTTCTCATGTGAGTTCCAACCACACTTTTCAAGTATGGAAGAGCTCTCCTTAAAATATGTCTCTGTCAACTCTGAGACATAATATTGAAAATAAAAACCATCAGTTAAACCTGCCTGGACTGACAAAGCGCTGTCTCCAAACACCAAACCCAAACCAATATATTCACTTTGCAATGCACCTTACAATTGGAGCCATTTCACCCTGGTGCGATCATGCATTGACCAAGAGAGACATCTACAGCAGCTTCTTGTGGTGCGTCCTGAGTCTTTACAAAAAAGAAAATTCCATTTACAGACTGAAAGAATACATGCTGGTCAGTGTGGATGAGGTAAATGATGACAAATTCAAACAAATTCAAACTGAAATTGATTAGGCCTGGCTTAGAGCTATTGTGAGTATTTTCTCTTTTATATAAAATGTAATACAACAATTTCTATTAACCTAAACCAGAACAAAAAAGTTTCCTTCAATTTAAAGTGTTGTGTGTTTCATAACGCTCGCACACATAGATCTAAATTTAAATATGTACAGAGAAATTAAACATTTGTAGCAAAATATAATAGAAAAAATATAAATATATATAAAATATAGAAAAATTAAACATTTGCATAGGATTTAAATATGTACAGAGGAATTAAAATGTGCAGGAGTTAAACTCTAAAAGTTAAAATATGTGCATAGGAATTAAATATTTGCATAGAAAATAAATATATAACTGTGTTAATAATACATGACTGTACACTTTGAATTCAACTACTCTCATGTGCCCCATCTCATTTGACAACCTTCCTGTGGTGTTTGTTTACGAGAACATACTCTAGCTTTGGAGGTGTCAGGTTAATGTCCTAGCTCCAGCTGTTGGAGAGAATCATTATTACCATTGAGACATTCAGGTCTTGACTTTGAAAATGTCACAGAGGGCAGACACTCAATTTATCAAGCTTGCCAACAACAAACGTGTCATTTTAACCTTGAGCAATGACCAAATAAACCAGCATACAACATTTCAGTCCTTCAAATCACGTTGAGGCAATTCTGTGGATTTATTTTGGAAGAAGTCTTCCATGATCAAATGAAAACTGATCATTCATGATAAGGATAAGGAGAGTGACTAATTCCTTTTCAGACAAGCCATTTCAAAACATTTAATCAAAAAGTCATCATGACTCATGTTGGAAAGCAATGACAAACTATCTTTTTTGTCATTAAGTGACCAGACATGTCAGTGTCAAATGAAGTTGGAGCAATAGTTTCAGGCGCCAAAGCCTCATGGGAAACAGTATAGATAAATATCACTTTTAACATGTTCAAATTGACTTAACTATATCTAAAATATAAATATATCTAAAATATATACTGCACTGCATACTGTATAAGCATTTAAATTATATTTGTTCAGGCAATATCATGTTAAAAGTGTGGAGACATGCTCAAAAACATTATTGTGGCTATAGTCAATGTTTTTTACTCAGCTATCTACTGATTTTCACAGGAAATGGACCCAACAACATTTTTATGGACAGAAGAAACATGATTGAGCAGTTAGGGTCATTTCCTCCGACAGTGAGAACAGTGAGCTTGAGGAGATTCAATTCTTGAATCAGGTTTGAGAGACAGTTAGGCCCTTAAGGATCATTTAGCAGAGTAACCATGTTTGTGTGTGTTTGTGTGCACCTATGTGTGTATTTGAGTGTGTGTCAGTGGATAAAGTACAAGAAATGTGATGTCCACCCCTGGCCCACATCCACCAGCAACTTCTTTCTAAGTGTCCACACAGAATGGGAAATTAAATGTGCTTTTTAAAAAAAAAAAAAAAAAGGAAAAAAAAAGAGAGAGAAACAGTGATTCACATTCAACAATAAGCCACACAAAAACATTCGGACACACTGAAACACACACAGACACACACATAGTCTAAGCCCTCCACACACACACAATAGTGGGTTATATGTTCATATGAAATGAGATAAACATTTAACCATGAGGCAGTGGTTTTAGATCATTTGACTTGTAATCGGTTAGAACCATTTGTGGTTGATGTTTGTCAAAAAAAAGTTTTTCTGCCGCTTATGTTTCTTATTTTACAGATTCCACTTATCGAAAACATTGGTGTTTTAGCAAGATTGAAGCACAATATTGCCCTGAGGCAACAAACCAATATCTGATTGAGGGAGGGCAGAGGGGACAAATTTTATGAAGGATGTATTATCGGAGACCCCCTAGCTAATATAAAAATCCATGTCATAGAAGGCTGTTTGTGTTAACTGCTGTTTCAAAGATGAAGAATAAATTGCAATTTTACCTTTTACCTAAGACTCACTCAACCAACAGAACATCAATAAAAACATGGGCGGTAGAGTAACACCTGACCAGTGAAATGGGAAAATATGATGCTTAAGTCAGAAATCCTTTCCTTTGTAATGGGTTAACTGAGAGTCCATATTTCATAGAGTCGAAAAGACATCAGTTTCTCAAGGTCATGTTAATCAATGTCTTTCCTCTGCATAAATTGCAGTAAAGAGGTGGAGGGACCTGGGTCTGTTTATTTTGTCTTATTTTTTGTGCTTTTTCACCTTTAATTGACAGTTGAAGGCAGACATGCCACAAGTTCGAATCAAACCGAGCCTGCTTCGGTAAAGACTTAGCCTTGGTATATGGAGCACCAGCTCTACCAGGTGAGCTACTGGGTCTGTTTATTAAAAGAAGAATAAGAACTGTGCCATGTTATACAAAGTAAAATACAACCAGGGTCGTTTTGCTTGGATTTTTTTTTTAGTGTTGCATGCAGTGCCCTAACCCTAGCCCTCCACATTTACAACATTTGAATGTTTCTATATCGCTACAGATGTTTTACCAGCACATATATTTAAATTGAAGAAAAGCTACATTATGTTACAGTATGAAGGGAACAAAACCGCATTCCTTGCCAAGAGAGAGAGACTTTTAGGCGCCTTTACATTAAACAATATATGGGGGGAAATGAACAGTGTCTCATCATCTCATTATTGCAGGATGCCCTGGTAAAGCATGTACTATGTACCAATGCTGAGCCTTTGCTGCAGGAGGCAGGATTCGATTCCAGCCTCTCTCCATTTCCTTTCCTGTATTTCCACAGTAGTAAATTAAGTGAAGTGCAAAACAAAAGAATAAATAAAAACTTCAGAGCAAAAAAACGGTACACAAACAATAGTGGTAGCAGACTCGGACTTGGTATTAAAAAAGATATTGATATATTTGAGGAATGTGCACACTGACTATTGAAAAAGCAAAATTAACTGCTGTGTTTAACGTTTTCCAGGACAAACATTAATGCAGTTTCCTTTCATCTCCTCACCAAACAACACTGAACTAACAAGCAAACGGCTTCTCTCTCCAGCTTTAATTCTACCTTTCAACAGTGTGACGCCATTACATTTCTGTCTGAACCAAACTAGCATTAGACAAACATAATAACGAGGTTGTTACCATGTTGTCTGTCGATGTGTTTACTATCCTGTCTCCCCTCACCATCTGCTGTCATGAGAGGCATTATGTGAGGGTGGACCTTTTGCAGAGTAGCACACAGATAAGATAGGATACTGTATCTGACAGGGAGGAAAACGATGCACCGCCACTTCGCCATGCGGCACATCTCATTACCCCGGCCACCCTGTCGACAGCAGGATCATAATTAATCTTCATTGAGCCACTGGGCTGTCTGGCTGACAGGCTAAATGATCGGGGCGGTCGAAAGGGTGGATAACAATGTCCTCCAATGTGGCGTTAAAGTGGGATTCAGTGGATTTTAATAGCAGTTTGAGGAAACACAGCCAGTGGTGACTTACAGTGACTGTTGACTCTTAAAGTTAAGGTAGAGGTAAAGAGCAGAGTGTCAACAAGAGGCTCGTTGTTGGAGTCCCATGGGCATTACACAAATATAAAAAGGATTAACTGTGCTGCAGTAACATCCACATCACGGTAGAGTCATTGACAGTAGACTTTATATTGTATTAATGGGCAGAGCAGAAGAGCGAAGCATTGCGGAAGTGCATTCTTTCTAATGGCCAGGAGGGGGCGAGTCTACCGGTATCATTTTTACCATTTTGACTGAGCCTCCTGAGAAATTGATCCTAGTCTCACTTGAATTACAGTAAACATTTCCCTCATGGGTTCCCTCATGAGTCTCAGTCACTAGTTTCATGTCTTCTTCCATACAGCATGGTGTTCACTTTGTAAATGATGGTCCAACTTAGGGTAAAATAGATGATAAAGCAGGGTATGATTGAAGGCTTGTGATAAACAAGTCATTCTCAAATCAAACACAGATCAAACTGTCAGTGCCGATCAAATGTAAAACAAAATTTAGTTACCTTCTGTTGCCTGTTTCTCACTTTAAATGTTTTTATAATAAGGTTTTAACATACTGTTCAGCTGGAATACAAGAAACTCTCTGACCAGGCAGGCCACCATTTTTCCTGCTTGAAAACAGAGTCAAAAACCAAATGTTATCCACCAGCTTCAAATATGGCTACTTCTGGCCAACCTCTGTGTGTGGCTGTGAATTTAAAACCAATGCAGAAGTGCCAAAACTGCAGTTCCTCAAATGTCCACATGAGGCTGACCACAAAGCAAGTCAGTCTTCATAAGCCCATATATTAAAATATCCAACTTCACAGCAAAAATAAACATGTTTACAGCCTGGTACAAATACATACTGGTTATGCATAATTAACAACATGGCTGCTTTGATTGACAGGTGGGTGCCATTACAGGTGGCTTGTTTGAACACTCTGCTTCATTCAGCGCACCTCTGATCCACTGATGAGCTATATATTTGCCAGTTTTTAGATTTGTCGGGAGTCAGCAAAGATAGTAAGTGACAAAGATAGTACTGCCGAGATGGCTGCAGCTGAGCTTCACAATGGCTCTTCAGAAACCTATGGGTGACATCACGGATACGACATCCATATTTAAACTGTGATTACAGCTGTAAAAAAAAAAAAAAAAAACTCAAAACTGTACTCAAAAAACCTATGGGTGATATCACAGTGATATAAAATTATTTATACCAGCCTCAGTGTCCCTAGATTCAGGAATTTGTTTACATCCTGACAGTAACCAGAGGGTGATCAAGTCACCAAATCGATTGTAACTCCTTTTGAGCTCATCAGTTTATTACATTGCAAAACAGCCTGCAGAAAAACAATTTATTCCAGCAGTAATGGCATTCATGTATGCGTATAATGTGATTACTGCACAACTCATATCCAGCAATGCTTTCAGACCTTCAATGAGAGGTTTAAACCACAATCTCCTTCAGAGTGCCAGATGCCCAAAAGTCTGTCTCGACTAAAAATCTGTGAAGGAGACAGCAGCACTATGCAGTCTTTATCTAAAAACTGTATATGTTCTGTTCACACATTGTTCCATTTTAATAATTGCAGTCATTGTACAGAAGCCTAATGCTCACTTCCACAGTTAGTCATAAATGGATATCACAGAACACTATTTAACCTGTTTTCAATGCAATCATCATCTGTGCACCTATTATGTGAAATATATTGTGAACCTTAACCTAGCTTTAAACCTATATGAAATCAAAGAGGCTTTTGTTATAATGACTATTTCATTCTTAAATATACATTTTTCTTGAACTTGTAAATTCATTCTTGATCTTTGCGAACAGTATGTATAACAAAATGACCTCGAAGCAAAAGGTCTACTTTTTAGTTTAGTTTTAAGCTTTCAGTGAGACTCAATTTTAACTCAAACCTAAAACGTGAAAAGCAGAATGTCTGTCTTTGAAGAGGAGGATAAAAAAGATGGACACCAGCAGGTTTCACGGGGGCACCGTAGGCCAATGGGTGAAATCCCACTATGACTTAAAACCAGGACAGACTGCCAGCTGAACTGGGACAAGACTTTTCTAATGCACAGAGTCAGAACCTACTACAGTCTCCTGGGGGACTGAGGAACAAACACAGATGCTCTGACCAGTGGAAAATACATGGACTAAATAAAATAATGAACTGAGTAATTAAACACAGATGATTCAGAAAACAAAGACAAAGACAGGAAGTAAAGTAACACAAGCCATCCTAGGAAAAACTGCTTCAACATAAAACAGGAAATACTGAACCATAAACCAAAAACCATGACAGAATCTGACTTTATTCAGTGTAATTCTGAGATTTTTCAGTGAAGTTTATGTAACTTGACTGGAGCCTCCGCTGACAGTGAGAAGCAGGGTGACAGCTGCCTCATGAATGGTTCCAACAGGTCTACCCGATGACATGTCCGCTGTCTGAAAGGGGTAAAAATGAGGTCTGAGATGGGTGTTTCTCAATTGATCATTGGAGTCATCAACTTTCTGGTCAGGGGCAAGTACACCAATATTTTTAGCTCTGCTGATTTATAAAAGTTTGTCATGCTACAGAGTAATGTAAACATGCACAGAGCTCTACGGTATGCATATTTTATTGTCACATCCCCTTTTTTCGACCAAAGTAAATGCCAATGTGGTGTGTGCAGATTTGATCCACAGGACAGGGATTGGCCATAATGGTTTGTTTTTTCTCCTTGAGGAAACGATGGTAACCTCATCTCTGTTTAACAAAAGGCAATTCATAGCCCAACTTGATTTCTTTCTTTAGGATGGATTTAATGCATGATAATTACATTTCTTTTAATCTTAGTTATACTTGAACATACTTAAACCTCCCAGTGATGTCCCTTTAAATCAAGGAGAACAATAGCATATACCAGACTTAAAGGCATATCAAAGCCTATCCGCAAGCAAGGAAAAACAATCAATTGAATAAGTGGAAAATCAGATCCAAAGCTGCTTAGCATAATTCATTAAATCCAAAGTGTTGGCACAATCCCAGAGATGCTATTAACCAGAAGTCACAAAACACAAAACTGTTTTGTTGTTTCTATACTTTTGACCCGACTTCAAAATTAAGACGAATCATTCGGACAACCAGCAAAGACACTGGAGATATTAAACATTCTGCGGGTCAGTGGGTCATGCATCTGAATAAGTTAGCACTATTATGAGGAAACCTGCTTAAAAGGCTGTGAAATAATCCTTCAAAAAAATTATGCATTCAGAAACTGACAATGGATTAATAGTTTTGTATTAGAGCGCCAGTAATTAAGGTAGTGTTGTTCAGGGTCTAACATGCAGAGTAGACAAATATTATAAAAATGGTCTTTTCTGTGTTTATTGTTTCAAAATTTTAACAAACGGTTATTCATGCAGGTCAATCAACAATATATCAATTACAAACTTAAGTTATTGGTGTAAACACATTATTGCATTTCTTTCAAGGTAAATATGTAGTTCCTTGCTGTACAGTTGACTGAAGTTTAGGTAAATAACAGAAAGAAATACACTTGTTAGATCTGAGTTGAGATTAGTCATAACAGATTACACTGTCCTCATAGTTATGTGACAAAATAGACTGATTCCAAAACAATTCATGTGGCTGTTCCTTCCTGACTCTACAAGTAGTTTAGTTTCCATCAGACAACTCAAATTTTAACCAGAGCTAAACCATAAAATAAGCAAAAATAATTCAAAAATGCACTTCTCCATCCACTACTGTTATGCGTTGGTTTATTGAGATAACCAGCTTGTAGTGGTCGTTGTACCACAAGCTCCAAGTTCCGAGGCCACTTAGTCTGCAGAGTGTGTCATATTTTTACCCATGTCCATGAACTTAATTCAGTCCATTTATGAAAACCCAATTTAATCACGATCCGAGGGAAACTTGAACAATCATTTAGTCAAATATTAACAACTAACACCATCATCAAAGGTGATTCCAAAAAATATAGAAATGTTGTTTTGCTTTCATTATTGTGAGTTGTTGAAGTTTTTCTATGAACACAATATTAAATATTTCAACAACAACAATGAATACTTGCCAATCAGAGGCAGAGTCAAGCAAGTCAAGATTATTACCTCCTGGGAAAAAAATGCTATCTGCAGCCCTTTGTGAAATACCCATGGTTCAGTGCCCAATAAATTATGTTTTCCAAGATACTACACATTTTATAGTCACCTTTTATTGTAAGCAATCTAAGGCACACCTGTTTAATCAGCATCTTAAATGGCACCTGCCAGGTGGATGGATTATCTTAGCAAAGGAGAAGTGCTTAGTAACAGATTTTGACACATTTATGGACACAATCTGAGAGAAATAAGCCTTTTAAGTCTTAGATATTTTACTATATTTTTTGTGAGCAGCATTCAAGCATTCAGACCTAAAATGATGGAAAATAACGTGGACAACATGATATATGACATTTATATTTGGTTCATGTATTAATTTGAGGAAGGTTGCAGTCTCCTCATTGCTTATACTTCTGCCCCTAATATTTGTCTTTCCAGTTGAGCGAAAGCTTCAGCAGATTTTTAAGTCACATCAGTCACAGCTGTGACTTAATCTGTTTCCATTGCACATTGTCACCATTTTGTTTTAATTGAAATACCAACTTTCACATGTCATCCAAGCAGAAAAACGTATTTTCTGAATCACCTCTACTGTACGTTGGTCAAAATTGGTGTCTTTCCTGTGGCTCACTTGTCATTTGCAGCACTGCCTGCATCATATGCTCCAATTATCATTCCAAGAATCTCCATTAAGAAAATTGCTCATTGAATTCCTGGAAGTAGCTACTTTTCTTTTAAGGCCATTAAAGCTCTATCTTTTACATGAACCCTTTTCATGCATGTGCTGCAGCTCATGCAGCTGTTGGCTCTGAGGCTAGTCATATAATGTTTGTTTTTTTTCTATTCTATTTCTGTTGTGATTAGCCTTGATGAATTCCTGATCATATTTCATCTATTTCATTTTTTCAGCTGTATGACAGGGATGTGACTTCACCTACTCCAGCCATTTCTACACAACTACAAAGGAAATGTATGATAATATATTACAATTACAATTATGTGACCTTCATTACCAGGAGACCTATAATTATCTAAAGCTGCACAGTTAAATGATGGGTAATGTGAAAGGGCTCATTCATAGAGACAAACCCACAGAGGATTATTACATGTCTCACTCAGCTCTGCAGAGCGTTTTACCATCATCTCTCTCACCATTTAACCAAACCCTGTTTTTAGCAGCCCTCTGTACACTATCTGCCAGCACCAAATGGTAGACAGACAAAGTTAGTGACTAATTAGTAATTGCTAAATCCATGCTAAACCCATGGAAAGGAAAAAAGTTAGTTAACAGGACAAAAACAGCAAGAGTGTCTGAGAAATTAAATATCAGCCTTACGTTTATCATATGGGCAAAAGCACGAGCATGAATGCTTATGTTGTTCCATGTCTGTTGGCAACCATGTGCATATGAATCAGAATGCAACAGTGCAGCAGCCTCTCACACAATTTAATTGAACTAATTCATCAATAAATTCTTGAATTCTGTAAAACAATATTGTTAAAATGAATTGAAGTATTGACAGCATTTCCAATAAATGAACACTAAAAGAATTAATCAAATGACAGTCCATTAAGTTTCTACCCCTTGTAGCTGTTCTCAAAGTTTAAAAAGTAGTATAGAAGTTTAGAGTATAGATATATAATTTCTGGGAGACTGTGTTGCTGCTGGATAACAGATACAGTTACTATTCTTCACCATCACCTGCTCACATGTGGCCAAACATGGACTGTTGAATATTAAGGGGCATAATTCCTCCCCTGTTTTTTTTTTTTTTTTAGTCCACTATCACCTCCTTAGTCCTTGTGTGCAGGGACTACAGCAGGGGACTCAAAATGCAGCCCTGGGGTGCTCCAGCATTAAGGATGATTTATATGGTATTACAACAGCCCATTTGATGAGCGGTTCAGCCATCTTCAGTCAGTTGTCTCAAAGAACTGAAACTGTCATCGCAAAGCTGATGAACAGCTCAATATGCGTAAAATCACAGAGATACACTTTAGAATGCAAAGTCTCTCTCTGGACTTAAATTATGGACAGGCAAGCAAAAATCACTGACCATGGAATATTAAAGTCATCCGACCTCCCCTAGAGAAATAAATCCCATCCAAATGGGGCTTTAGATTGGTATAAAACAGCAAGAAATCCCTGGCAAAATGGAAAAAAATGCATTACTTTGGACTTCTGTTTTGCTTAGCCAGGTGATGATTAAGTATGATCATTTTTTAATGCTCACTGCTGTGTGTGAAATGTAACTCTTGGCTTTCAGGCATATTCAAGTCAGGCAATAGCTTCTAATCCAAATTTAACAGTTACAGAGTTTGTGCCAGCTATTGAAAGTTTGGAACTGAATGAAATATTTCTGCAACTCAATATTCTATCAGCTATATGTATTAAAGAACTAGCATCATCAAAGTGGCAGGGGTAAGGAGAAATTTTGTCTGGGCTGCAACTCATGACAGAATACAATTAAATCTACTATTAATGACTGCAGAAGAGCTTTCAATCGGCGTGCAGCCCATCCCACTGTTTTTCAAAATACTAAATCATGAAGAGGGTAACCTGACAATATATCCACAAGGATCCAGTGACATGCTTGGTTATTTATGAGTAAACACATAACAAATAATGTTTATCTTACAGACTGAAACTGATGCATTAAATATCCCCTCAGTTTACCTCAACTGAAGTGCTTGTGATATGCAGCAGGTCTGACTCCATGAGCTGTAAAAAGGACATCATTTATATGCCTCTCTTTACTCAAAAGAATCCCTTTAATGGCAGCTTACGATGATAATGTCTGAATTAAATGTGTGTAAACTGGATTTCAACTGGGTGATAAAAAATAAAGGGGAGACATATTTATTCTATGTGTGTCTGCAATGACTCAGCAAGAAACTGTTTAGGATTGGCATCTTGTGTTTACTGTGGAGGGCCATAGTATAACACCGTCCAGACTGAAATATCTCGACAACTTTTTTCACATAAAATGTATCCAGACATTCACACTCCAGAGTCCTACTGACTTTGGTGATCCTCTGTGATCTAGCACCACCATCAGGTCAAAATGTTAATGTCCAACACTTTGGATTATGACTAAAAACATTAAAACTTGATACTTAGTTATATTTTAATGCTATTTAGCAAATGTTAGCATGCTAACACACTGAACTAAGACGCGAACATGTTAGAAACCACACCTGTTTAACATCAACACATTAGCATTGTCATTGTAGGTATGTGAGGTTCAAAAAGATGCTTGCATGGCTGTAAAACTGTTAGGCTTTGTTCAGACTGCAGTCAAGTTCTATCTGTCTCTCAGATCAGATGTTTACGACAGACTGTCTGCACTGTGGAGGAGCAAAAGAATTTAAGTATCTCAGGGTCTTGTTCACGAGTGATGGAAAAAATGGAGTGTGAGATGTAATGCAGACGTTGTAGCCAAAGTTCTGAGCAAAAGGGAACTGAGCAAGAGAGCAAAGCTCTCAAATTTTCAGTCTATGTTCCAAACCTCACTGATGGACACACGCTTTCGCAGTGACTTTGTCCAAGAGAATTTGTCCATGTACACAAGCAGCCAAAATGAGTTTCCTCAGAATTGACAAACACTGTTTTTGCAGAGGATGCAAGCAGTAGTTACGAGGAACATCTTTTTTATTTAGTTAGTGTTATTAGCACATAAAGTTCACACTTAACTACAGCAGTAATACAGTTTTGTTCTTTCAAACTTCAGATAATTATAGTCACTGGTCTGTGACTGAGCGCTGACTCATATGTAACATATCTGAATCCATCTATCATTACAGATGTTCTTTGAGCCACAACAGTAAAGAAGAAAATGCACAGTAATTACTTAACTTGCCATAATGCTCACAGTTGACAAGTCAACAACCCTGTTTCACTTCCAGAGAATGGCTGATCATGTATCTTTATGAATAATGCCGTGATGTTGAACCATCTGTCTCACTCTGTATTACATTATCAACTCCAAATTTTGCTAGTGGCCACGCGAAATTCATCATCGTCATTGTGTTTTCTGAAATTAGTGTCTCATGTTTTACCTCTACAAGAAAAAGTCTATTAGAATTAATAGACTGCTGAATAACACCGCAATGCTCCATGAAAACATTTGCCTTGTTTTGCATCAGCATTTTAAATTGACTGAATTAATTTGGGATGGGGATGTACTGTCACTTGCAAAACGCAATGGGTTGATGTTGTGATGATGTGAATGGGGGAAAGAAAATAATTTGACTGCATGCAACTTTTTCAGAACTGCTTACTGGGAAATCTGTTTTCACTGATGCGCATAGGAAACTGTTTAAACCTTCTAGAGGTGTGGTGACAAGACTATAAAATTCAGTGAATACTGGTCATGGTCGTAATGACAGCCGCACAGACTATTTTTTGCCTTAATAGCGTGAACAATCTAGTTATGTTCCTGAACCTTATACTTTGCCATGCCATTTGGGTAAAATAGCATGGGAGAAATTTACTATGTGCTTAGAACTGCATTACATTTCATGCCTTGATTTATCTCTGGGGATAGCGCTTAGGTCTATCGCAGACTGGGTGATACGATGAGTGTGTGGGAGGCAGTGTTTGGAGCACAGATTAATGGTGAAACCTCCTTATTGTTTCGAGACATTATTATATCCTAGAATTATCGGGTGAGTGTCTAGAAAAACTTAAAAGGGGCCACGGACTCAGACTGGCTGTGAATAAGGTCAGATAAATATATGTAAGTGAAAGGAGAATGTATGTGTGTGAGAGTGAAAATATATGTATGTGAGAGTTAAAGTATATGTATGTGAGAGGGTCAGAATGGATAATGTCTTGAACAGCCCCTCATAGAATTGTGTGGCCTTGATACATAATTGTCTTACAAATACTTGCCTATTAGCACATCCAACAAAAAGTGACATCCTTCACTTCTTAGCTCTGTTTTGGCTTCCACAAACTTGGGCTGAAAAATGTATTGTTTTTATAGTGAAATTGGGATTTGAAGAAACGTAATTTTCTTTGTTCATGTTCCCATGTTCACATTTTGACTGGACGGCTAATTATTTATTGTTTGGCATGAACAATGTTTGTTCATCTAAAAAAAAAAGAACAAAAGAAAACGCTCCTTCGTGCCTCTTCATTGCATTTAGTATAAGCAGGTTCAGCTGAACTACACTGTAACGCATAAACAAACACAACCTTCACCCAGGAGGTCCACTGTCTGCTGTGATGTGAGACTGAATGTCAGCATTCACTTAACAACATTAACTTTACGTTACATATTTAGTTTTCAGTTTCCATGTTTAGTTTTATTTGTCATATGCAGGTTAACACAGGGTAAACAATACAATGAAATGTGTGGGACGAGAAGAACCAGTCAGCACAACATTAAGAGTGCTAGTTGTGGTAGCGCTAGACATAAAGGATAATAAATGAGCTAAAGTAGTAAAATACAATACAATAGACAATAAAAAAAAGAATAATAGCTTATTTTTATCACGATCTTTTCTTAAATCTAACAAAGTCATTTTTGTGCCTAAACTGAACCAAACTACAACTGTTTAAACTGATAACATGTCAAATGTTTCTCAGCAGTCTTTATTTTGAAAGTCTGACCAAACATTGCATATTTATTATTGCGAACTTGACCTCAGGGCCACTGACCAAGCAACCATATTTGATGAGTTGGGAGTGAGAACATATGGCTCTTACCACAGCAACAAACATTTCAAATTCACCAAACACCCTTCCAGAAACAGTAACAAAGCCAGGCTGTGCAGTCTCTGGCACATTGTCCCGTCCAGACTCTGGTGGTGCAACTGTGCCCTACTGAACACTTTGACCAAACTGGTTAATGCTAATAACAGTGGTATTAATGTTACAGTAAATGGGTCTTCTATTGTAGCAAGGTATCATAAAATAACAGCTGTTGCTACTTTTTCAAATAAAAATACAATGTGCTCTGTACCAAGTGACCTCAAATTTTTTCCATTGCTGTCAGAGGAGCACCTGTGGCATCAGACTGATCTATCACAGACCTGCATGAACAGATGGGCTCCACTACATCGTTAGTGTCCACAATCCACAGGGGCGTCTGCGGAATCATCAGTGTCTGATTCTGGTCATGAATATTCATGATTCATCCTTTCTCCCAGACAATGTGATGAAAGCTAAGGCCAAAGTTCCTCTGAGCATATGTGGTTGGCTATGAATCAAATTATATCATCCTCGATCCCATTTATCACTGGATATTTTTGGGCACGTGACCACAAGGGTGTGTCATATGATTATTTGCAAGGTGACAGTGAAAACATGATGCAGACTTAAATTTGCGTAAATATGTTTTTTATTCACCCACAATCTTTCATTCTCGGATGTCGTCTCAGGTGGTGGGACTATGTCTACCAGCCAACTTAGAAGTTATCAGCCAAGAGAATAGGACAAGGAGGAGATGGACTCCTCTATTAAGCAACTTGTCACTCATCATCTCTTGACCCGTTGCCGCAAACAGGCAAACATGGTGCTTCCACTGTTTTGGTAGTCTGCACCTTCCTTATTTTGTTTGCTGTCGCACATTTTAATCTGCTCCACTGATTGCTTTTCGTCTGCATTGGCTGACAGCCCTACAGAGCCTAATCACAGGGCCCGAGTTTTATGTCACTGCTGCCCAAACATAATCAACTGGACAGATTATGCTAATGCGCTCACATCCGAAGAGCAGTGTAAGCCTCAGTACTCAGACAGGACCACAATTCCAATCAAAGGCATGTGACAAAAAATTCATTTTCTGCTGGTATTAGCTATCTCAACTCCAAAATTTAAAAGTGTGAGTGTAAACCTTATTCTATTTTCTTTTCTTTTTTTTGTGGGGGGGGGGTCTAGGTCACAAGTTGACACATTACAGCAATGCTTTGTAAATGTCAGACTACAGGAAGTCTTTGCTCCTTAATGACTTGGTAAATGGATTAGTGGCATTTCTCCTATTTGGTTCTTCTATTCCCTCATTGTCTTGCATACATTTACCTGCCATGGTGTTAAAGACACACGAAAACCACCTTTCAGTCACTGCAGCATTCAGTTTGACCAACAAGCAGAGAGCCAAAATAAAAATTAAATCTTATATGCAAACTCTGACAAGGAATAGTCCAATAAAAGCACCAACTTTAATTCATAATTTCTTCAGTTCACAAAATAAAAATGTCCTTTGAATCAAATCTCAAATATTCTATGACAAGCAGCATATTTTTTTCCAATAAAATGCCAAAACTTCACAGAAAACTGTAGATTATATTTGCTGGCTGCCTTGTTGTATGAGGGTTAGATTGAACCAGTGTGTCAGTCTAATGCTGATGCAGCTGATACACAGTATACAATCGACTACAAGGAGCTAAGAAAGACCTTTTGAGTGTTTACTGTTTACTGTTTCATGGTCACCTTACTGTTTTCCTTTAGGAGCATTTCGCTTAAGACTAGAACTTTTAAAAAAGTCTGGAGGATTTTTAGTTTTATTCATCTAATGTCCAAAGGGAAACAGTTTCCTTTATTTTTCACTTTACATTAGTGATTTAGCTGTTAGACAAATGGCAACAAGTCATAAGGGAATTAAAGCCATTAAGAGAATAAAAACAACCCTGTGAAAACCATAAAGGCTCAGCATACAGTGTAGATACTATAACCTATGTTTACCTGGGCCAGTAGAAAGGGGAATGATGATTTGTCTGTCAGAAACAAAGGTGGAAGTAGTGTGATGCTGTTACAACATTGCAAAACCCTTCAGGGGGAGAGGTCAGGTGGATGAACAGGTCAATAAAGTATGTTTTAACACCCTTGACACAGGAGGCCACAGGTTAACACACCAGTGATCATATAATAAAACTGATGATGCAGACACTTCATCACAGTTTACTTAAGTGAGTGAATGGCGTGTGCTGATTGTGCCTGTAGATCGAAGTAAAAATAAATAAATAAATAAATAAATAAATAAATAATAATAATAATAATAATCATACTGATGGTAATTAAAGCTTTTACTGTGAAAAAAACATGGCCCTACCATGAGTTGGTTTGACAGTCTGTAAACGTGAAAGACCACTGGGAGAAGGAGGTACTTAAACCTTAATTATTCACATAAATTGAACTGACCTACCTTCTAATAATGAACCTTGTAAACAGCACAAAGTAACTCACACTGGATGGACTACCAAAACAAAACCCAAGTTCCCAGATGGGCTGCTCCCCATCTATGAACATAATTCTCTGTAAGGGCCCATTCTGCATAATGAGTGCTTTTCCTTTTAATTTTGTCTAACAGTCGAACCCTTTCACCATGTTTTCATGTTTTGAAATTTAGTCAGGAGGACTTGTTGGGCTATTTTGTTTTTCTTGTAATCCAGGCTTTTTTACAAGATTATACAGAAACCAAAACACTACAGCTAACCCAAGCATGTTTTCCTTCATCATAACAAGGTAACTGGATACAATATACAATATACCTGTAATTCCCCCATACACTCTTACAACTGATGCCAGTTGCCGAAAGTGGCTGAATCCCAGTCCCAGTATTCATTAGACTTTGAGTTGAAAGTTATTTGGGCTCTTGGCTTCAGACTGTATTGGAATTCTGCTCTTGTACTGACCAACTGGCTTTGATGTATCCTCACAATTTCATGGCTTGCACAGATCCATATTATTCCCTCAAACTTTCTAATTGTGTTTTAGTGCCTTTTCCTCCTCCTGTAGGAGAGCACAAATTAAAATTGTACTAACGTGCTAATTTTTCTTCTTTCCAATGGCAAGCCAGGTTTGTATTTCAAGCAAGTCAATATATATGCACAGTATATAACAGATTAATAATTTGTACCTGATTTTTACCTTTTACAATCACAAAACATAAATGTCCTTTTATATCAGCATTATGAATTTAAAAAGCATCATTCTCAAAGAAAGTTAAATCTGAGCCATGCACAGACCTATACAAACAACCAAACAACAACTCAACAAGCACATGGCTCAACACGAAAAGGGCCAACTCATCAGCTCCAGAATCTGCGGTTTTCCTACACCTTAAGGGCAAGCGACACTCTTTTAGTGACAATGATGTTTCCGTTTTAGACAGGGAAGACAGATGGTTTGAAAGAGGAGTGAAGGAGGCTATCTATGTAAAAGTAAAGACACCATCTCTCAACAGAGGAGGAAGCCTCAGACACCACTTATCCCCCACCTACAATGCTTTCATTTCCTCCCAGGAGACCGAACAGCACTTCACACTTGGGCTCATGTGCCTCCAACAACCATCATTCACACCGGAGCTCAGGTGACCTCAATGACTGTCGCTCATGCCAGACCTCATGTGACCTTAATGACTCTGACGACAGTCGTCACAACAACACTGAGCACTAACGAACCAAGTGGAACAGTGGGCTCGTCAATGATGCTGCCAAGGAAAAATACTCGGATGTCCCTGCCAGTCAGTCAGAACTGAAGAAGCTTCTTGGATGAGAGGCGAAACGTCTTCACAGATCTACAACCAAATCCAGTTGCCCCAGATTTAACCTACTTGAAGAAAGATGACCTGGATGACTAAGAACCTCCATAGACTAAAAAACATCATGTTTAGTCCCTGGGCCATGTTTTTTTCTTTTAATGCACTAGTTCTCAGATGAATATACTTGAATGGGTTTTTTTGTGGTAAGCCATATAGCCCAGAGACTTATTTAAATTAGTATTAAGGCTGCGTACACATAAAGACAGAAAAGTGGGTAGGTAGAGACCTTGAGGAGGTAGAAATTAGTTGCGAGGCCTTGCTACTCTCTCTTGCTCATTAGAAACATGAAGGAAAGAGGTGGGACAATACACTGCCAGCACTCAACTACGTGCCTCTTGCTCTCCCTCAAACAGTGAACACACACATACGGCTGTGGGATGAATAATAGATCCCAACATCAAAGAGGGGACTCTCTCTGCAGTTTTCAATGCCCAGGGCTTGAGTAGACCAGTCCTGCAAATTTCACCCTCTCAGCCCCTTGCCCAGCCAAGGCTCTGGTCTATTTGCTCTCGGCACTCTCCAGCCCCTGAGACAACGCGTGTGTGTGTTGCATTAATGTTTCATAAGGCACAGATATATGCAGCATGCTTATGAAGATTAGACTTCTGCAATATTCACATGTATATATTTACCTGCCATAGTTATATAACTCACCTCTGAAGTGCACAAGCCCTATTTACAGGTGCATATTCTATCTTGCATATACAGATTCTGTTATTATTATTATATTGTTCTGTTATTATCTGTGCTCAAAATTGCCCAATGGATGTTCCAGTATTTTAGTGCCCTCGCCCAAAGATTGCTCAAAGTTTGGTGAAAAAGATTTATGTCATGTTTTTTGTTTCCTTCAGGTTAGTTATTGGATATGATACGTGTCTTAAATGCAGACCTGGCAACGTCTGAGTTTACGACCACATAATGTCACATCACTCACGGGGAAACACTTGCGACTGGAAGTGAGTCACAGGTTCTGGTTGCCAAAAAGTTAATATCTATGATCCAAATTTGAACCCACTGATGGGCTTGATCTGCCAGATGTCCCCAATAATAGGAAAGTACCACTTGGGGAATTAAAAGAAACAAATCATATTTAAAGCTGTTCTAATCAATATTCTTAATGACAATGCATGAAATGACTACAAAAGGGTCACCATTAGTGGCAAACTCACAGAGAATTATCGCCTGACTCCACCTAAATTTACGGTACATTTTAGCCTCTTTCAGCTTGTTGTGGTGGTTGTATGGGCAGCAACTTGGTTCATTCTCATTCATATATATGGTTCATATCAACCTCAGCTAAGGAAAAAGCAGGTTCATTTAAGTTAAGATAACTATATAATGTAGTATTGTTTCAATGTGGTATTGATCAATCAATTAGTTAGTTAGACACAAAAACAAGCAAAACATTTTAGTATTTTGCTATTCATCATCAGATCATCTAATACCAAATGTTTGTCTGGTGTTCTCTCTTTGTAAAAATCAGACTTTATTGGTTATATAGAAAAATTATTTTCAATACAACATTACAATTCATTTGATTGCAAAAGTGTGTTTAAAGTTGCATTAAGTATAACTTTAAAAATCACAACAAAATACACAATTTCCCCCAGAGGCTGATTTACCCTTTGTATTTTGAAATGTATTTTTCTTTGTCCCATCCGTTAATTTGTTCAGTTTGTCTCAGTGCTCCCAGGCACTTTGTCTCAACTGTGTTGTATTTGCAATTCTCTTCTAAATGAGCTGTGTTGACTTATCAAGTTGTTATCTTGATTTTGTCTAACGTTCACCTATCTCATAGTGTTTTTGGTATGTCCTGGAATTCTGTGTTTCACTACCTGTCAAATGCAATATTTATTGGTGCTTTAGTCCTGGTTTGGTCCACCAACACCAGAGCGAAAACTGACTCTTTTTATCACTCACTTGTTTACTTTGGCTCTGCTATTTCGTACTGGGCAAAGGAGAATGCATTACTACATTTGGGTTTTGTAAGCTTGTGTTCTGCTGTCCATAGTTTTAGAGTGGAGTGGGTGGATGGAGTCAGTGAGAGCCTTTGGGACTTAATCATACTGACCAGCAAACCAAAACAATGAGCTGAGAGCAGCTTAAAGCTGAAGGAAAGCTGCAGAGTTCAGTGTTGATTCCCAGTGGGACCAGCAGTACTTTCACTTCACAGCAAGTCATTTGATTCAATCATATCAGATATATTGCTTAATGGGGATTTAACAGCAAAGGTGACGTAAGGTAGTAGAATATTTTTTTTAACACTGTCCGCTGACCAACACTCCAACCTAAGATGACTATGATGTCTAATTAGAACAAGAAGCTGACAGGATACACTTGTGAGTCAAAGCAAAAGTCTGTGGAAACAACTTCAGATTGGCGAGAAGAAAGACAGAACCAAGACAGGAAAACTCATTACAAAGTACGGTGGTTTGAGTTTGTCTGAATTATAATGACAGAACTTGTCACTGCTGTATTGTGCAGGCTTGGCTGCTGCACAATACTTTCCACAAAAAACAAACAAGAAACAACATAGTGTTGCAGTTACAACCCAGAAACACCCAGAGACTATTCCAGATAGGCTTCACCTTATACTGGCATGCTATAGCCACTATTAATGGGCGAATTAATATAACATTTTAAATGAACTATTATATTGTCTGTCATATTATAATATATAATCAAAAGCTATGAATGTTGTGTGAAAGAAATGCCCGTGCTTTGCAATGAAATTTTTATTATATTTATTATCTTCCATACAATATATATTTATTACATACATTATTCTATAGATGACATGCCTTATTCTGAAGCAGCTGTAAGAAAATATGGTGAAGGGGACCGGCTCTGTTGCTATGTGTCCCCTGGATTTTTCTAAAAAGAAAAAACTACATATTCCTGAGCTGCTTCACAACAGTAAAACCGCTCTGCTGGCAAATGTGAATTTAACATCAGACATTCAGCAATTCTGCAGCAGACCCCTGCTGTTCGAATAATTTAACAGGCAGGAGACTAGCTGTGTAACACATATGTCTACTGTGACTGCAGTGCATATGAGTAACACTATTTCTGTGAAGACAAGAGAAGCTCAGACCAACTGAATGTTTCTTTGTTGTTTTTATTCCAAAGGCTGTTTTTCCTTAAATTTCTGAGAAAGCAAAATCATATGTACTGTAGTTTCAATGGAACACAAAAGTCTCTGTCCCGCTGACACTGCTCTGGCTCTCAGGTGAATAAGGCAGAAGAGGAAGTGACTGCCAGGCAGAAACCTTGACTGCGGAAAACATAAATTTCCATAGATATGAGACAAAGCCCTGGTGGTGCCTTTGATATTTCATGGAGCATTTCTTTGCCCATTTGATTTTGATAAGGTTAGCGACAGTGTACCAGATGGAGAAGCTGACCCAGTAAATATGCGTTTTCCAGCCAGGGATTCAATTATGAGAAGCAGATGACTGACCTCATATGCAAGCTGGAAATAAATATATTGGGGATCATCCAGATGAGGCTGTTATAGTAGACCGGTGAAAGAAAGGTCACACAATCACCCAAAAGACGATGAAAACAACTGACCACTGTGGTGCTCCTTTGTGATGCTGTGCTGCTTTCAATCACTAGCTCAAGATAAAAGAGGTCCACCTGCCTCAGTGGTCCACCTGAATAAGCTTTTGATTACAGTTTGTTAGGCTGAGTCTTTTGCCCCATATTGATGAGGGAGACAACATAATGTTATTGAAAAGATTAAAAGGAAAACCTGTGGTATTTAGTATGACCCTTTGTTGGCTTTTTATTACCAGCCTACTTAACCTAGCTCTACAGAGGTTATATATGTGGCTGCAAAAAATCACAACTGTAAATACGCCTGCAAAGCTAGCAGCTTTATCAAGTTATTGTGTTGGTTGACTCTCAGGGGTCTGTTGTTTCCAGTTGCAGCAACAGCTGTTTTCAATAGAAAAGCTCTAATAAGCTCACCATACAGTACCTGCACAGAACCAAACAGAAGATAAATAAAATGGCAAGTAGCTTGTGAACATAATAGAGCATTTATTGTTGTGGAGAAATTGCTGAAGTCAAAGGTCAATGGTGAGGTCAGGAGGGAAGAAAGTATTCAGGAGCCTCTGATGTCTTATGCTGTAATATTTATTGACACTTGGCCAAAGAGAATTAGAGACACTCTCAAAGTACATCAGAAGTGCCTGAGTCGGTCTCACATTCCGCCCAACTCATCCTGGTGGATAGACTTTAAACCCCAAGATAACACCACAAATACTATACGCCCAGAATTAGCCAAAGAGAATGTCTTTACCCATGGAGGTGTTATTGTCAACATATTCTAGTCTGGAGACACAGATGTCTGTTTACGCAGATTGGAACGTCAACAGCCATCTATCTATTATGTCTATGAAGGCAGCAATAGGTCTCTTCGACCCTGGCCACCACAGTGTTGAGATAGACTGGCACCTCCTGTTCCCAATCAAAGCCAAACAATTAATACTGCTGAGGACCTCAAGGCCCACACGTGACCTCGTGTAACCTAAGGATAGAAAATTCCATAACATTTTGGAGCTAAAGAGCCATTTCGTTCTTCTCAGGAACTGGTGGAGACCAAAATAGAGCTAAACGGAGAGTGGATAATAGACTGATATTCACAACTAAGTCTTCCAAATTAAATAACAAAATATGTGTCCATGCACTCTCTGATCTGATCATTTGGATTCAGCAATGACTAAGCTAAGCCTCACTACCTTTGCTGACTTGTCAAGCTTTCTCTTCAGTTTACAACAAGTTTATATAAAGTTTATTTAGATTCACCACTCGGTATTTGGAACAATACAGTCCTAGATTGAGGCTTCACATTTCTAGCTGATGACAATCAATTTTGCAGGCTGAAATGACAAATATGAATAATGTTTTTCAACTGTAGCCAGCTAATTAAGCTAACATTAGCTGGATGAGTTGGGTTGTCTCCCGCTGACTTTTTTCTGTTTCCAGGTGACTTAGTTTAAAGTGAGAACCCCGTAAAAGGAGTCTGTAATGTCTTAAATGAGACAAAAAGTTAAAAAAAAAAGTCAAAATAACCCAATTTGGATGCCAACAAAACTAAATGACAACAGTAAATGTTTCAAGAAAAACACATTAAATATCCAGTATTTGAAAAACAATACCTCAGTGCAGTAGGAGTGAAAAAAAAACACATTCAGTGTCATCATTCTGGCTTGGTGATAGGCCCCACACTAAAGACATGGATGGCCAAACATGTCTTAGGAGTGCAGTAAATAGATAAATAAATGGAGCATGGACAAGCTTCCAAGTGTCAGAGATGTGCTCAGAAACACACCAGTCCGTGAAAGGCTAGACAGTTGTGAAGCTGCAAGACATCCCATAGTATTCCCCTGAAAAAAATAGTCAGCTTGTTTCTAGTGGTGAACTTTTTATGAAATATGTCTCAGAAGGATGCTATCGATCAATATTTCTCCTTCAAGGTAGCACGAAGACCCTTATAGAGTAGAGCAAAGTCGGGGTAATTACATGGATGCAGCAGGAAGCTAAAGAAGTATTTTTCAATGCTCCATATGTCTCTGATCTCTGTTGATCAGTTTCACTGTATGTGGGAAAACACAGAAGATGACAGAGACCAATATGGTTATTTTATGTCTCAAGCTATGCTCATTCCCAGGCTGTCAAATACTACGCTTTGCAGTGTTACGTGGTCATATTATGTAGTCTGCTGTGTGTTTGCGTGTGTGCCCTGTGTTTTTCTTGTCAATTTAACATGTAAATAGGAATGTGCCATCCCTGGGAGATGATTGGTGGAATGATTCCAGGCCCTAGCCCGTGATTGGATGCAGCTAAGAAACTACCTGGATATATAAGAAGCCAAGATGGCGGCCGTCGTGGGGCAACCGGCATTTCCTCATCCTCCTCCTCTCCCAACCGGCCACACTTCCGTTTTGTAAAACCTTTGTTTGAGCTTGTAGATAGTTTCTTTTGAATAGTAAGGGTGGACTGCCAGTTTTGTTGATCTTATTTTCTCCTGTTTAAAGTAGTTAGGGAGGTAAGTCTGATGTCATTTGTTTTCTTAGGTTAGTATCTTATTTCCCAGACAGGATCGTTTTGTTTGATATTTTGGCCTTGGTCCACCCTGAAGCCTACTACCTCAGTTATATTTATATGTTCTTTATGAGTGTTGTAAATAAATCATTTGCTTCACATTCAAAACCAAATTGCTGTACGTGGCTACTTGGGACTTGGGGAAGATGGGGCCTATTCTCGTTATGCCTTGGCACCCCTAGACTGGGGCAAAACAGCAGAGTAGGAGTGTCTGTATGAGATGGCCCAACAAACACAGGACTTTCACCCAGGAGACTGGGCTGGAATACTAATGTTGCTCTGTGTCATCTGGATGTGTAAATAAAGCCACACTGCATAGAAATTGGTATTTTTGTGATCGCCCCCAGTTTCAGAGTGTAATACCACTGTCGTAAATATGGACAGTTGTACACATGTATTTGTTATGATTTTATTACTTATGATCAAAAACTAACGAGTCCACAACTCTGCTAACAGCCAATCATCAAGCATGTGCTACAACACAAGACATAGCAGCCAGCTACTATTACTTACTAGTCCAACAGCAAGAAGCCCAGCTTGGTGTCTGTCTTTCAGCTCCTTGCCTGGTGGCTTCTCCATCAATGTCCTCTTCTGTCTCTTCACATCTGTCATTATGTCAGTAGAGGTTGCTGAGCCCGGTTACATTGCCTGCTTGTGCAGCTCCGGCTCTGGCACAACACTGGCTCAGCTCCCCATCACCATTCAACTAGGGCCTGAAAACCTCCTCTTCCTGGTGGTCCAAACCACCTGTGGTACAAACACTAACACTCCTCCAGCGCTCTGAGTTCAGAATCCAGGCAGCCCGGCTAACAAACTGAGCTAACATTAGCTAACAGCAGCTATATTTCGCAGCAGTTTACTGTCTGTGGAGGGGGCGTGGTACATCAGCTGCAGGGGAGAGGTGTGGAGGTGTGGCTCAGGAGAGCAGCGCCAGGGGAGGTGATTAGCACACCTGCATCTAATTGTCTAATCACTCTCCCCTTTTAACACAGTAGCGTGCTGGACCTGGAAGAAGGCTGGAGAGGACACGACACACAGAGACGGCAGCGAAGCGTGACAGATGGGACAGAACGAAAAGTGTGCAAGGAGCCTGCAAGCATCTCCCAAACATTGTGTGTCCTAAATCATTGCAATAAATAACTGAGCCAATATGATCTGTCTGCGTATCTGTTTTGAGTAAGCCCCAGTGGCAACAGTCACGCCATACTGTCCATCGGAAAACTGTAAATCACAGACTTGATGAGCAACAGCCGGAGAACATACAATTCCATCCATCCAGCGGGCTGGAGCCTATCCCAGCTGACTTAGGGCGAGAGGCGGGGTACACCCTGGACAAGTCTCCACCTCATCACAGGAACATACAATTAGACAATGTTAACACAGCCACCATGTTAATATTATATGGTTGAGATTTGTCAATGTTATGTTTACAGCTTGTTTCCAATGCCCTGCAAATGGCCCTAAAAATCAACTACTCCACCTTTAAATATCAGCTTATCATATATATATATATATATATATATATATATATATATATATATATATATATATATATATATATATATATATATATCACCTTCTTTATTGTTCCTAAGTTAATTAACTGCTCTGTACACATTCAGAAAGAGAGCAACATGAGCGTCTCATCAGAGTCCCTTTTCTCAGCTCCTGTCAAGTGGAAGTCCAACATTCACTTGTTTTCTTTCCTCAGTTTGGTTCATCAACTCTTGTGAAAAAAAATATTGAACTCCCTTTGGCTTGTTAAATGTTCAACTTTCTTCACCAGTGGCTTGTTTACTTTGGCTCCCTGACATGTTTTTTTTTTTGTTTTTTGTTTTTTTTTTGTGCCGTATTGTATAATCGGTATGTGTGAGCTTGTGAGCTGGGAAGCCAAGTGACAGCTGCTGGCACTCAACAAACAACAATGCAGACCAGTGAACCGAAACGATCTGTATGGGGCTGAAAGCTGCATAGAGCTGTGGTGATTGATATCATTGATCCGTTCACATTACAGGCAGATTCAACCTTTAATGTTTGTGACACTTTATTTTGTGGCGTAAGGAGTTTCCTGTATAGTACATTAAGAATAGACCACATTTTCATCATTTTAATATTGTAAATATCTAATTAAAGTTACTATAATCCCCGTTATGACTGTTAATCAGGGTTTCGTAATTGTCCAGGCTATTACAATAAATTAATAAGCTCCGTGCCCAATGTTTTCCATTGGGGTCCTGTTCCTGCCCATAAAGGATTTGACTTTACATAAAAAGGGAGGCAGAGACAATAGCAGTGGGATGTTCCTACAATTCCAGGATGTCTTTTAACAGCCATGAATGCCATTGGTGGACACATGTCTATTCTCATTTAGTGCAGTCTCTAATCCTGCCCCAGCTAAAGAAGAAAAACAAACAGTAGATTTATCTCTTCCCTGCCCGTATACGTTGTTGTCCCTTTAGTTTCCTATTCCTATCAGATTTTGCTGTAATATGATATGCATGAAGTGTGATTGAGCTGGAGAACTCCCAGTCCCTCGGGAGGAGGAGGGTAAGGGGGGGTGGGTAGGATGAATTTATAGATAGGCTATCTACTGAATGCAGCCTTTGATATCTCTGCCAATGAATTTAAGCTCTCCAGAAAGAGATATGGGAGAGCAAGAAGAGTGAGGGGCAATCTAGGCCCAAGTGCACAAACTCATTCTTCCAACTGACAAGACACTGATATCCTTTTCTAAGTGTGCCATGCTTCATGTGTGAGCTGATCGCTGGTAAAGTCTGGAAGTGTCTCTTCTCTATCTCTTAAGCACTGATGGAGCATTGTTTCTACAATACTAGCAGTCACGAGGTAAGAAGGTCAATGTTAAAAAAAAAAAGGCTCATGAGGCTCTATAACTGGATGGACATGACAAAGTAGGTCAACAGATAAGTCCTGAGTTTGATAACCTAGTTTCAGATTCAATCTTAGTCTCATGTATCACCCATTAAAGTACATATTGGATTCAATAGCACCTTATCACAGGGATATATCTTCTCATCCGCAACAGGACAAAGAAAGACACAGATGCAGAAGTTAATACTATAATCAATGTACCATGTGGTAGGAATGAAATTAGCTCCATGTACCCAAGGAAACAGACTAGAGGTCATAAGGAGAAGAGCATCACACGTTATATTTCACAGTTGAGACTTTATTATGTTGTGTGTCTTTGCAGAGCTTTTACACACTCACTGTTGCAACAAATCCCTCATACACACAGGAAACACACAGTATCCATTATTTATTTACCTCATTTAATGCACTGATATACAGCTCATCATTTTACCAAGCAGCTTTTGCTCAGTGTGAGACTGCTACCTACTGGTTATGGAAAGTCATTACAATCATTTCCACTGCAGATCTACATCACAGTGAACAATTTCTGCCCCTGCTGCTGCAGTGAGCTTGACAGTGTAATTTATAAGGCATGCCTATGGGCATGACAGCTACATATATTTGATGATAGTTCACCTAGTTTAGCATGGAGTATGTAAATGTATTATGTGCAGGGCGGGTTATCATAATCAGAGGGGTCTCGCAGTATTTAAAGCAAGTCTCGCTCATATGATAAAGAGGGACATAAGGAGAGAAGAAGGAGGAAGAGCACGTTTTAATTACAATAGTCTTGTAAAGTCTCATAAATAACCCTTTTACATTAGTAGTGGCAAAAGCATATGATTACATTAAAATACAGTATACCACAATTAAAGCATTGTTTAAACTAACCAGTGTACGGTAATGTGAGTGCAGCAGTAAGGTTATCTGATAACTCATTATCTTTACAATAACTCACATTGAATTAATTCAATTCAATTCAATTCAATTTTATTTATATAGTGCCAAATCATAACAAAAGTTATCTCATGACACTTTCCATACAGAGCAGGTCTAGACCGTACTCTTTATAATATTATTTACCCAACAATTTCACCATGAGCAAGCACTTGGCAACGGTGGCGAGGGAAACCTTCCTTATAATTAGTACATATAATGGAGGATGAGGATGAGAAATCCTTGGTGCGCTCAGAAAAAAAGGAAATTTAACGACTACAGTTCCATGACAACCGGACAAATTAAAGATAATGTAATATGATCAAAAGCTCCAGAACAGCAACCACAGAGAACCTGAGACAGATTGTTTTTTACAGTTGCTGCTTCCAAATGTAAGAAATTAACATTTCACATCTAATAGTACAGAATAAATACAGACTGAGTGACCACACCCTGGCTGTTGATGTGGTGGACATAGACAAACCTGGCAACCCAAAATAGACAGTTTCAAATCAGCCAAGAAGTATATAGAGACAGAGCAGCACTGTAGCCAATATAAAGACATAAGAACTACCAAAATAAAACTCATATACTCTAATATCCGCACACATGAAAACAAAATTCAATATTTGTTCAGGGAAAAAACTGATATTGCCATAGAAGCCACATAATACAGTATATCAGGGCATCTCACGGCCTGAGGGAAAACATATGAAAGTATACTGAACTCCCTCAAAACCTTTTATTATTTTCTTGGTTTTAGTCTCAGTTGTTTAACTGTCTCGTTCTAAATTTTTTAAACTTTTTCCAATGATTTGTTTTCAGCACTTGGGTTTATTTCATCAAACTATAACATATTTCTCTGAATATTGTTTCCTCAGGACAATTTTATTTAAATTGTAAACGTTGTATAACCTACTTTAATTTGCAACACAGCACTTAATTATGGCCATGTCAATGAAGCCAATTTGAATTTGTTAACACATACATAGACAGTATTTCTCTGTGTCAATAAAAACATGCATTTGCATTAAATATGTATGCATGAAAGAAGCCAACATGCTTATACTCTGAATTTATACTTTGCCATTGGGCCTACAAATCACTCTACAGCTTATGTGAAAATATTGGATTGCAGTAAGGCTTATTTCCCTTGTCACTGTTAATGATTTAAGACCTCCTAATGCATTGAGTGCAATACAAACATAACCAGTGGCTAACAGGCAACCCCCACTATCCGTCTGTCCTCCAGAAGAGCTCCCATCACACATGCTCTGGATCTATTAAGTGGCCTTGACTGTATATGGCCTGAGGCACAGCTTTTATGTGACACTCCACAAATGACATCATAGATCCTTCAGGTTTAAAATGGCCCCTCCATCATTAACCCATGAGTGATTTATAAATGTCCAAGAAACTGCTGCATTTAATAGGTTTCTCATGGTGCACTTGTATAAAGAAACAGCACATTTCCTCTAAATTCGATGTATTACGGAAGTTCAGGTGAACCAAAAGAGGAGAATGCATATACATTTACAGTATGCTGTTAAAACTTTTCACTAGAACACATCAAGTAAGTTCTGGTGAAAAAGTAAGCTAATTAACATACTGCAATGAAGCAGACTACCTTCCAACTCAGGGGTTCATTCAACAGGGAAAGCATACTAATGTTGAGACAAGTGTGAGTTTTCTGCTGGTTAACAAATGCAGGGACGGTGATATAAGAAATATTAAAAAATGAAACCACCCACAAGATTTAGCTAGCACTCTTGTGTTTATGACTCATGGAAGTGGTAGTTGGTGCGTAGGTTTTTAGGGCGACACAGGGGAAACGTCCCCCTCAATATTTAGAACATGTGCTGTTGCGCCCCTTCAGCAAAAACATGAATATAACAGAGGACTTTGATTTGATGAACAAGACTAAAAAATACCTCCAGAATAATAGGCGGTGGTGGCAGTATGTAACCTCAGCAGCATTGGTTGAAATGTGCCACTCAATGGATGGAAGAAGAAGCAGAATTATGCACAGTTGATAACCATGGATGAGCCAGAAGGGAAAAGGAGAAGGAGGTCCAACATAAGGACATTTTCTCTCAAAAAAAAAATCAATAAAAACCAAGTTGTGATAGCAGCTAAGGAGCTACTGGGTAATGTTTTACAAGTTTGCTTACTAAGAAGTGTGCTTAGTTCTTCTGACTAACCTTAAGGCAATACCAATTTATCATTAGCTACGGAGAAGCTGATTGTTGACATTGATTTCAATTTCATATTCACACATGTTAAATTACATGTTTTCAACATGAATATGAGGCCTTTTGGTCCAATGTGAGATCAGAAAATGCCACGTTAGGTGTGAATAGGTGCCACATGCACAGTTAAAGAGGTTACTTCCTCAAACAAAAAAAACAAAAAAAAAAAGGACAGTAAAGTAAATGCTGCAGGGTTAACATGATATGAGAAATATTATCTACAGGGGAATAAACATTTGAATGATATTCTATTATATTTTGAATTGTCACCTGGGACATGGATTTTATTTTATGTTTTCCTTCCCTTTGCATAAATTCAGATATGTCCTCTGTGAACTGATGCAAAAAATAAAAAGGTGTAGAATGAGGTTTTTACCTTATCAGACATACATACTATGTCAAACCAAAAGCATTTAAGGGAGGTCTGTGAAGAACTCTGCTTCACAGTCACTGACCTCACGGCATTATTAAGAGGACGATTGCCTGATCTTACACCTCTATAATTAAGGTTTAGTTATGTTTACACAAGAAACAACAGCTTTGTTAGCTTTAGGGAAAATCATAGTTTGAGTTAAAATGACTATTTCATGAGGGGTTAGGGTACCCTTGTCGTCATGGTTACACTAAGAAGCACTTGGATATGGTTACAGAAAAATGTCATCTGTAATCAGAATACAAACAGTGTCAAAACTCACCATTTCTGGCTCTAAATCATGAGATTAATTTCTCTTTGTTCCGGACAGATAAGAGTCATAATTGCTATGGCGGCTAGAGGACTTTGTCACTTGAATGGAAACAAATGCGGTTGTTTAGCATTTGATGAATCGACTGGTGCTCTCCTTTTTCTTGGGAGGACAATGTCATTTTAGCATATCTGCTGCTCTAATAAGTGATTCTGATGGAAATTCTGTATTCTTCTTATATAATGTGAATGTTGTAGATTTGGCAAAAAGGGCTCTGCTCTTGAAGGGAGCCCTCAAAGATTCTGAGCAGAAATAATGACTCTGAGCTACTTATATATAAAAATACCTCTTAATCAGTACATGAACATAAAATCTTATTCAAGTGAAAGCTTTAACACTTACAGAGGTGGTTAGGTGGCTGAGGGAGCTGCAACAGCAAATGCTATTAGTATGAGCCAAGTTACAAAACCTACAAGAATATGACTGGATGATACCAGTCAGCTGGTAGCCAAGCTGCCAATAAATGAGCCACTGATTGTGAAGTGTGAACGAAGCAACTGATGTCAATCAGCCAATGCAAGAACGAATTAGGATATCTGTCCTCGTTTACAGATCCATCCATCCATCCATCCATCCATCCATCTATCCCCTCTCTAAATCCTGTTGTTTCACAGACGGCTGGCTATTAAGAGGAATACACCCTGGACAGACACCAGTGATCCAACCAGTCTATCACACGGACTCACTACATTCACAGTGACTTAACACTTGCTCCATTGCTCCCTAAGGTGCTGAAAGGTATTCTGTGAATGTGGTAGGAACCCAACACATGCAGTAAAACATAACAAAATACTGCATGCACAAAGCTTGGCTTTTTATTATAGGGAGACGTTTGCTGCTATGTATATGTGTGTGTGCATGTTTCTTCCTTCACTGAGACCAGCAGGTATGATCAGTTCATTTTAGCGATGGATTCACAGCTTTGCTAGCTTCTCAGCTAGCAACAGTTTCTAGTTTTGCTATGTGATGCATCCAGTGCTGCATTCTTCCTATTCAAAAAATAGAGAGGTGGCAAAAGAAGGACAAACTGCATGCATATATACTTCCTCTCATGCATACACATTTACACAGAAAGGGGAACACATCCCTCTGTGGATTTATTCCTTCAGCATGTTCTGTTCTTCAAAGCCAATTCAAGCTCATGCGTGTCTGCATCCTATGGAGGATGCCTTTAGGAGGATTAGCATAATGAGGCAGCACTGCAGCACATTAAACAGCTGCTTCTCCAGCCCTTTCTTCACCTGCACCTCAGATCTTGTCATTCACTCACAGTGTGAATGACCGCCACCATCACCACTCTGCAAGATATCCATTGGCAGCAGAAGATAGCACGTTCAAGGTGTGGGGTTTTTATTTTGACATTGGTGCGTGCACATCAAGCCTGTAAACCCATGCGTAATCAGATATAGATACAGAGAAGCAACACGGATTAAGAGTGTCTAAATGGAGGTGCAATGAAGGACAAAGTGGTAGATAGTAAATGGAGAATGCGCATAGTATGTGGAGCAGTGCAGAGCTGCAAATGGAGGCTTAACGTAATCAATATTGTTTATGAGAAGGTGTGTGTCTGTATGAATGTGTCTTAGGAAGATAAGGAAAGTGTGCAGCACTTAAGCACAACACTGAATATCTGCAAGAAAATGCAGTCACCTGAAGGTGATCAACAACATTGGTGGAAAAGGTAAGTTTTGACTGGTTCTATTTCCTCTCCTCTCCCCCTATGTACAGATCAATTCATGACTCTCACTTAGAGGTGAAGTTACAATCTATGATTCAGGACATATGAGCACAAACCTTCACCAAGACAACAAAATCTTGCCTTGCATCTTGCTTGATATGGAATTGCATCAAAACATATGTACTTTTTAAAACTAAATCTGGAGAGGTTAGGATGGATTTGGGGCATTTGAATTGTATGTATGATGTCTACACGGTGTGCAGTGTACATTTTATAATAGATATACTCTATTTTTCTCTCTTCTCATTTTCTCAGATCTTGTTTTTCAGTTAAAGAATCATTTTGGTTGTAAAAGCATTTTGTATGTGCACTCCCAAGAGAGGCACCAAAAATAAACTTTAAAACAGCACCAGGAGAAGAGGCTAACGCTCATCTGTTTCATAGTCTGTCTTCCAGTAGATTTTTTTCTTCTCTTTTTTCCATTTGTTTTCAGGGCTTGCTTGTTTGTTTATATAGCACATTTCACAGCCGTCTGCTCCAACAGTCCCTCCCATTTCCAAGTTGCCATGTAAGCCATCCACACATTTTCCCCCGTCGGCTGAAAGCAACAGTCGTGTTCTGGAAAACCTTTCATAGGCTGACAATTGCTATTAACAAGTGGAGAGGAGGCACCTCTGTTCCAATGGCTGACTTATTCAAATCACTCATTCACTGAACAACTGGAACGATAAGGAAGCAGCCGTATCTTATGAGGTGTAATCATAATTGACAGGTATCCAAAAACAGATTTTGTGCATGTGGGTTTATGTGTGCAACATGCACAAATATCTGTGTCTCTTCTGGTTTATTGCAGCAAGATAGTGTTCAGCCAGCTGGAAGAGGAAGTCTAACAGGAGGGAATATAATCTGAAGACAGAGGTACAGCGTAGATGTGTGAAGCATTTATGTGTCACTGTTTCTGAACAACTAACTAAAAATAGAATTTTATATAAAATAAATAAGAGTGCAGCTGGTGTGTATTGTTGCAAAAAAGGATTAAATAGTTTTTGGAAATATTTGTGTTAACAGCATATATGATTCAAACATCTGAATGAATGTTGCGAATGCCGACTATCACTAGAACACCTTGAAAAGGCTTCGGAAATATTTTGAGTCTGACAAGTCTGGCAGAATTTAGAGGTTTCTTTTATGATTTTGCAAAGACTGAGGATCTTCCAGGGTTACTACTTACTACTACTACTTACTTTTGAGATTATTCCCCTTCCTGTACCTGGTGGACATTTACAAGAAGAAAAAACGTTGAACAATGGAGCAGAAAGAAAAGCAACATTTGTCCACAACTGCAGCAATTTCTGTCCACTTTTTTTTCTTTTCCAGTTGACTGTGGTACAAAAGGCAGTGAGCCTTTTGTACCACAGTCACCACAACTCCACCAATTTCTCCTCCTTTTCTACAGTTCAAGAGAACTGAGAATCCCTGGAGCCCCCTCTATGTTTATGACTGTGTAGCCAGTTGTTCCTGATGGAGAAGAGCTCATTGGTTGCTAACACTGTTCACATGATGAAACATATTTGCATGAGCTGAGACTAAAAACCCCTGATAATATTAAACATGTTTTTTTTTCTGCTGCAGCTACAGAAATAATGCCAATTCAAAATCACTTGTGATAATCCACAACAAATGTGCTGCAAATGAAAAGATGTCCTGCAGAAAGCCAAATACATTAACAGCACATATTCTGCAAATACAGAAACAACACAAATTTGAAAGCACACGTACCCCCGAAAACAAATGTAACAGAAAAATGCTGCCTGCTGATCCCTATTAAATGTTACTTGAACAAACTGAACAACCTGTGAGTCACTGGAAGATGTCACACACTCAGTGCTATGTTTGTCCCTCCTAATAGAAGGGAGCGGCTAGCAGAAGGCTAGTATTAGCTGTCTGTCTTGCATGTTTCTAGTTGTGGTGACGGCAAAAAGAACAAACAGAGAAGACTCACAGCAACATAGAGTTCTCTAATCCTAACACTCCAACAGACATAGAGTAACATGACATGACAGAGTACTACACCATTTTGGCTATGTAGCAGAAGGAGAGGGACCTCCCACACGCGATTTGGTGAAGAAAAAGAAGTGGAAAATGTAGTAATCGTCTTTTCCGGTAAGTGCACAGCGGCCATATTTGAACATCACCCTGCCAAAATTAGAGCAATACGCCAGGAAGTATATCGAGTACACAGTGTACTAACAGAGGTATCTATACTGAGACACAGTGAGGTGTTTGGCCACTATGAGCATAAGAGAGTCTATGTTGTTTCTTCTCTAACTTTTCCCCACTTTACACTAACTCTCTTGGCCAGAGTCAAGTCATGTGTTATTCGATCTCTGAGTTTTCCTGGGTGTGATAAATGGAAAGGTTTGTTACATAGGGCATTACCGGTGGCACAATTGTCTTTGGCTCACCTGCTGTGAATCATCTCAGTGCCATCATATTGGATTTAGTTTCACACCCTTTTTGTGCAGTGCTGCTCTGTATCAATGTGTTGAGACTGAAAAGTGCAATGGAAAGAAGGCCCTCAGAGCTGCAGTTCTTCTGATTTGATGCTAAAATTACACAGTTGAAAAGTAATTTTCATTTGCTGCCAATCCAGTGGTTTAGGTACCATCTGGTGCTCCTAATGAGTTCATGATGACTCATTACCTGCTTTTGTTACGCTCTTGAATGGTTCTGAGATGGCAGAGCTCATATAACATCATTTACAGTTTGCAAGTCCTGGATGTGCCAAAACTGACTAAGACAATGAGAATACTGTCTCTACAAAACACTGACTGTTGTGTATCTGTCATCAAAATAATACAAAGGTCTTTTTTCTTCTTTTCTACATTTCAATTCTAACTTTAACTTTCTAATTTGAAGTTCTGACTTCTCTCTTTCCCTGAACTTATGCTTTACTTGTTGCCAGCAGACATTGTATTGTAAGAACGGTTGATGTAGGAGCAGAAATGACATGTTGTCAGTCAGTTCTGTGACTTGATACATTAAATTATTAATCAGCATTTCCTAATTATGTCAAAATAACGGTATTGTGTTTCTTTCAAAATGTATTTGCCATCGCACATTAGTAGCTTATAAATGTGACTTTGATGAGGCATCATAATATGATGTGTGAGATGTGTGACATAACATAACATAAAAATACATGACATGATACATGACAATATTGATAATAACCATATTTTATTTTTATTATTATTATTATTATTATTATTATTATTATTATTATTATCATGTTAACACTACACATATGATAATATTGTGGCCAGCACTTAATTGACCAGCATAATTTATTCGTTATTTATTGGTTTCTTTACATTCTCTCTTTGTGGTTCACACTCATTATAATTGTTCTTTTTGTACAGTTATAGTTACATAATCCACCTGTCAACCTACAGTGATATTTTGTGTGTAATACATTTGCTAAAAAAAAAGGGCGAAAACACATAAAAACCTCTGACAAATCTTGAAACAGAAAAATAGAGCAACAGCAGGATGAACCAAGCAAAGGGGCATGATGACGTGTCATGCCATTTTGTATAATGTCATGTATTTTTACGATACATAGTATGATGTGACATCATATTACACAACACGTTGTGTAATATGGTTGCCACAAATGGCAAAGTAACATGAACAAGTAAGTTTCAGTTAGAAAAATGTGGATAAATAAGTGTTTTTTACCTGCTTCAGCAACATTGTGCATAGACTCAAATGCTCAAGGCCTCTAAAAGTAAATATGTTTAAACTTGGGAGTATTGTTCACGTTGGGATTGAAGCCAGGCTGCCCACAACAATTGGTCAACAGAGGGCATAATCGTACCATGAAAAGAAAATATTCTTTCAAAATAAAAGTTACAATTTATATCATCTTTACATCTTTATGCTTTCAATGCCTCACAAAAAAACTGTACAATTACAGTACAAATGCTGGACTGGGACTTGTCTTTGATTGACTTGAATTGATTAATGAATAGAGAGCATGTCATATTTTACTTTATGTAAAATAGCACTTGGAGCTATATATATCCTGAATATGATTCCACAGCTCATTACGCAGTCCATATTCCTTACATAACAAATCGTTCTTCTTCTGGCACCACTTCTTCTGACCCAGATTCACACTCACTAATAGTTGATATTTTTGGCAGCAAATAACTGTATAACTAATAATGCAGTTTTCTTCCCAGAGAGTTAGCAAAGAGTGAGGGAAGCCCCTATACGTCAGTGTTGAGATCTATGCCTCTGGAGCTCGGCTCCCCAGAGACTGATGCTGTCCCCTGGGTGAAATCTGGAGTCTCTGCCTCTGAGCTTCTTCAACTCCGCTCCCTCTCCGCAGCAGCTATGTTTGTAAGTTTGGATGAAATCCACTGCATGCAGACGCAGCTTTGTTCTACTTTGATGTAGTCATGGCATGCTCTCCATTTGAAAAGTTCCCCCTTAGTTATTTCTCCTTCTCAGCCTTTACTCCCTGACAGCTCAGTACTTTTATTTGCCACTTTCTCAGTGATATAATGATCTTTGTCCACCTGCTCTGTGAGCTCATTAATAACAACTATTTATAGAACTGTGGAAGACATGCAAATAACAAAAAAGATGATAATTAAATTCACCCTTAGCATTCCTCACACTTCACTAAGAAAACTTTAATCTTACAAACAAATACAGTAAATTTTGCCATTGATACTGTGTTTACTGTCCTACATAGAAGATTTAATACAGTACTTAGCAAACATTAGACAAATATACAACAATAAATATACTATTCAGGAATTATCTCACTGGTATAAACTCAGGAATCAGGAATTATGCAGCAGCTCTAGATATGAAACATAGACTTTACCTGACCTGACCCAAAGTTTGGAAAAAAAAGGAATTTTAACTATATTTTGAATCTGTATAGTACAAAATTTAATGAAAGCTGAGAATAATTTATTTATTTTGCGGAAACTGTCGGTGTGACCCAGTTTTAAAAGTTTGTTTTGTTTCTCAAGGATGTTGGTTGTGCGAACAATGCCCCACCCTCCCCACCAAATCGTTTTAAGTAGATTTCAATTAACGCCTGTGCTTCAGCTTTCAATTTGAAAGTGAAGTGAGAAAGTCCAATTACTTGCTCATAAATAAAAATCAAAGGGGTCATTATTGGCAACAAAATATTCTTAAGGTTACAGGCTCTGAACATATATACTTACAAGAAATTAAAGTTCCTGCAATCAAAATAGAGAGAACAAAGTAATGGTATTCTGAGGTTTGAGGTGACTGGGAGATCATGAGGATGAGGCGGGATTGTTGGGAAACAACAGCTACTAATATCCTGTGATTTCCAGCTCATTTTTTCGATAGCATCAGTCAGATGATGATAGCGTTGTCTTTTCAGTGAACCTCTCCTCCACTCTTCCGTGCTTCACATCGAAACATCTACATTTTTAGTTCTTTGGTCACCTGTTTTTGTGCATCAATGTTGGTTCAATAGGTGAATGTGTTCTCCTTATCATTCCACTGGTCTGACTTTGACTCTATGAAAAAATATTCACAGGGATTTTTGCTGCTGGAAAAGAAGCTTGACATACAGTATATTGAAAACCATATATTCCAAGCTGCCAACTGTGAAAGGTTAAAGAATTCCATTTCAATTCAATATCTCAAGACCAGAGACTCATTGCCTCTCTGCTTTCTGCCCTGTAGTTCATGTATCAGGGCCTGGACAAGGACATGAAAGGGTTGCATGTCAGTGTAGGTTCACTACATGTACATTTTAAAACTTCCTGTGTCAGTGGGTATGTCATAAAAGTAGAAATCCACAAACAAACACAAACACAAACAAACCACAGCTGGGCCAGTCTTGAATGTAAACTTTAAGATAAGAAGAGATCCTGTCTATTTTCTTGCTAGAAAAGAATATGCAGTTAGTTGGTTGCACATCTACTGTATGAACCTTAATCATTAATTCCATGTAATGACTTGACTGCTCAGATTTTTATTTACTCTAGTCTCTCATAAAGAAAAAAAGACATTTTTCACTCCCTTCAACATAAATTTCCAACTCCATTCATCAGAGAATCTTCCCAAAATCACCCTGTGATTGACAGGAATAGGTGCCGCCCCTTGCTCATGCTTGCCTGATTGCTGAGTTTGGCTCACAGGATGTCTAGAGGGAGCAATTGCAATTTGGTTGCATGCCTCGCTGAGTGTTTTAAAAGAGTAGAAGAACCCAATAGATATGGAGCTTTTAAGCTTTTTTATTTAATTAATTCAATCACTTTTAAGAAAAACTTTAAAAAAACCAAAGAAATTAAAATTATCTTACAAGCTAAAGGCAACAGATATAAATATAATCTCTGAAGTTAGGTTTCTAGGTGAATCCATTGCCTGATTTCTGTGTTGCACTCTACGGCACCTCCATCAATGTAGTAGTAAAGTGAAAGTGAAACTGAATTTACAATGATAGTGGAGTCAGAGATGTTTGGCTAAATTACTGTCGACACTTGTTCCCTTCGACAGGGATAAATGTGGTCTGTGTGAATGTGGAACTTACTCTCAACTTTGTCTCAAGTTTGTCTCAATTAAGTTATGATACATGCTTTGCAAATAACACTAACTTCTGTCTGCCCTCACCAGTGTGGATGTCAAAGTGCTTGTCAAGTAGCTGACTGAACCCAGCAGGAATTACTTGCTAACATCAGCAAACTGATTTCTTGCAGTGAGATCGGAAATGCATAATTTCATACAAATCTTGCATATATTACTGTAAAACTGAAATTTCAAACAGAAAATATAGTGCCAAGCTAGCAAGAGATATGCATCAGCACTGTGTATGCAAATCGCTCAGTGTTCATTGGTCCCTGGTTGTCTTTTGTTAGCAAACTGCTCTGAATGCAGTTGAAATCTTCAAATAATCATGTAAGAAAAGACTACTACTACTTTACTTGTTTTCATGTAAGGAGTTCTACAGGATCTCCTGTACAGATTTCTTGGAAAAACACTGAAATGAAATCCTTTGCATATAAACTTAGCTTTACCATGGATGTGTTAGAAGAGCTCTCTTAATACATCCAAGGAGTTTACATGTGGAGCTAACACAGTAATGGCAACGTGTCTGCTTCTGTCTACAACCCAGATTTGTCTATAGGTTTTGATTTATTCTTTACACATTGGGCAGACCCATTTTTCAATGATCAGGCAGTATTGTCAATTACATTCCACACAGTAATTGTGTGGACATTTACTTTGTCATATAGTGTGGCTCTGCTCCGCTGTCATAGTGTCCTTTCTGGCCACAGCAGGCAGCTGTTTTCAAAGAGAAAGCTTTAAAAACCCACTGTACGTGACCTGCCCATCACCAAACAGCAGGCAGACCAAAACTGAGCTTTAAGAGAGAGAATAATGGACACAAACACAACTCCAAATACACTAATAATGGTCCTTCTTAACTGCTAATAAGCAGCTGTTTGCTCACAGCAACTTAAAAGGTGATGTTGTGTTCACAACTTGTCTGTGCTGCCCTCAAGTGGTCAAAAAAATCAGTTATCGTAGCTTTAAGGCCAAATCATTGCAAGGAAGTTCAGTTCTTAAAGGCAGAATGAGTAGGATTGGTCAGTTGCAGTTAGTAAACACAACATTCAAAGATGGCCTTTCCTCTTCCAGATGGAGGAGAATCCCCTCCAACTAAAAACTCACAACCTGCACTCTGTTATTGGCTAGGGGGTTACACACCCACTGCCCAAAAGTTGATACCCATGAATGTCCTGAAATAAGAAAATAGAGACAGAGTGCAGGGTCTCTGTAGTTAGAGACACCGCCGCACACTTCAGGTCGTAAGTGATGATTGAGAGGGATTATTTTTCTATGAGTCTATATATTGTCTTTTAGGGTAATCCTACAACTTCTGTCTTTCTGAAGATTTTCATAATATGAAATCCCAGTTTTTAATACTTTATGGCAGCAACAGCCAAATGTATATTCACTCAGCATGTGCAGTACATTGTGTGCATTTCACCTAACGTGGATGATAACAGTATTATAATGGAATGTGGCAGACTGACTCATTTAAATAACGTAATTCAAGGACTGATATTAGGTGTTCAAATTAGCAAGGACTGGCATCTGAACTCTTAATAAGTATAATTTGTAGTTATAGCTAATTGAGACCACTTTGCTGCAAGCTGACCTCCTATAATACACTACCCCGCCAAAACATGTGATTATCAAAGCATACTGTACAACAGTCAATCCAACAGTATGCATAGGAAGCATGTGGGGAACTAATAATCTGTAATCAACATGCAGTGAGAAAAATACTTCCTCTAAACAATGATGTTCTATCAGAACTGCATGTCGCCTTCCACCTGTCTTCTGAGCTTTGCGCCTCACAGAGCCAAGCCGAGAGAACTGCTGGGAAACTGCAATCACAATCATCTCTTCAGAGCAAGACTCCGATTAGCTCTCCAGCTGTTTCACCTCTTTGATGGGGAACTGACACCAAAAGATTCAAGCAATATTATAACCAAAACTGCTATAATTTGCTTTGACACTTCATTCAAAAGTGCTCGATTTTTCAAACTATGAAAACCTATTTTTAGTCTACTTCTGCGTCTTGGGATACAGTGAAGGTAAAAATTATGAAAATGTGAGTCAGTCACCGTGTTCATCTGATAACATGAAACACACTTCCATCCCATCTTTGTTGCTTGTTTTCTAATCACAATGGCTCAATGAAATATAAGAGGCTTACACAGGACAAACCAACGACACAGCTGGCAGTGGTTTAGTACGAGCTGAACCAATTTCAAGGATTTTTCTCATGACTTCATCATGTGGAGGACACAAAGAGCTGACAGCTGGATTCATCCTGATGTCTGTAAGCAGTACGCTGCATCTCTGCAGCCTTTCAATAGCAATTCAAATCCTGTTGTGGACTTTCTGACATCTGCTGAGAATCATACATATATTTAAAATAAAGAAACACTGCCACTTGTCAAACACTAAATTATAGTTTTTCGCTGTCTGGCAGTGGCAGTGAAAGCACTTCAGTTTTCTTGCTTTCCTGTCAGTTACATGCTAAAAGGCAGGAAGCTCCCACTCTGCTCAGATTTTAATTCAACTCTTCAATATTCTTACAATGTAACTGATGTTCCAGGAGCTATTTTTATAATACATGCTGTGTTACTTCAATTTTGCGATGTCCTAAATTTTCTAGAATCCCCAAACATAAAGAATAATCTGTTGTTTGACTCATGCTTGTTGGTGGGTTGCAAGAGTTTTCACAGTTGATTGAATGTTTTGACACCCCTGGAGAACGAGGTACAGAGTCAGAATTTTGGTGAAAGGTTCTTGTTCTGTCACATTCTCCTGAAAGACTCTCAGCAGGGAGTAAGGCGACAAGAGCCCGAATGTTTCACCATCTGTCCCACAGTGAGAGCTCCCTGTGGTGCCAGGGTTTCTCTCCAGTGAGCCCTAAAGTGCCAAGGGTATTTCCTTTATACTACACACTGAGCTGTTCCTGAAGACAGCCTAGTGTGTTACATTGTTAATATGGGTTGATATTTGTGCTTTATTGGTCCAAAAGAGGTGTTTGTTTATTGGAGTGGACCATAATTGTGCTACAGTGTGGCTGAAGTCGTCATTTGTACCTAGATGCTGTCCCATGCTGGAGAAAGGGAATTAAATATTGTGCCATGTGTACGTTTTGGCTATGTTGAACACCAACTTTGAGACGCCCAGAACAGCTCTTTATCTGATGATGGACTATCGTTGTCAAGTTGCTGCTCCTCAAGATTGACTTTTCTGCCTGAAAGCCTTTCTAACCAATGGTTAGAGGAATGCATTTTGATATGTTGAGAAAGGGTCTATTTTTAATCTTTTCCTAAACCTAACCAAACTGCAACTGAAAGACACTTTTAATATCAAATCATCTGACTTCCTCAAGCTTTTCTGCCAGAAAGTCCTGAAGGAAAACTTCTCCCAACAGCTGGGTGCACAACAACCGATTATCCAGCCTGAACTGGCTTTGGCAGGTCCATCTTAATTGGCCAAATGAGTACATGCAAACTTAAGTGCACTTATTTGGTGTAAGCCATCTGTGATCATAGGACTAAGGTTACAATATATAACTTTTGCTCCCCCTCCCCACATTACAGATCTACCAGGAATGCTCACTTGAACATATTTGATTGGCAACCACAGTGTCTTGCCGAATGTAGTTGTTTGCTGGAAGAAACTAAGCCAGGTCCAACTTTTTTTCTGGACGACCATGCTTTTTAGTCCTTTTTTGAGTCCTCTGCATTTTTCAAATGACTGTTTTTTCACACATGGCAAATGCTGGCCTAAACACTAGATACAATCCAGATGAGATTTAAGACATTTAGACTTATAGTGACATATCTGACCAAATCACAAATCTGCAAATCTGATTGTATTCTGGCTTGTTCTTCTCATGCGACCTGGAAATCAGGGTAAGCACTGCTGACATGAGGAGGTGTTAATGCACCTGGGTAACCAGAAGAAAAATAACTTACACTTACAGTTAACAGTCTAGCTAGCTAATAACTATCCAGAAACTGAAACAAACACGTGGATGGACTATGAACAATACAAAGTTTTACAGGCTCTAACTCACAATTCTGCCTCACCAGATCATTCAGTGACTGAACTGATCAAGGTTCAGAAAAATTCTGCAACAGCTCAGTGTAGAACATTTTAGTGATATCAGTGTAACTTCAGCTGCCACTATCACAGGAACTGACCCGATACAAGCTACTTATACAGAACACTTACTGAACTACTTTTTGTAGGTGTAAAAGAAAATTTATGTAACCACCTTTGGAGGTTTGAACAAATAGATTTCAGTCCTTTTTTGGTATCTGATAGCTATCCATTCCACCCAAGACACATAAAAAGACTAAATGTAAAAGTGTTTTAGAGTTGGTTTTTCCTCCAAAAGCTCCAAGCTAAATCTCAACCAATCATGCTTGACCACAAGGCAAACACCCACTGTTCCAAAACACAGCATTTGCCTTTTATCTGCACACTTCCCCATGCCAGATGCAGTGCAGCCCCAAAGCACTTTTATATCCTAGTGACATATTTCTTTTGATAACAACATCCCTACTGGGGAATTCAAACAAAGTAAGATAATGGCAATGTTAAAATGTGTGATTATAACTGTGGTTATACTTACAAAAGAGTAGCAGTACACAGGGACAAATCTTTAAGAGCATCTTTCTTAGCTGTGAGTCTTGTCTCGAGTACTTGGGTAGTCCACTGGGAGAATATCACTCCCTCAAACAATGATCCACTGAATTACTTTGTCTCTTCAGTCTCTTTTACTGTCTCATGACAAATGTACATGTTAGTGAGAGGCGTAATGGTCTCAGTAACCTAATCCTTTCAAATGGAGCATCTCTATAAAGATGAGCAATGTGATAACTGGAAAACAAAACTAACCAGTACATTAGTGCATGAGTAATTACCTACATTCAATACATAAAGTGTCAATTTTCTTTGAAGTTAGAAGAGAATATCAATACCACTTTCAGCTAGCTTAGCATAGCATGAGGTCTGGAAACAAGGGAAATCAGCTCATCTGAGCATGTCTAACTTAAAAAAAAATCTGCCTACCAGCACTTCTAAAGCTTGTTAATTAACACATATCTCTCATATGTAATCCATATAAAAAGAAGAGTGTAAAAATGACCAGCTGTGGTTTTATGCTGACTATTTCTTGGAAACAAAAAATATATATTTCTCCATTCCTTATGCTAAACTAAGCTACTGTTTGCTGGAGGGGTATTGATCTAACTCTCAGCAGTGAACAAGAAATATTTTTATAATATTTTAAGCAATATTCTTTAAATAACTGCTAAATTCTTGAAATCTAGCAGAGATCCATTAAAAGACGTCATTATTTACTTTATATTTGTTAAGTAGAATATTTACCTGCAGTTTATAAACCACTCAGAAATACATGCACTACAATACATACAGTTCAAGTCAACCTGTACAAGCTAATGCAATACAATACAATAGCCCTCCCATAACCAAATATAACCAAATCTACAATTGGTATCAGATGACACTGTCTGCAGGAACTTTAATAGGAATTTAAAACTATATATAATCATATCAGTTCCTTTCTAGGAAATTATCAGGAAACACTGGCCATGTAACAGAAACATCTATGGTTTGTTTGTAAACTGTATTTAGAAAAGAAATCAGTCTAACAAAAGACTAAGAAAGATTGTCCATTTGTTTTTGGTCCATTCATTGGACAGAAAATCACCAAAACACATGGAAAACCAAAATTTCTGACAATTTTTTAATACCAGTGCAAGCCATCAGTGTGAAAATCATTAGAAAGTGGAATTATTTCACTGCAATTTTCTTATTGTTTTCATATCTTGCTGGGTAATTCTGAAACAAAATGCTTTGATCTTCTTTTTTTTTTCCACTGTGAAAAAGTAAGACTCTGACAGTTTAGAATGTGTCATTAAGAAAATTGTTGGTCTCAAAAGAAAAATTGTACCACTCACATCCACAGTTTAATGGATAGACTGGAGGAGGCAAGAAAATGAAAAACTGGATAGCCGCCAGCAGTACATGCACATTTATTTCTCTCTCAAAGCCCATGGGGGGCAATGTCACAATTGTCCTCATTTTCCATTTTCTGCAGCTGATTTTAATGGCTACGGAATGCTGGATGTAATGAGACAAGCATGAGTGTAGCATATAGCCAAGATGACTGAAATTAATTTATGTGCCTCAGAGAGAAGCTATCATTTCAAACTATTAGTGTGGCTCTAAAGAACAGCAATGTCAGTTGGTCGGTCCATTGGTCCATTAATCTGTCAGTCCAACACCTCCATATGACATGAGAGTGATATCTCAACATCAATTTGATGTATTGCCTTTATATTTAGAACGTATAGAGGGCGGTAATGATAGCGATCCACTGACTTTAAATGTAATGTGTGTACAGTAGTTTTTCTACTTGTTTAGCATTTCATCTAATGACAGGGTACTTTTACAACTAAACAAAGAACAAATAAAAATCCTCACCTGAACTTTGAATCAAATATTAACATAGCAAAACTACACTGGCTAAACAAGCTAAGAAGCTAAGCGTTACATGCTAAATTCCAATATATTAAAGGGTAACTTCTGTATTTTTCAACCTGGACTTTATTTTCCCATGTTTTTGTGTCAAAGTGACTAATTGGGACAACAATTTGTGAATGTGGTCCAGTATTGAGTGAGAGTGCTGTAGCTGGCAGCTACAAAAGAGAGTACAATGTAATCCTTATGCGCACCATCAAATTAAGTCCACTAAAAGTGCTTGTTTTTTTTTACCACTGACCAGTTTAGATCGTTATTATTACTGTCTGACAACAAGACCTGATATGAAAATGAAACGTTTTGTCTTCCTTCTGCTTGATGCCATGCATGTCTAACCAAGTCTCGCTCAGGGAGAGGTCTAGTTCTGAAATCTCGGGAGAAGTTAAGTGACTTGTTGCAGAAAGTGAGTAGTAGAAACATGAGAGTAGTAATGCACCAGCTGGGAAGAGTTTGTTGTATTTGACTAGGCAGGCAGATGAGGGTGAGCCAGCTGCTGCAAGGCTACGGAGACCAGTGGTGATCTTGTGGGGGCTGTGATCCTAGGCTGTGATCCTGTGGCCCCAGAGGAAATTTCGGAATAAGACTTTGCCTTGAGCACAACTTGACACAGACTAGATGAAGTGAAAAGATACAAGAAGCATTTAATTTCCTTGTAGGGTCCTTTTCATAACGTTATCAGATACAACCAGATACAACCAAATAGTGTGGCTCTTGGCTGCAGCATTCCTACTCAATACTAAGTTACCCTTCATTACCAAGTGGTAATACATATTCACATGTTCCTGTCTCACTGCTCCTACTAGTACACACACTCCTTAATAGGGATCATGCTGTTTTTATTTTTCCATTCATACTTCCATGTATTGTTTATGCTTCTAATCACAGTTCTCTCTAAAAAAAAGTCAGTAAGACAGCTGTAGCTCAGTCCTTACCAAGACAGTGAAAATGAATTGAGTTCTCAGATCGTTTTGAACTGACTTCCTGTATTCTGTCAAAGAATATAGAAAAAGACTACACCATAATATTTTCATTTTAAGTTTTAGGGAGTCATTTTGCTGTTTCACCACATATCTGGAAGAAAACTTTCCAACTTTCAATTCCTTCAAATAAAGGCATACAACTCTTATGTTTGCTGCCTTTTATTGAATCAAATACAAAAGTACTGTGCTAAAGCCGCAATGTAATTTCTCAGTCTTCTGTTTGTTCTGGGTTTTGACAGAATCATTTGAGCTTTTCTCTTGTATTTCATTCTTTGAGTCTCTATGTGTATATATTCTGTCTTAATGCTTTTTTCCTTATGTAAAGCACTTTGAGATGCTTTGTTATTCAAATGTGCTGAACAAATAAACTTGCCTTAATTTATTCCCCATATTATAATATATATTTAATTTCTGTATACATTATTCATTTTGTAACCACAATGCTCATTATACACTACAGATTAATGTTCCTTCTGAACTTATCTTATATATTCTATCTTCGTTGGCTTGTTGGTATGCTATGACATGAATGATGCCACAAAGAAGAGCTGAGGTTAAGTAGAACTGACACAGTAGCTGACACAGCTTAGACTGATACATCAGTGGTTAGTCAAGTCAATGCTATTGCTCAGCATTAACCATTTTTGCAGCGTCATTAAAGTTCTAGGGAACAGAAAAGATCTCCCTCTCTCCAACAGGTGGAGACTCGCTGCTCTGTTAAAAAAAAAAAAAAAAACATGGAGCTTTTTGGCTAAAAAGAAAAATTGAAAATCATCTTTCTTCATCCACTTGCAGTACTTCCTGTCTGTGTAAAGGCAATTGTACTCCTGTTCTATAGGCTGACTATATGTGTTTGCCATTTGTCTTTGTCCATTTTGACTTGTATTTACAGCCTTTAACTGTGCAAACTAACATTTCATTGTGACTGTGTCTTCGTCAGTCAGTGTGCTCCAGTCCCTTTGTTTTACATTTGAAGAGTGCTGTCATTGAACTGGGAAGCTGGGAAGGAAAGTTAAAGGTCCCATAGTTTACACTTTTCTTTTTGAAGTTTTGATAAGAAGATATACTGTATTTGTTGTTTAAAGCAGCAAAAACAATCTCAATATAGTTTTACATCTCCTCTCTGGAGGTCCGGCAAGAACAGGAAGTTCTATTGCGTTTTGTCTCATTAATATTAATAAACCTCTCTTCTGATTAGCTGATTGTTTTGAGTGACACATGGCCAGGCCAACACAGGTAATGGACTGTAGCCTACCTGGGCAGTGGGTCCGGTTGGGCCATGTTGGGGTTGTGGGTGTATAGTTGTGACATCACAAACTTACAAAAGTCCCAATGGCTTATTTAAACGCACATTTGCACTGTGTTTATATATCACTTAGACCTGCTTTAAAATTAATAATAAAAATGGAAATATCACTAGCTACAATCTAGGATCTTTAAGTCAAGTCTGACAAGGAGACAACTGCTGTCTGAGACAGCCATTAAACTCTTGTCATTTAATAGTAACATATCACTATGCTGATATGTAATGGGCAATAAAACATCCCCTGGATGCATCTATGGGTGTACTTTTATTCTTGTTGTTGGACCCTGCTCTCTAAAGGTCTTTTCAACATTGAAACATACTCTCCTTCGATTCCATTCGTTTCACTTAAAGAAAGACAAAATAAATGCAGTCAGTATCCAGATTTGATATTAAATGTTAATATCTGGCCTGATATATTTGTCGGTGGTCCCATAAATCATTTAATCAAGTGGATGCACTCCGGAGAGAGAGACCGTCTTCAAACGGAGAACACTGTTTGTCCTGCCTTCCTGTTAAATCATTTATCTAACATCGTGCCTGCGCTAAAGCAACACAACAACCGATCAAATGCTTACACTAAGTTTTTGTCATTTAAATGACTCACAACTTCCTCCACGTGGTTTCGGTTTTGCTCCTGGCAACTTAGGTAAGCAGCAGCCAACTTTATTCTCCCGTGGATAGTTTTGTATCACATAAACAAAATACTTAAACAAACAGCTCCATTCATGCAACTTGTGTTATGAGTGTCGATACATGATGCAGTGGACAACCAGAAGCTCTTCTTACCTTCCCGTCTGTTGAATACCGCCGACTGTGCTGTGCTGCTCCCGCGCTTTGGTTCATGTTTCAGCACCGTGGAGAGCACCAGCACCGGAGAGGAAAAATCCAATCAGTCCGCGGATCGATAACCTGCTGCTGGGAGTGATCACACACACAGCCGGCCGACGCAAGGGAGCCACTGAAACTAGTTTACTGGTTCGTTTAATGCTATTAACTGGTTCGTTGTTCTTCTCTGTGACACGCATGGGTTCTCAGCCAATGATGCCTTGTGCGTAAAGACCTGCTCTGCTGGTGCGCCAACTGTGAGTGCAAGCGGGCTTGTTCATTCATCTGACAGTAACGGAACAGTTAGCCCTCACTAACCGAGGCAGGATAACATACGATGAACAATCTGGCTCCAAAAACATGAAGCTACATACATGATTAGGGTTGAAGGCGCAGAAATTAAACTTTGTTTGATTTTTCCACGGGGACAGATTACATAACATGATAAAACTGATAACTGCTGCATGTAAAAGCATCATGTTTATAGACCTGCTGTACAGACACATGTTTTATACTGTTATCTGCTGTTTGTCCTTCTGTTGTTTTCATGGGAACTTTATTTTGCCAGGATTTTATTGTCAGAAATGTGCTATTCGAATAAAACGTGATGTGTAACATAGAGTGTAAAGTAAGTTAATTAGAGCAGGTCTTTATGTTGTCATCTACATCATCCCATCCCTATGCAGTCATATATATATATATATATATATATATATATATATATATATATATATATATATATATATATATACACACACACACACACAGTATATGCACACAGCAATGAGATAAATGAGATAAATTTTTGAATAATGACTGATTCCGGGAACTATTTGAGTTTCATTTGAATTTAGAGCTTTGAATTGAGAATCAGATCTGAGTAAAAAAAGTATGTTAATGATTTTCCTATAATCATGTCTCCATAACAGAATCAGTGTGGTCTTATCTCTCTTTCTGTGCAGATTCTGAATAGACTTGTTCAAAGTCACAAATCACCACCGGGCTCTACCATATTATTCACAGGGGGGGAGGGGGCTGGAGCTAATCTCAGTGGGCACTGTTTGAGAGGTGGGGTACACACTGGACAACCCTCCAGTTTATCATAGACCTGACACTTAGAGACAAACATCCATTCAAGCAATATAGAGCCACCATTTAACCTGCAGATGCCAGGAGTACCCAGAGAGCAAACTTCACAGAAAGGCCCCAGCCAGGGTTCTTCTTGCCATGAGGTGACAATGCTAACTGCTTATACGACATTATATAGAGGTGAAATATACTTCTTGGTGGCCTTTAATTAAGGTACAAAATCGATTCCTCTGTCTCGCTGCAACTTTATCAGAGCAATGTAAATTGTGCTATTTGTCAACCATATTTTTATATTTTTGTCCATTATGACTGTAGGTCATTCAATAAAGAGAGAACGATTGGTAAAGAATAGGTGTACAACCATATTTCTTGTGGAAGCAGTATTTTAGAGTGAAGCATATTCATTAAATGTATGCCCACACAATAGGAGCTAAGACAGGATCCCTCTGGAGCATAGACACTGGTGGTAGTAGAATAAAACCAGCAGGGGGAAGAAAAGCCTCTCAGGTGAAGCTCTTCCTGAAGGTCATGGTGGGGATGGGAGGTGTTGGGTTGTGCAGTAGTTCTGAGCAGAATGTAACCACCAATAGACCTTTTTCACAGCAGCCATTTGACATGAAATAGTAGGGTAAACAGAATGATAAGGTTTTGTTCCATTCAGGTCAAACAGAGTCAGGTTGCCGCTGTTGTGCATGTTTGCGCACTGGAAAGTCTCTGCTGTAGTAAATAGAACAGAACCTTAATTAGTATCATTGGAAACACCCGGGCTGACCCTACTGTTTCATGTTGCTGTGAAAAAGGTCTATTGGCTCAAGAAAGAAGAGTACAAAGATTATTGATTAGCTATGATGATTGAAGAATTTGTGAATGAGAGGAAGTCTGACAGTGTGGAAAAGAAGAAGCGATAACGATGATTATAATAATAATGCAGAATAATAGAGAATAGTAATAGCAGAATAGAGAGTAATAATAATGCAGCTATAATCTATATTATGACATCTTTGAAATTTGTCATAAGGAACAAAGGAGCTGTTTTTTGTCTGAAGATTTAAAGTTTAAAGTTGCTTTACCTTAAAGTAGTAAGTAAGGTTAGTGTAGGCCAATCGTAAACAACACAGCTCCTTCAAAAACTGTCTGATATACTCATTTATATGTACAATACAAAAAGACGACATTTTCATTTTGCAGTGTTAGCATTAGCCCTGAAACGTCATACACCAGCTGCATCTAACGTTATTACCTGCACTTCTGTCATGGTTTTGGTTTAGTATTTCTGGTTTTATTTTGAAAGAGCCTTTCCTCAGGTGTTTTGTGTTACTTTACTTCCTACCTTGATCTTTTTCCCATCTATTTTCTGTATCATTGTTAGATTTAGTTTGAGTCTTCAAACTCCTACGCTGCCCTTTGTTATTTCGTGCTAACCCACCTGTTTGGTAAGTGATTAAAGTTACCTTTTGTTCACTCTACCTTCACCCCTGCATTTAGGTTCACTTCTTGAACTAAACCATAACACACCTAGCACATTTTGCATGATTAACCTTGGAGAAGATGAAAAAGGTCCTGGAGTTGACATTTATAGTAACAGGTCCTGGTACTGCATTCACCTTTTTACTCAAGGTGTGCCATTATTATATGAAAAAATGTCCAAATGGATTTTCACAACAAGGTTTGCTGTCAGTAATTAAATCAGAGCATCAGTGTCGGTGTCACCTGCAGGAAGCCAGATATGTTTGACTGCTGTGACATTTTAAGATAATTACTGTGAAACATGCTCGGATCCTGCTGTCTTGTAGTTTTAAGGAGATAAGACATGTGTGACAGAGGGTGTCATGCCCTCTATTCTGTTACATAGTGATGGTACGGTGGCTGTCAGCTGTAAACTATCTAACAGCATGCAGGTAGAGTTTGTCTACACTGCCGGGTGAGTCTCACCATCAATAAGTAAAAGGCCTCTTCTACTGTTAGCTTATCACAGAGCACTTTGATGGTCACTGCTTGCCTTCACTTGAAAGCATGTATCCAGTTTAAGAGAGGAGGAGACGCGACCTTTTGATGCATGAAAGGTCGAGATGTGATAGGAAATGTGTCACTGTCCAACAGTCGAACACCAAAATGTCACGGGGAAGTGCAGCTCTGTATGGTGGCAAACAGTAACGGCATAGAACAAGACTGAGCGGGTGTCAGCTTAAAGTTCTGAGCCATGGAATTACAACCAGCCGCACAAAGTATTTAAGCAGCTTAATCGCACACTGAATGGGGAATGTAGAAGAAGTGCAGCAAAGTGAAGAAGAAAATAACATAACACAAAAATAACACAAACATCGATAGACAACACAGGTTTCAAACTTATGAGAAAAACTAGCTCTGCAAATGTTTCTGAGGAAGAACAGCATGTTTGTTTGCCTCAAGGATACATGCGGTGCGTTTTGATGAGTAACACTGAATGTAAGAATAACTTTCTTTACAAGAAAACTTCACATGCAACCTGTTTGCATGCCTGTCATTCTCCAGCCTCCATCAATATGTGTTAACCAGATCCAGTCACCTCATTCCCAAACCAAACTGCGAACCCTTTTTTTTTCATTTTTTTTTTTTTTTTGTATCAATGTCTCGGTTCCATTTAGTGTCTCAGTGAGCCAGAATGCGCCAGGACCCCGACACTAGCTCACCAAAATGGAATGCAGGTGTTATTACCTCCAGCAAGGATTTTTCGTGTTGTTTGTGAGTCTGGACTACGGAAAAACTACAAGCCAGATGTTCATGAAAAGTGGTGTAAGGCTGTGCGCCAAGGAACAACAAATTCAAATCTGGAGCAGATCCATACCGTGGGTGGTGGGTGGTTAATGGTGTGTGTGTCTCGTAGTATATATGGCTGTTTACTCACTCATGACTCTGTGCAGTAAATATTAGACAATTATTTGCTGCTAATTATAGTAAACTAGTTGTAAACTACTGGGATTTAAAAAAAAGAAAACATGAATCACTGTAATTTTCTAATTGTAATTTTGACACCTGTAGTGTCACACAATTACATTGAGGGATTGTTCAGGTTCACGGTTTAGTTTTTTCATAGTATGCACACTCAAGTAATATTATTGCTGTTCATAATAATAAGTTCATAATAATATAAGTTCATAATATTGTAAATAGTGAGTGGTTGCAGACACAGCTTGTATACCTGTCCACAGGCCTCTCTCACAGCAGACTAAAGTTGGCACAAACATTTTCAGCAAATAAAACAAATTGTGGTGACTTGTATGGTTTCATCTTTCATTTTTATTGTGTGAATATCAGGAGTAGAGCACATCAAGAAAACATCAAACATCAAATGATCAAAATCCATTTGGAAAATGTGATGGAAATATGACATTTAATTTGCGTTGCCACTTTTGTTCTTCCCGCACTCACTTTTTTCACTTCAACCAAGTTCTTTTGAACTCTCAGTGTTTTCATTCAGGTTTTTCAATTTGCACACAAAAAGTATACATAAAATACAAAATGACGATGCACATAGAAACCATGTGACTTGTGTGTTTCACAAGCTGTGGCTGTGTTAATCAGCAAGAACAATACCAGGACCCTGATACAGAAGTAGTTGGAATTTGGCCATCATTCATTTTACTATTTATTTGACATATGCCTAGTTCCTTTGCCAAATGATCCATTAACCCTCTCTAGTCACTGATTGATCTGTTTGGTCCACTTCCTGTCCTATTTTTTAAATATTTTTTGTTTGTTTCTTTTGTTTGTTAGCTTGCTAACTTCAGACACAATAACAAACTACCTTTAACTTAAAAAAGACTCTGCTTTTAACCTTCCTGCCTTATCTGTGAGTCATGCTTTTGAGTCTAAACCTTGGTGTACTGAGCCATTACAGTAGTACTCAAGTTCATTCTCAGCCTTTAGATATATTTTTTTTATTTCTCTGACTTGCATTAGTTCTGCACTGGTGCACCCAGGTAGGTTCAAAAGCACAAAAGTAAATGAACCTGTACCATATTCTTCAAGTGAAATGGGAAGCAAGGACTAGCTCCCAAAGAAGCAACAGTAAACAAAATGCATACTTGTGGGCGTTGTGCATCAGCCATCTCACCAGTCAGTCAGCAGTCATAGGGCTTTAAACAAAATGAGATTTAGCTTGTGCAAAGGAGGATCATTATCTAAAACCTCAGTGCACACAGTTTCATGGACGAGTGGTGCTTTAAAACAGGGTTGAGCAGGCAGACTGCCATCAATCATGTGTTTTTTTCTTTATCCACTCATAATTTGCACATACTGTGGCATTTTTCTTGAAAGAAATGTAACTTTTCCTTGCCTACAACATTATTACATCAAATCTGTTCAAAAAGATCGGCTGCTATGCTATGCGGATAAGCTTCCAGATGAAGCTCTCCATCTTTAATATGCTGATTCTGTGCATTCAGTCCTGCCACACAGCCCTTGCCCACATGAGTGCCAAGTGTACTAATCCCTCTGACTTTTATAATCTGTGGCCTGAGGATAATGTGCCTGATGTTACGTAACAATGATTTTTATTTTTATTTTTCCAAACCTTTTCTGATTTCAGTCACAGCTCTATTTTTGGTTCGTCTGTTTGCGGTATATTAATATCCACTCTTTCCCTGTGTAAAATCTGATTTTGATCATTTTAAGACACCAAATAAAGTCTAAATTTGTATTCAGAAAGCAACACCTTCATTAAACGATTCCACAGCACAACTCTTGACTTTGCCAACTCAGAAATTCCTTTTAATCTGTCTCATCTATTCCTGGGTGTTATTCTGCTCTCATTCATACGCAGCATGTGTATCCTTTTATAGTATGATGATCGATTTCTCTTTGATGTACATGACAGACTGATTCCCTGCTGATACAGCCAGTAGCTTTGCATTGCATGTGGAGGAGAAAGTTTATGGGGGCCTTGGTCAGAGTGCAGTGCTGTGTCAGTCCAAACTCACCTCCTGGTGTCACAATCTGTCCATCAGTCTGCTGGGCAGAGTGATGTGTTGTCTTTTCTTTCCTCCTCCTCAGTTGCAGGAAATAGAAGCGCGAAGTGCATCTCTCCTTCAGTTCTCCTTCAATCATCACTCATTTTTTCATCATACTCAAAGAGAGTCTGCATGTTTATTTGTACGATCTGCAACTGTCACACTTTTTTTTAATTCTCTATACTTGATTAGATCGTCCCAGATCGATATTTGTTTTCACAGCCAGTTCACATACAGATATAAACACAGCAACATACAGATAAAAATAATACATAGAGTCCCCATGAATACATTTATATATCCCATAACATTGTCAGCGAAGCAGTTTGTTCAATGTTGTGATGGCAGAAGGATCTAAACTCCTGCGTTCAATCCCTAGCTGAGGAAATGCAATTTACACACACGTCTGATGTGTTACACTTCAGCAAGCCAGTTCGACAGGCGCTCACAGTCATTAAATAAATCTCCATCTCCACTACCCACAATGCCAGACAGCATTATTTGTGCCCAGTGCTTTCATTAGTAGTGACCACATCAACTGATGTGTTTTCTTTATACCTCCCATACAGAGGAGGGATATTAGTGTGAGATAGATGTAACTATTACCGGAAACAGATGAGACAAACAAAGTGCTTGTCTTCTTTCTTTGATGGATTCCCAGAATTGTCATGGCCCTGGTAGAAGTTAATGATTAGACTTTTATTTATTTCTATCATAGGAAATTGCTATTTCCCCAAATAAAAAATTATTACTGCAGTACTTGTTTAAAAAGGGGAAAAGACACCCAGAACACCTTTATAGCCAATCAAATCATATTCAGCTTCCACTTTTAGGTTAATTGCATCTGTACAGTAACAATAACTATAATAATGAAACCTCCCAATATGAATTCCCTGTGCATTCCCTTGACCTAATTTGTTTAATCGAACTGTTTTCTGAGACAATGTAAGTTTATTCTTTGAGTTATTTTTTCCCTTTCCTTATTTATAATTGTTGAGTCATTGCAGGTCTGTGGAAATAGGAGACAGGATTGATTAGTGGACTACTCTTTCTCTGAAGGACACAACCCAACTGAAAAGACACTGATGTAAACAGCCTCTCAGTCCTAATCTAAAAAAAAACATTGGCCTAAATTAGAATCATGAGAAAACATGATTGATTTCTCAAAAATATGAACACTATTTACTATCTCAAGATGACAATTTAATTAAATTGTATTTTCACCATTCAAAACAGTCACAAAAGCAAACAACAATGAATTTGATATTTATGTAAGACTGTTTTTTTGCTGTAATTCTGGCACCTGAATCATAGGTTCAAATGACCTCATTCACTCATGTTTGCATTAATCTCTGTAGACTAAACTAGCTTAACTCTAATTGATCTATGAAGCTAGCAGTCTTTCCTGCGTTGAGGGATAAAACTGTGGAGATCTGGATCTGGAGGTCTGGGATGCCATGCCATTGTTCTGACAGACAGTTATTCTCCAATAGTCCAAAAAATGTCCAATTGGACAACAGAAACCATGATCAATCCTAAACAAAGTAGTATTAGGACTATTGGGGTTTCGGGACAATGGGCCATCCGAACAATGGACAGATCCCAGGTCTGGATATCTATCGTTATATTCCCCCATTTATTAGACCACGCAAAGACTTAAAGTTTGTCATCATTGCAGCTCAGTTTGCTTTTTAGTATTAGTGTGAAAATGATAATAAAATGCAACCTGTGCTACTTTTTAATAAGTGATACAGCAGTTGAATTGTGTTTGTTGTAATGTAACACCAGCAGATTGAGTCATTGACCCTCTAGCAATCAGAATGCAACTGTTTACACCATGATGTCGAAATAAATTGTTGAAGTTTGAATGGAGGTACTTGTTGTTGTGAAGGTATGTAGATAGGTTGATCATTACTATGGTACCCAAGGTCAGAGGACTGGCTTACTCCCTCGACACAACAGATAGGTACATACAGAGTCAGATAACAATGTCATACCACAAAGGATAAATATGTTTCCAGCAGTGAAGACTCACATCCTGAGTGAAATATTAATTTAATTTAATTTAATACTCTTTCTTTCTAACAAAGACCACAATCCTTCACTAACCATAACAAAGCGTTTTGAATGTTTAAACATAACCATGGAGATATTACTCTTTAAAAGCAAATGTTGCAGGAAAACAAATGAAATACATCTTCAGTGAACATTTTACTGATATAATCAGTATCAACATTTTGCAACTTACTCTAATAAAATTTCCTAATTACGTAACATAACTGAAACAGACTTGGCAGATAAAATAATTGCCTCAATAACACCATACCTCCTTCCCCTCCACATGGAATAACCACTTAAGCAGTATTGTACATCATCCACTTGTGAGCATTTACTTTGCCATAAAAGAACAAGTGGGATCATTCACTGGTCTGTTCACAGTGAATTAGGTGGGTTGACCTTCCTTACCTCTTTGGCTTCTCTTAAAGTGGACGCTGATCTAATCAGAACCCAGTCCATGCACCACCACGATCTAATTACCTTTTTATACGTTTCTCACATTTCCATTCTGTTTCAACATGCAACTCTTCAAGCCTGTTTTCAAGCTGGCTCTCTGGGGGTGCTTTCCCTCACCTTTTCATATGTCGACCATTAATTATGAATGAGACAGAGGTCTCTAAAGAGTTGGAGGAGTGGTGATGGTATAGGGCCAAGGGTAAGGAAAATGTGGGGATTGAAAAAGAAATAGAGAGGAGGTCCTGCAGTGGTGCATATCCAAGTGCTGAACCCATGATAGGCCTATATAAATGATTCAAATATGCTTTGTTATGGAGCTTGAAGTAAATTGCCAATGCTTTACTTTAACTGCAGTGTATACTAAATGCATTTTATGTGGACAGTAAGTAACAGTAGGCACAGATTCAACCTTGAACCCCACACACACAGCCTGTAACAGGGTCAGATTTCCACTTTCTGTGGTTTCTCTGCTGCATTCGGGACCAGCGCCATGACACACTTGACTGTACAGTAAGGGTGCAGGGCTGACGGGAAATGATTAATGCACGGGTCTATTTAAGACTTTTTGTAATTACAGAGAGAATAGAGGGAGAGAAACTAAATCCACAGAGGGAATAACCCTCGCAGTAAGACATCTGTGATGAATTGAGAACTGAGCCTGCGACACATGTAGCATAGAGAAATGTTATAATATTTTAATGATGTTTGACCTAGTACTTGAGAAAGTTCTGTATTATAAGTATGCTATGGGAACAGGATAACCGTAGTGATTATGTAAAAATAAAAGAACGCCACACTGGGAGTTTATAGTAATACATTTAATTTAGTCTTTTTCATTCCAAATTGATAACATTTATTAAACCACAATGCCTCCTCTTAAGATCTAATTCTTATTGAAAACCATGAAATGACTTTCACAACTGTCAAGTTGTAACAGCATACTTTATTTTAAGATTCAGAAGACTGTTATTTCAATAAAACTTCACTTTTACAGAGGATAAAAAACATTTTGCCTTTTAGTAAATTATATGAATCACCTTATAAAACTGACAGGCGGCATCCATTACTCCATTTTTTATATTATATTCTGTAAGATAAATTTCTAACTACATCTACCACAATGTGTTTGCCTGAGCTTCAAAGTAATGTTACTCATTAACAGCTAACGTAACAAAACGAAAGCTTACAATAAAATATAAACGGCACATCATGTCAGCGCTGTTTGTTTTTTTTTTTAAGATATTTTTTGGCCTTTTTCAAGCTTTATTTTTGACAGAGACAGCTGAAGAGTGACAGGAATGTGGGGAGAGAGAGATGGGGAATGACATGCAGCAAAGGGGCGCAGGTCGGATTCGAACCCTGGGCCGCTGCTGAGCCTTCGTACATGGGGCGGATGCTCTAATCGACACCCCATGTCAGCGCTGTTTTGTTTAGTTTTATTTTTCACAATTTGCAAAAATGACAACAATGACAGAGATAACATAAACGGCAGAAAACCCAACGGAAGCCTCCACTTTTAGTAATATCAATATAACACCTGAAAATGTGATTATGGAATGTGCTTGTGTGTGTGTGTGTGTGTGTGTGTGTGCACGTGTGTGTGCGCGCGCACACAACCTTGTAACCAAAACTGCTCTGCAGGGTTATTGATCATTATTCATTGAGAGCAAAGGAAACATTCACAAGGTCTTTGTGCGTCCTCTTTCTATTTTTATTAGTTGCTTTAATGTGAGCCGTGTTATAGATCCTTCTTTTGTATCTTCCTATAATCCACCTTGTAAATTCTGCTCTCAACTTGAGGGCTATAATGTTTATTATCATCATTATCATCATCATACATTGCAGAAATATCTCATCTGCAGGTTCCCTTTTCCACAATAAAACCACTGATGGGGCTTCTGAAGTTGCTGTTTGAGCTTTAATAGCAGTTACAGCTCAAACCAAGTGACAGGAGATAGCAATCAAAAATAGGTTGCTGATGATGAAATGTCAGTTACACATTATGATATTAAATTGATTCAATAAACCATGGACACATGGTACTACTGCAGAAGAACAAAGGTACAATTAGACCTAGAGTCATTATTTATTTTGCAAAACTTTAAAGTTTAATATCTTCTTAATGGAACAACAATATTGTCACCAAGGCAACCATTAGAAGTAAAATAATGACCAAATCTTAAAGCGAGCGAAACAAAATGCTCCAGTAAGTTTGTGTTCAAAACAAGAACTACTCCAGGATTAGTGAACTGGGTCATTTATACTACTTCTCGAGCACAAACATCAAATATGGAGCCATCCAGAGCCTGTAAGCTGCATGTGTCCTCTACAATGGAGGTGGCAAGAGAAAAATCTGCATGACCTATAGAGCCACAATCGCCACCTTTTAAGGTAAGTGCAGCAGATTGAAACCAACCAGAATTTTCGTTTATAAATAATGCGTTTTTTTTTGTTTTTGTTTTTTTTTTAATAGCTGTTATGTACAAGACAAATAAAAACAGGGAAAGGATGCAGCCCTGAGAAGACCCTGTGAAAGATTAGAGTGAACTTGTCAGAGAAAATTTTAAAAAATGTATTATTCAACTAACAATAGTAAAATGTTCAAATTTGACAGCAGCCTGTGTGCAAGGATGTGGAGCTGAATACAATGCTGAATACAATTTCTCTTCAAAGCTGAAGAGAAATAATTGTCATGGACAGGTTGCTTAAACATTGTCTGGAGTTTCTTGGAGCCTTTTCCTGACTTGCTTTCTTATATATCATATTTATATTTAGTCTGCAGTTGCACATTGACCAACACATCCTGATACCTAAATGACAAAATAGGTCATTTGCCAATGACTCTAAAAATGACATACAGCACATGACCAATGGAGATCATCAGTGACATACCAGACCTTTGTTGACTTTTGGTTTTACACAGGACAAGAGCAGCTGTCTCCTGGGACAATGGACAATGTCCTGTGTTTGACTCATCCATCAACCCCGACCTCCTCCCAACTTTGTTGCTCTTTATACTATGGCGCCTGACTTCCTCCTTTACACCCATCATTACCAAAGCTACCCAAGGTTGTCACCTAACAATAAATGGAAATTCAGTTCCAAACCCTATTAATAATTAACCATTTACAGTAGAGGCACATCGAGACCAACTAATTTTCTAGCATGAAGGGCAACTTAAATTTGGCACTGCACTGCATTTTCTCTTCTGGAAGAGCACCCAAGAGGGCCCTGCATCGCGTTTTCTTTGGTCCACAACAGAGGGCACTTTAGCACTTCCATCCTGAAACCTAAGCAATTCTAAGGGACTGTAGCATGTAGCTGTGTTGTGTTTGCTTTTTTTTTTTTTTTTTTTTTTGCTTAAGTTTTGCATTGACTTGCTTGACCCTCATGCCAAATCAACTGGTCACATCTAGATGGTAACCCTAGATTTGCAAAACTCTTGTGAGCTTTGTACACGTTATTTCTGCTTCAAAATATTCTTGTCACGCCACGTTTAAAACACATCTGCAGTCATACAAGAAGAAATCCAAGACCTAAATATGTTGTTTTAAAGAGCAACAAATTGCTTGAAAAAACTGCTGAGTCAGGTACTATAAAAAGTGATAGCCTACTCCATAGTGGGCAGTAGTTGAATGTGGTAGATGAAAGGATCAGAGCTTTCCCTCAAAAGACAGAGTGCTTTTTATTTTTGGACTTAGCTGACTTAACAAAGTACTTGGTTAGGTTTAGGAAAAGATCATGGGTTAAAATAACAAGTCAACATTGAATTTTGTTTCATACAGGATATGGCTGACTAGCATCTCATGAGAGTTTCGCATATTTAGGGTTATGATCGAGACATGACCAAATCACCCAGCTACCAAGATTTCTTCCAGTGCTCTTGATGGCCAGCATGGGTCCTTGCATAAGATATCGTTATAAATTTTGAATTGTCATTTTAAATCCTCATGTAATCATTAGCCACGGCGAGGGAATACTGGAAGATTAAGAAAAAGAATCATGTTCACTCTTAAATAAATGATGCGAGAGTGAGCAGAATTTATAACATCATATTAAGTGTTAAATGAATGAAATGATCAGAACACTGCGTGTTAGCAGAATGCAGACACAGACTTCAAAATAATCAACTGTTCACGCACCGCGACACACTAAGTTTGAATAAAACCAAAGCTGATGGAAGTGGAGCCCTATTTTATGTTTATTCAATACCATTACAATATATCGTTCAGTTTGGCTGGGTGAAGAGCACATATATCATCTGGCCAACAGTTCAATTTCAGTTCAGTACATAGAGCCTCTACTGCTAATTGATTAGCACCCAGCCTGCAAATGGATCACGTTTAAAGATATCTGCTGCCTGGTTTGACACTCTTCATTACTCTGTAGTTGTTCTACAGTACAATATGCTGAGCAAGAGCAGTTCATGAACATAAAAAAATCAACTGAATGAGAGATGACTGACACAAGCGATGTGATGTCTGGCGCTGTTTTCAAAAAGATTAAACAATATAGTTTTACACCAGGGCATGGAGCTATATCTGGACCCGAGCTGATGTAGTCAAACTAGTGCACAGGCCGTATGTTTTCCCACCCTTTCAGGATTCATCAAGACGTTCTCTGGGTGTGAAGCAATGTGTTGCGTTGAGCCTCCAAAACTTTATACAGTTGTTTGCTCTCCTGTTGTAAGGCTGTAGCAGACATGTTACAGAGATTCAGTCTGGAGTATTCATACGAACAAAAAAACAATATTTCCTCTCCTTAGGCTGTGCAGTGTGACATGATGGTTAAATTAGTCGAATCTGTCACACACCATTGCATGACTGTTGACAACTGGTTCAAGTTATAATAAAAGCATCTTCACTTCCTTTTCCTTTTGTCAACACATTTCAAATGAATTAGACTCAGCTTTCTGAGCCCATTAGAGGATATCTGCGCCGTTCTGCCATATCAAAAGATTTCTAAAGCTTCAAATTCCTCTCAATCTTCCCTGCAGCCACTGTTGTTGTTCTGAATTCTTGTAGCTATTTCTGTCTTCCGCATGTTATGTTTACTTCCACATCCCACTGGCATGGTGTGTAAATAAATTAGCAATATGCACCTGCAGTGAGTACATTTATGCAGTCCTAATATTCAAGTGTAGTACTATTTTGGGCAAGTTTATCCTCAGTGTTAGTATGTGTCAAAGTGTTCCTTTGAAGACAAACTTAGCACCTAATGACAATAGGATGTCTTTTCTTAGATGTGACACACTTCAGATTGAAAGGAGTTTCAGTATGCTAGTTTGAATAGGAGCTACAATTCCATGCAAGGTCCAGTTCAACCAATTTTGTAAAATTGTCACTTGAGACATAAACCATCTTGCCCTAAGGCACAAAAGAATGCTGAAATAATCATGATGGTTGACCTTTGTCAGGTCTGTCCACAAGATGACAGAAAACAAACATTTTAAAAGTTGTTTGCTTGAGTTTGGATCGATCTAACAACCAATAGTTGGAATCAAGTACCAGACACATATTTTCAGCACTTACCGGGTAGTCCAACTTCCTCGCTTACTTTTCTCCAAGCAATTCTTTTTGTGTCCATTTTCTGTCTAAATATGAAGTGGTATCACAGAGATCTGGGTGCCCACAGATGGCTGCTACAGACAGGTTGAGAAGCCAGAGAGATGACAAATCTACTTTTTAAACCCAAAAGCAAAATAAACTCTGAGCTCTCCTCCCTGCAGTAAACAGCTACAGGTCGGAGCTGAATCTGGTGTAACTCTGGGTGTTTATTCCTTAAGAAGCACTGGCTCTGACTCTGGCCAGCTCTTCCTAGACTTCCCCCAGCCTCAGCAGCTTTTTGTCTGCTAGCAGTAGCTCCGTCCCTCGGATCTGGCCGATTTTCTACTTCTCCTACTCATTATCACTTCAGGCACAAATGATTACAAGACAGTACGGGCCGAAGCAAGTAGGTCAGTATGCTAATTACAGAAGATAGCTCAGCAACACAATACACAGACATATTTGACACAATGATAACAACAATAATGTAAAGTTCATTTTTTTAAATGTTTAAACTTTGGGTCTGATGTTGTTGTAGGGAAGCTTCAGCGGGGAATCCGCTGTAGCACCTGGGCACGATGGACAACCTCAAGATGCTATGGATAGTAGGACGGAGAGGAAACAATGAAACAATCACCAGCTTATAAGGAAATAAAAACACAAGCAGTTAAACTGTCCAGACTACATGCAGAAAGTAAACCTTGTCTGCATGTCTAGATCCTTACTGACAGTGTGTCACTCTGTCTTCAAAGGAAGAGACATCCTGAAGATGAACTTGCCAAAAATAGCAACAAACTTAGCAGTGTAAAAATAGGATGTCTTTTTAAGATGTGACACAGCTCAGCTTGAAAGGAATTTCTCAGAAATAAACATGAATAAAATATATAAAAATGGTATATTAGTTTCTGTATGTCAGATTTATAGAGTAAGGACAGTTCCACTTAAGGATGATGCATGCTTACTCAGTTAAATATGAGAACACTTTAAGTACCATTGGGATGGTTAAAGAGATGGAGAGTGTGTGTTTCATGGTGCACTCTGGTTTTGCACACAGCTTGTTTAGTTTCTCTCACACATACACACGTTTGTATATAAACAAAGCTGTAAATGTCTTAATTATAGTAGGAAGATAAGAACAGATGAAGTGTGAGAGTTCAAATCATTTGTTGAAGGAAGATACATTATTTTATGAGTCCCTGATTGGCTGAGATATTCATTTATTGTGCAACAAGGGCCCAGAAGGATTGTTTTGGTGTCTGATACTTTTAAAATGAAAGACAAGATGAGTAAGACAGCCATTCTGGATTCTGTTGTTGTTGCATTTTTGCCATTTCTTAGCATAATCCTGCGTTTTACTGTCAAGAATAAAAACAAATGTAACATTCACATAGCCCCAGGGTCTCCTGCCAGTTGGACATGCCTGGACCACCTCCAAAGAAGGGTGTCCAGGAGTTGTCCTAATCATATGCCCAAACCACCTCAGCTGGCTCCTTTCGACACAAAGAAGCAGCAGGTCTACTCCAAGCTCCCAACGCCACACCAATCCACCGGTCCATCTTGCGCTCCATTTTCCCATCACTCGTGAACAAGACCTTGAGATACTTGAACTCCTTCACTTGGGGCAGCTACTCACTCACAACCTGGAAGGAGCATTTCATCCTTTTCTGGCAGAAAACTATGGTCTCAGACTTAGAGGTGCTGACTCTCATCCTGGCCGTTTCACACTCGGCTGCAAACTGCTCCAGTTCATGCTGAAGGTCTTAGCTTCCCAACAACCTCTTCACTCCAACTGTGCAAATCCCATCCATGAATATCACAAACAGAATTGGAGACCCCCGGGCAGACCCTGGAGGGACTATACAGCCCATCTGGCCTGGGAACACTCCAGGATCCCCCCATGAGAAGCTGGAATGCCTTGCTGGGGAGATGGACTTCTGGAACACCCTGCTAAACCTGGATGGATGAATGGATGGATGGATGGATGCGTATTCACATGGACTCCGTTAGATTCAGTGTTGTAATCTATTATACTGCAGAAATCTCTGAAGAGTAAATTTCTTTCAGATAACTTAATTTGTGGCAGATGAGAGTTTAAAGAGCTTGTATAAATCTTTTCATTATTATCCACAAAGCAGCCTGTATTCAAACAATTAAATTAGAAAGGAATAACAAAAACAAACTGCTATTGCACATCAGTGTACAATTTAAACAGAAGGACAGCACCACTCTTTGAAGCATTGTGTTGTTCTAGCAATTGAAAGGCCTCTCTGTGTAGTTATGTTTAGAGAAAATTCACAATTCCCAATTGTTCACATCGCTCTGTTTATCTGCAGACAGTTCAAGAAGAGTGCATATAAGATTTTGCATTATTGATGCACTCTGCTAGACTGTCATCAATAGCCACAGCCATCATCGCTACCAGAGAGCCCACTAACCGTAATGTACCAATTGATACACAGAGACTTTGATTTCAGTTGACACACGCTGGGCTGCTGCGCCGGCTGGCAAGCAACCAAAGCACTTCTGTCTTGTCTGCTGCTGCGACGCCAAAAATAAAAACAGCTGGAGAAGAAACACCAGTGACACACTGCAATCCACAGAGAGATTTAGGTTTTGCAGTGATGCCGTTTTTACTGCACATTTTGGTACATTTAGTAATTTGTCACTGTGATACATGGGGAAAATAATCTTTAGCAAAGATTCAACATTTCACATATAAATGTATGATTGTTTTTTTTTGTTGTCAAAGGAAACATCTGCATTGCTGAGACTTAGCCTGGAGGTCTTTAGACTCCTCATTATGGGTAAAATATCTTCCATCCAGGAAGACGAATCTTGTCAAGTAACATTCCACCAGCTGCAATGAAAAAAACAAAATCACTGCACAAAAATAGCCCTAATGATACACATTGTACTTTCATTAGCACTTCTGTCAGCATATTTAACAGATTATCTCTGATATCTCTCTAATTACCAAGTATGAGTCAAACTACAGCAAAACATTCCAGGACTTCACTTCAGCAGTACCCATGCAAACTAGAGCAAAGCTGCTATTTAGACTTTCAGCGCAAAATTTGGGTCAGTTGCAAATCCGTTCTAAGCTAAGGATGATCTGGTGGCTTGTTATGGGTTCTGTTGTCCTCATATCCAGGCAATGCATCCAGCTGCCACAGCCAGTCCCTTGGTACATGTTGAAATGTGACTGCAGCTCAGTGAACTGAAGAGGTGGTTCAAAACAGTGATACCTCATGCAACACATATAATGAGCTGCCGGATTCTGCATCACATTTAAGAGCATCTTAGAGTGAATGGGGACATTTTGCTTAATGGTGTAGAAGGCTTTGATTGACTCAGTAGTGGTTACTGAGCTGAGCAGGAAAGTATCCAGTCATGGGATGAACTCTCTAATCTTAGGGCCTAACTCGTGAATGTGTGTTCTTGTTTATATAATTCTATAGCAGAGATCTTAATATGTAGAAGAAGTATAAGGCTGCCTGTATAAGGCAATAGGATGTGTTCAAATTTATAGTCAGACAGGAGAAGGAAAACAAATTCAGGGGTCAAGGCAGGCAGGTCAAAACACAAGTAGCAGATATAAGGCAGAAAATCAGAAACAGGTAGAGAATAGAAAACTCGAACAACAACATGACATGACAAACTGGCAAAGGAAAGGGCTGATGAGCTGCTTATATTGGCCCAATCCCAATCTCCGTATTCACAGAATTTGAGGCATATTCCCGGTAAATCTGTAGGGGCTTAGAGTGTCCCGCTATCAAATCGTCACGATCCTGAGAGATCTCATGACATTTTGAGCCCTTTATGCAGACTTTCTGTAAGTCCACATTTCTGCAGACCTTGCCTGAGGGAATTACCCATAGTTCATAGCATTGTGACGTTACCAGTGGAAAAAGAGGGAGTAACAAGAAAAAGAGTAAATTGACTATTTGACAATTCAAATCAGGCAGTTGGTGCCTTTAGTTCCTTGGCCGTGAACAAAAGGGATGATTTAGAATGGTGAACAGGTGAGCAAGTGCATTTGGGAGTCAGGTGGGTGAAGCGGCTGTAAAATGGTGGATAGATTTATTTTTAGCGTAACAACTTTGCAAAATGGCTTGTTTCACTATCAGAATTTGATCCATTTGGTCCAATAACATTTCGAACAATTCGATCACTTTATCCCCATTTAAGTTAGCAGAGGTCTAAACTGGAAGTTAGCATTTCAGCTGGTGGAAGTCTCTGCTGGACTTGCTCTATTGGCCACGCACAGTCTGAAAGCATATGCAGAATATGTAGAACATTTTTGGCTTCATGTGCCACTGAGCAATTGCCATATAAATAACCAGAGCTACAGCTGCAACCCTGTATCCAGTTCTCTTTATACATCCATGGGTGGGCTGAGCAAAATAAAAACTGAGGCTGAAATCATGACAGCCTGACAAATGCTGAATAAACGAAGAAATCTTGGAATAATGATGTTGACTTTAAAGCATTGTGCCAAATAGAGAAAAATAATACAAGCCTCATACCTTAATCCTGCAGCTCATTCCCATCACACTACGTCTATTATTTTAAGGAGTGAAAGTTTTGTGTTTTACTGGAGTTGATTCAACTCCAGTCATTTCTGAGTTCGCAGTCGTGTACCAGATTAACATCTAGCATGATTGTTCATTGCATTTTGCATATGTGTAGGAGGCATTCATAGTCAACAGATGTTACCTGACAGATGATTTGTAGTGTCTGTCACATGAGACATAATGAACTGTCAAGACGTCGGGTGTGCAAAATAATACTTAGACCACTTTTTGTTTTGTTTTATTTATTTTTTTGTTTTAGGTTTTGTGTCACTTGTGAGTCTCGCCTTTTTATAAAATTACAATGCTGTAGTGCCCCTTTCACAGGTAGCTAAGGCTTTGTATTTCACGCAATATTGTACAAAAAGAGTCACTAGTTTGATTCCCACAACAACTAATGTTTACAATTCTGTCCGGCTTCCTGCAAAATCCTGGACCCAACGTGCTCAGTGCATTTAGAAAGAAGGATTGCTCACTGCATTGTGTGTAATAATAACTGGGAACTGAATAGTCTACATTGAATATACATTATAATTTTACAATATGCTATATTATTTATATACAATATAAATAAATAATACAGCATGGGAATAACTCTGGAGTGTGTTTGTATCTAAGCACATCAAAACACTTTGTAGTGGCTCCCTGGGAGCAACTAAGTTTACCGTACATCATTTTTATGCATCTTGCTTTGGTTTCAATATAATTGCTGTTATTGTAATTGGTGCCCAAAGTGAGGTTGGGTTTGGGCATACAATATACTTATGCTGTATTGTCAGTTTATTATTGTGCTTTCATACTTGACAAAGAAACGTTAAAGTAGCCTCAAAAAGAAGCATCTTATAGAGCTCATCATCTCTTTTCTGTCTGTTCTTAGCTTACATGGATTGGATGCCAGACAACGTCCTCCAACTTAACTTAAACCTTATCATTGGCCCTAAGAGTTATTTCCAAAAAATACAGCAGTACATTTGTCCCCTAGCAGCAAACATGAATCAAACCTCAAAAACCCTAAGAGTTCTCTTTGACCAACATCCAAACTTTTATTTGCACATAACGATGGTAAGCCAATCCTGTTTTTTTTTTTTCTTACAAACATGTACTATAAAATGTACTAACTTTTCAAGATCTAGAAAAAGTAATTCATTTGTTTGTGTTCTCCTGCTTTGACTACTGTATTTCACTGTTCACCACCCTGATTTGCTCTTTTGTGTCCAGGTGGTCCAAAATGCAGTCACTAGACTGTTAACTAACACATGTCGTAGGTCTCTGTTAAGGAGAACGTAACGTATTATATATATTATATTATATTTATTTATATAATATTAAATATTATTATATTACTAGTCTTCTGTACTTCATGATATCATTTATCACTCCTTTATCCCTGCAACCTCCAGCATACACTTATCTTCTATGCAAGTCTGTGCTGGACACAGTAAACTCAAATAAGAAGATATAAATTCCCAAAAAATGAGTGTTCCAGGATCCAGTATTAATATTTTATCAACTAACAAAGATTTTCAGACACTGAAAGGCAAGAGAGGGGCAATAAAAACCAGATATAGCAAATTTCACTGAAAAAATCCCCTAAACAGAAGTGTGTTGAGGACTGAGGTAATAAAACTGAAGTGTGAAGTACTTGACTGTGAATTATTCAGATGTTTTGCATGTGTTCGTAGGTGTGTTTGTCTAAACGCATACATTAAACAACTGGAGCAATTCAAGGAGCAGTTCAAGGGCCAATTACATACACATCAAACATCCGGCCTGGCACACATCACTCACCCCACACACACACACACACACACACACAGCATAAAATCATAAATATTGCATCTTTCCATTCCTTGTGGGAATATCAGAAAGATGTTGACATGCACCCGCCTACCATCTGTGATTTTCACCTCTTAGAAAGAACTTGAATGGCGATGAACTGCACTGTTCTTGGCGAGAGAACATAACAAACTGGGAGATCAAAGGGGTTTCGGATTGTGCCAAGATGAAATATGATAGGCTATGTTGTTGAGCTGACGTGTTGGATCTAATTCATGGCAAGCCTAGGGAAACCCACCACAGTTAGTGGGCAGTAAGTATAGAATGGAAAGAAAATAAACATTTTTTTACAGTGTTCCCTTCATTTCATATCTGTAGAGACGTAGAATAACTTTTAAGATTTGTCTTTGGGTGTGCTCAGAAGTGTGCTAGTAAGTAAAACCACCACTAGAAGTAAAACAACTAACAAGAGACCGAATCAGTTCAACACAGTTTATTGTATTGAAAAGGAGGGAAGGTTGGGGGGGGGGGGGGGGCACTAGAGTTGGCTATAGCATAGTTAGCCCTAGGGTGACTGAGCGATCTGGGAGTCTGGGAGGTAAGAGCTGGTCTTTTAAAATGCAGTGGTTGATTGGTAAATGAGAAACAGGTGGTGAGGTATTCTGACAGCAACACACACAAGAGACAGATAGAAACACAACGGGAGGAGAATACGACAGGAAAAACACTGGGAAGGGAGAAGGTGTACAGCCTTCACATGATAGTATGACATACAGTGGTCAGCATGCACAGAAGTAGAGCTAAGCACTGCTGTGGATAGGGTCGGCAGAAAAATGTTTTTTAGCCACATAAAAAAGGCCAACCTAAAAAAAGCAGTCGGCATAGACATATGTAAATTCTACAGTTGAGACAATGTAATTCATGTATTTCATTTGTTTCTTCTACAATATCCACTTGTAGCAATATGATATCCACTCGTAGAAATACGGGACTCACTCATGGGATATGATATGCACCCAGTTGGAGGCGAGGATACACTGATGCCAATCCAGCACTGCTATCTTGATGTGCATCTCACGCATGTCACTGCCTGCCTGCTCAGGTCAGCAGTGTTGTGGAGAAATTGCTGAAGTCAAAGGTCAATGGTGAGGTCAGGAGGGAAGAAAGTGTTCAGGAGCCTCTGATGTCTTATGCTGTAATATTTATTGACACTTGGCCAAGGAGAATTAGAGACACTCTCAAAGTACATCAGAAGTGTCTGAGTCGGTCTCACATTCTGCCCAACTCATCCTGGTGGATAGACTTTAAACCCCAAGATAACACCACAAATACTATACGCCCAGAATTAGCCAAAGAGAATGTCTTTACCCATGGAGGTGTTATTGTCAACATATTCTAGTCTGGAGACACAGATGTCTGTTTACGCAGATTGGAACGTCAACAGCCAGCTATCTATTATGTCTAAGAAGGCAGCAATAGATCTCTTCAACCCTGGCCACCACAGTGTTGAGATAGACTGGCACCTCCTGTTCCCAATCAAAGCCAAACAATTAATACTGCTGAGGACCTCAAGGCCCACACGTGACCTTGTGTAACCTAAGGATAGAAAATTCCATAACAAGCAGCACACTTTTGTTTCATAATGTGTTGGTCACTTCATTTGGTGAAGCCATTTGGTGAAACCTCCATAAAAACACCTTTTTTCATATTGTTTGTATTTCTGCTTTTGACATTATCAACCAGCTGACATGCAATCATGCAAATAATAAAAGTTTGTAAAAGTTTTGGTACCTGTTTTGGTTAACTAAGCAAGCAGATCAGGGAGGCAGAGCCAACCAACTCTCCGTGTCTGTGATGGACACACAGAGAGTCATGTGGAGCTTTGACAGGCAGTAGAACAACATTCATGGCCTTTTTTAAACTAAAAGGTTGTAACGTTAGTTAAGCTAGCAGCTCAGTGTGGCTCCAGTGTATGTGTCTGTCAGGAAGTGCCAGTCTGGCTCTGTTGCAGGCCACAGTTTGCAGAGTCCTGAGTTGTTGGTTTATATACAGTACATATATGACATGGAGTGGGGTGGGTTGGTGGCGAAAGCTACCACAACATGTAGCCAATAGCAAAATTCAATTGCAATAGCTGTGTTTCAACCAGTAGAATTCAAATACTTTGCTCTGAAAAGTCAAGATTTGGGTATGAATTGATTAATAACATCACTAAATATGCACGTACATAATATACATATAGAGCAACAGGAAACAGCAAAACACCAGGAAAATAACACGAAAACGTTCTAAAAATATTTTTCAATAAAAGAAGAAGAAATGTTTTAATTTAGCAACCATTGGTTCATCCAAAACCTCCAAAAGTCCCTCAGGCAGTATCCTCATTTTCTCTCAGGTATGGAAACATTCATTTTTCTGACAGCAAGAAGCGATCTCACCATTAGGCAAAAGTAGGTGACGGCCCTGAGAAAGAGAGGAAGAGAAAGGAGAATACTATTTCTTTCATGAATTCAGAAGAAAACTATTCAATGAAAATATTCCTATTCTTGTTAAATTGAAATTATGTATACCAGTCAAAATTTGGAAACACCTTCTCATTCAATGGCATTTTTTTTATTTTGGAGTAACCTACTTCCTTGTAGAACACTGACGACATCAAAACTATGAAGTACACATATGGCATAATGTGGCAAACAAAACAAAATATGTTTCATATTTTTGATTCTTCAAAGTAGCCACCTTTTGCTTTGATGACAGATTTGAACACTCTTGGCATTCTCTCAATCAGCTTCATGAGGAAGTCACCTGGAAAGCTTTTCAATTAACAGATGCGCCTTTTTAAAAGTAAACTAGTGGACTTTCTTGAGACGATCAGTTGTGTTGTTAAGAGGTAGTGTTGGCATACAGTAAATAACACATTTTGACTACAGTAGTAATCCATATTATGGCAAGAACTAAACTAAGAAAAGAGAAAGGACAGTCCATGAATACATTAAGACATGAAGTCAATCTAGAAAATTTCAAGAACCATCATCAAAACCATCAAACACTATGATGAAACTGGCTTTCATGAGGACTGCCCCAGGAAAGGAGGACTAAGAGTTACCTCTGCCACAGAGGATAAGTTCATTACAGTTACCAGCTTCAGAGGTCACTAATTAACGTCACTTCTGATTAGAGCCCACATAAATGCTTCACGGAATACAAATAGCATCTCTACATTAACCAGTAGAGGAGACTGAGTGAATCAGGCCTTAACAGTCGAATTGCTGGAAAGAAACTACTGAGGGAGGCGTACAAGAGAATTGCTTGGGCCAAAAAACACAAGGAATGGACATTAAACCTGTGGAAATCTGTATGTTAGTGTGATGAATTTAAATTTGAGATTTCTGGTTCCAACTGCCATGTCTTTTGAAAAGGTGAACACATGATATCTGCATGCGTGGTTCCCACTATGTAGCATGAAGGAGGGGTTGACATGCCATCCTATCTGGTTTGCGCTTAGTGGGACAATTATTTGTTTTTCAACAGTGGAATGACCCAAATCAGGCCAGGCTGTGGATCGCTGCATCAGATGACTTGGCCTTCACAATCACTCGACCTAAACCCAAGATAGTTTCATAGTTTGGGATTGGGAGTTGGACCGCAGAGTGAAGGAAAAGCAGCCAACAAGAGTTCAGCATATATAGGAACAACATCCTGACTGTTGGAAAAGTATCCCAGGTGACGACCTCATGAAGTTGACTGAGAGAAGAGTGTTCAAAGCTGTCAAAGCAAAAGGTGGCTACTTTGAATAATCTATAACATAAAATACATTTCGCTTTATTTACACTTTTCTGTTCACCACACATTCATTCCAAATTTATTGTTTCATATAATGTCTTCAGTGTTAATCTACAATATAGAAAATAATAAAAATAAAGAAAAATTGTCAGTGAGAAGCTGCGTTCAAACTGTAAATGTTGAGGAATAAGTTTGGATCACAAAAGGCGAAAGATTAATTTAAGGACTTAACTTTGCCCTGACATCATTAAAAACAATACCTTGCTAAATGGAGTTTGGAAATAATAGTAGTCTTAGTGCATGTAAACAAAGGAAGGGCAAAATATTTTCCTCATATCTTATTATGACTTTAAAAAATGACGTCGTGAAGTCAATCTGTCTGCTTTTGTTTACCCTCCCTCCCTCAGAATCATCTCTAACACTGAAAAAGGGGAACAGATGTAGTGGAAGCCTTAAACCACATACAGGGAGCACCAGCTACAGTAATATATGTGAGACTGAGGTGACCTAAATGTTGGATGCAAAGTGACAACACACTGCTTGACCTGATTTTACACAAACAAATGTCTCACTTTGTTTAAAACATGAGACCAGGTTTCAACTCTGCTGGGATTAGCAGTCAGGGTGAATGATTTATACAGCCGAGGCGATGTTACAGTTGAATGAGTTGAGCAGAAGTAGACCCAATGCAATTGGATGAATCAATAATATCTGTTAACACAATTTCCAAACCCAAGCTTCCCCTGGTATTTGGGTGAAAAGTTAATGGGTGGAACTAATTTATGGCATTATACTGTGTGGGAAAAGAGGTTAAGTTATGTCTGGTTTAAGTGATGATAGATGGAAAAGTGTCTTTGTTGTGTTCTGTCTCAACTTAGAATAATTATTCAGTTTCAAATGAATTGGTTGGGTCAAGAACAATAAAGCACACTCAAGAATATGGTGCTGTTCTTTATTCATTAAAACCAGTGGTTTAAGAAGTATTCACATCCTAAGTAAAAGTAGCAACACCACAACAATACGTTATGTGGAAAAATGCAACACCTCAATTTTATTTAAGTAAGTAAAGGTTAACCCAGCAATGCCTCTCACTATGTCCTCTTCTAAAAATTCAGTCATGCATTCAATGTCACTAAACTCTATTTACATATTCAAAGATTAAAGCAACACTTTCTCAGCTGTGTAGTAATTGAAGCGTAACAGTTTTCAAAGTTGGAAATAAACACACTCCATATCATGCTCTTACTTACAATATAACAGAGATGGGGACTTGAGTAGCACTTAAGTCGCACACACACAGTGACTTGAGACCTGAGCTTTGACTTGGACCCGAGATCTAAGACTTGTGCACACAATGATATGTGGCAGCAACAACACCATGGCATGCATACCATTTGTCTTAACCTTTGGTGATATTAACTTTAACTTAAGAATCACTAAATACACTGTCTGAGGTATCAAAATGAAGGATGCTGGTACTTCATCAGGCACCTGAAAACCCAGAGGTTAGTCACAGAGGTAAGTCACCTGGTCGGTTAGCAAACACGTTTACCTTAGCATCAGTTACCTAATGTTAGCTTGCTGCTAGCTTCGTAGCTGAGGGACGTTAACTTGACTAGATTAATGTTTGCAATGCATGCATTTTGAAATGCTGAGCAAACGTTTACTCTAGACAGAGATAACTATAGAAATGGTCAAGTAATCATCTGCTGGCTAATGTTAAGCTAAGCACATGTTCATTTATTTGTTTAGTTATCTGGTCATCAGGGACAGTGCGCATTAATAAAACGTTGTAAATGCACCAATTAGCCAGGAGGCTAGTTTTCATCTGTAGTCCCTGGACAGATTTTTCTAAGTCACCCTAAAAACAGAATATACACTTGAAATTACAAAGTTGTTAAGAGCATGTATAAGTATTACAATAATTAACACTGACTACAGGCAGGTTACAGGTTTATTGTTGACCATGCAATATGCAGGCTTATTAGATTACCATTACACTGGGTGAGAGGAATGTGTTGATGTATATTAATAATTATAATACAATATGTTTGTATTCTATTACCTAACAGTAGTCTATATCATTTTTAGTCAATTATTGGCCTATCCTGTAGCTGTATGTTCATGTTAGATGGCAAAATGTAGTTATTAACGTTAAAGGAAAGCTTTCATTGTGTTCTTTTCATACTGGATTGCAATATTTTGTTAAATGATCATATACCAAACAACTAATCAATACCGATTTTGTATGCTAATAGATAAAAGAGTGATGATAATTCAGTACATGCTGTGAAATTGTTGTACGTAGCTATGCAGTGTTCTAAGAAGACTGGATGGCATACAGCAGATGACAGAACACTTATTACAACCATGAAAGACTTCAGACTTGAGTTGGACTTGTAAGCATTTCTGCTATAGAGTTTATTTTCTACTGTATAATAGACACTTGTATATGGGAACGTTGTTCCTCACCACTTCCTAAAAATGTGTTTTTGTGAACCACTCTCTGTTTTTCAACATTTGGTTAGTTGTTCTAATGAACTAGTGTAAGAAAAAAAAAAGGCAAATTTTCTCTCATTCTCCTTCTCTGAAACACACAACACTACATGAGAGCTGTAAACTGAGAGAGTTCCCAGTGGCGAAAAACCAGAGGGGGAGCATTTTATGTAAAGAATGAGGAACGCTGCGAGTCATTATGAATTCCATTGATGTTGCGGATTATAAGGTTGATTCACAGCAAAACATAGGGATACATTTACAGCAGAGAAGCTCAAATCTGTATATTAGAAAGAGGTTTGTTATTATCACAGTTATTACAGCTGACTTTATTCTGTCATCTGTCTCTAACCTTGAAAGCAGGTATCAGGTACCATGCATCAGTGAAGAACATCCAAAGATGCCTCCCTGAAATGTCTGTTTATAAAATTGTGATGAATCCTCCATTGTAAACTGAGAGGATGGTTATGACACATTTACATTTTTGAATTCTGCTCTACAGAGATGTTGAACATTTTCCTTTGGTGATATTTGATTCATTCAGGTGTCTGGGGGATTCTGCTTCAGTATTTTTAAACTCCTCTTCATTAGACTAAATCCCAACAAGGATACTCATACTTACTGAGGATGTGACCAGAACATCATCTTAGATAACAATTGTCTGGTTTTGTCATACATGGATTAGTTAAAGTATGAGATGAAGGGTTTATCTTAGGAAATGTAAGACTGGACTGGATGGTTCATAGTGTGGCAGCAGAAACATACCATGGCACAAAAGCATTCAGTGCTTTTAAACTGCAAACTAAAAATAGTATAAATCAATTTTCTGACACACACGGCGGTCTGAGGTCTGCAGTGCCTTGTAAAAACCTTGTAAAATACAAAACAGAGCAATGCTGCTTGCAAGTGGTGACTTTAGTCATTGCAGAATTATGCACTACACTACTACAGTTTAATATACAGTGGAATCATACGTGTGTGCATGAGGTGCTAGAGTTGAGGCATATTTTTTCATTTTGTGTCGTACAATTTTGGGTTCACAAGACCACAAACTTGCAAAGATGTCAAATAACCTAAATCTGACAACTTTAGATCTTTCATAATGTTCAAACATTGCAGTGTTTAAAGACGCTTGAGTTCTTATTTAGTCGCAGAAAAATCCATGCAGTAGCCAGGAGTATTTTTTCAGGTGGACTGGCTTCTTTTTAAGTACAGAAATGGTTTGAGAGGCGCAGAGTGGTTCACAGTTCCACAATCTAACCACCTGACCAACATGCCTAAAGGCACACATCTGTCGACATGTTAAGACTCTGATTCTTACATCCGCATCAAATATAGCTTTTACATGAAGTGCTGCTCTTATTTTTTATTTATTTCTCACACACTGTGTCAAACACTGACACATTGTTGTAGATATTCTGTGTGTGTCACTGAAAGTAGTGAGTACAGTATTTCTTAGGCCCTGTATATGTGCTATTGATAGAGACCCAAGATTTTTTAGATTGAATGTGAGAAGAACAAAAGACTGAAACTTGAATTGAAGTTGTACGGTGTGGGACTTGGCTTCTTTTCGCTGTCCTATGAGATCTCTGAAAAGTCAACTTTTCGTGAGCTCAGAAAAACAGCCTGTTTTTTTTACCTTTGGGTGATGCAGTTCCAGCTACTCCAAGAGGTTTTTTTTTTTTTTAATAATTTGTAACTATAGTGAATCTTAGTAGACCAAATATCCAAACATGAGCCTTGCGACCCAAACAGTTTATTGGCACCAAGCAGCAACCTCTGTAGCTATGAAGTGACGCCAACATGGAAGTGCCAAAAACTGCAGTTCCTCGAACAGCCACTTGAGGTTGGCTACAAAACGAGTCAACCTCCATAAGCCCCCATGGTAAAATGTCCAACTTCACAGCAGAAATAATCATTCTCATGTTGTAATTATATTAAGGTTTAAAATTATGCATAATTGAAAGTGTGGGTTCTTTGACGCCATCACTGAGTTTGAGCACCCAGGTGTCATTCAGTCCACCTCAGGTCCATCGATGATCCATGTGTTTGCCAAATTATGGATTAGTGGAGAGCCACAGGGGTATGAGTGCCAAGTTAAATAATGTTATGATGGAGGCTTCCTTCCCTGTGTCTCCCAAAATGTCCCCTTCCCTTTGTGTCACGTCTGTCTCGTCAATCTCTCTCTCTTTTTGTGTGTGCTGCAGGGCGTGGCCTCCAGTTTCCCTTTCACCTGCCACAACACCTGGTTTCAATACACAGTATTGGCCAGAGCCACCACATTACTGCAGTATACTGCAGTAATGGCCAGAGCCACCACATTGTGAGTTTCACAGTGGCTCTTCAGAAACCTATGGGAGACATCACAGATACTAAGTCCATGTTTTATACAGTCTATTGTCACAACCAAAGCTTCAGCAGAACACAGGGTGAGTTTGACATCACTGATGATTCTGGGCAGTGTAGGGCTGCTGGTGGCAAGTCTAAAAACAGACTCCCAGACAGAGCTGGACATGGCAGGAATGGCAGGTGGGATCCTGGAGCACAGGCTGATCAGAGTTAGTCACAAAACACATGAAAACAAGGTTCAAAAGTACAGAGGTGGCCACAGCAGCTTATTACCACAAGGGAGACGAAACGATCCGGTACTATCTGGAAAGTGCTATCTGGAATAGTAAGCAGGTTGATTGGATGATTGAAACCAGGTGTTGTGGCAGGTGAAAGGGAAACTGGAGGCCACGCCCTGCAGCACACACAAAAAGAGAGAGAGATTGACGAGACAGACGTGACACAAAGGGAAGGGGACATTTTGAGAAACACAGGGAAGGAAGCCTCCATCATAACATTATTTAACTTAAGATGTAGAATGATTTTCTAACCAAAAATCAAAATCTGAAAATTAACTAAAGAAGTACAATATTTTACTGCTTTATAATATTTTACTTATATCTAGTGGAGTAGAAGAATATATTTAAATACAAAACTTATTGCAACATCTTTTTATTCTTGCCCTTATAGAACCACATTGTAAGGGAGGGAAACAGGCTGAAGCATCATAAAAGAGATGTAAATTTAAAAGAAGTTTTAAGATGTAACATTATTTGGAAGAGACGCTTAGAGTGAGCAAAAAAAGCAAATAAAACTCCCATGTTTGCTCTCATTAAAATGAAAGATATTTAGAGGAATCTCACCTTGAATGTCTCTGATGACCTAAAGCTTGGGAACAGCAGGAAAGATGAGCTGAGAATGCCGCTGTATTCTCCATAACAACAACTGAAAAAACAACATCAAAATATAATGGGAGCACATTATAGTTCTGCCGGTGGTGCCGAGCCTTTTTTCAAAATGGAAATGGAAAAAGATGAATGTAGTCAACAACATCAAAGAAAATGGAGAGATCAAAAAGGAAATCCCAGACATTGGCAGGCGGTAGAGGATTATTAGTGAATTTAAAGAGAAAGGCTGTCTTTCTCAGCACTGTGGAGTTCACTGAGACAAGGATGAAGTCTACCATTGTAATTTATTTAAAAAAAACAAAACAAGGAGTAGCGAAAGTAAAGTTTCTCTAAATCTCAACAAAGCAAATGAGAACTAAATGATAAATCCCTGGACCACAACATGTTTTAACAGCCTGGGAAGCTGGTTGAAGTCACTGACAGTATAAAGAATGGACAGCATATGCGTGACGTCATCTGTAGCTTTGAAGCTCAGAATATGTGACTCTGGCCAACGCCATTTTGGCAGACTTGCCTCTTCCCCCTCCCAGCTTACGTGAATCATCGGTGGACCTGAGGCAGGCCGGATGACATTTGGGCGCTCAAACAAGCCACCCGTAACAGTCAATCAAAGCGGCCATGCTGTTAACTTTGCGTAACTTTAAACTTTAATATAATTTAAACAGGTGAGTTCTATTAAAATTCACCCTCAGTTCAGTTGTCATGAACAAAAAAAATAGCCATAGAGACCAAAAGCAGGCTGTAAACATGCCTATTTCTGCTGTAAAGTTGGTTACTCTAATATGGGAACTTATGGAGACTACCTTGTTTTGTAACCAGACACAAGTGATATTTGCTCACACTAGACTTCATTTCAACATATTGTTGCCTGTAAGATAGGTTTGGCCCGTACGGGGATCGAACCCGCGACCTTGGCGTTATTAGCACCACGCTCTAACCAACTAAGCTAACCGGCCATGTAAACAAGTGATATCGTATATGGAAACATGCCTGTCAACGCAGCAATATTTTAATATGGAGGATTGTGGAGATTGACATGTTCAGTAGCCATCCTCAGGTTGGCTAACGAGACTGACTGACAGCTAATACAGTTATTAGCTGTCAGTCAGTCTCGTCCACACATACCATTTCATTTCTCTTTAATTTCCTAACCTCTGTTTTGTCTAAAAAGAAGTGAGGAAAAAATGATATTCCATATTTATATAGGATCTCCACATTCTTACTGTTGTGGTGATGTTAGTGAGATCAACAAGGATCATGAAGTTGAAAGATCTTCCTTTTCCTTGAGGCTGTCCAGAGAGATGTGCATCTTTGTATTCTTTTCTGCTCTACATGGTTGTATCAACACATATTTATACTGTAGACTGTATATAGTTTATATATAGTGTATTTTATTCTACCATCTATATTGTATATTCACATCCAGTTGTTTATTCTGTATATAACGTCAGCCAATTTAAAAACTTGTATTTGCACACGCACAATATAATCACTGTTGATACTGTACATATCTTGGCTTAATTAACACGCACTATATAATTACACCTGGAATTACATTTTTTTTCACCTGCAATTACTGCTGCTGTCAAGCTGTCCATACACTTAATACTGTCTATACCTTATAGCATATTCATATTTATCTGCACTATTATTTATATATCCCTGTTCAAATGCTGCTTTTGCACTTCATTTTGTTGTCTTAGACTTGGACTTTGCAACGAAAATAAAGTTGAATCTAATATAATCTTTTTAGATTTTCTCTGTTACTCTGTGATTGCCTATTATTTATACATTACTGTGTATTTTACTGTTGTGTTTTTATCCTTACAGCACTTTGTAATGCTCTGAGAAAGTGTTCTGCAAATAAACATGCACATGACAAAAAATGGTCAGTGATCTTTTTCAAGAAGAAACTTGAAGAAAGAGAAATGTTTCTATTTGCTAGCCACGTCCATGTCTTCTTGATTTATTCACTTAGTTTTCGCAGGATGTTATTGGAATTGTACTGTATGTGTATCTGTATGTATGCTGTGATGTGTATCTGTATGTATGCTGTGATGTGTATCTGTATGTACGCTGTGATGTGTATCTGTATGTACGCTGTGATGTGTATCTGTATGTATGCTGTGATGTGTATCTGTGTGCTTCATCCAGTTGAGGGCAGCAACACCGCGGACGTGCTGCTAATCTGCTGCAATTACACAGACGAAGAAGTTTCTGGTGCAACAGCTAGGCATCATCATGCCTACTGCTGTGATTATGGAGGAAAATTTTGATAAATTATTAGAGCAGTGTGAAGCTCAAGAGCTAGAGGTAAGCACCGAATAGCCAAACTCATTATTTTTACTGCCAACAACAAATCTTGTCTTCCAGTCTTTCTGTGTCTGTTTGGTAGGACGTTAGTGTTTCTGACAGTTAGCTCATGACCAGTTCAGGCTAACGTTATGGCTAGCCTGTTTCTAACCACTCACTAACGCCAAGTTTGCTTTCAGGCAGAGTTAAATTAACTTATGTTACGAGTTGTCTCGTAAATGAGCCAGTGTCGTGCTAACAAGGGTGACAAAGTTGGTCTTGTATCAAGCGGAAGTGGCAGAGTTAGCATTTCTCTTTGCTATTGCTGCTGCTAGTGGGTAGCTAGTTAGCTAACCTAGATAGCCACAGATCTCCTCGTTATGTTGGTAAACACAGCCACAGCTAAAACCTCTGTATTATTTTATTTAGTGTCTCTTCACGTAAAGGATATAGGTAGGTTTACAGTGTGGCGTCAGGCATCCTTAAGTCCACCTGTTTGCCTTAATAAATATTAGTGATATTGTAAGGTAAGGTATGCTATAACGTTAGCAGAAGCTAAGGAAAATGATAGCACGAGTAATGTACATTATCGATTAATATTTAAAATATGCACCATATATTGTTTAGGAAAATAACGAGAGGTCGGTTTTCATCTTCTTTATAGCTTCAAGCTTTAACATGACACCTGCATTTATTTCTAACAGGCTCCAGGGGGCATTGCAACACCTCAAGTCTACGCTCAGTTGCTCGCACTCTATTTACTTCATAATGACATGTAAGTCACCTGTGTGTCTGTTTTCTCTTTTTCTCTGCACTGTACTATTCTGTTTTGATTAGCGATGGGTGCATGGCCCGCAGCTTTTAGATTTCTGCTTTATAGATAACATATTTGCATATTGTTTTGTCTCTGCAGTCCTTAAATTCAAAGCTAATAAATACAAAATATCCGTAATTTCCCTTTTCCTCTTTAGCTTTTGTGCTGTGACTTTTTGTATCATTGTGCGTAACACATGTGCACAAGATCCAGAAGTAAAACCTTGATTGTTATTATAGGTTACAGTTGTGATAGACAGTCAGGCTGCATCTCCATTAAATGCTAAACATCATAATTAAAATGTCACTCAAAGCCACATTCAAGTTAAATGAAATTATCGACTACCTAAAATTGCAAGAAAAAGTCATTCAAGTTGGTGTCCTCCCACAATATTTGATGGATATGTGTGTGGCAAACTACTACTGAAGTCTCTTTAATTATATCTGTGCTGTATTTCTGCATGCAACTTTACTTCTGTTCTGTGTATTGTCTAACAGGAATAATGCCAGGTATCTATGGAAACGGACTCCCCAAGCAATAAAATCGGTAAGCTTGTTAAAACATATGTAGACACTGCTGAAGAAGTGCTAATGAAACCCATTTCAGTGTGATACATGTCAGTGTCCTGCTCATACTTGCTGCTTATGCATATGGTAGTTACTATGTTTATCTATTTCCATCTTGTAAGTACTGTTCACATCAACATGCGATGGTAATTACAGTGTGGAATCTTGTCCTTCTTAAAAAAAAATAAATGTCAGAGACAGACGGAGCTCATTTGTACAGATAAAGTCCAACTAAAAAAGAAAAACAGTTCTAGCTCCTCCTTATTTTAGTGTTGACTCACAGACTGCTTTAATCGACTCATCTGCACACCAGCTTGTCCCGCCCGGCTTCTTTCTGTTTCTCTCTGCCTGTGTTTGCTGTGTTGACCGTCCAAAACATTTTTTTTTTTTTTTTTTTTTTTTTTTTATAAAGTCACCCAAAAAAACACAACTCGGTGTGCATGTGGGTGTGGCTGTGACATTGGTCTGTTACTCTCTGTGCCGCTGTGCGCATGATGTTAGCCATTGTGCTGCGTTGCCTGCATGTAAATTTGACCGGCACAAAATCAGATATATGAGACTGATTGGCGCCAGTAATGGCCGATCAAGCTGAAAACTGGCCAATTCCAATTCAGTGCATCTCTAATAATACTGAATAATTATCAGATCATAACGGAGACCTCGGATTATAAAAGAAAAAGCCTCATCTTGTGTAAACGTTATATGATTTGGTGTTGTTAACAGGACACACAAAATTAAACCACTGTGACATCCTATGTATGTGGGTGTGATAGCCACCACCTTGTCATGTGTAGCATGCTGAAAGTTTTTGAGATGCTTTTCCACTTCTTGTACACAGGCAAACCCTGAGTTATCAGCTATTTGGGCTGTTGGCCAACGCATTTGGCAGCGAGACTTTCCAGGGATCTACACCACCATCGCAGCTTACCAATGGTCAGAGAATATACTTCAAGTCATGGAGGCCCTTCGAGGTAACAACAAAAGTCATGTCTAATCTGATTTCACTCTGATTACTTTAAATGTCCTGTCGCTTTTTAGATTATGAAAACATTTAGAATATTTATATGCTTTACACATTTGGAATTGAAGTGAATCAAATATTTACATTTCCTCTGCCTGATGTATTACAGTTATACAATACAATTATAATCAGCAGGGGGCACCAGCTGAACACAGTTCTTGTTATGATGCAACTCAGTGGAAATAACATGATGAAAAAACAAGGGACTGAATTGGATTGTTTACAACATCTTTTCATTTATAGCAGTGTTACAAACAGGTATGATGAAGGCTAGTTCAGGTGGTTACAACACAATACTCAGTTTACATACATACACTGATGCTTTCTTTCAAAGGAGCTGAATATCTAAATATTTCTGTTGTGTCTTGATTTGATTGATTGACTGACACATCATCTTCTTACATGAAATGCAGAATTTTGAGAAACATAGCAGTATGACGTTGTCGCCCTCGTGCTCCCCATCATTGGGGCACCTGTGTCATGTGACGGCTCGCTTGTGTAAGAGTTTCAAGAATAGATTCTCTGTCATGTTTATGGTACTCGTGTTGATCTGCCATGGATGCTGACCTACACTTATGTCGTAAGAGATTTGGGCAACCATTGATAATTTCTTGGTAGAAGTTAACGTGGGGAACTCAGTGTCAGAACATATTTTGCTCTCGTTTAAACGTTGCTGATAAAGCAGAAAATGCTCCCATATAACTATTGTCTATATAACACATTTTTATTAGCAAGTAAGTATTTAATGTTTTTTCACTATCTATCTATCACACTATCCAAGTTAACAACAACTGGGAAGTTCCAACTGTTCATTGGCCACAATCTTACCATAAACATGAGGTATTATAAAACTAACACCAAATAGGGCATCTCAAATTACTACAGTCGAATATTTCATATTTTAAGTATGTCAGAAAATGTTTGGTGATTATTCTTTAAAATAGGAAGACTTAAACTTTATGTAATCAATAAATGATAAAAAATAATAGTAATCACCCAAAGCTATAATTTTCCTGTAGATTAATACCATTAGTCGATTTAAGTTTAGACATTAATGTCAAAAGTATATGGAAACAATCCTCAGCCATAAAGTTATTGTGTAATTTATCGTAAACAAAGGTTATATAAACTGCACACCAGGTGAATGACAACAAATCAAAGCAGCCAAAATGGTCAAAACAACTCAAGTGTCACAGGATGTTGACACGGACTTGTTTACCAATACGATTGAGTTCCCTCACTCATCTGGGGCTCCTCTGAGACAGTCACATGGACCCTGGTTGTCTCTGCTCAGTCCACCACTTGTGTCACTGTAAGAGGGTACACATTGCCCAGTGGGACATGTGACACATGCAGCACTGGGTAGGAGGGGGCCATTTCTGTGAAAAGATCCCAGGGCAGCGAGCAGGCAGGAATGTGTTCTCTGGTTGGTTGGAAGGATCGGATGTCACCAGCTGTGAGGGGCTGGTATAAATGACAGAGCTGCTAGCTCTCAACCAGAATAGACATCAGCATTTCACTAAGTGACAGCATACACTAAGGATAAGTTTGCAGCGTCTGCCCTTTATTTCAGGAACTCACTCAGGAGAGTGAAGCGTTTAGTTTTCTCTTGTGTAGATTACAAAAATTGACTGGTCTAACTGTAGACAGAGACTTTTCCAGTATGGATGTCCAGAGGACAGGATCTATGGTTCGGCCCCCGAGCCCCATGGATAGCCTTGAGAAGCAGCTGAGCTGCCCCATCTGCCTGGACATGTTCACCAAACCGGTGGTCATTCTGCCGTGCCAGCACAACTTGTGCCGTAGTTGTGCCAGCGACCTCTACGACTCGCGCAACCCGTACCGTTTTTCTGGTGGCGTCTTCCGCTGTCCTACCTGCCGGTTTGAGGTTGTGCTTGACCGCCATGGTGTGCATGGGCTCCAGCGCAACCTGTTGGTTGAAAATATTATCGACATCTATAAGCAGCAGCAAGAAGGTAGCGGCGGTGGAAACACAGAAACCACCCTGAAGCCCAAAGAATCCAAAGAACCGATGTGCCAGGAACACGAGGACGAGAAAATCAACATCTATTGTGTAACCTGCCAGGCTCCCACTTGTTCCATGTGCAAAGTGTTTGGGCAGCATAAGGACTGTGAAGTGGCACCCTTAGCAAGTGTTTACCAGACCCAGAAGGCTGAACTGAGTAATGCTATTGATACCCTGGTGGCCAGCAATGGACGCCTGCAGGCCCTGCTCAACCAGATGGAAGACGCCTGTCGTGCTGTGCAGGAAAATGCTCAGCGTGCTAAGCAAGGGCTAGCTGAACGCTTCGACCTGTTATATGCTGTCCTGGAAGAGCGCAAGACCATTCTACTAGAGCAGATTGGTAAAGAGCAAGATGAAAAGGTGGCAGCTCTGCGGGCACTGGCTCAGCGTTATGGGGAACGACTGCAGGCTAGTACAGAGCTAACAGATACGGCTGTGAGGGCACTGGAGCAGGGTGGTGCTGCTGAGTTTCTGTTAGCCTCAAAGGGCCTTATCACGCAGACCAAGGATGCAGCTAAATGCGCACTGGGGGAAGAAAGGCCAGAACCAGGCTTCGAGAAGATGGACCACTTCACTTTGTCAACAGAGCACGTTGAAGCAGTCCTGGCAAAAATGGACTTTGGAGTGGGTGATGATGATGAATTTGAGGATGCAGAAGATGAGGAGGAGGAAGAGGAAGAAGAAGAAGAGGAGGAGGAGGAGGAATAATGAAAATTAGAGTGGTCACGGACTTGTGGGAAATACTGTAATGTGTGCTTTGACGGGTTGTTTTGACACAAGTGTTTATGGCAGGGACTGCATTTGATGTTGAAAGAAATGTAAGGTTACAGTGAAAATGGCTTGCCCTTACTTTCAGTGCAATATTTAATTTCATCGTCGCATTCGTACCTTTTCTTAACTTCTTTTTATACTTTTGTACTTCTAAGCCATTTGAATGGAAAAATGGGTCTAGATAATTGTAAATATAGAACGTCTGAAGATTGATTATACACCATTTTCCTCGTATGTAGCTTATGGAAATGTTTTTCTCACTTTGTCAAAGTTTGTGTTGAATTGGTGATCAGCTGATCTGTAATCACCAAATCTGTCTGTAATGGAACGTGGAATAAAGCTGCATGAAGTGAAGCATCAATTTGCTTTATTGCTAAACTAAAACAGGAAACAGGGGGCATACAGAGGAGGAAAACATATGAAGACCCAGTATTATTTTGGTCGCATAGATTCTCTCTGGAGCGCTTCCATCAAAATGTCCCCCAGTCTGTTGCTGCTCTTACTTGGCAATAGGCTGTATTTAAAAATAAAAGCCCTTGCCATGTCCTGTCTGCTTTGCCTTTGCTGGTGAAAAGTGGGGGCTATTTTTAAGAGGTGAGAGAGTGAGAAATGATAGCGGCCCTGGAATAGACTGTCAGCGAAGGACAGGTCAGGTCCTGTTTCTCCTCCATAAAACTCCCATCCTCCCACTCATGGACGTCTTGCTCAGCAGCTCCAAACTCAACTCCAATGTGTCAGAAGGGCAAACTAAGAAAGGCCAGTCCAGTTGTCACACGAGTCATCGCCTAACGGTCAAGAGGCCAGTGGTAAAAATACACGCCTGCCTGGGGACTGGGTTACAAAAAGCCCCTTGAGATGACCTGCTTCTCTGTGTTGGGAACATTTGCTCACAGAGCTCATTTCTTTTCTAATATGCAGCCAGTCAGGTGCAAGAAAGATGTTCCAACACAAGGAGGAGTTTTCATGAAGTATGATGAATTGTCAGTTTTATACTGACTAAAGAGGGGAAAAACAACTCACTCAGTTCCCTCTCTAGTCATACATCAGTGGTGAGACACCACACTGACAAAACAATAATATTTCATCCACATTTCTCTGTAACCAGGCCATTTAAAATAGGCAGCATAGTGTCAAAAGGAGGAGTCCAGCTATTACTTTACATACATAAATTTGATTAGAACCTTATCAAAACAAAAAATAAACCAAATTTAAACCTAGTTGATACATAAACACTGCTCTGACATGGTTTTCCAAATTAATATTTCTGGTCCTTCCACCACCAGACAAGTGCAAAAACAGGGAGAACAGGAAGCTCTTGGACGGAAGAATGGGAAAGCGTTCTTGACAAATCTCCGGCTTTCCCCTCAACAGCTGTCTTTTCTCATCCCACTTGTTATTGTTACTGCTGCTAGCTGCTGCACCAGACTGGGAGCTGGCTGTTGGTACACATGAACCGTTGCTAGGTTATAAAACACGAAAGGCCACAACCTTGAGGCATTTACGTGATAGCTGCAAGAGCAGCAGCAAATGTATGCCGGTGTACGATGTTATTCCATGCTGTTGTGAGGCCCTGTTACTCTTTATCTCCACCAACTACAGCTCCATGTCACACCAGACTAGATAGATAGGGCAGCTTTGACATTTTGAAAACCTAAATCAGGACTTGCTGATAAAGACTAAAGTGGTTTGTAGTGCAAGCACTCCACAGCATGTAACGTGAATGATTCATCATGAATGCTTCATTTATTTAGCTCAATTAAGTACTCTTGATTGTGGAAAATCTTATTTTCTTACTTGTTTTAGCTCATTGTTTATCGCAATCAAATTAAAGGTTTTATTACAATAAAATGCACCATTTGATTTAAAACAAATCCAGATGCTGCAGTTTAAGGCAGACAACCAGACTTTTTGTTCCAAAAAGCTTTATTTTATTTAAATCACAAACCAACTCCTGAAAGTTGTTAAGTTGTTTGTGAGCGTGTGCTTGTTTGAGCTGAGGAGGAAATGGGAGTGGTGAGGAAGCGACTTTGTAAACTCGAACACAAAGAACTACCAAAACCAAACTTCAAAATGGGACACTTGCAAGAACAAGAAACCCCTGTCAGTCTTGATTTAATTGTTACAGTGTAAAACCTCCTGTGCTGTCGGTAATTATTATCTTTGTTTACAAGAAACATAACTCTTCAACACCATGTAAGTAAGATGCCATGTAATGTATGCACTTTAAATAGAACCAGAGCACGTTTTGGGCTCGTGTGCATTCCATATGTACTGTGTGTCGCTCTCATATTAATGCCTCTGTGGTTCATGCATCCTTCACAGAGAGCACACGGCAAAGGGCGTACAGTCTAGTGGCCCAGGCATACACTTCCATTACAGCAGATGATTTCGCTGCCTTTGTGGGATACTCTGTGGAAGAGGCAGTAAAAGGTAAGCTTGAATGAGAGTGTCATATCTGCTTTATATAAAAACGTATTTCCACAGGATGTAGCACAGTTTATTTCCATTACATAACCACTTACACATTTGCTGATGAAGGTGTTTTCTTCTCCTTTCCCACCTTCTTTGTCCAAAGGTGTGGTGAGCCAGGGCTGGCAGGCAGACCCTGCTACCAGGATGGTGATGCCTAAAAAGCCAGGTAGGTGGCAGTATTGCACTTTTAATTTGTACCCATCATCAGCCTGCTGCTCTGTTGCCCAAATGTTTTTTTTCTTTATCCTACACCCACTGCCCTGCTACTTTTATTTTTATTAAACACACATAAAAATGTTGAGAGCGGGGTGTCGTTTAGCTCAGTTGGTAGAGCATCCGCCCCAAGTACAAAGGCTCAGTTCTTGCCGCGGCGGCCCAGGGTTGAAATCCGACCTGTGGCTCTTTCCCGCATGTCATTTCCCATCTCTCTCTCCCCACATTCCTGTCACTCTTCAAGCTCTCTCTATCAAATAAAGCTAAAAAAGGCCAAAAATTTTTATTTTTTTTTTCTAAAAAAAAAAAAAAATGTTGAGAGCAGGGATTTAGGGGCCATTTTTAATCTCAGTGGAAGATGGATGACATTTTTGTTTTCCCAGAATTGTTTGACATTTTTTGATATGTTAAATCTCCTCAGCCTGGTGTCCATATTTCCAAAACGTCATCATCCATTCTTTTTCCTGTGCTACTTTATTTTGTCAAGCCCAGAGAGCCATGCATTGATCCATCTTGTTGGAGAAACCTACTGATTTATGCTAACAGTCAAACGGGGAGGTTGCGGTCCGTCCTCTCTGTAATTATTGGACATTACTGCTAAAGCATCTGCTGCACACATGTCCTGCACAACACGCTAACCCACTCACCATTAATCCTCTTGTCTGCCTCCCCCCGCCTTCCACACTGCCACTGCAACTTAACAGTGCTTGGTAATTTTGGTTGTAGACTTGATCTCACACAGGAAATCATTCTGGTTGGGATTAAATGTAAAGTGTTGTAATGATATCCAGCCTGAATGTCTGTCTCACAGTCGCATGGGAAGAGGCTGAAGGTGGTGTTGTTAAACAGGTCGCAGGGGGAGGAAACGGTGAGGTCAAGCTGCGTCGACAGCGTGGTTAACTTGAAACCAGTTCTGTGTCTGTTAGAACACGTGGGCCTGTAGTCTGTAGAAGATCGATAGCACTTGGCACAACAAGGAATCCCCCTCTGACTCAACTTCTCCTCCTCTGTCTTTTTTTCTCTCTTCTCTCTCTCTCAACAGATCCTCCCCCTGTCTCATTGGTTCCAAATGAGCAGCAGTTGGCCAGACTCACTGACTACGTGGCTTTCCTCGAGAACTGATAACCAACCACAACCACTGCCACCCTTTTTTGCTTGCTTGGTGCAGAGGGAGAACACAATTTTGGATAATAGACTCTTCCTCCTTCCTGCATAGACCCACTCCCTGATGAAGAAGTACCAAAAACACACCCATCAACTTGCATGAATGCTGCAAGCTCTTCTCCAGGAACTGCCTATTTATGTCCATTGATTAATATAGCCTCCCTTTATTAATTCATATGCTGAAAATTGGTTATCTTTCAGACACAAAGTTGTATTATATTATTATTTTGTGCTCCTTTGTTCTCTGCAACACAGCTGATGTATAAATTTTGGGTCTGATTTTGAAGGAGGTATGTCAGTATGTTTTTATTGCTAACCTAACAAACCCTTTCCCTCGCAATATAAATACACAAAGTAGTATGTACAGTACGTCCATTGTGTTTCAGCACTGAAACGAATTTTGTCAGGTAACGGGAGTCTTGGCATGCATGCATCAACTTGTGGATTTAAGTCCTCAGACCTCATATTTTGAAGTTTATGTTTTGACTGGTGAATAAATATTTTGCTGTTTCTAATTTAGCATTCTTTTATTTATCTTACTGAGTTTAGTTTCAGGTTGGTCTTCACAGAGCAGGCTGGGCTCAATCAAGGATAATGAATGTTTAATTATGTTTGGTTTTCAGGACTTAAAGGGGTAGATCAGGTACTTTGAAGTGGGGTTGTATGAAGTGCAGTAGACGGTGGTCAACGTGCACTGTATTAAGCCGCAGATCAGCTGTTTGGGTCTGAATGTCGAAAGATCAGATTGAAATCAAACTCAACGTTTGTAAAGATCTCAAAAATGGTTCATACTTGTGTTTTTCTAGCTGTGCTGTTCTGATCTACGCCATAATGCAGTGTGTGGAACATTTTAGCTTGTCTATGTTTTATGGTTGTAGGTAATACACTAACTAAAACCCCACTTCAAAGTACACAAACTATCCCTTTAACAGTGTCACATTTCTCTCATGAAAATACGTGTGTCCTGTTTCTGTAGCTCGACATTAAAAGTTTACACGTGGGGAAGAACATAATGTGTGGGGAGACATATTAATAGTGTTGTTACAGACACATTACACCACCAGGTAACTTGATATTAAAGCCAATAATCAGAATTAAAGTTATTTTGGTTCATCCACGTGTATACCTTATACGGTATGAATTGCTCTGCATAATTAAAGGAGTTGCAGTCCACAAACTTTCATGTCTGCTGCATGAGTAAACCGACCAGGTTTCATTACTGTCAGTGTGAAGATTTAAGACTGCTATTGAATATCATTAAAATGAATGGTCTGTGAATCAGCTGGGAAAAGAATTAACATCATGATGGACTTTGATTATGTAAAGGCATATCTGGCTGCCATCTGTTTAATCATCAGTGCTACAAAATAAAAGTCTGACGGTGATTTTATTTTTTGGAAGAATTTTTAGGAAAAATTTCAAAACATGCATAATTTCCTTTGTAGTTTTTTGATCCGCAGTGTAGCGCTCATATTAAAAGAAAGTGGCAGACATTTGATGTGATTTAGCATGAAACCACGTTCATCAGATCCATTCCTTGTGTGTTTGTGGAGGTGAGGAACTCATTTATTTCCTGACATGGTTTGCTTTGTTATGAAATTGGCTCATTGGAGACGACTGCAAACATGAAGATTGACATTATGTTAATATTTGCTGTGTGGGCTCTTCATCTTCCAATATCTAAATTGAAATCTGTCTTGTCTGCAATATTCAGTGATGTTTTTGTTTTTTTTGTTTTTTGCTGATTGAATGTGGTTTAGATTGCACTCACCTATATATATAGTAAGGTTACAGTACGTTTGTGCATTTGCTGTATGAACACGTGTTGATTCAAACCCATGTGCAGGCATGTGTTGAAGCAGCATTGGTTTCATGACAGCACAGCGTGCCAGAGTCAGTCAGCAGAGTCAGTGTGGTGAGGAGGTGACTGACCCAGATCACTCTTGTATGTTGCTGCTGATCTGGAGTCTGTCACAACAGGACTAAATTAGTACACAGAGCCACATGTACATACACAAGTCTACCTACCAGACTGATGAAATGCTGAGCTGAGGTTGCAAAGCCAAAGGTATGTCAGTGTAAAAATAGATTTGAACTGTATTGATATGGACAGACTCGATGTGTGAAAGTCCAGAGTAAAACTTACATGTTATAACTTACTGTACTCCAACAGGCTTTCGCTAATGTAATAAAACATGTTGATACATCCTGATAAAGGCTCTGAGACACGCCAACATGTTGTTGGATGTGATCCAGAGACCTAACAGCTGCGTTGACAGGAATGTTTTCATACACAATACATTTTGTTTTACATGGCTGGTTAGCTCAGTTGGTTAGAGCGTGGTGCTAATAACGCCAAGGTCATGGGTTTGATCCCTGTACGGGCCAAACTTATCTTACAGACAAAAGTATGTTAAAATGAAATGACAGTTTCTGTGACTGTGAAGACTAGTCAGTGAGGAAGTATAAAGAACTGCAGTTCCTCGAACGGCCACTTGTGGCTGGTTACACAATGAGTCAATCTCCATAAGCCCCATACTGCTGCCCAAGTTCACAGCAGAAGTATGCCAAGTTTCTTTTTTCATGACTGTACTGAGGATGAAGTTTTTCCTGCCAAAATGGCGACAGACAAAGCCTGCGTAAGCCTGCAAAGCACTGTGTAACTCTGTGATCCAGGTACGATCACCCACTCGAAGTACGTAACACTTTACAGCAATACGTCACACACCAGCAACTATTTCACTCATATTGGTAAACCTGGATCATATTTTTTGGAGAAAATGTTTTCGGTTTTCCTTCTGATGTCCCCCAGCTGCTCTGTCTTCACTGCTGATGGAGAGTAAATTTAAACGGCTGCGAACTACAGTATAGCTGCTATTAGCTAATGTTAGCTCCATTTGTTAGCTGGGCTGCCCGGCTGTGAGCTCAGAGCACCAGGATAGTGTTAGCGTTTGTACCGCAGGCATTTTGGACCACCAGGACGGGGAGTGGAGCCGGTGTCGTGCCAGAACCGGAGACGGGTGAGCATGCAATGTAACCAGGCTTAGCAGCTTCTGTGGAACACCGAAGCGGGTGCTGATGGAGGAAGCTGAGAGGAGAAAAGCAGAGAGTGACTCTCTGAAACTGATGCAGCTAAATCACTAAGAAATTCTATGCAGTGTTGCTTTAGTGACACGTTGCTGTAATAAAATTACTTTTTCAGTAAAGAATGTGAGTTAATGAGAACAGACTCACGTGCAAACACCGACCAGAGACTAAATCCTGTTTAAACAAATGAAATGTGCAGTGCAGGTGGTGGAGTCAGTGATGGCTTGGTGTAGGGCTGGTGATGACAGAAATCCGAGAGTGCAGATGTGCAGACAAACAGAGCTGGACACGGCAGGAGGATGGCAGATGGGGGCTTTCCTGAAGCACAGGAAAAAACACAATGAGTCAAAAGTAAAAAGTCTTAGAAAAGCAAAGTTCACAGAAAACACAGACTGGGACATAGCACTGTTACCTCTAGGGAGATTGACTGAAAGATCTGGCAGTGTGAAGGGCTGAGCTGGGGTTTTATGCAGCAGGGGTTGATTGGTTGAGGTGTGGTAATCTGGCCACACCCAGAGACTGACAAACATCACCTTGAAGAAGCAAAAAACTACACCTTTTTCACAGCAGCCATTTTGACATGAAATATTAGGGTAAACCCAGACAACACTTGTGTTGACCCTACTATTTCATGTGAAAATGGCTGCTGGGAAAAAGGTCTATTTGATGACTCTGATGGCAGACCGGTAGATCAGTATGACCTATCAGTGTGTGTGTGTGTGTGGGGGGGGGTGCATATGCAATAGTAAGGTGAGTAAGGTGCTTTGGATAAAAGCATTCCTCAGGACTTCAGACACACTTCAAAGGTGGGGTATGCATTTCTGGAGAAATCCATTACCATGACATAAAGTGAACCAGGAGCCAGTGAGTAATGTAACTAACATTAGGTTTGCAAACTGTCACTAAAGTAAGGGTCGAGTATCGGGCCGATATTTGCATTTTTTACTGGTATCGGCATTAGCCGATGCGCGGGGGCGCTCACCGATTTATTTTTTTTTTCCGGCCTGATTTACAAACAGGCGCATCAACAGGCAGCCCTGTGTTGTTGGAGATGCTGGAGAGCAAGTGCAGCGCATACATTAGCCCTCCCTCGCTGGCAGCGAGCGTGGGCGGAGCAGCCATCCCAGCGGTGTGTGTGTTTGTCTCTCTCTGTTTTTTGTAAATTTTGTAAATAAATGTTTCTTATTTTGGTTAAATTGAGACATGTGTAATATTTGTTATCATTGTATCATTTTTATCAGGTAAATGGAGGGAGAAAAAGCAATATCGGCTCATAATATCGGCTCAAAAAAATCGGCAGCACATATCGGTCATCGGCTAAGGCTGTGTCAAAAAAATCGGTATCGGCATCGGCCATAAAAAATCCATATCGGTCGACCTCTACACTAAAGTTGCTGCTGCAAAGCTAAGATTCATTGTGGACGAGACTATTTCCAGCACACCAGCTCCTGACAGCAATATTCACAACTCTCCTGCTGCTATAGCTAACAAAACAACAACAGCAAAAAGTTGAACTTCCATGGGTATTGAGTGTGAGCATTTGACAAAGAAACAAGACATGTATTGGATTAGAACCACCCACCTTTAATTGCTGTGAATGAACAGTTTTGTTCAAACATTTGTGTTATGAACTCCTTTATAGCAGATCACTCTGGACATCTTTGAGGAAACCAATAAAGGAAACAAGCTCATTTCAAAAGACAATTTTATATCCTGCATGTCGAAACAAAATCAGTCTTTACAGTCCAGCTTTGCTGCTCTTTAAAACCCATTCAGATCATTAATGCTGAGTAACTTGATGTTTGTGGGTAGGCAGCACAGTTTTACAGGTTCATATGATACATAAAATATGTCAAGGCTCTGTTGTGAACCAGCTGTGAGAAGGCTTTGAAGTGAGGACACGGGGTCATGTGGTATTTTCAGAATAGGCTTTTTACCATTTTTACTGCTGTGGGCTTAATACTAACATGTTGGTTCAATGAAGAAGCCCTTCTGTTTGTCTTTTCTGTTCGTTTCATGTATGCATGAACTGAAAGTAAAATGCCCAACAGCAGTAACTACTTGCTTTAACAAGGTTAAAGGCTGTGACCCCATGTAAAGTTCAACTCTAAAAATGGTAACATTAACTGAGCTTCATCGACAATTGTCATTTTCACTGGTCACTGCTGTTTTTAACATGAAATACCAAGACCAGTATGTGCTGTCAACACAAGTTTTTTGTAATGGATCACAGCCCTTGTTACAAAAATAGTTGTAAGCACTTAGAAACTAGTTAAATTTCTCACAGCTCCGTCCAACTGGCCTGCACATTTCAGTCTTTGTCACTCACATGTTTCCACTTTAACCTGCTGCCTTTGAAGTGGCTGAGATCACTGTTTTGCATTTTTTGTACAGTCATCCCAGTTTTGTTTGCATTGAGCCCCCAGACGGATAGCAGATTTCAGAAACATGTACACAGAAGAAACAGAAAAGCAGAATGAAAAATTTGCACATGCAGTTTTTTTTTCTTTCTTGAATTATGGCATGTTTGAGTGCAAAAAAAAAAAAAGAAAGAAACCTCATGGGATCTTAACTGAGTCAATCACCTCACAATGGTCCCCGGCAGCGCTTCTTCATGAGGTAATTCTTTCCAGAGGTCACAGGTGACTTCTGCCTCGCATCATAGAACATGCCTCTGACATGACGTTATAAATGACGGCAGGGATGGTATACAAACACAGTTTACAATGTTGCCAAGGAGTCAGTTAGTTAGCCGTGTTCTACATCTTGAGCTCAGTTTATTCTACCCTATATTTGCTGACATCTTGGCTAATTGGCACCATTAGCTGAATTAGCTATGAATGGTTTCTCTTTGCAGTGTATCCATGTATGACTTATTGCTGCCATATTTTTACAGATATTGGATTTTGGAGACCTTTTATACATGCGTGCCCCAGCTCAGGAATTACATATGATCGACAGTTTACCATGCTTCCCTTAGATTCATCACCAACTGTAAAGCCCCACAGGATGGTCTGATTTAGCAACCTGCACACACACTGGTATTTTTTCATATACAAGACAATTCTTGGGTTTCACCCATCCCACTTAAATTTATCCCAAGTATGATGGACAGTACTCGTACTTTATATGTTGTCTGTGCGAAATGTTTGTACAGAAATTGGGAAGAGGGTGTTTGGGTACTCTGCACTCTCAGACTGAAATGTATTACTGAAATGTATTACAGAAAGTTGGGGCGGCTGTGGCTCAGAGGTAGAGCGGGTCGTCCACTAATCAGAAGATCAGCGTTTCGATCCCCTCCTTGGGCAAGATACTGAACCCCAAATTGCTCCCGAAGGCTGCGCCATCGGTATGTGTATGAATGGTTAGCTCCTCAAACTGATGAGCATGGCATCAGTGTATGAATATGGGTGAATGAGATACATACTGTAAAAGCGCTTTGAGTGGTCGGAAGACTAGAAAGGCGCTATATAAGTACAGTCCATTTACCATTTATAAAACTCCAAGATGTGATTTGTTAAACTGATACTGCTGGATTAATGGCTTGTACTGCACTTTTATCTTTTTTATCTGTTGTAATACTGAACTGGCCACTTGTCTAGGGTCTACTTGTCTAGGGTCTACCCCACCTCTTGCCCAAAAGTCAGCTGGGATAGGCTCCAGCCCCCAGCGACCCTGATAGGGATAAGCGGTTACAAAAAATGGATGGATGGATGGCCGTGTTGTAATAACATCTGTTTTGTTTTGTATCTGTTTTAATTTACTTGTGCTTAGTTTGAACCGCTGTCTGGAGGAGGTTTTTTTATGATTTATAAGTGGATTTATGGTATCACATCTGTGCGTTCTGATTTGTCTGAGTTATGACTAAGAGAAGAAGTATGCATTTTGGTATAAATTGCTATAATAAGGTAGTATGGGTTTTAAAGAGCTTTTATTGCCTCCGTGAGCTGTGTGTCAGTTACTGCTGCTGCTCCACCTTCTGACCGTGTTGATAAGTGCCCAAATCAGCAGCCAAAATACAAAGACTAACTGCCTATTGACAACTCACAGCTTGAAATCTTCTGTCCTTCAAATGTAATTCTTTTAATATGTTGTGTGCTAAGCACTGTTCATTTAGGGCTTGTTATGCTCATGAAGTTTTAAGTAACACAGTCTCATGGTAAATTAATGAACAGGCAAATTAGAAACATCCATGATCCATTATATAAAATTTAAATGCTGTTTGAGTCTGAAAATGATCTTACATATTTTGATGACATGGCTCAGCAGCTCTGGGAGTGTTTAAATCACGTGGAGATAGCTGGAAACAGGTTTCACCTAACAGGGCATGCCTTGGTGGGGGAAGAGGTTACGTAAGAGCCAGCATGGACCAGCAGGGGGCAGTCTTCACCGTCAGAAAGAGCACGTCTGTCGTCTGACATGACACATGCTGCTCGCTATTACCGGGTACTAAAGTGCGTCATGGACGAATTTATAAAGTAGCAATATTTGGATAAGAGGAGAAAAAGCAGATTTCCTTTTTTTCCACTTTTTTCCTTTTGCTCCAACTTGAGGGGGGGGGGGGGGGGGGGGCGTTGTTTAAATTTTCATTAACAGCAGTAAAAACTCCCTCACATCCACCGAGAAAATGTTTCCATGTGGGATGATGAGTCATGAGCATGAGACCAAGAGAAGGCTCCAAGAGGATGTGGGAGACTGAACAGGATGGTGATGAGAAAAAGAGAGAGAGAGGGAGAGGTGGTGGTGGGAGAGGAGGAGAAGAGGTTGTGTCAGGAGCCAGTAGAAGCCAAAGACAGGGAATGGTGGGAGTAAGAGATGGAGAGTGAAGGAAACATTGCATTGTACGAGTCCCAGTTGGACAAATCTCTGCTGCAAACAGGATGAAACACAAAGATAGAGACTGGAAATTGAATATAGCTACAGCAAAAGTACATTTTCCAGCATAATATGATTGAAATCATGGAATTTTCAGAGATTACATTAAAATTACATTCAATTTAATTACATTAAAGTGAATTACATTGAGTTGAGGTTATAATTAAAGTCATGCATCCTGCATTGCAGTTTGTGTCATTACAAGCCACATCCACACAGATTCTACAGCCTGGTGGATTCATACATGACTTATGTTTACCTGGAAAACGAACACATTTTCTAGAGAACAAATATGCTTACATTTTTTTACATACTGACAAAAAACTCACAAGGATTTCCTAAAGTTGTACAGCACCACCCGCATCCTCGAACAAACTCATGAGAACCAACAGAAGGTGAAAATGTATTCTCACGAACGGAGAATTAGATACAGTTTCTCGATGCAGCTGTTTTCCAAGCCATGTGACCTCAGTAAGAGTTCCCAGATAATGGCCAAGGGCTCTGGGCCCTCACATCTTTCATCCAGGAGATTTCCTAACCCACTATTAAAAGTTAAGATATCTACTAGGACCTCACTTGGCTTAAGTGGTCTCACTGTCAACCAAATCCGAATAGGTCTTTTATGAGCCCACCATGTACCCCTCATTCATGTCCTGCTCCTGGGGACGTCGCCTTATTTTGTGTAACTGCAGAGGAAATGAAGTGAGGAAAATGAATACAGATCACTGGCAGAGTAGAGGGAGGCCACACAAAAGCCTGTTTTCATTTTATTCAGCTTTAAAGTCTGCTTTTATTTGAAAAAAACAGAAAGTTAAATATACATTCCCTCTTAATGCCAAAACCCTTTTTCAAATCAAGACTGATTCAGTGTTACATAATACTTTTTGGAAAGCATTAGGCTGAGAGAAGGACATCGTCAAAGGGACACAGTAGAGATGACTTTTGCAGCTGGAACATGCACATGGTTCTTCTTTACCAGCTGTCTATTTCAGCCATGATTCCTCATCAAAGATTTTTTTCTTTTTTTGCTTGCTTTCAAAAACAATGGGGCATTTTATAAGTCTGGCAATCTTGTCTATCTGTGTCTTATTGTTAACAAATCCCATGAAGATACTAAAACCGACAATGTACAATGATATACCTTATTCTTTTGTGCCACAGAGCTCCACTGATATTCAAAAATGATTAAAAACCTCAGTGAGTCACACTGTTGCACTGGTTGGCATGTTCCTTTAAATCCATGAACACACAGACACACTGCCCTGAATACTCACAACAGCACCAAATGTCTGAAAAAGAAAAAATACTCCTCAAATGCACAATTTACTCTTGTGTGGGTAAAGTTTGCTAAAAACTACAGTGCATAGCTGTTTTAGCAAATTCCTGAGCCCTTTTAGTCACGCTGTTGGTGTGGCTCTGAGGACAGCAGTGTTCAGTGGTCAGTTTGGTCCATACTGAAATATAGTATAATATTACTAAACTATTGTATTATTTTCCATGAAATTTAGTGCAGACATTCATCTTTCTCTTAGGATAAATTGTAATAACTTTGGTGATATCTTCAGTTTTTGTGCAATATTTGTCCAATACTTTGGTTTATGACCAAATGCCTGCAAAGCTAATGACATTCCCAGCAGGCACAGCTATAACGTTAGCATGTTAACACACTGAACTAAGATTATGAATATGGAAAACATCAGTACGTTAGTATTATTATTGTGACTGTGTATACTAAGTACAACCTTACAGAGCTGCTAGCTTGGCTTCAGACTGTAAGTCTTGTTTTAAGATGAAACCATATATTTTTGAAGATTTATATCTTAAGTAGGAGAACACACAGACAGGGTGGGGATGCTGGAAGCTGTTGGTTTCATGGAATTTGTTCAAAATAATAAAAATATAGAATAACACCAGCCTTAGTCTTCAAGAGTTGTAGAGTTTCAGAAGAAACACCTGTAAAAAGAATCATCAGTACATTACTTTTTAACACTGTAAGTCTATGCACTGTAAGTTTATGTAGCTCGCCATCCTGCACTTTATGAACTTGTGTTCCCAAAGTATCAATCCAAACATCTCATTGTGGTTTACAGCGAGCCACAGCCTCCGTGTCCCATGTTATTATTTTTTACTTTCTCTGAATTCTCTGGATATTTGAAGGTAGAATTCACCCAGCAAAAGCTCAGGATGTCGCATAACGTCACATTACACCGGCCCAACTTACACCATGGATTGTTGTCACATGGAAAATTGTATGTGATATAAGATATTCTCAGTGTCTGTGCAGAGATTCAAATGTCTTCTTTCTCTCTCCCTTCTCCTCTTTGTTGGAAAAGATACAACCATAGAGATTGTGCCAGTTCCTTAAGCCCGGGTTTTGAGAGATTTTTCTGCCACTTCTTTCCACTACCGGGTCCACCAGGTGCAAAGGCACAAATCCAATTTCTTCTCCAGTGACTCCAGTCTATTAGCCTAATCTTTCTGCCACTTGGCTTCTTCACGTGTTAAGAGAACATTTTCTACAATGTATAGGCTCACAAATAATGCAAAAAAATTAAAGAGGCTCTCCACCAACTTTACACATGAGCAGGGTCATCTCTGCTTTGAGACTACAAATGTATTACAAAAAGCCTACAAACGTGGACATGGAGCTTGAAAGATGTGGATATTTACAAGTTCAGGGACTACAAGAGATTCCTTGAAGTTGCATTGTGGGAATTGGACTGAGCACTTTTGGAGCTTGATCCATATGACTGAAATCAGGATATCTCTTAATTGTTGCTTTAATTTTGTGGAACTGTAATAATAAATCACTGGACTATCCTTTCAATCAACTAAAATAAAATGTCTGTTTTATTGTAATGTTGTAATATGAGTTTACCAGGTACATATTTTTCCAAATGAGCTTCAGTAAAGTTGTTCTCACACACTGCAACTGTGGTTAATAGAAACTGAATAAATATGGCAAGCATCTTGTAGTTTGTTTCCATGTCTTGCAGTTGTATATTTCCAATGTGTGAGCTCACAGAGTTCCCATGTCTGAGTTTAAGAGGCACAGCTGCACACGATACGAGCGTGCATAATAATGTTGTGAAATTCTACAGATTAGAAAATGTACTTTGCAGACGGTTTGTTTAAATCACATATACATAAGTTCTGCTACAGAGTTTAGATATGTGACTGGATGAAAAAGGCAAAATGGTCTGGGAAGGCGCTAAGCAGGCATATGTGTACATTCCTATCTCTCACAGCAAAGGAGTCTGGTTAATTCCCACAGACAAGGTCACGCACTTCAGAAGACGGGTCTGCTTTAACCAGTATAAATGCAAAACATAAGTGCAAAACAGATTTTATGTCATTTTCATTTTTCCTTTTAATTATAATGTGGTTAGTGTGACTTTCATTGGTAAACATGTCTATGCTGCATTTAAGATCAATCACAGGCTAATTAGTATAACTGCTGTTCCCTAATTAGGGTAAGTCAGATATACATGAACGAATATGTCTCTTTGGTTCCACAGAAAGAAAATCTGGAATAGGTTAAGCCTGACTTTAATTTTGCTCAAGTCACTGCTTATTGTTTGGTGCATTGCTTAATTCACTTGTCATAATGTGTTATAGCTGACCTGAAGGAGCAGGCCATGAAACATGATGTCATGTAAAAATACTTAGTAAGACTGAAAGAGGAATTTTACACCAGACTGAAAAGCAGTGGTTGATTATAACATATATATGTTGCAGTGTGACACTGCAACAGTAATGTCACTGGGTCCATGAGACATTCTTACTTCAGTACTAGGTCAGAAGTTAAATCACTGGATTTTGCCACCAATTTAGCATTATATTCCTGTAATGTTGTCAGAATCATGATAGACAGTTTATATAAAAAGATCAAACTCAATGCAACCCCAGAGATAGAGCTTCTTCTTCCTTGTCAAAACCTGGCTCAGACCAAATCCAGCTTTTCTCCAAAGTTTTTTTTTTTTTTTTTTCATTCATTTGATTGGGGGTAGTGCGTTTTGACTGTGACCTGTGGCAGAGAAGTTGGGCCAGATCGAACTTTTGGAGAAATGCAACCCAATATCACGCTGTTGTGGCCAATCATACCGGTCAAACTGCACCACAGTCAGCCTGAAAAGTCACTGAAGCTGGGGCTAACCAGATGGAGTTCATGGACTAAACTCTGATACTCTACCTGTTGTGTTCTGGCTTGGTTTATTTCATGTAATCAGCTTCTAAATCTGTGTCTGGCTCACATGTTCAGGCTCTCATGTGTTCCAAAATAGTGACACAAAGATGTTTCCTTTGGTTTGTGTCTGATGGTTTGAGAGGGAAAGAGAGCAACGGTAGTAATGGCAGAGTCACCCCTGAACTCTTTTTTTGAGTTACTACCGTCAGGCCGCAGATATAGTCTGCCGAGATGCAGGACAAACAGATACAAAAACTCCTTTGTTCCTGCTGCCGTAGGCCTTCTTAACAGCTCTGTGTGAGGTGTACACATCATTGTTTTGTCGCATGTATTTATTGTTCATTTACTGGTTGTTTTTTTATTTATGTTTGTGTTATTTATGTGTTATCTATGTTTGTGTTGTTCTGCTGCTGCACCACAAATTGCATTGGCGGTTCAACATGGTGGTAGAAGAGAGCGGGTGTTATATATAGAAATAGAAATATATATAAAAGTCTCATTCCAAGGTAACAAAGACATGACAGTATTATTTTCAGGTTATTATAAACCAATGAAATCATAGCTATGAATATTATATTTAATTTCTGCCATATTTTGTAAATAAATTACCCCTAAATCTGACACACAGTTACCCTAAGTTACCAGTTAATAGCTGCCACTTTTTTGCCCACTCAGGTCAAGTTACAGATAGTCAAGAAAAAAAATGGTGGTAAATATAGGATATAGTAAGCATACACTAAATAAACACAGAGCACATAAAGGGCAGGTGAGCTTGCTGTATAATTTGCTTAAAGACAAAATTCTGAACTGCAGGCTGATGCTAGTAGAAAACAAGTCAACAAAACCACTTCCAGAGGGTCTGTGCATGTGACTTTGCACTGGTTGGCAATCTGGCATTAATATTGTAAAGCCAAAAACTTCATCTGATGGAGGGAACTGCTCAAAAGAAAGCTGTTGTTCTCTGTTCTCTCTGTGCCAGCATCCCTCTTTGTTAGCTTGATTGTTTCCATTTGTGAATAATACAATATCCCAAACTGACAGAGGGTAAGTGAGGCAACATCATTGCAGTAATTTGTAAAATCAATAGCTGTGGCACAAGCATAATGGCTGCACTGATGACAATGGTCACTCTAAATCAAAAGTATTTTTAATATACAGACTGGGACAATATTTCTTACAGCAATGAGGTGACTTGTTATCAGAAATCCTTCCTGTTTTCAGATCTCAGATTATTCATTTAATCAGTTTATTTCCTCTGAGAGCACTTTTCACATCTCACCGCTGACTCAGGATGGAAAGAATGTCTTTCCCGTGAGATTTTGGGTTGAACTGGAGTTTTACTGCCGTCTGATTAAACTGCCACAGCATGAAGTTGTGGAATTGTTGTTTTTTGGAAATGTTGACCAGATTAGTGTGAAAAAATACATTTCTAAATAGTTTTTCAATGTATTTTTATTATTATTATTATTATTGTTGTTGTTTTTTGTAATTATTGGCCAGATTTGGGTGACAAAATTCACCATGTATTGGAATATATCTTGTTTCTTGTTGTTTCGATTAATACCTTACATTTTTAAATCCTTGCTCTTTGTTGGTATATTTTTTTTGTTTGGTCCTCATCTGTATCTAGTGAAGAAATGAAAGATTTATATATCTATATATTTTTGATATAAATCTTCCAGATTTAATATTTTCCCTCATCTATTCTGATAACATATTGTATTATTGTATATGTATGTATTCTCTACACATTTGTCAGTGTGTGTTCAATAAAGAAAACAATCCACCGTGTTCATTTTTATTCATAATATATTCTCTAATCATCTTAAGTGTGTTATGAACCGTTCAGCTTGTATTTAAGAATCAGTCTATATGAAATATGACTGTGTCACCCCTGATTGTCTTGTACATCTTTGACTATTTGTGAACACAGCATTAGACATTAAAGTATTTTCCTGGTCAGCTGCTTTTCACACACCCACCTGTCTCAGAGTTCTGAGTTGCTGCACCCATGCAGACATTTTTCACTTCTGGCTGATCACTGCTCAGATTAAAGTTGGGCAGAGCTGTACTGGGAATTACAAATCAACAAAGCATCTGGGTGTACTGTAGGGTTGTATTACAATAAATACTTTGGATTTTGTAGTGTTGTTTTTTGTAGTGCTGCTCTCTCTTGGCCACCATAGTGTGACATTGGGTTGCATTTCTCTAAAAGTTGATTCTGTTTTTTCACTGCAGGGTTATCAGCATCCACTGTGCCCCATAACTTAATTGGACTCAAATGAATGGGAGGACCGGTGTCCAATGGTCAGATGATCAAGTAGGTTGTAAACAAGGCCATGGTTTAACCAGATTATTTCCACCACTTAATTTGGAGGTGAAACTGAAAGTGAGCACACCTGTGATAATACTAATAATCCCTTATTGCACAGAAGGTGTGTGCACTGTAGGTGAAGGATGAACCAGGAGTTGATTTGTAAACTGCAATAAATGTTTTCAGTTTGTTTCTTTTCCAAATAAGGTTGACCAACCTTTCTTTGTTTGTTGTTTATACATTCCTTTAAATGTCTTTATTGTTCAGAAACCTCAGCAATACATTTATAAGTGCAGTGTTATCACAACCAATATAAATGATGGCCAAAACTACAGAAATGAGACCTAAATTGTGGTAAATCAGATTAGAGTGTCCTCTTTTTTAAGACAAAAACTAATGTTTTGCAAAGTTTCACAACTAGTGTTGACACACGTCAGACTACATGCACAAAAAGCTTTATATACACAGATGTATTTGGTCACTTTCACAAGCCTATACTCTTTTTATTTGGATTCCACAAAGACAATCTACCCTAATAAGCAGTAAAGGATTTTAACTTTATGTTAATTGTCAAAATTGGTAAACACTGCTGAGTCTGCTTATAAACAGCACAGTGTAGTGTTTTTGTTGCCGTTGTCTACATTTTAGCAACCTTTTACGCGTTTGAAGGATGTCAGAGTGAAAACATCTGTCGCCTTTGGGAGAATCCGAAGAATGCGGTCTGACAAGATCCCTGTTATCAGAATGTGTTTTTAATCTCTCACTCTGGAGATCCTGCTGAATTCCTCTAGTGATGATGCTGTTACCTTAACTGGAGGCCAGGGGCCCTCAGGAGGCACAGTTGTCATGAATAAGCTAGGATCTCTTGTCCTCAATTCTCATTAGGTTTCTTAACAGTCCTCAAAATTCACAGTTTTGATTGTTAACAAACATATTTGGGTTAAATGTGTGTTTATGGTTTTATTTGTATGTGTTTGTCTTAAAATGACTCACTTAGAACAGAGCTGATTACAGACAAAATGGCCAAGAATCAGTGAGTTCTGTTCTGTGTTTAATGTTGGAAACCTTAATGGGAACTTAACTACATGCAGATCACTTAACCAAACGAATATGAATGTAGAACTCATTTGTGGAAAGAGAATGGTTATTCATAAACAAATGCTAAAATAATCTCTGACATTCTGTAGTGTTTCACGGAGCGTAAACACAATGCAATGTATTATAGTGCATATCATAAACAAACAGAATTAACTGTAACCAGTTATCACTAATAGCTAGGCACTTTCACATTCAGAATTCAGAGGGAAAATTTGTGCTCAAAGAGAATAAAAAATATTTTCTACATATTGTTTTTTTAATCTTTGTTTATGGAAGGTTTATTTATACCTGGTGGCCACTCTTTCTCATTTTTATTAACACAATATGTGACTGGAAACTTTGTGGTTTGGCCATATTTTCACAGCTGTTTTAAAGTATTTTCAATTTTATTAAACGTCTACAAAACACGAGGACTAGAATGACATCAGCTAACATTCGAGACAGATACGCAGGTACACTTTATCACATTACTGCCTAATATTAAAGTCCATTGTTGTTTCTTCTTTAGTGATGATGTGATGATGATGAAGGAACCTCCGCTGACACCGACTTAGTTGCATAAAAGGTTTATTACAAAAAGTACAGTATCATAACAAGCACCAACAATTGCTTGTGAGAGGACCCGGAGCCAATGTGGATCTCTCTCGTTCTACACCCAAACCATCAATTTTAAAGCCTGTTTAACACATTCCTACATATTCATAGTATAGCTGATGTCCAGTGTCCTGATAGGCACAGAGCCAGCTTGTGACCATACATGGCAATCTTGGAATGGGTTGTAGTAAAATATATGGCTCTTAGATAAACAAGAACCAAGGGGCCTGCTTTTAACTATACGATCCAACTGGGCCCTGACCTTTAACCCAAAGGCCCCCCATTCTGTTTGAAGCCCATCACTTCACATTCCAAACCTTCATCAAAAACACAGGGACAGAAACCCCTTTAAAAGCAGACACTACACCATCCATCCATCCATCCTTCCACACGCATTCCAGCTCCTCCTGGATGATACCGAAGTGTGCTCCCAGGCTGTATGGTCCCTACAGCAGGTTCTGGCCACCCTGCCCTGGGGTCTCCTGCCAGTTGGACGTGCCTGGAACATCTCCAAAGGAAGGCGCCCAGGAGGAATCCTGATCAGATTCCCGAACCATCTCAGCTTGCACCTTTTGATCCGAAGGAGCAGTGGCTCTACTCCAAACTCCCTCCAGATGTCCAAGCACCTCACCCAGTAGATGGACATTGTACCAGACTGTTTTGAGGAAGAGAGACCTGAGCTGGAAGACAGCGCTCTCAATTTTTCAATTTGTCTATGTTCTAACACTCACCTAACCAAAAATATGAAAGTCTAAGAGGAAAAATAAAATCCTTAATAGATTTAGTTGATTTTGAGAAGGGACACTGCAAGTTAATAAATACATATAGTAAAAAAAAAGATGACAGAATTAGTCAAAGGGTAATTTTTCATCTGTCATTCCTGGATTAGGTGTTCAAAACACCCACACGTTTCTTATTGTGACATGTCAAAATGCCTTCTGTGAAATAGCTTTTATAACTGAGCTATTCATTTAATATTAAATAAACATCATAAAACAAACAGAGAGCAATGGTGCAAAACACCTGACTCATTGTTTGTAACAATTTGAAACCTTCCAGTCAAGCATTTTTCCAATGAAATAAAACATAAACCTGCATCTGGCAGAAGCCAGAAGAGGCTTTGACAGTTACTATCATCACAAACTTCACAAGAAGACATCACATTGCGTGGGTGATACTGAATCTAGTGGCTTATGGTTGAGTCAGACCCAGTGGAACAGAACACACTGACTTAAGAGGAAAGTTGGCCACATTTTAGGATTTCCTGCAGTAACTTTTTGTCACTTAATACCAGTGTTGTGTGATTTAGATAACAAACAACTTGGATTCTAAAAAAGTGAATTAGGTTTCTTAAAAGAACATATCTCAAACATAAAAGAAATGTTTGCATTTTAGACTATTGAAAAAAGTTTCTATTATTATTATTTTCTTACTTAGAGTCTAATGCAGGAACACTTACAATCTATTATACGTTGTTGTCCATAAAGTTGGAATAATTTTGTTTTCAGACACATTCCTCTTTTTATTCCTATTTATACACATCAGGTGAATCATGGTTTAATTCTGACTGTGATGTGTTTGAAAGAGACTGATTTTGAAAGAGTTTTGAGAAGATACACTCCACTATCAAGAATAAAGCACAATGTCACAATCATTCCATGAGAAGAGGTAAAAATACTTTATTCCAACTTTATGGGCAACAGTGTAATTTAGGTTGATGAAATAGTGGATAGTAGGATATTTCATTTTGGTAAGTATGTTTCCAAACATTCTCCAGGATGAACTTTATGTTCAATTTGGACTTTAAACTGCGCATGATTTAATCACATAAAATAATAATCAACCCGTTCTTATGACGACTTGTATAAAGAAACAGGCGAGAGAAATCTTTCTCTGGTCCACAAAAAATGTTAAATATCCACAAACACTTTTATTATCTCTTTGGTTTTGTGACAATCGATGGGAACCATGAGAACCATGCTAACCCTGCTGTCACCATAAAATTAGAAAATTTTTGAGGACAAAAAGTTTAAAACATTAAGCTACTTTTACTCTCTGTTCTCTCAGATTTCTTTGTGCTTTTATGTTAGACATTTAACTTGGCAACATTCACCAGTCTAGGGAGAATTGTTTGCTCAGCATTAAGCCTGACCATGAATGGGCAATAGCTGACAAGCATGTTGGATGCCACAGAATGCCTGTTTTAGGCCAAGGGAGCCAAAGGAGAGAGTGGGACAGGGAAGAGATGAGTCTGCTGGTGGTTTCTGCTGTGACTCAGGAGCTGCAGATAGTGGGAGTACATTTACAGCTCTGCTGCTCAATGTGAAAGTCATTATAGGCCCCTGACTTTTATGGCTCTTGTGGAAAGATGCAGAGCCAGCAGTGTGAGTCATCGATGGAACGACTGCGTGTGTGCTGCTACAGCAGTAAAATATCCTTACTGCCTTCCCCACCTCTTGTTCTTTTGGCTGTATAGAGTATAAAGCCACCAGGGATGGAGCAGAGCTCCCACGCTCGTAGTTTAACCTTGCCAAGTTCATCAATTGGAAAGTAGTTGAACAAACCACATCTACATGATCCTTCACAAGCCGGATCACTTCGGCTTCAAGGCCCTATTAAAGGGTCTTTTTGCTGGGTTTCCTAGCATCAAAACAGTTTGAACCCCCAATTATTATTTCACTCATCTTCAAAAAAGTTCATGCAGATGAAACCACTGCACTTTGGTTTTCAAAGTTTCTCCAGACTTGTTCAGAAAAACCACACATATTTCATTTGTGTCTTTGAACAGTTTAAGTTTGTGGCACAAAGCATGGCAACGGTCTTTCCTTCCAACAATGTTTACACTGGCACACCCATGGCCCTATATGAATCATGAGCCTGTGGAAATGACCACACAACCACTGGTTTGGTCATGGCACCATATGGTGGAACCAAAGGAGCCTGTTTGGTTAACTAGAAGTGATGAGAGCTCCTCTTGTCTATTCAGATCCTGATAAGATTACGCTGTCACAGAATGGATAGAAGGAAGTAGCCCACAAGGACATGAGGCCGAAATTGTTCCTGTTTGTGAATTACAGTAAATGAAAAGGGATTAAATTGCAGGGAAAACACAGCAGTTCTACAGCTACAGATTCAAACAGAATGTGTGTTATATGATATCGCCTTTGTTTACGTCAGCGCTCATTTTCCTTATTTATCAAACATACAAATCAAAATATCCACTGGGAAATCTCCTGTGGAAACTCTGAGTCATATTCACGTTTACAAAGATCAACATAATTACTGGACTACCCTCAGTAGCTTATTATGTGAAACCGTGCATGCTAAGCTGAGGGCCCAGAAGATCAAGAAACTGCCCCAAGCATGGATGCAGTACGTGCCTGTATCCCAAGAAAGTCCACTATGCTGATGGAGAGAGAGGGGGGAGGGGCGAGACAGCCACAGCTAAATGGTGGCTTTTAAATTAAATAATAAAGTCTCAAACAGAGGGAAAAACAAGTAGCAAAGGCATGAATTAGTTGGGACAGAAAGGGAGGAGAGGTTAAAGAAGGATTCCCATTATTTCACATGTTCTTTATGACCCATTCATCACCTTATGAAAACCAAAATAATGATTTGCCCTGTTTACCGGTGGTGAGGTTATTTGTTTTAACTCATATTCTGCTGGGTGGTTGCATGCTGGAAGGGAGAAGGTGGTTTGCTTTGGCATGTCCTGAATGCCTCGGCAGTGTACCACAGTGAGCTGCTGTTAGTCACTTTCTGCTCATTGTGGAAATTCTGACACAGTTGCTCTGGCCTCTATTCTCTTCCTGTAAACCAATGACTGGGAACATTTTTCTCTTTGCTAACCTACTCTACTTTTTAACTCCTGTGGGACTGGAATACACCAGACTGTCACAATGAATTTTTTAAGGAAGATGGCAGTGTTTCCACAGGTTTTTACAACTTGTCAACAACAATGTCTGTGTTGGTGATGGCATGTTGCCCCAGGTGAGAAAATGGTGAGAATTTGATTAGAAGTACTCACATCATTGAACAATGTAGAAATACTCCATTACAAATAAAATGCATGGATTTAATTTTAATTAATTTTTCAGAAAAATGTACTTGAAAGTGCCAAAAGTACTGGGCCCCTGTGACTGCTATATATGGCACTATTAGATAGATATTACAACAAATTGTAAGCAGCATTCTGCTGTTGTAGCTGCCACGTTGCATCAAGTCTGAACTACTTTATATTAGATATATTATAAACATATTGCGAGGCGACAGCAGCAAGAAGGTTCCTGGTTTGTATCCCGAAAATTGCCGGTTTGTGTAAATGTAAGCGAGAATGGTTGATTGTGCCTCTCGTTCAATGTCAGCTGGGATCGGTTCCAGCCTCCTATAACCCTGATAAGGATAAGCATTTTTTGAAAATCATAGAGGTTGGGTCCCCTCTCTGCTACACAAATCTGCAGTAAGTTTGTCAGACAGTTTAAATTAAAACTAAATTAAAAGCTAAGAGGTTTAAAAGGGAAGTATCTGCTGATGACATTTGAAATATTTGTTTGCCCAAGTAAAGATGGTTTTGTAATGTATTCTATAAGCTATAAGCTTATTATCAGGGTTGTCAAGTTAATCAATTAATTACTAATTAATAATCACTTATTAAAATAATTAATTGTAGAAAAAATAATGATGCCTCCTCATTGTCCAAAGACAGCACAAAAAACACTATTTCTTAAACATAATGCTTTTGTAGATCTGAGCAATGCTTTCACCAATTAAAATCCATTGAATCTGATCTATCTATATGTTCTGAAAAGAACAAGTAAAAGAGTTGAAATCTTCAACACTGACATTGTGTTGGCTTGGTTGACATCATGAGTTGGCAATATCACCATATCAGCTTTGTTCATATTTAATCAATTTGCAAAGCACCATGTGCTATTGTAGCACACCATGAAGACTGGGATGAGTGTGCAGTGTTGAATGTAAAGAATGAAAGAGCAATGGCTGCTGTAACAAGTGTGGTAGTGCTCAACTCCAACTGGATACACTGTACATAAGCACCATGTCAATGTATGTTAAGTATGTACAATCAGGTTTGCATGTGAATGTGTGTTATTACATTCACTGGCAAGCCCCATACAGCTGTTTGGATCTTTATCACATCTGTCCAAAAGAATAAATTCCCACCCACGCAGAGAAAGAGACAGCGCTGGTGTAAATATATCAAGTCTCACCACTAATTGTGAGCAGTTGTTTTCAGTTAGGGTTTTAGATTTGAATAATTGTCCTCTGGTGTGATGTTTCAGTGTACTAACAAGATTTAACTCTATGTGATGTGGGACACAGAGTCCCGCATTAACCGAAGGCTTGAGCAGCAAAGTGCAAAACAATAATTAGAGTGAGAGATTTTTCAATAATCATGAAAATCATAATTGTAAATGTGCTAGTAAAAAAGTGATTCCACTTGTCACAGTTATTAATATTTACATTACATAGCCTTAAGTATGTGGACACCTTGACATCTCATTCTGAAATCATGGGCATTAATATGTTGCTACATCAGCCTACACTCTTCTGATTTTAGTCTTTCCACCAGATGTTGGAGCCTGGCTGCAGGGATTTGCTCCCATTAATAAGATCTAAAAATGCATGCTGGGAAATAAGGACTGGCCCTCAGTTGGCATACAGTTCATCTCAAAGGTGTTGGATGGGGTCAGGGCTCAAGTTTTACCACACCAAACTGGAAAAACCATTTCTTTAATGGATCTTACATTGTCATGTTGAAACAGGAAAGATGAACAGAAACATTGCCACAAAGTTGAACACTTTAGTCTAAAATATCAGTGGATCCCTCGATTAAACCTACCCGACTTCTTTTCATCACAATAAAATTCATTTACACTTAATTAGAAATGCCAAATCATGTTCCACGTAGAGTAAAAGTGATGGAACATGAACCGTGGTGAGGAATCAAGAGGTGATGAAACATGGGAGGAAATTAGGGAAGTTTATCAAAACAATGGACTTTTTCAAACACCCAGGAGACATAACATCTGGAAGTTTTGCAGCCGTTGAAGAGAGAACACATTCCCAGGCTTTTAAAATTCACTGACCAAATATTTAATCTTCTCTCCAGGCAATGACAAATCTTGCACTTCTCACTTCTTCACTTTGTTTTATTTAGGTCTGATTTCTCAATGCACGTGTGCATCCTTGTTCAAACCATCTAAATCTTGGAAATAGCTGAATGTTTGAAGAGAAATGACACTGTACAAACGTTTTCATAAGAAACCCACTACCACTAAATAGTGAAACAAAGTTGCTGTGTCGCTCTTCTTATAATCATGAAGGCCAATAATAAACACAATGTACTCGACTGTCAGGCCTATGAGACTTGAAATGTGGTCATAAATTGTGGATCCAAAAGCAGACGATATAAAGACATCCAATCCTATTTAAAAGTGAGATTTGTCATCTTGAAATCATAAAGACCTCATATATTCTGATTTCATCATGTTTTTTTTTCCTCTGATGCAGTCAGGATTTTAAGAATGAGATTGAGAAAGAACAGGTTGAATTTCTACACGAACAGTGCTGAATTCATTATAAACACAGCATTTCAAATGTGAACTTTCATGTAGCATCCTCACAAACACTGAGGTCAGAATTGCTGCAATGCAAACTCTCACACAAAAAAACACTCATAATTCCCAAACAATCATGAGACATTACATCAGTGCCTTTAGTGGTAGATTGTATTTTCTTTCAAACAAAGTGTGCTTGCTTGGTTACTGCTTCAGAGCACTCGTAAAAGTGAATTTCTTCTTTTGTGTAGTCAGTTGCACAACAGTTCTTTACAATCTAATGTGATCAAGGTTTTCTAGTTTTTCCACAGTGGCAGGTGCTGTTGTGTTTTGCTACCCATGGAGTAGTGATGTTGAGGAATACCAACTGAACACCTATGAGAGCATCGTTTGGAAGAATGCTGCTCATCCCTCCAGTAGAGTTTAGGGATCAATACCAAGGCGCGTTCACGCTGTTCTAGCAGCACATGGTGTAATTTTTACATTTTATGTTGTTTTTTCCTTTAATTTGTCAGCTGTCTGCAGCCTATACAGCTTATAGGCTGCTGTACAAATGAATATTTACAATCCAGCCTGGTGTACTGTTTGCCACTGTCTGCTTCTTGGTCATACAGCTTGTACTGTATTTGCAATTCCTTAGCTGTTTAACAGCAGCTTTACTGGTAATACACTTTGAGATGTTTGACTTTACAAGTTAAATATCGCCTAAACTAACCATTAGTTTTGGTCTCTGCAGCTAAACCATTTTAGTCATGGAGGAGGTGCAGATGCAGGCTGGAACTCCAGATACTCGCATTAGTGGGCTACAATGTTCAGAGCCTCTGCACGTATGTCTATATAAACTTCCAGGCCTAGCATGTTTTTTACTGTTACAGCTGCATGTGTTTCCCTGTACAGTTTGTCCTTTTTTCTCTTCTGTTCCCTCGAGTGTTGCTTTTGTGTCTTTTGGTAGTCTTGATTTAGTTTTGGTTTGGTCGTTTGTGTGTCTTTATTAATAAATCCTATGTAATGTATGTCCCATGTAAATCCCATTTGGTTGTTTGTATTTCTTTCTGTAGTTGCACTTGCATATTTAAACTTTCAATGAGTAAGTAATAAGTAGTAAGTAATAAGTAGTAAGTAAAAAGTTGTATAGTTATGTCTATTAGTTACAAATTTGTCTTTCAAAATATATGTATTTACAATATGCAATAATTATTTTGGCTCTCAGACTCTGGGCCAAAAATCTCCACTTCAGTAGCTCTTACACACATCAAACCTTCCAGTTTTATTCATATCTATAATCTGAGGGGGTTAGAGATAGGAGCTCTAGAACATTTTATTCCTAAAAACATGTATGACTGTCCGCAGTATTTTCTCATTTATGGAATGATAAAACGAGAGCCAAAATTCCCTCTGTAAAAAGTTTTGACTCAAATGTGTCAAAATCAAACAAGAATTTTGAGCTGGTTTTATCCAATGTTCAGATTTCTCTTCTGGAAAGGTAAGGAAATTAGTGCATTTTAATGAGACTATGTCACATTTGTGGGGCAGTGCAGTGGTTAGTACTCTTGCCTCACAGCAAGAAGGATCCTGGTTCGACCTTTCTGTGTGGACTTTGTATGTTCTCCCCGTGTCTGCGTGGGTTCTCTCCGGGTACTCCGGCCTCCTTTCACAGTCCAAAGACATGCACTTAACAGGTTAATTGGTGACTCTAAATTGCCCGTAGGTGTGAATGTGAGTGTGAATGATGTTGTCTCTATGTGCCCTGTGATGAGTTGGGGATTTGCCCAGGGTGTACCCGCCTCTTGGCCAAAGTCAGCTGGGATAGGCTCCAGCCCACTGTGACCCCAATGAGGATAAGCGGTTACAGATAATGGATGGATGGAATATCACTTTTGCATATTTAAACATACAATTTAGGGAAACCTGTAATACAAAAGTCTTAATGTAAGTAATCAACTGGGGAAGTTTTATGATGATATACTCTATTCACGTCCCAGAAATGAATTGCATTAATGTGTCAGCTGCACCTCTTGTCACTCCAATTAAAAACAATTAAATAAACTCTGTAAAACTAAAAGGCAGTAAAATAATATTAAATAAATGAAAGATAACCTTTTATAGAATTTTTTAGCTTCTTGTTTTACACAGTCTTCAGCTTGTCTTTGAGCTCCACCTTTGAAAGGATGTCTTTCGAATCTCTGTGACTGTTTCTCGTGTTTGTCTTGATTCAAAACAAGAAAGAAAAGAATCAGTTGCTCATGTTTATTAGAAAGTCTAATTCATTTTTATTTCCCCTATACCCAGATGAAACACAAATGTCAGTAAAACCAAATGAAACAAAAACAAAAAACAGCTTGACAAGTACATTCCATTTTTCAAAAGCTGCTCGCGTGTGTGTGTTTGAGGCAGCGGATCCAGAAGTGCACTTAACATTACGTTAACGTTTTAGCATTCGAGCAGTTGGTCACTGTCATTTAAATACACACACCGCCATACAAGACTTGTGTAAACATTGCTGTGGACTCTGTGACTGTATACGAGTGACGGAATGATTCTACAGGGATCAAGTGTGAACTATATAAATCAATAAAAGCCAATGTTGCTATGTGAATGTGGAATGTAAAAAACAAAACAAAACACAATATAACAAAAAAAGATTACTGCATTGAATAATGCCAGACCTGCATGTACTGATTCATTGCTAATCTCTGTCCAAGATATTCATATATGTTTCTTGCTTAATTATAAAACTGCATTTTAAAAAATATGGAAACTTGAATGATGTCATCGTTCCAGAAAACTTGAATGAATGCACCAAACAACTCATCTGTAAAATAAACATACTATGTAGCACCAGTAGGTTAAAACAAATCATGCAGCAAATCGTGTTGCCTTCCTTCTTGTTGTGAAAAAGACTACTTCAAGAATTTGGGGGATAAAGTCCATTTTTGTGGAATCCAGTGCAGCCACCATTGCTTTGGTATTAAATCCTGACAGTATACGGCCATTTTAGATGGTTCTTCTCACAATCACATAAACAGAGGTGAGAGCTGGCCATGTGTGTCACTTTTGTCCTATGTTCTTATTGCAGCGATGACTCCTTGTTTGACGGGTGCTGGTGATGAATGGAGAAAAGAAAATATGGTTAGCCGTTTCATATGTAGAAAGAAACTTCTTTATATACTACCCTTCAAAGGTTTGGGATGACCTGCCACAAAAGCTTGCATTGGTACAGTCAGATGGCTGACAGGACTGCTCTATATTTTTATAATGGTGTTTCATGCTTTGAGGTTGTAGAAAGTCCTCTTTACAAATAGATGTTATTTTGTAAAGTTTTGAAAAGTTTTGTACATGGAGAACAAAACGCTGGCTCAACCAGACACAACTGAAAGGGCAGAAAGAGATCCCTCAGAGCAACAGTTAAATAAGAATATGAGGAACCAGTCAAAGAAATTGGAAGCTTAGCATTAAAATCTGTGCAGATTTTAAGAAACAGGTTCCTGCGTCACTGTCAAGTGCACAATAATGTCTATAACAAGCTGGAATTAACAGGTGTGTTGTTTTAGTGAAGCTGTTCTTCAAACTTTATTATAGGACCTGTCCAAATTAATGTAGCCATAGGAGCTGTAGAATGCTGTAGGTTGTTGTGGTGGACAGGTAAGTTAAAAAAGGTGCATTGTTTTAGCCAAATGCTAAGTGTTACATTTAAGTGTAATAATAGTGCTACATTGACATTCTAGTGACGAGTTACACCTGTGTCATTGGATTGCGTTGCCATTGGAAACAGCTTATTTGTGAATCTGTTACATTCCTCTGATTGATTGTTGTTATTGGGACACATCATTAGTCATAGCTGTACATTGACAATAACTTATCACTGATAAGGGAGATTATTATTATGAACAAGACATGTACCTGGTTTTCCACAAGCCTTCACACACTGCTCATGCGTGTCAAAGCGATTCTGGTTGCCACCGCAGCCTCCATACCAGAAGCGTGTGCAGCTCTTGCTGGGGGCATCATAGTGCCACTTGAGGACAAATTTGGCACATGTACCTTCTTCTTTGGGAAGCTGGCAGATATCCACGGCTGTAGAAGCCGCTGTGAGGGAGGTGACAAAGAAAAACAATCAAGGAAAAGTATGAGAACACATGCAATTACAAGAGCATATATATATATATATATATATATATATATATATATATATATATATATATATATATATATAACAAGGCTGCGTGCTTAAACTATAAATTTGAGCAATGTGTGGTGCAATCAGCATTAAATATATCATCACTATTATACGTAATGAGCAGTAATGCGGAGATTATGGCAGTATTTTGACTTGTTTGTGTTGCGGAATGGGAATCAGTATAATGCCTATAAATCTTGCAAGGAAAGAACAAAAGCACTTCAATCCCAGCTGATGTTTATCCTTCCACAATCATGAGATTTGTTTTAGAGTAGACTTTGTAGTACTGTAAGTATCTTGTGTCAATTTACTCCCAACACTGACGAGGTACTGACAAATTGAACTTGCTCGGTGTGAGGAATGCTGCCAAAAAAACAATGAACCAGTGAACAAGGCTTTCCATTCATTTTCTCTGTGGTTATGACTTGGCTCACAATTGTGACAAAAGCATAACCTTCTCATTTTCCATGCTTGGCCCTTTACTTGTTCCATCAGTCATTTAGATCGTCGGAGGGCCAATGGAGGAGGTGGGGTGGGTTTACAGTTAAACACAAAGGACTTGTTGTTTTGCTAAGCCAGCACGGTTTGTAGAAATCGAATTATGTAACGCTGGTGACTTAATGTCAAGATATACAGTATGCCCAACATTAGGGGTGGTCTGAAAGGCTGGATTCAGATCATGTTTTGTGGATGTGGATTTTTTAAAACTAGACCAGGAAGGAAGTGCTTTTTCTTTCCTGTTGGCTAGCATTTTCATGGCATACCCATGCACGTACATCAAAGTCAGCTATGTCTTCAAACCAGCGAGTTTGAAGTAACATAATACTGTGGGTGTAAAGAAATCAATTCATGTTATTTAGTAACTGTATATCAGATCTCACCAGGAGCTGGGACGATCTCCACCTGTTCAACTTGCTGCGCTGGCTGAGACTCTGGTTCTGCGGAAATATGAAAATATAAATATTATTTTAGTTTCAAGGAACAGACTTAACCTGCTGGAGGATTTTCAACATGATGTCAAGTTCAATGTGAATTTAAATGACCATTTTACTCAGATACAATCCTCATTATCTGTCACAAATTATCCACATTGGCAGATTGCTTTTCATTTTCTGCTCTATAGCTCCCCATCACTGCTCTATAATCCACATTGTGTCAATAAGCTCATGTGATCAGTGACAGTATCTTATCTTATCAGCAATAAGATTTAATTTAACTGACTGTTTGTTAAGCCCTGCCTCCTTAGTTACTTTTACTATGCCTGTCAGCATTTCCATGCTCATGCAGACATATAACAGTGATAGATTTTGCATTTAAAAATAAAAAAAAAAAGGGTCATCAATTTAACATAAGTAAACAAAACATGCAACATCTATGGATTTTGTCTGCTGAGATGACAACTCTAATGCTAGTAGATGAGCTGTAGTGAATGAGCAAAAGCTAATGCTAAAGCTGAAACATTGTGAGTTGGCTGAAAACTCGTTTTTTTCTTTAAAAACATATGATATAAAAAAGCCCTCTTTAAAATTTGGTTTGTCTGTTCTGGATTACTGTATAAACATGGTGGTCTGTAGAGTCCGTAGATATAAATGACTCCCTCTAAGGTAACAAAACACAACTATTCTTATTTTCAGGTGATCATACACTAATAAAAACAAAGTTATGAATATTATATTCTATTTCTGTCATATTCTGCCAATAGACTTCCCTGAATGTTACACACTGGACCTTCAATATGCTTCACTTGTACAAGAGAAAGGGCTTCAAGGATTAAGAGGAACTGATGAGCTTGAGATGCCAGGCAGTAAACTTAGAAATCTGGAATCACAGCTATCGTTATGGCAAGTGGATGTAGACTACTAGCAACTTGGCCCACACACAGGGGATTTTCCAGCCCCAAACAGGTATTTTTCTATCCTGTAATTAGATGACATTTCCCTTGCCTCTGCTATTCTTTCAGTTCTTTTCAGTTCTCCTCTTTTGTTTTTGCTTTTAGAGTGGTGATTAAAAAAAGACCCTCAAGCCTCCAAACTACAGTAGTATTGCACATACAGCCTCATGCACAGCATGTGTAGAAATCCAAAACTTGAAAGATGATATACTGTGCCTTCATGGTTGCTTAGCTCTGATTGGACTATAATTGCTTTGAAGCAAGGTTTAGCAAACAGTCATTTGTAGTTTTTTTTTTTTTTTTTTGGAGTAAAAGTTCATAATTCTTTGCATTATGTTGCACCATCACACCAGGGGGCAGCACATTCCCTCAGAGGGCCTTGCACTGACAACCACTTACCTGACCTCATGCAGTTTTTCAAGCAGAGGGCCTCAGTGTTGAACCTATTTTCATTGCCTCCACAACCTCCATACCAGAACTGTGTACAGATCCCGTTCTTTCTGTCAAAGAACCACTTAGCCTGATAGTCTTTGCACGGCATTCCAGGGTCAAAGTCAAGTGAGCATGGGTCTGCAAATTCATTAACTAGAACATGCAAAAAAACAACAAAAACACCAGGAGTAATGGTGGACAGACAGAGAGAGAGGATGAGTTAGTGTTAAGCATACCTGTTCAACTATTTGAGGCATACAGCAGTTACTTGTTTCTGTTAAGTTGCTAGTAGTGGTTAAACTTATACTGTAATAGAAGATTGGCAGTATTTAAAAGGGTCTGATGGAGTCAAATGAGTCTCAGTGCTGATATGGTTCATTCTTATAGTGGAAAGCATTCAACATAATGGCATAACATGCTACAGACAGCTCAGAGATCTTGCATTATTAAGGGTTTGGGCATATGAAAACTAAAAAGTAGTCAGTAGAAAGAAATAGGTTGGATAATCGGTTTGCATAGGTGCATTGAAAAGTTAGTTTACAGTTTCTGTTTGTTGTTAGTTCATTTAGTCATCTAGGTTTTGGATGAGTGGGTGGTCCATATTTTCTGCATCTAACCAATGCCAGAGAACAACCACAGAAATATTTTTACACAGGTAATTGTGACGAAAATCCTCTCCACTCACTGACTTTTTAAAAATAAGGACAAAATTGCTATTCTCATAATCCTAACTGAGACATAGTTGGGTAGGTGAAGGAACTTGCTTTCTAAAACATCCTCCTGATTTTATAGCCAGTATAGATGTTCTCGTGTCTCAGTTATGCCTTAAGTCTTCCATAAGAAGTGGCAGCTGTAAGGCCTCACTCTTAAAACAAATATTTGCACCACAAATCCTCTCCATTCCTGCTAACAAGAGGCATTTTTTTCCTCCAGAGTGACACAAATACTTTTTTGTTTCTCACAACACGTTATGGAAAAGATTAAGAACCAATTTTGTAAGTTTTCGTGAATGACCTACAGTACATTTTGGCATGTACTAGTGTGGTGATTAATAGCACATTTGTGTAGTAGTTGAGTTGGAATATTACTGCATTACACCATCCTATGAGTAAATATTGAATGGATGTGTGCATCTAAGATTAAAGTCAGCACACTGTTTAATCCTTTCCTGTTCCTATTGGATTGTTACTGTTACTCTGATATGTGGCAGGTGGTCAGCAGAAAATACATAAAACCAAAGATGTTTCCTATCATATTTACACTCTTACATTTCAAGCTTAAACTGCCCCAAAGCACAGGCCATAGGATGTACAAATCACATTATGGCAATTCTCCTCAATATGCATCTTTAAAGAAGAATTTCTGCTTAAGTTAAAGCAAGGTTAAAGCAAAATCATTACACACACACACACACACACACACACACACACACACACACACACACACACACTCATACATGCACATGCATGCACAGTCACTCACCAGTTTCTGGTTTGTCCAGTGGTGTGGTGTTTACAGTACTGGTGACTTGGCTGGTTGGCTCATGCACTGGCTTAGGCTCTGCTGCTTCTGTCAAAGTGAAACCAGCAGTCATGGATCAGCTACAATAATAGAGTGAAGTCCAGGAATCAGGCAGGACAACTGCCTCAGTGTTAAATGTTTGGTATTAGTTTTTGTTTAGCTTAGATTTAGTTTTCGTGATTGCACAAGTAACAAAGCCCCCTAAAACTTAAATGCACTAATGGAGGTTTGTTCAAATCAGAGCTTTCAAAATTTCAAAACCCAGAAATCTCAATACCTGGTGGTATTAATCTAGTCATGTCTTGTGGCATAAAAAGGAAGCTCACAACATATTTGCATAAGTGTGTATATGGACTTACTGGTAGTCATGATGCCTTTGCGGGTGGAGACAATTTGACCCTCTGCAGTGTAGGCAGTGACCACAGCATGATATGTCTGACGACTCTCTAAGTTGTCCACGGAGAGCTCTGTGCCCGACACGTTGGTCTTCAGCACCAGGGCATGGTCGTGCAACCGCGTCACCACTACCTCAAAGTAGACAAAGAGCTTGGGGTTTGGGCTGCCCCAGCGCAATTTCAAGCTGCTGGATGTGACATTAGTGATGTGAAGCTCTTCTGCAACTGAGGGAGTGAGACAAAGTGGTGTCAAGGTAGGAGAAGGAAATCTAAAATCACATGTTTGCAGAAAACATCAGGAGGCCAGTAACTGTTGTGGATGAATATCAAAGAGCTATTTTTTATGTTGTGAAGAGTGTGGCAACAAGTCTGAGATAGGTGTGAAGAATGGTGCTGACTTATGGGCAGCCAAGGTTAGCAGTTAGTTATGCATGACTCACAGTAAAGAAAACAGAATCAACCAGTCCAAGTCAAACAGTACTTTGCCTGCTCAAGTGGTTTAAGTTCATTTTAGTATATCCAAATCTTACCTTTGTGCTTTCTTTGATTAACTGTTTGGTGATTTTCATGAAGTTTCTGATGTTTCCTATAAATGGACCAAAAAATAGTGAAGGAAACCATCAGCGTCTCCAAGAAATGAAAAGCAACAAATCATATGGGATGAAAATATCTCTGTACTTACTCCTGACGCTGTGATGATGTGAAGGGGTTTTTTAGGGGCTGGTCACTCTGAAACCACTTACAGTTTTTGGAGACTTCAGGGGACATGTAGAAAGCATTTTCAACTAAAAAGAAAATTATACAGCATGTCACTCACAGGGACCTTAATTAACTGATTAAATTAACAGCATTAAACATAAACTTGTTAATAAAAACTGTATAAAGGGTCAATAAAATGTGACAGATTAATATCTGTTTTGAACTTACTGCTGATATACTTTGGCATCAGCTGGCCAAAGGTCTGGATGTGTTTGTCGTAGAAGTGGGAGATGGTGTTCAGCTGCTTGAAGAAGACATCTGCTGGCTCACTTGCCATGCGTGACAAGAGACGAGCATCTCCAGCAGTCAGCTTCTCACCCACACCTAGGATGACCAGGAAGTAGCCTCTGCACTTGACCTCAGTGGCAATATGCATCAGCTGCTCCGCTTCTTCTTCCACACTTCCTGTCACAAAGAGCACGAGTACTTTCCTGTCACGTTGGAGAGGAGCCTTCTCAAACACCTGCTCTACTGTCGATTCAATAGCCGCTGCCAGCGCCCGGCCGCCCTCTAACTGCGGTGTCTTCTCCAGCAGAAATTTGACAATATCCTGAGCTGAGTGGTGCTCAGTCAAACCAATATCCACATGGATAGGAGAGCCAGTTTTGTTCTGGAAGAACTCGTAAGGTGCTTGCTGGATCACAGAGACTCTGGCGTGGTGAACGGATGTTGTGGGATTTGAAGACACTTCTAGCTGCTCCACTATGTGCGCTATATAGCGTTTAATTTCTGTGAAGAATGTTGGGTACGTAGACTCAGAGCTGTCCATGACGAAAGCCATGTCGATGTCCACGTCTGTGGTAGAAGACCTTCTATCTCGGCCGGTTGATGGGGGCACATAGTCACACATTTGGTCTGGAGAGCAGATGTCTAAAAAAGGAAAACAAATAATGTAATCTTACTTTCATTGCTAGCCAGTGTACTGTCATTTTCAGAATTACAACAGACAATTACTGGATGCCTGAGGCAACAAATTTGGAACCATCTTTAATAAAATGTTTTTTGATTAATAATTAAGTTTTAAGTAAGGTTTAACTGTGATGTCATTAATAGTACACAAACACAGAACTCTTACCTAGGCAGACATGGCAGTTCATAATCTTTTGGACGACTGAATTGTACTGTGAACTTCCAGGGTTGGGAAGAACAATCACCTGGGCCAGTGCTGTGTTGTTGACCTTATTTACAAAGCGAAGAACAAAAATGTTGAAAATACACACTGTGTACACTGTGTGTTTTTTCTTTGATGACAGACTTTAAATATGCCTCAAAAACTTGTTTTTTTACCTGCAGTGCTCTGCTAAGTGCACTGTCCTCACGGTTGACTAAGAACAGAGTGGCAATTCCAGCATCATGGAGGCGAAGAGCTGCATTAGTTAGTGTTCTTGCCTGACTGATTGGCCCACCGACAAAGAAGATGGCTACCTTCCTCATGAGGAAACCACTGCGCACTCTCTTGAAGGTGTTCTGGGCCACAAAGCTCATGGCCAATTCCAAGTTGCGCTGCTTCCTGGTCTGTAGTGTCTGCAGTCCCTCAATGTGCTGCAGCAGGGCCCGTTTTTTCATTGCATCAGCGAATCGGATCTCAGTCGTCACTTCATCATTGTACAGGGTCAAAGCAACACGAGCTCCTCTTGGACAGTTACTCTCAGAGATGGTGATGTCTCTGAGTAGGCGCAGGACTGTGTCACGCATATTGTTGAAGGTTGGACGGCCATTGGCCATAGAGACATCCAAGGCGAAGGCCAGCTCAGTGGGGTACAGTGGGCATTCCTGTTGACCTAATGGTGTACACGTAGAGATTTTTTTTTCTTTGTAGTAATGGGTACAGAACGTACATACTCATTCAAACAACCATTATCAATATACAAGTTCATTTACTTACCATAACAGCAAGCTGGTAGAAAGAAAAAGAGACAAAATGTTGTGAGACATTTTTGTAGCACAGGACCACCATTACTCTTCATTATCATAGAATGACATTTCTGATAGTTATTAAATTATACTTACGACAGTTTTCTCTGATCTTCTTGACCAGGTCACATTGCTGAGGATAAAGAGACATGTGGTCAAAAACGTTTAAAGATTACAAAATGAGTTTTGCTCTGTTCATTCAATACAATTTTAACCAGTTTGACAAATGAGCACATACCACAACACCTGGTCCTCTCGGTCCTTTCTGGCCCTATGGGAGCAAAAGCAGTTGTTGTTAACAGCTGGGCATGACCAAAGCTATATTTTTTGTATTGCTTATATAAGATTATTTTTTTTAAAACTCATGTTCAGGACATAACATTATTACATTATGCAGTATACGGTGTCAAGTCTGAGTGAGCAAAAACAGACCCCTCAAGTATACTGTATATGTGCTGTGGTGGCACCATGACATTTATATAGATTTTACAACAGATTGCTTACATATGGCCCAGGATATCCAACTTCTCCCTTCTGTCCTTCTGAACCAATATTCCCAGAGACACCCTGGACAGAATAAACAGTAAGAGAAAAATAAGTCACTTTTAAAGCTATTCAACTGTCAATAGTTCAAAAAGGAGCTTGACTTAAAAGATTCACTCTCTTCAAACATGCTCATGCAGCTCATTCACTGCCAAGACTTAGTATTTCAGACCAAACGTCAAAACCAGTCCTCTAGTGTATCTCCAAATATGTGTGTTCAGTGATTTACAGTCGAGTTGAGGGACTGTGCTAAGTGATACCATACAGTGCTCAAATTTACCCTCTGTCCACGATTTCCTCTGGGTCCAGGTCCACCCTTAGTGCCAGGATCACCAGCAGCTCCCTGAAATAATGAAGGTAAAGAGAAAGAATGCAAATGACAAACACTAAAAGAAAGAGCCAAATTGCACTACTTAACACTATAGTTTGCAACCTCTGTTGACATTTCACTTCAGGAATCTGTGTTTTTTTAAATCACCTTTGGTCCTGGGAATCCTGGGAAGCCTTCATCACCCTGTGGAGCAAAATGCATGCAGATTATTATTTTTGTATCATTATTGTCCCATTGAATGACTGCTTTGATAATTGTATCTTTAAATGCAGAATATACGTACTGTTCAGCTTAGCAGCTCTGTAACTCCCTGTTATCATCATCATTATCATCAGGTCTGTGTTATTTTAACGTTTGTTAAATTTAATTAGTTAGTTTCTTTTTTTTTTAAAGATATTTTTTTGTCCTTTTTCAAGCTTTATTTTTGATAGAGACAGCTGAAGAGTGACAGGAATGTGGGGAGAGAGAGATGGGGAACGACATGCAGCAAAGGGCCACAGGTCAGATTCGAACCCTGGACCGCTGCTGAGCCTTCGTACATGGGGCGGATGCTTTACCAACTGAGCTAATCGACACCCCAGTTAGTTAGTTTCTAAAATATCAGTGGATATTTGAGGCTAAATTTAACTTTAATATTTAACTTTAATCAAAATGAAGACACATCTTCTGATTACCGTGTATACATATTTATTACTACAGGTCAAAATTCACTTGCCTTTCTTCCTTTAGGCCCTGGGATGCCAAATCCATCTCTACCATCTTCACCCTGGAATGAAAAACAAGATTTGTATTCTTTGTAAAATGTTTATTAATTTAGCAGTCTGGTAGTAAAGGGGAAACATGAGCAACCCCCCTCACTCCTTTGTCCCAACATGACAGTGAACTGCTATTTGGCAATAAACAATATTATGGTACTAAGAACTCAGCAACAATATCAATTCCCGGATTCAAAACACACCACATACATTATCATATATAAAAATGCAGCAACATAAGCAATGTTTTTAAACCACACATTGCAGTGATACAAAGAAAAGCTTCTTCAACTTGCAGCCTGAAGCAGATATTCTCCTGCCAAAGGCTTTCTCTTTCAAAAGGACAGTTATTAAGTAGATTACTAAATAATCAACTACTGTATAATAAAGTATAGACATGTGGTTTCTTAAACAATGTGACAATCTAGACAATTCTTGACAGTAGAAAGTTCTTATGTTGCTCATTTTTCATCTTTTTTACATTACCATACATGCAAAAAAGATGTGGATTTATTCTTACAGACTCTCCACGGGGGCCAAGGGGTCCAATAACACCCTTAGGTCCTGGCTGTCCTGGCTCTCCCTACATACGCAGGGATACAGAGAATGAGACAGAAACAGGCATAGTTAAAGATTCAAATACAATGCCAGACTTTGAATTAAAAGTGAAATATTTATTTAAGCTGTTGGGTCAGTTTCTATAGATTTAATTGTTTTTTTAGGAGTAGATCTCAAGTACAGCCTTTATGTTTTTCTTACAGCACTTTCATGTTTGCTCAAATATACTACATGTGTGTCCAGTAATGTGAGAGAGGTAGGCTTAGGTCAGTGTGTATATCAATCAAACAAGACTGTTAGGGAAGAACATACACTGAAAAAAATTTGGAGTGTTATTTACTTGGGAAAACCTAGGAAAGTTTTTGCACTTAGAAATTGTATGTAAATTCCACAAGGGCGATCATTAACAAAACTTTACTTGCGGATATAAGTTTCTTCAGTGACCATATTAATAATCATCAGTAAATTTTCTTTAATTTTTTTTTTTTTTTTTAATTTTCATCTCCAAATTTTTTTCAGTGTAAGCCACATCAAATTATGTTCCACTCAGTACCTTGCGACCAAGAGCTCCTCTTCTGCCCTTTTCTCCAGCAGGACCTGGGCTACCTCCGGGACCCTAGAGAACAATACATTAAGATATTAGAAGACCTTTTCTAAAATGAAATGATTTTTGTCAAATGAGACTTTAATATCTCTGCACTGTGTTCTCTCACCCTCGGTCCAGGGTTCCCATCTTCTCCTCTGGGTCCTGGTGCACCATTCGGTCCAGGTGGACCCTTCAAAAAGACAAACCAGACATCAATGATGCACCTGCAAATTAGACACTGACTTCCAATGCACAAGTAAAGAATGAACATACATTTCTAGAAACATAAATAATCCAGTCAGTCAGATGTATTTGTCATATTGCTAATGCAGCCAACAAAAGTATTAACAGTACTGACATTTTGGCAAGTGCATTTGTAGATTGAATAATGTAAATAATGTAAAATACCATGAAAGAATAACAAACTTACTCTAGATCCTCCAATACCAGGTTCTCCTGGAACACCATCAGCTCCTGGCTTTCCAGGATTTCCCTTTAATGACATGCGATCAGCAAAATGTTACAATTACTGCCATTGCAAGAGTTACCGCAATAAGCTTTAACAACGTATGTTATCACCAAAAAGGAACTTACAGCCTGTCCAGGCGGGCCTCTTCTGCCATTATTTCCCTAATGAATTTGGAGAAGAAATAAGTCTTGATTTACAAAAAACAGTAGTAAGTATTTAGAAAGATAATGAACATGTGTTAAAAATGTTTACCGGTCTTCCAAGTTCACCAGGGCTTCCCTTCTTTCCATCCTCACCAGGGTCTCCCTATCATATCACAGCAGATATTAAAGTTAAAGTAACCCATACAAACAAAAACAACCATGTAAAGTTGAACCACAAAAACTTCTGAAAGTATAATGATGAAAACGCATTGGCAGGATTTTCTTTGATAGCAATAAAATGTGTGAAGTGGAAAAAATTACCGCTGGTCCAGCATCACCAGAGTCTCCTTTAGGTCCTGCACGGTTGTTATCTTTTCCAGTTGTGCCCTATTAGACAGATTAGGTTCAGCTACAATTAAACACAATTTATACAGGAAAGATGACTAAGAACACATTCTTATTTATACATAGTGCCTGGTGGAGCTATGGAAGGCTGAAGAATAGATGTATACATTCACATTCTTGATGATCAGACACAGTCATTTATTCTACTGGCTGATGTTGAGACTCTAGTTCAGGGGGCAGTAGAGCAGTGGCAATTGAGGGAATTAATGAATGAATATAACTTAATCTGGTACTCACTGGGTCTCCTCTGATTCCCATTTCTCCTCTGTCTCCAGCTTGTCCTTTGATGCCTTTGGGACCCTAAAAGCAATAATTATTTGTTGACTGAATATGTGTCAGCACTGACTACATAAGTTTAAAAGAAAATCAGTAGAAGAAAATGTAAAGCTAAAATTACATGCAGACACTCACTCTTCTGCCAGGCTGTCCTCTGCCTCCTGGGGGTCCAGCCACACCACTTTTGCCCTGAAAACATACAACAGGTGAACAATTAAAGCCCCAAATCATGCATGAACCAGAGCAGATTTACTTTTTGCCACTTTGCTACATGAATACATTCATTGGACTCACAGCTCAGTTAAAGACAAGAAGCAATTAAACATGATTCTGTATGATGTTACAAATACAAATTAATTAACAAGCACTAATATAACACACACTTACCTCTTCTCCATTGATTCCATCAAGCCCAATTTCTCCAAATTCTCCCTGCAAAATGTTAGCAGTTGGTTATTCAATCAGTGCATTATACTAATAATCCAGCTTTACCTAATAATGAGAACGTTAATAAGAAGAAAGAAAAACACTCACCTTTTCTCCTGAATACCCACGACCACCCTGAACAAATGAAAAAAAATAATGTTACATGATTATATTAAATAAATAAATAAATAAATAACAATATTGACAATTACAATAACAAATGCATTTAAGTTGTATGGTGAAGTTAAAGTTTTTACCTTGACACCTCTTGGTCCAGGACATCCCTGGAAACCCTGAGTTCCATTAACACCAGGAGGACCTCTCTCCCCCTGTCATCACAGAATAAAGACAAAAAAACATTATTGACAAAATACAGGAGAGTTGCAATTTGAAGCAACATGAAGTGGTAAGAAATAAAAACAAAACAATGAACATGTCACTGAACTTCTTGAAAAAAACAAAACAGTTGAACAATGGTTGTAGATCAAGGCAGTTTACAGCAGGTGAAAGACTCTCATGGAAATATTATCAGACTGTGACCACTTCAGACTTACAGGGCCACCCTCATCTCCAGGATGTCCTTGACTTCCTGGTAATCCTGGACCACCCTGAAAAACAAAACAACCAAGTATTAGCTTCTGATAAACATGTATTTTATGGTGTAATTAAAAGGAGGGTCTTTATATGTTTTTGAAGTACTTAAAAATATATTTTGTTTTTTGACATTGGATACCTTAGGCCCTGGAAGTCCAACTGCTCCGCGGTCTCCTCTGGCACCAGTACATTTGCATGGTACTCCACAGCACTCCCTTTCTGCAATATTGTCCTACACAGCAAAAGAAAACAATTATTTAGTAATTTAAGGGGAGAATATAAAGCTCACAAATGCCTTTTATCTGACTAATTAGTACTTACCAGTTCTTCCATTAGCTCATAGTCCAAGTCCATGATATTGACTCGTAAGGGTCTGGTGTACTTGAAGCCACGACCAAATTCCAGTTGCAAAGCCTCCTCAAATCTGGGCACCCGCTCAAGCCCGACCAAGATGAAACTGTTCACTCCTGTTTTGTGCATACAAGAGTTTCATGAACAGATTTGTCCTCACTAATCTCTGAATATGATATTGCTATAGTTTCACAGGGGTTTAAGAATAGAAAGTCATCAAGGCCAATTTGCACTGTATTATCTTACCTGACTCCCGCAGTTCATCAACTCGGCTTCTCATTTCAGCATATGGGGCGTCAAGACCATCAGTCAGATGAATGACAACCTTCAGGGGTAAAACAGTACATTTTCATACGTCCTTACATTTCCCATGAATGCTTCTATTTGTAAGTTTAAACTAGGGATATCCCAATGCATTTTTCCAGGCCACAATCCTGATCCGAGTCCTTTAATTTTGTGTATCTACCAGTGCTGAGTCAGATTCAATTTGTACAGTACTGATTAAATTAGGTATCTGATACATTGAAATAATACCTTTAGAGCTGTAAAACTTTGCACACTTTATTTTTCACAAGATATTTGATCCATATACTGAAGGCCCTGGTGGTAAACTATTAAAATGATCAGCTTAAATTATTGAAATTATATGAAAGAAAGATAAATAGAAAATGAGACACCTAAAACATGATGCTATCTGCTAGAGAGAAGACTGTGCTGGAGTTGGAACTAAAGAAACACTCAGTCTGCTCATGGTTGAACAGAGATGTTACAAAACTTTTCTCACAAAACATTGTAGAGGACTTTAACTAGACAACAAACACTACAACGACACAAATCTAATTGTGGCCTGCCATCCAGTTACTCAAAGAATGAATGCTGACTTTTCATCAACAAATTCAAGCACAGGTGCACACAGATATATTTATACACTGAAATTTGTACGAGAATGCAAAAAAAAAAAAAAAAAAAAAAAAAAAAAAATGCAACAGTGTACAGTCAGGCTGTAAAGCTGATCAACAATGCTGCATTAGCAGGGTGAGGTGGACTAAACCCAGTATAATTTCATAAGGGAAGGAACTTATTTTATCAGCTTTATTTTAGCCAATACGGATCCCTTATTGAAATATGCCCAAATTGGCCCCCATACTGAGGATTTGCTTGGTATATCTCTAGTTTAAACTGTTTCAGTAACCAACCTTGACAGCATTGTCGTGTCTGGATCTGAACCTATTGGTGTAAGCTGAAATGGTCCTGCCATTAAGGACAAATGGCCCACGACTTCGCAGGGCTCTGAAGCCCTCAAAGAGCTCATCAGCATTTTTTGTGAAGTCCAACTGGACAGGTTCAGAGGCAGAGTCCATAGCCAGCATGCCCACTTGCACAGAGGGAATCTCCCCAGATGAACAACTGATAGCTGCCATTTTGGAAATTCTCTGCAGAATGGCACCCATCTTGCTCTGAAGGTTGGTCTGAGCACTGAAGATGTTCTGGGCAGAAACATCAAAGCCCACCAACACCTCAATACTGCAACCTGTAAAACAGAGCATGATTTTATTTTTTGAACCACAGAAAACATCTAGAAACTGAAACTTTGAATTCTAAGTTACAAATTAAATGAAACAACTCAGCTGTCCATTAGTTCATTAGCAAGAAAAAAATAATATGGCTCTTACTTTTTGAAGTTTCTGGCACACCAACACACAGCTTTCCCTTCACTTCGTCATCCAAAGTCTCCAGGATTTGCTCATTGAGATCAGAAAGTTGCTGAATGGTTAGTGCTCGGGCCACAGTAGTGGACTCGCTTGCTAGGCTTTCTAACTCTGTCAACTCAGTGTTGCCCACTCCTATAGCAAAGACTCTCACACCCCTTTGCTTCAAACCAAGGACTGCTGTTTTGCTGTCATCAGCTGAGCTTCCTCCATTTATAACCATCAGGATCTGAGGTGTGCCCTCATCTGCCCTACTGCCTTTTTCTTTGGTAAAGTAAACATTTTGAATGTAGCGAATAGCTGCACCAGTGTTGATTTTATTTCCACCTTTGTACTCTACTTGGTCTATGGCATCTATAATATCTTGTCTGTCCTTGTACGTGTTGAGGTAGAAGGAATCAGTCACATCTGCAGCATAATGTGCCAGGCCAATCCGCAGGTTGTCTCTCTCAGTGAAGAACAGATCAATGAGGTTGGAAATAAACAGCATCACTTCTTTGAAGTTTTGCCTGCCTAAGTTAATGGAGCCATCAACTAAAAATACTATATCAGCCTTTTTGGGTGGAGGCAGACCTGATGCTATGAGAAGGAAAGTGAGATATTGGAAAGGACAGGGTAAAGAAAGGAGAAGAAATGGAAAACAGTGAGGTATTAGAATTCTTATATCATACAATTAGTTTAATATGTATGTATAAGTATCTGTCATATGGAAATTTTTGCACAACTTACTAGGTTCCTCAATGTCTGGGCCTTCTGGGATGCCCCCACTCAACCTAGCAATAAACTTCTCCTTGATTGCTGGCAGGCCAGGTAATGTGTGAACCTGAAGGAGATCTTCTGGGGTGGTGGTAATTTGGGTTAGCTGCTTTGTGTTAGGACCAGCTCCAACACCAATGCAGTTGACCCGGGAATTCTTAAGCAGAGGTCCATAGAGAGACAAATCTTGGGAGGAACGTCCACCTGTGAGAACTACAAGATGCTGGGAGGCCTCAGCCGGACGAACACCAGCAAAGGATTTTAACTCATTATCCATGACATACTGAATGGCATCAGCCAGATCTGATGACCGGCCACCCATCTGGCGGAGTCTTTTGATATTCGAGAGAACAGATGCCTTGTCTCTGTGTCTGTTGAGTGAGAACTCTGTTTTAACTCTGTCTGCATACTGAACAACAGCCACACGCACTTGATCAGGATGCACGTCAAGTTGTTTGACAATGTTGTGGATGAAATCACGGATATGAGCAAGGCCAGCAGCACCTGTATTATCTGAGCTATCAATAAGGAAGATAATGTCCTTTTTCCCAAGATTTAGGTTTTCTGCAAAATAAGCACAACAAAGAGGAAGTCAGATTATTTTCAAGTATGTTAGAAAAATATTTCTACCACTATGGACAGGAACTTAACTCCTGTACCACCAGTGTGGCATAATGCATTTTTTCAGTTATGTTAAAAACAATACTAAAAAAAACAAATGGTGAAAACAATCAGCTATTTCTATGAGCATTTCAAACTTGAATATCTTACCTACGTCCACTGAGGGAGGAACATAACTTGTGATGATATCAGAGGTGGATATTGTTTTGACTGAATCAATTAACTGTGTCTCCACATTTTGAAGTTGATGGAAACTGTCAACTGTATATGTAAGTTCAGGCTTCAGGGAAATCTGTCTCAGTTCATCAACATCTGCATTCCTTGAACCGATGGCAAGAGGCGCAACATGGTTTCTCTTAAGTTGGTCAGCTGCAGTGGATACATCATCTGTAGACTTGCCACCAGTAACTAGGATGAGGAACTGAGGCACACCATCTTCAATGCGGCTTCCCGCTGACCTGTGGTAGATGTTTTTGGAGACCCACTCAAGAGCACGACCCGTGTTTAGACGGCTGCCACCTTTGCTTCGCAGTTTTGACACAGCCTGGCGAACCTCATCTTTGGTGGAGTGTTCATTCAGGAGAAATTCTACCTTTGCGTCATCACTGTACTGCACCACAGAAACTCTGACCTTATCCATTCCTACATCCAGCTTCTCCACAACTCTTCTTATCATTTCACGGATGGAAGGGAATTCACTTCGCACTGCTGTTGTGCCATCAATTAAAAATACGACATCTCTCTTCTCTCCTTCTGCAGCTGGTGGTGTGACTACTGCTCAGAAAGAATGCAAGCACATTAAGATGGTTTGATTACAAACTATGTAGTTCCCAATAGATGTAGAGGACATACAGTATGACTGGGAGAGTTAAATATCATAACTAAGTCACATGGAACTTCAAACTTGATTGAAATACTGTAGTAAAGTAGGGTTTGTGTATATGTGGTCAATTTATTTTAGACATAATTTGACAGAGCAAAATTACCTTCATAGGTTGGGAATACTGGACTCATCCTGGTGATGTCATCATCTGACAACTCAGTGAGAGTGGTGATTAGATTTTCTTGGACTGTGTACAGGCCAGGGAGGTCATCTACAGTGTACGCAAAGTTAGGCACATATGAAACCACCCGGAGCTCTGTGGGATTGACATCCCTGGTCCCGATGCTGAAGGGAAGAACTCTAGATTGTTTGAGAGAAGAGGCTGCACGACTGATGTCATCTGTTGAAGACCCACTGGAGACAACTATTACAAACTGCGGTACTCCCTCTTGCTTCCTGCTACCACGAGCTGCTGTCAGAACATCCTGACTAACAAACTGCAAGGCCTGACCCAGGTTACGTTGTCTTCCTCCTCGTTGCCTCATTACCTTGACAGCATTCAAAACACCTTCTTTGGTTGTATGTGTGTTCAGATACATGTCAGCCTGGGCAGAGTCACCATACTGGACCACACCAATTCTTATCTTATTCTCGCCCACATTGAGACTCTCCACAACCCTGCGGATGAACTCCTGGATGATAGGAAATTCCCGTCCAACACCATCAGATCCATCAACAAGGAAAATTATATCTTTCCGGGGGCCCTGTGACTCAGCTGAAAGAGAAAGACAAAACATAATATTATGATTTGTGACAGAAATGATCAAAATAAGGAACAAAAGGCCTAAGGTAATTGGCAATTATACACAGTGTATGATAGCCTTTTGACAGAGTGTTGGATTCCTTTTTGACTTGATAACACAGAGAAAGACTTAGTCCACAATACTTCTAAACCATAGATATTGTGTCATATGTCATTGACATTTTCTCCCAATTTGTCTTTTTTGTCTTTCAGTGAAATATATAGATATTCTGAATCCTCACTTTGGTCAACAGTGCCTTCTTGCAGCATAAAATTTGGATAAAAATTCAGGAAAGTAACATTTCTTGGAAGAAAAAAAAACATGTATGCAATGAAATGTCAGATGAAGCTTGACAAATCCTGCCTAATCTTAAAACCTTAGTTGTCCATGTATTTGCCCATGATGAAACCAATAGCCTGTCATTGTGTAGATAATCAAAAAATTGAAACTGCAAAAAGCGAGAAAAGGGAAAACATTAAGAAATGATAAAGTTTCAATATTAACATTGTAGGAGGTTATTTTTCGAAGAGATACTGCCACAAATTGTGGATGTGAATATGAATTAATAAATAAATTACGTAAGGGGTGAAAAAGGACATAAAAAATATGAACTGGATGAAAAACAGAACATTTGCTTGCTTGCAATGAAGGGAATTCAGGTCAAAAAGAAGTCCTTGAGTTTCTGAACTGAACAGTACAACACTGAAGGAACACCAAATCTAGAGCATCTTCACATTCAAGAATGTCCTCAATGTTTGAAGAGTGCTGAACATTAAATACGATTTACACCACCTTTTCCCAACGAAAAGCAGAGACATTTTTCTTTTTTGTTATGTTATTTCATTTCCTACCAATATGCAATTTATCCTTCTTAATATAATCACAACATTCAAAGTGTAAAACTTGCAGAAACGGATGAGGATTTGATGTTTCTCTTATCAGCAAAATACCAAATTTCCCTCTGCAATAACCAGCTTTGCACTCCTTCATTTCACTGTATAAGGAAAAGATAGAACTTTGGACACCCTGTGCATGAGGTACATTGCATTAACATGTCTAATGGGCCCATGTTGGTCACTTACTGTATGAAAATAACATGTATAAATGCCATGACAGCCAAACAATTCAGTACGAAAGATGGTCATTGTTTACATACCAGGGACAGTTGATGATTCTGGGATAACAGCAATAACAATGGCCTCCACAGAGGAGTGAAGTTGCTGCTGGACAGTGGGAAGATCAGTGAATTCAGACACGAAAAGAGCATTACTGGGATCATGGGATATTGTCTTAAGTTCTCCTCTGTCAGACCTCCTGCTTCCAATTGCAAAGATCTGGACACCCATTTGTTTGAGAGCAGAGGCTGGTTCATTAACTCTGTCAAAAGATCTTCCACCACTTAGCAGTACCAGAACCTGTGGAATTCCTTCCTGACGCCTGCTTCCGGCAGAGGCTGTGAAGACATTATCCCTCAAATACTGGAGTGCTGCTCCAGTGTTGAGGGGTGTGCCTCCTCTGTGTTTCAGCCCTCTGACCGAATACACAATATCCTCTTTTGTGGCGTACGTGTTCAGATAGAAACTGACCTCTGCATCTCTGCTGTACTGGACCACAGAGACACGGTCTTTGTTTTGTCCCACATTGAGTTTCTCCACAACTCTCTCAACAAAATCACGCATGGCAGGGAAGCCTCTCCTTGTGCCTTCAGAACCATCCAGAAGGAACACAATATCCCTTTTGACAGTGTCAACTGAGAAAACACAGGAAGACAAAAAATGAAAAAGCTTTGCAAATACTACGCTGGTGGACTATTTCTTGAAAGACCTATCACTGCCTACTTCAGTTTAGGAAAGGAGACCACAACTTCTCTTTAAACACACAGTTCTATGTGTGTCAAATATCTTTCAATTAGTGTAAATTAAACTAGTCTTGTTGCTTTTCAGGCCAGCAAGGGGCTATGCACGTTAACATACCAGATACAGTTGGTGATTCTGCCGTGACGTCAGTAACCACAGCCTCCATGGAGGACTGAAGTTGCTGCTGGACAGTGGGAAGATCAGTGAATTCAGACACGAAAACAGCATTACTGGGATCGTGGGATATTGTCTGAAGTTCTCCTCTGTCAGACCTCCTGCTTCCAATTGCAAAGATCTGGACACCCATTTGTTTGAGAGCAGAGGCTGGTTCATTAACTCTGTCAAGAGATCTTCCACCACTTAGCAGTACCAGAACCTGTGGAACTCCTTCCTGGCGCCTGCTTCCGGCAGAGGCTGTGAAGACATTATCCCTCAAGTACTGGAGTGCTGCTCCAGTGTTGAGGGGTCTTCCGCCTTTGTGACTCAAACCTCTAACAGTGTCAAGGATCTCGCCTTTTGTTGAGTACGTGTTCAGATAGAACTGGACAGCTGGATCTCTGCTGTACTGAACCACTGAGACACGGTCTTTGTTGTCATCCACACTGAATGTCTCTACTACTCTTTGGACAAAGTCTCGCATAGCTCGGAATGCACTTCTAGTGTCTTCAGATCCATCCAACAAGAACACAACATCCTTTCTGGTTGGTTTTCTCTCCACTAGGAAACATAAAATGACACATACTTAGGTTCATACGTCTAGCGTTTCACATGTGAAAGTTATGATGAAAGCTAAGCTCAAAGTTTACAGCTTGATCTATTCATGCTGGTACACCTGATTTCTCAAAGTGGCAATGGCTGACCTCAATTCAGTAAAGTACGCCTTCACAGTTAAATTTCAATACTATCTTGATCTTGGTATGCAACAATCTGTCATTGTCTTACCAGTTACTGTTGGTGTCATGGGCGTAGCCTTCACCAGCACTCTACCCATTACAGAAGAGAGCTGTTCTTGTACAGTAGGAAGGTCAGTAAATTCAGACACAAATAGAGCATCACTGCGATTGTGGGATATTGTCTGCAGTTCTCCTCTGTCAGACCTTCTGCTCCCAATTGCAAAGATCTGGACACCCATTTGTTTGAGAGCAGAGGCTGGTTCATTAACTCTGTCAAAAGATCTTCCACCACTTAGCAGTACCAGAACCTGTGGAACTCCTTCCTGGCGCCTGCTTCCGGCAGAGGCTGTGAAGACATTATCCCTCAAGTGCTGGAGTGCTGCTCCAGTGTTGAGGGGTGTGCCTCCTCTGTGTTTCAGACTCCTGACCGAATCCACAATATCCTCTTTAGTGGCGTACGTGTTCAGATAGAAATCAACCTCTGAATCTCTGCTGTACTGGACCACTGAGACACGGTCTTTGTTTTGCCCCACATTGAGTTTCTCCACAACTCTCTCAACAAAATCACGCATGGCAGGGAAGCCTCTCCTTGTGCCATCAGAACCATCCAGAAGGAACACAATATCCTTTTTGATAGTGTCAACTGAGAAAACACAGGAAGACAAAAAATAAAAAGCTTTGCAAATACAATGCTGGTGGACTATTTTTTGAAAGACCTATCACTGCCTACTTCAGTTTAGGAAAGGAGACCACAACTTCTCTTTAAACACACAGTTCTATGTGTGTCAAATATCTTTCATTTAGTGTAAGTTAAACTTGTCAGGTTGCTACTCAGGCCAGCAAGGGGCTGAACACGTCAACATACCAGGTACAGTTGGTGATTCTGCCGTGACCACAGTAACCACAGCGTCCACGGAGGACTGAAGTTGCTGCTGGACAGCGGGAAGATCAGTGAATTCAGACACGAAAAGAGCATCACTGGGAACGTGGGATATTGTCTGAAGTTCTCCTCTGTCAGACCTCTTGCTTCCAATTGCAAAGATCTGGACACCCATTTGTTTGAGAGCAGAGGCTGGTTCATTAACTCTGTCAAAAGATCTTCCACCACTTAGCAGTACCAAAACCTGTGAAACTCCTTCCTGACGCCTGCTTCCGGCAGAGGCTGTGAAGACATTATCCCTCAAGTACTGGAGTGCTGCTCCAGTGTTGAGGGGTCTTCCGCCTTTGTGACTCAAACTTCTGACAGTGCCAAGTATCTCGCCTTTTGTTGTGTATGTGTTCAGATAGAACTGGACAGCTGGATCTCTGCTGTACTGAACCACCGAGACGCGGTCTTTCTTGTCATCCACACTGAGTGTCTCTACTACTTCTTGGACAAAGTCTTGCATAGCTCGGAATGCACTACTAGTGTCATCAGATCCATCCAGCAAAAACACAATATCCTTTCCAGCTGGTTTTCTCTCCACTAGGAAACATAAAATGAGACATACTTAACTTTGTGCTCCACACGTTTCCCATGTAAAAGTCATGATGAAAGCTAAGCTCAAACTTTACATCTTCATCAAGTCATGCTGGCACACCTGATTTGTCAAAGTAGCAATGGCTGACCTCAACTTAGTAAAGTACGCATTGACAGTTCAATTTCAATACTATCATGATCGTAGTATGTGAAAATCTGTCATTGTCTTACCAGTTACTGCTGGTGTCATGGGCGTAGCCCTCACCAGCATTCTACCCATTACAGAAGAGAGCTGTTCTTGTACGGTAGGAAGGTCAGTGAATTCAGACACAAATAGAGCATTACTGGGATCGTGGGATATTGTCTGCAGTTCTCCTCTGTCAGACCTTCTGCTTCCAATTGCAACGATCTGGACACCCATTTGTTTGAGAGCAGAGGCTCGTTCGTTAACTCTGTCAAAAGATCTTCCACCACTTAGCAGTACCAGAACCTGTGGAATTCCTTCCTGGCGCCTGCTTCCGGCAGAGGCTGTGAAGACATTATCCCTCAAGTACTGGAGTGCTGCTCCAGTGTTGAGGGGTCTACCACCTTTATGCCTCAAACCTCTGACAGTGTCAAGGATCTCGCCTTTTGTTGTGTACGTGTTCAGATAGAACTGGACAGCTGGATCTCTGCTGTACTGAACCACCGAGACGCGGTCTTTCTTGTCATCCACACTAAGTGTCTCTACTACTTCTTGGACAAAGTCTCGCATAGCTTGGAATGCACTACTAGTGTCAACAGATCCATCCAGCAAAAACACAACATCTTTTCCGGCTGGTTTTCTCTCCACTAGGAAACATAAAATGAGACATACGTAAGTTTGTACTCCACACGTTTTCCATGTAAAAGTCATGATGAAAGCCAAGCTTAAAATTTACAATTTGATCAATTCATGCTGGCACACCTGATTTGTAAAAGTGGCAATGGCTGACCTCAATTCAGTATAGTACACATTGACAGTTCAATTTCATACTATCTTGATCTTGGTATGCAACAATCTGTCATTGTCTTACCAGTTACTGTTGGTGCCATGGGCGTAGCCCTCACCAGCACTCTACCCATTACAGAAGAGAGCTGTTCTTGTACGGTAGGAAGGTCGGTGAATTCAGACACAAATAGAGCATCACTGGGATCATGGGATATTGTCTGCAGTTCTCCTCTGTCAGACTTCCTGCTTCCAATTGCAAAGATCTGGACACCCATTTGTTTGAGAGCAGAGGCTGGTTCGTTGACTCTGTCAAAAGATCTTCCACCACTTAGCAGTACCAGAACCTGTGGAACTCCTTCCTGGCGCCTGCTTCCGGCAGAGGCTGTGAAGACATTATCCCTCAAGTACTGGAGTGCTGCTCCAGTGTTGAGGGGTGTGCCTCCTCTGTGTTTCAGACTCCTGACTGAATCCACAATATCCTCTTTTGTGGCGTATGTGTTCAGATAGAAATTGACCTCTGCATCTCTGCTGTACTGGACCACAGAGACACGGTCTTTGTTTTGTCCCACATTCAGTTTCTCCACAACTCTCTCAACAAAATCACACATGGCAGGGAAGCCTCTCATTGTGCCATCAGAACCATCCAGAAGGAACACAATATCCTTTTTGGCAGTGTCAACTGAGAAAACACAGGAAGACAAAAAATAAAAAGCTTTGCAACAACTACGCTGGTGGACTATTTTTTTCAAAGACCTAGCACTGCCTACTTCAGTTTAGGAAAGGAGACCATTACTTCTATTTAAGCACACATGTGAAACTAAACAAGTATCACACTAAATTCCTTTCATTTAGTGTAAGTTAAATTAGTCAGGTTGCTTTTCAGGCCAGCAAGGGGCTATGCTCATCAACATACCATGTACAGTTGGTGATTCTGGCGTGATGTCAGTAACCACAGCCTCCATGGAGGACTGAAGTTGCTGCTGGACAGTGGGAAGATCAGTGAATTCAGACACGAAAAGAGCATCACTGGCATTGTGGGATATTGTCTGCAGTTCTCCTCTGTCAGACCTCCTGCTTCCAATTGCAAAGATCTGGACACCCATTTGTTTGAGAGCAGAGGCTGGTTCATTAACTCTGTCAAAAGATCTTCCACCACTTAGCAGTACCAGAACCTGTGGAACTCCTCCCTGGCGCCTGCTTCCGGCAGAGGCTGTGAAGACATTATCCCTCAAGTACTGGAGTGCTGCTCCAGTGTTGAGGGGTCTTCCGCCTTTATGACTCAAACCTCTGACAGTGTCAAGGATCTCGCCTTTTGTTGTGTACGTGTTCAGATAGAACTGGACAGCTGGATCTCTGCTGTACTGAACCACTGAGACACGGTCTTTGTTGTCATCCACACTGAGTGTCTCTACTGCTCTTTGGACAAAGTCTCGCATAGCTCGGAATGCACTTCTAGTGTCTTCAGATCCATCCAACAAGAACACAACATCCTTTCCAGTTGTTTTCCTCTCCACTAGGGAACATAAAATGAGACATACTTAGGTTCATGCGTCTAGCGTTTCCCATGTGAAAGTCATGATGAAAACTAAGCTCAAAGTTTACAACTTGATCTATTCATGCTGGCACACCTGATTTGTCAAAGTAGCAGTGGCTGACCTCAACTTAGTAAAGTACACATTGACAGTTCAATTTTAGTACTATCATGATCGTAGCATGCAAAAATCTGTCACTGTCTTACCAGTTACTGTTGGTGTCATGGGCATGGCCCTCACCAGCACTGTACTCATTACAGAAGAGAGCTGTTCTTGGACTGTGGGGAGGGCTGTGAAGTTAGACACTGACAGAGCATAAGCAGGGTCGTACGATATCTTCTGCAGCTCATTAATGTCAGAGCTGCTTGTTCCAATGCCAATTACAGAAATACCCTGCTGATTGAGGGCAGAAGCCGGGGCATCTACATTGTCAAAAGACTTTCCGCCATTTAGCAAGATCAACAGCTGTGGAACACCTTGGAGCAGTCTACTCCCCGAGGAGTGCGTAAAGACATTGTCCCTGACATATTGGAGGGCTGCTCCAGTGTTGAGGGGTGTGCCTCCTCTGTGTTTCAGCCCTCTGACCGAATCCACAATATCCTCTTTTGTGGCGTATGTGTTCAGATAGAAATCGACCTCTGCATCTCTGCTGTACTGGACCACAGAGACACGGTCTTTGTTTTGTCCCACATTGAGTTTCTCCACAACTCTCTCAACAAAATCACGCATAGCAGGGAAGCCTCTCATTGTGCCATCAGAACCATCCAGGAGGAACACAATATCCTTTTTGGCAGTGTCAACTGAGAATACACAGGAAGACAAAAAATAAAAAGCTTTGCAACAACTACGCTGGCTGACTATTTTTTCAAAGACCTAGCACTGCCTACTTCAGTTTAGGAAAGGAGACCACTACTTCTATTTAAGCACACATGTTGAACTAAACAAGTATCACACTGAAGTGCTTTCATTTAGTGTAAGTTAAACTAGTCACGTTGCTTTTCAGGCCAGCAAGGGGCTATGCTCGTCAACATACCAGGTACAGTTGGTGATTCTGGCGTGACGTCAGTAACCACAGCCTCCATGGAGGACTGAAGTTGCTGCTGGACAGTGGGAAGATCAGTGAATTCAGACACGAAAAGAGCATTACTGGGATCGTGGGATATTGTTTGCAGTTCTCCTCTGTCAGACCTCCTGCTTCCAATTGCAAAGATCTGGACACCCATTTGTTTGAGAGCAGAGGCTGGTTCATTAACTCTGTCAAAAGATCTTCCACCACTTAGCAGTACCAGAACCTGTGGAATTCCTTCCTGGCGCCTGCTTCCGGCAGAGGCTGTGAAGACATTATCCCTCAAGTACTGGAGTGCTGCTCCAGTGTTGAGGGGTCTTCCACCTTTATGACTCAAACCTCTGACAGTGTCAAGGATCTCGCCTTTTGTTGTGTACGTGTTCAGATAGAACTGGACAGCTGGATCTCTGCTGTACTGAACCACCGAGACGCGGTCTTTCTTGTCATCCACACTGAGTGTCTCTACTACTTCTTGGACAAAGTCTCGCATAGCTCGGAATGCACTACTAGTGTCATCAGATCCATCCAGCAAAAACACAACATCCTTTCCAGCTGGTTTTCTCTCCACTAGGAAACATAAAATGAGACATACTTAAGTTTGTGCTCCACACGTTTCCCATGTAAAAGTCATGATGAAAGCTAAGCTTAAACTTTACAACTTGATCAATTTATGCTGGCACACCTGATTTGTCAAAGTAGCAATGGCTGACCTCAACTTAGTAAAGTGTGCATTGACAGTTCAATTTCAGTACTATCATGATCGTAGTATGCAAAAATCTGTCATTGTCTTACCAGTTACTGTTGGTGTCATGGGCGTAGCCCTCACCAGCATTCTACCCATTACAGAAGAAAGCTGTTCTTGTACAGTAGGAAGGTCGGTGAACTCAGACACAAATAGAGCATTACTGGGATCATGGGATATTGTCTGCAGTTCTCCTCTGTCAGACTTCCTGCTTCCCATTGCAAAGATCTGGACACCCATTTGTTTGAGAGCCGAGGCTGGTTCGTTGACTCTGTCAAAAGATCTTCCACCACTTAGCAGTACCAGAACCTGTGGAACTCCTTCCTGGCGCCTGCTTCCGGCAGAGGCTGTGAAGACATTATCCCTCAAGTACTGGAGTGCTGCTCCAGTGTTGAGGGGTGTGCCTCCTCTGTGTTTCAGACTCCTGACCGAATCCACAATATCCTCTTTAGTGGCGTACGTGTTCAGATAGAAATCGACCTCTGAATCTCTGCTGTACTGGACCACTGAGACACGGTCTTTGTTTTGCCCCACATTGAGTTTCTCTACAGTTCTCTCAACAAAATCACGCATGGCAGGGAAGCCTCTCATTGTGTCATCAGAACCATCCAGAAGGAACACAATATCCTTTTTGATAGTGTCAACTGAGAAAACACAGGGAGACAAAAAATAAAAAGCTTTGCAAAGACTATGCTGGTGGACTATTTCTTGAAAGACCTATCACTGCCTACTTCAGTTTAGGAAAGGAGACCACAACTTCTCTTTAAACACACAGTTCTGTGTGTCAAATATCTTTCATTTAGTGTAAGTTAAACTAGTCAGGTTACTTTTCAGGACAGATAGGGGCTGTGCACGTCAACATACCAGGTACAGGTGGTGATTCTGCCGTGACGTCAGTAACCACAGCCTCCATGGAGGACTGAAGTTGCTGCTGGACAGTGTGAAGATCAGTGAATTCAGACACGAAAAGAGCATCACTGGGATTGTGGGATATTGTCTGCAGTTCTCCTCTGTCAGACCTCCTGCTTCCAATTGCAAAGATCTGGACACCCATTTGTTTGAGAGCAGAGGCTGGTTCATTAACTCTGTCAAAAGATCTTCCACCACTTAGCAGAACCAAAACCTGTGGAACTCCTCCTTGGCGCCTGCTTCCGGCAGAGGCTGTGAAGACATTATCCCTCAAGTACTGGAGTGCTGCTCCAGTGTTGAGGGGTCTTCCGCCTTTGTGACTCAAACCTCTGACAGTGCCAAGTATCTCGCCTTTTGTTGGGTACGTGTTCAGATAGAACTGGACAGCTGAATCTCTGCTGTACTGAACCACCGAGACGCGGTCTTTCTTGTCATCCACACTGAGTGTCTCTACTACTTCTTGGACAAAGTCTCGCATAGCTCGGAATGTACTACTAGTGTCATCAGATCCATCCAGCAAAAACACAACATCCTTTCCAGCTGGTTTTCTCTCCACTAGGAAACATAAAATGAGACATACTTAAGTTTGTGCTCCACACGTTTCCCATGTAAAAGTCATGTTGAAAGCTAAGCTGAAACTTTACAACTTGATCAATTCATGCTGGCACACCTGATTTGTCAAAGTAGCAACGGCTGACCTAAACTTAGTAAAGTGCACATTGACAGTTCAATTTCAGTACTATCATGATCGTAGTATGCAAAAATCTGTCATTGTCTTACCAGTTACTGTTGGTGTCATGGGTGTAGCCCTCACCAGCACTCTACCCATTACAGAAGAGAGCTGTTCTTGTACGGTAGGAAGGTCGGTGAATTCAGACACAAATAGAGCATTACTGGGATCATGGGATATTGTCTGCAGTTCTCCTCTGTCAGACTTCCTGCTTCCAATTGCAAAGATCTGGACACCCATTTGTTTGAGAGCCGAGGCTGGTTCATTAACTCTGTCAAAAGATCTTCCACCACTTAGCAGTACCAGAACCTGTGGAACTCCTTCCTGGCGCCTGCTTCCGGCAGAGGCTGTGAAGACATTATCCCTCAAGTACTGGAGTGCTGCTCCAGTGTTGAGGGGTGTGCCTCCTCTGTGTTTCAGCCCTCTGACCGAATCCACAATATCCTCTTTTGTGGCGTATGTGTTCAGATAGAAATTGACCTCTGCATCTCTGCTGTACTGGACCACAGAGACACGGTCTTTGTTTTGTCCCACATTCAGTTTCTCCACAACTCTCTCAACAAAATCACGCATGGCAGGGAAGCCTCTCATTGTGCCATCAGAACCATCCAGAAGGAACACAATATCCTTTTTGGCAGTGTCAACTGAGAATACACAGGAAGACAAAAAATAAAAAGCTTTGCAACAACTACGCTGGCTGACTATTTTTTTCAAAGACCTAGCACTGCCTACTTCAGTTTAGGAAAGGAGACCACTACTTCTATTTAAGCACACATGTTGAACTAAACAAGTATCACACTGAAGTGCTTTCATTTAGTGTAAGTTAAACTAGTCAGGTTGCCTTTCAGGCTAGCAAGGGTCTATGCTCGTCAACATACCAGGTACAGTTGGTGATTCTGGCATGACGTCAGTAACCACAGCCTCCATGGAGGACTGAAGTTGCTGCTGGACAGTGAGAAGATCAGTGAATTCAGACACGAAAAGAGCATTACTGGGATCGTGGGATATTGTTTGCAGTTCTCCTCTGTCAGACCTCCTGCTTCCAATTGCAAAGATCTGGACACCCATTTGTTTGAGAGCAGAGGCTGGTTCATTAACTCTGTCAAAAGATCTTCCACCACTTAGCAGTACCAGAACCTGTGGAATTCCTTCCTGGCGCCTGCTTCCGGCAGAGGCTGTGAAGACATTATCCCTCAAGTACTGGAGTGCTGCTCCAGTGTTGAGGGGTCTTCCGCCTTTGTGACTCAAACCTCTGACAGTGCCAAGTATCTCGCCTTTTGTTGTGTACGTGTTCAGATAGAACTGGACAGCTGGATCTCTGCTGTACTGAACCACCGAGACGCGGTCTTTCTTGTCATCCACACTGAGTGTCTCTACTACTTCTTGGACAAAGTCTCGCATAGCTCGGAATGCACTACTAGTGTCATCAGATCCATCCAGCAAAAACACAACATCCTTTCCAGCTGGTTTTCTCTCCACTAGGAAACATAAAATGAGACATATATAAGTTTGTGCTCCACACGTTTCCCATGTAAAAGTCATGTTGAAAGCTAAGCTGAAACTTTACAACTTGATCAATTCATGCTGGCACACCTGATTTGTCAAAGTAGCAATGGCTGACCTAAACTTAGTAAAGTGTACATTGACAGTTCAATTTCAGTACTATCATGATTGTAGTATGCAAAAATCTGTCATTGTCTTACCAGTTACTGTTGGTGTCATGGGTGTAGCCCTCACCAGCACTCTACCCATTACAGAAGAGAGCTGTTCTTGTACGGTAGGAAGGTCGGTGAATTCAGACACAAATAGAGCATTACTGGGATCATGGGATATTGTCTGCAGTTCTCCTCTGTCAGACTTCCTGCTTCCAATTGCAAAGATCTGGACACCCATTTGTTTGAGAGCCGAGGCTGGTTCATTAACTCTGTCAAAAGATCTTCCACCACTTAGCAGTACCAGAACCTGTGGAACTCCTTCCTGGCGCCTGCTTCCGGCAGAGGCTGTGAAGACATTATCCCTCAAGTACTGGAGTGCTGCTCCAGTGTTGAGGGGTGTGCCTCCTCTGTGTTTCAGACTCCTGACCGAATCCACAATATCCTCTTTAGTGGCGTACGTGTTCAGATAGAAATCGACCTCTGAATCTCTGCTGTACTGGACCACTGAGACACGGTCTTTGTTTTGCCCCACATTGAGTTTCTCTACAGTTCTCTCAACAAAATCACGCATGGCAGGGAAGCCTCTCATTGTGTCATCAGAACCATCCAGAAGGAACACAATATCCTTTTTGATAGTGTCAACTGAGAAAACACAGGGAGACAAAAAATAAAAAGCTTTGCAAAGACTATGCTGGTGGACTATTTCTTGAAAGACCTATCACTGCCTACTTCAGTTTAGGAAAGGAGACCACAACTTCTCTTTAAACACACAGTTCTGTGTGTCAAATATCTTTCATTTAGTGTAAGTTAAACTAGTCAGGTTACTTTTCAGGACAGATAGGGGCTGTGCACGTCAACATACCAGGTACAGGTGGTGATTCTGCCGTGACGTCAGTAACCACAGCCTCCATGGAGGACTGAAGTTGCTGCTGGACAGTGTGAAGATCAGTGAATTCAGACACGAAAAGAGCATCACTGGGATTGTGGGATATTGTCTGCAGTTCTCCTCTGTCAGACCTCCTGCTTCCAATTGCAAAGATCTGGACACCCATTTGTTTGAGAGCAGAGGCTGGTTCATTAACTCTGTCAAAAGATCTTCCACCACTTAGCAGAACCAAAACCTGTGGAACTCCTCCTTGGCGCCTGCTTCCGGCAGAGGCTGTGAAGACATTATCCCTCAAGTACTGGAGTGCTGCTCCAGTGTTGAGGGGTCTTCCGCCTTTGTGACTCAAACCTCTGACAGTGCCAAGTATCTCGCCTTTTGTTGGGTACGTGTTCAGATAGAACTGGACAGCTGAATCTCTGCTGTACTGAACCACCGAGACGCGGTCTTTCTTGTCATCCACACTGAGTGTCTCTACTACTTCTTGGACAAAGTCTCGCATAGCTCGGAATGTACTACTAGTGTCATCAGATCCATCCAGCAAAAACACAACATCCTTTCCAGCTGGTTTTCTCTCCACTAGGAAACATAAAATGAGACATACTTAAGTTTGTGCTCCACACGTTTCCCATGTAAAAGTCATGTTGAAAGCTAAGCTGAAACTTTACAACTTGATCTATTCATGCTGGCACACCTGACTTGTCAAAGTAGCAACGGCTGACCTAAACTTAGTAAAGTGCACATTGACAGTTCAATTTCAGTACTATCATGATCGTAGTATGCAAAAATCTGTCATTGTCTTACCAGTTACTGTTGGTGTCATGGGTGTAGCCCTCACCAGCACTCTACCCATTACAGAAGAGAGCTGTTCTTGTACGGTAGGAAGGTCGGTGAATTCAGACACAAATAGAGCATTACTGGGATCATGGGATATTGTCTGCAGTTCTCCTCTGTCAGACTTCCTGCTTCCAATTGCAAAGATCTGGACACCCATTTGTTTGAGAGCCGAGGCTGGTTCATTAACTCTGTCAAAAGATCTTCCACCACTTAGCAGTACCAGAACCTGTGGAACTCCTTCCTGGCGCCTGCTTCCGGCAGAGGCTGTGAAGACATTATCCCTCAAGTACTGGAGTGCTGCTCCAGTGTTGAGGGGTGTGCCTCCTCTGTGTTTCAGCCCTCTGACCGAATCCACAATATCCTCTTTTGTGGCGTATGTGTTCAGATAGAAATTGACCTCTGCATCTCTGCTGTACTGGACCACAGAGACACGGTCTTTGTTTTGTCCCACATTCAGTTTCTCCACAACTCTCTCAACAAAATCACGCATGGCAGGGAAGCCTCTCATTGTGCCATCAGAACCATCCAGAAGGAACACAATATCCTTTTTGGCAGTGTCAACTGAGAATACACAGGAAGACAAAAAATAAAAAGCTTTGCAACAACTACGCTGGCTGACTATTTTTTTCAAAGACCTAGCACTGCCTACTTCAGTTTAGGAAAGGAGACCACTACTTCTATTTAAGCACACATGTTGAACTAAACAAGTATCACACTGAAGTGCTTTCATTTAGTGTAAGTTAAACTAGTCAGGTTGCCTTTCAGGCTAGCAAGGGTCTATGCTCGTCAACATACCAGGTACAGTTGGTGATTCTGGCGTGACGTCAGTAACCACAGCCTCCATGGAGGACTGAAGTTGCTGCTGGACAGTGGGAAGATCAGTGAATTCAGACACGAAAAGAGCATTACTGGGATCGTGGGATATTGTTTGCAGTTCTCCTCTGTCAGACCTCCTGCTTCCAATTGCAAAGATCTGGACACCCATTTGTTTGAGAGCAGAGGCTGGTTCATTAACTCTGTCAAAAGATCTTCCACCACTTAGCAGTACCAGAACCTGTGGAATTCCTTCCTGGCGCCTGCTTCCGGCAGAGGCTGTGAAGACATTATCCCTCAAGTACTTGAGTGCTGCTCCAGTGTTGAGGGGTCTTCCGCCTTTGTGACTCAAACCTCTGACAGTGCCAAGTATCTCGCCTTTTGTTGTGTACGTGTTCAGATAGAACTGGACAGCTGGATCTCTGCTGTACTGAACCACCGAGACGCGGTCTTTCTTGTCATCCACACTGAGTGTCTCTACTACTTCTTGGACAAAGTCTCGCATAGCTCGGAATGCACTACTAGTGTCATCAGATCCATCCAGCAAAAACACAACATCCTTTCCAGCTGGTTTTCTCTCCACTAGGAAACATAAAATGAGACATACATAAGTTTGTGCTCCACACGTTACCCATGTAAAAGTCATGTTGAAAGCTAAGCTGAAACTTTACAACTTGATCAATTCATGCTGGCACACCTGATTTGTCAAAGTAGCAACGGCTGACCTAAACTTAGTAAAGTGTACATTGACAGTTCAATTTCAGTACTATCATGATCGTAGTATGCAAAAATCTGTCATTGTCTTACCAGTTACTGTTGGTGTCATGGGTGTAGCCCTCACCAGCACTCTACCCATTACAGAAGAGAGCTGTTCTTGTACGGTAGGAAGGTCGGTGAATTCAGACACAAATAGAGCATTACTGGGATCATGGGATATTGTCTGCAGTTCTCCTCTGTCAGACTTCCTGCTTCCAATTGCAAAGATCTGGACACCCATTTGTTTGAGAGCCGAGGCTGGTTCATTAACTCTGTCAAAAGATCTTCCACCACTTAGCAGTACCAGAACCTGTGGAACTCCTTCCTGGCGCCTGCTTCCGGCAGAGGCTGTGAAGACATTATCCCTCAAGTACTGGAGTGCTGCTCCAGTGTTGAGGGGTGTGCCTCCTCTGTGTTTCAGCCCTCTGACCGAATCCACAATATCCTCTTTTGTGGCGTATGTGTTCAGATAGAAATTGACCTCTGCATCTCTGCTGTACTGGACCACAGAGACACGGTCTTTGTTTTGTCCCACATTCAGTTTCTCCACAACTCTCTCAACAAAATCACGCATGGCAGGGAAGCCTCTCATTGTGCCATCAGAACCATCCAGAAGGAACACAATATCCTTTTTGGCAGTGTCAACTGAGAATACACAGGAAGACAAAAAATAAAAAGCTTTGCAACAACTACGCTGGCTGACTATTTTTTTCAAAGACCTAGCACTGCCTACTTCAGTTTAGGAAAGGAGACCACTACTTCTATTTAAGCACACATGTTGAACTAAACAAGTATCACACTGAAGTGCTTTCATTTAGTGTAAGTTAAACTAGTCAGGTTGCCTTTCAGGCTAGCAAGGGTCTATGCTCGTCAACATACCAGGTACAGTTGGTGATTCTGGCGTGACGTCAGTAACCACAGCCTCCATGGAGGACTGAAGTTGCTGCTGGACAGTGGGAAGATCAGTGAATTCAGACACGAAAAGAGCATTACTGGGATCGTGGGATATTGTTTGCAGTTCTCCTCTGTCAGACCTCCTGCTTCCAATTGCAAAGATCTGGACACCCATTTGTTTGAGAGCAGAGGCTGGTTCATTAACTCTGTCAAAAGATCTTCCACCACTTAGCAGTACCAGAACCTGTGGAATTCCTTCCTGGCGCCTGCTTCCGGCAGAGGCTGTGAAGACATTATCCCTCAAGTACTTGAGTGCTGCTCCAGTGTTGAGGGGTCTTCCGCCTTTGTGACTCAAACCTCTGACAGTGCCAAGTATCTCGCCTTTTGTTGTGTACGTGTTCAGATAGAACTGGACAGCTGGATCTCTGCTGTACTGAACCACCGAGACGCGGTCTTTCTTGTCATCCACACTGAGTGTCTCTACTACTTCTTGGACAAAGTCTCGCATAGCTCGGAATGCACTACTAGTGTCATCAGATCCATCCAGCAAAAACACAACATCCTTTCCAGCTGGTTTTCTCTCCACTAGGAAACATAAAATGAGACATACATAAGTTTGTGCTCCACACGTTACCCATGTAAAAGTCATGTTGAAAGCTAAGCTGAAACTTTACAACTTGATCAATTCATGCTGGCACACCTGATTTGTCAAAGTAGCAACGGCTGACCTCAACTTAGTAAAGTGTACATTGACAGTTCAATTTCAGTACTATCATGATCGTAGTATGCAAAAATCTGTCATTGTCTTACCAGTTACTGTTGGTGTCATGGGTGTAGCCCTCACCAGCACTCTACCCATTACAGAAGAGAGCTGTTCTTGTACGGTAGGAAGGTCGGTGAATTCAGACACAAATAGAGCATTACTGGGATCATGGGATATTGTCTGCAGTTCTCCTCTGTCAGACTTCCTGCTTCCAATTGCAAAGATCTGGACACCCATTTGTTTGAGAGCCGAGGCTGGTTCATTAACTCTGTCAAAAGATCTTCCACCACTTAGCAGTACCAGAACCTGTGGAACTCCTTCCTGGCGCCTGCTTCCGGCAGAGGCTGTGAAGACATTATCCCTCAAGTACTGGAGTGCTGCTCCAGTGTTGAGGGGTGTGCCTCCTCTGTGTTTCAGCCCTCTGACCGAATCCACAATATCCTCTTTTGTGGCGTATGTGTTCAGATAGAAATTGACCTCTGCATCTCTGCTGTACTGGACCACAGAGACACGGTCTTTGTTTTGTCCCACATTCAGTTTCTCCACAACTCTCTCAACAAAATCACGCATGGCAGGGAAGCCTCTCATTGTGCCATCAGAACCATCCAGAAGGAACACAATATCCTTTTTGGCAGTGTCAACTGAGAAAACACAGGAAGACAAAAAATAAAAAGCTTTGCAACAACTACGCTGGCTGACGATTTTTTTCAAAGACCTAGCACTGCCTACTTCAGTTTAGGAAAGGAGACCACTACTTCTATTTAAGCACATATGTTGAACTAAACAAGTATCACACTGAAGTGCTTTCATTTAGTGTAAGTTAAACTAGTCACGTTGCTTTTCAGGCCAGCAAGGGGCTATGCTCGTCAACATACCAGGTACAGTTGGTGATTCTGGCGTGACGTCAGTAACCACAGCCTCCATGGAGGACTGAAGTTGCTGCTGGACAGTGGGAAGATCAGTGAATTCAGACACGAAAAGAGCATTACTGGGATCGTGGGATATTGTTTGCAGTTCTCCTCTGTCAGACCTCCTGCTTCCAATTGCAAAGATCTGGACACCCATTTGTTTGAGAGCAGAGGCTGGTTCATTAACTCTGTCAAAAGATCTTCCACCACTTAGCAGTACCAGAACCTGTGGAATTCCTTCCTGGCGCCTGCTTCCGGCAGAGGCTGTGAAGACATTATCCCTCAAGTACTGGAGTGCTGCTCCAGTGTTGAGGGGTCTTCCACCTTTATGACTCAAACCTCTGACAGTGTCAAGGATCTCGCCTTTTGTTGTGTACGTGTTCAGATAGAACTGGACAGCTGGATCTCTGCTGTACTGAACCACCGAGACGCGGTCTTTCTTGTCATCCACACTGAGTGTCTCTACTACTTCTTGGACAAAGTCTCGCATAGCTCGGAATGCACTACTAGTGTCATCAGATCCATCCAGCAAAAACACAACATCCTTTCCAGCTGGTTTTCTCTCCACTAGGAAACATAAAATGAGACATACATAAGTTTGTGCTCCACACGTTACCCATGTAAAAGTCATGTTGAAAGCTAAGCTGAAACTTTACAACTTGATCAATTCATGCTGGCACACCTGATTTGTCAAAGTAGCAACGGCTGACCTAAACTTAGTAAAGTGTACATTGACAGTTCAATTTCAGTACTATCATGATCGTAGTATGCAAAAATCTGTCATTGTCTTACCAGTTACTGTTGGTGTCATGGGTGTAGCCCTCACCAGCACTCTACCCATTACAGAAGAGAGCTGTTCTTGTACGGTAGGAAGGTCGGTGAATTCAGACACAAATAGAGCATTACTGGGATCATGGGATATTGTCTGCAGTTCTCCTCTGTCAGACTTCCTGCTTCCAATTGCAAAGATCTGGACACCCATTTGTTTGAGAGCCGAGGCTGGTTCATTAACTCTGTCAAAAGATCTTCCACCACTTAGCAGTACCAGAACCTGTGGAACTCCTTCCTGGCGCCTGCTTCCGGCAGAGGCTGTGAAGACATTATCCCTCAAGTACTGGAGTGCTGCTCCAGTGTTGAGGGGTGTGCCTCCTCTGTGTTTCAGCCCTCTGACCGAATCCACAATATCCTCTTTTGTGGCGTATGTGTTCAGATAGAAATTGACCTCTGCATCTCTGCTGTACTGGACCACAGAGACACGGTCTTTGTTTTGTCCCACATTCAGTTTCTCCACAACTCTCTCAACAAAATCACGCATGGCAGGGAAGCCTCTCATTGTGCCATCAGAACCATCCAGAAGGAACACAATATCCTTTTTGGCAGTGTCAACTGAGAAAACACAGGAAGACAAAAAATAAAAAGCTTTGCAACAACTACGCTGGCTGACTATTTTTTTCAAAGACCTAGCACTGCCTACTTCAGTTTAGGAAAGGAGACCACTACTTCTATTTAAGCACACATGTTGAACTAAACAAGTATCACACTGAAGTGCTTTCATTTAGTGTAAGTTAAACTAGTCACGTTGCTTTTCAGGCCAGCAAGGGGCTATGCTCGTCAACATACCAGGTACAGTTGGTGATTCTGGCGTGACGTCAGTAACCACAGCCTCCATGGAGGACTGAAGTTGCTGCTGGACAGTGGGAAGATCAGTGAATTCAGACACGAAAAGAGCATTACTGGGATCGTGGGATATTGTTTGCAGTTCTCCTCTGTCAGACCTCCTGCTTCCAATTGCAAAGATCTGGACACCCATTTGTTTGAGAGCAGAGGCTGGTTCATTAACTCTGTCAAAAGATCTTCCACCACTTAGCAGTACCAGAACCTGTGGAATTCCTTCCTGGCGCCTGCTTCCGGCAGAGGCTGTGAAGACATTATCCCTCAAGTACTGGAGTGCTGCTCCAGTGTTGAGGGGTCTTCCACCTTTATGACTCAAACCTCTGACAGTGTCAAGGATCTCGCCTTTTGTTGTGTACGTGTTCAGATAGAACTGGACAGCTGGATCTCTGCTGTACTGAACCACCGAGACGCGGTCTTTCTTGTCATCCACACTGAGTGTCTCTACTACTTCTTGGACAAAGTCTCGCATAGCTCGGAATGCACTACTAGTGTCATCAGATCCATCCAGCAAAAACACAACATCCTTTCCAGCTGGTTTTCTCTCCACTAGGAAACATAAAATGAGACATACTTAAGTTTGTGCTCCACACGTTACCCATGTAAAAGTCATGATGAAAGCTAAGCTTAAACTTTACAACTTGATCAATTCATGCTGGCACACCTGATTTGTCAAAGTAGCAATGGCTGACCTCAACTTAGTAAAGTGTGCATTGACAGTTCAATTTCAGTACTATCATGATCGTAGTATGCAAAAATCTGTCATTGTCTTACCAGTTACTGTTGGTGTCATGGGCGTAGCCCTCACCAGCACTCTACCCATTACAGAAGAGAGCTGTTCTTGTACGGTAGGAAGGTCGGTGAATTCAGACACAAATAGAGCATTACTGGGATCATGGGATATTGTCTGCAGTTCTCCTCTGTCAGACTTCCTGCTTCCAATTGCAAAGATCTGGACACCCATTTGTTTGAGAGCCGAGGCTGGTTCGTTGACTCTGTCAAAAGATCTTCCACCACTTAGCAGTACCAGAACCTGTGGAACTCCTTCCTGGCGCCTGCTTCCGGCAGAGGCTGTGAAGACATTATCCCTCAAGTACTGGAGTGCTGCTCCAGTGTTGAGGGGTGTGCCTCCTCTGTGTTTCAGACTCCTGACCGAATCCACTATATCCTCTTTAGTGGCGTACGTGTTCAGATAGAAATCGACCTCTGAATCTCTGCTGTACTGGACCACTGAGACACGGTCTTTGTTTTGCCCCACATTGAGTTTCTCTACAGCTCTCTCAACAAAATCACGCATGGCAGGGAAGCCTCTCATTGTGTCATCAGAACCATCCAGAAGGAACACAATATCCTTTTTGATAGTGTCAACTGAGAAAACACAGGGAGACAAAAAATAAAAAGCTTTGCAAAGACTATGCTGGTTGACTATTTTTTGAAAGACCTATCACTGCCTACTTCAGTTTAGGAAAGGAGACCACAACTTCTCTTTAAACACACAGTTCTGTCTGTCAAATAGCTTTCATTTAGTGTAAGTTAAACTAGTCAGGTTACTTTTCAGGACAGATAGGGGCTGTGCACGTCAACATACCAGGTACAGGTGGTGATTCTGGCGTGACGTCAGTAACCACAGCCTCCATGGAGGACTGAAGTTGCTGCTGGACAGTGGGAAGATCAGTGAATTCAGACACGAAAAGAGCATTACTGGGATCGTGGGATATTGTCTGCAGTTCTCCTCTGTCAGACCTCCTGCTTCCAATTGCAAAGATCTGGACACCCATTTGTTTGAGAGCAGAGGCTGGTTCATTAACTCTGTCAAAAGATCTTCCACCACTTAGCAGTACCAGAACCTGTGGAACTCCTTCCTGGCGCCTGCTTCCGGCAGAGGCTGTGAAGACATTATCCCTCAAGTACTGGAGTGCTGCTCCAGTGTTGAGGGGTCTTCCACCTTTGTGACTCAATCCTCTGACAGTGTCAAGGATCTCGCCTTTTGTTGTGTACGTGTTCAGATAGAACTGGACAGCTGGATCTCTGCTGTACTGAACCACTGAGACACGGTCTTTGTTGTCATCCACACTGAGTGTCTCTACTGCTCTTTGGACAAAGTCTCGCATAGCTCGGAATGCACTTCTAGTGCCTTCAGATCCATCCAACAAGAACACAACATCCTTTCCAGTTGGTTTCCTCTCCACTAGGGAACATAAAATGAGACACACTTAGGATCATGCGTCTAGCGTTTCCCATGTGAAAGTCATGATGAAAACTAAGCTCAAAGTTTACAACTTGATCTATTCATGCTGGCACATCTGATTTGTCAAAGTAGCAGTGGCTGACCTCAACTTAGTAAAGTACACATTGACAGTTCAATTTTAGTACTATCATGATCGTAGCATGCAAAAATCTGTCACTGTCTTACCAGTTACTGTTGGTGTCATGGGCGTGGCCCTCACCAGCACTGTACTCATTACAGAAGAGAGCTGTTCTTGGACTGTGGGGAGGGCTGTGAAGTTAGACACTGACAGAGCATAAGCAGGATTGTACGATATCTTCTGCAGCTCATTAATGTCAGAGCTGCTTGTTCCAATGCCAATTACAGAAATACCCTGCTGATTGAGGGCAGAAGCCGGGGCATCTACATTGTCAAAAGACTTTCCGCCATTTAGCAAGATCAACAGCTGTGGAACACCTTGGAGCAGTCTACTCCCCGAGGAGTGCGTAAAGACATTGTCCCTGACATATTGGAGGGCTGCTCCAGTGTTGAGGGGTGTGCCTCCTCTGTGTTTCAGCCCTCTGACCGAATCCACAATATCCTCTTTTGTGGCGTATGTGTTCAGATAGAAATTGACCTCTGCATCTCTGCTGTACTGGACCACAGAGACACGGTCTTTGTTTTGTCCCACATTCAGTTTCTCCACAACTCTCTCAACAAAATCACGCATGGCAGGGAAGCCTCTCATTGTGCCATCAGAACCATCCAGAAGGAACACAATATCCTTTTTGGCAGTGTCAACTGAGAAAACACAGGAAGACAAAAAATAAAAAGCTTTGCAACAACTACGCTGGGTGACGATTTTTTTCAAAGACCTAGCACTGCCTACTTCAGTTTAGGAAAGGAAACCACTACTTCTATATATTTAAGCACACATGTGGAACTAAACAAGTATCGCACTAAAGTGCTTTCATTTAGTGTAAGTTAAACTAGCAGGTTGCTTTTCAGGCCAGCAAGGGGCTATGCTCGTCAACATACCAGGTACAGTTGGTGATTCTGGCGTGACGTCAGTAACCACAGCCTCCATGGAGGACTGAAGTTGCTGCTGGACAGTGGGAAGATCAGTGAATTCAGACACGAAAAGAGCATTACTGGGATCGTGGGATATTGTCTGCAGTTCTCCTCTGTCAGACCTCCTGCTTCCAATTGCAAAGATCTGGACACCCATTTGTTTGAGAGCAGAGGCTGGTTCATTAACTCTGTCAAAAGATCTTCCACCACTTAGCAGTACCAGAACCTGTGGAACTCCTTCCTGGCGCCTGCTTCCGGCAGAGGCTGTGAAGACATTATCCCTCAAGTACTGGAGTGCTGCTCCAGTCTTGAGGGGTGTGCCTCCTCTGTGTTTCAGCCCTCTGACCGAATCCACAATATCCTCTTTTGTGGCGTATGTGTTCAGATAGAAATTGACCTCTGCATCTCTGCTGTACTGGACCACAGAGACGCGGTCTTTGTTTTGTCCCACATTCAGTTTCTCCACAACTCTCTCAACAAAATCACGCATGGCAGGGAAGCCTCTCATTGTGCCATCAGAACCATCCAGAAGGAACACAATATCCTTTTTGGCAGTGACAACTGAGAAAACACAGGAAGACAAAAAATAAAAAGCTTTGCAACAACTACGCTGGCTGACTATTTTTTTCAAAGACCTAGCACTGCCTACTTCAGTTTAGGAAAAGAGACCATTACTTCTATTTAAGCACACATGTGAAACTAAACAAGTATCACACTAAATTGCTTTCATTTAGTGTAAGTTAAACTAGTCATGTTGCTTTTCAGGCCAGCAAGGGGCTATGCTCATCAACATACCATGTACAGTTGGTGATTCTGGCGTGATGTCAGTAACCACAGCCTCCATGGAGGACTGAAGTTGCTGCTGGACAGCGGGAAGATCAGTGAATTCAGACACGAAAAGAGCATTACTGGGATCGTGGGATATTGTCTGCAGTTCTCCTCTGTCAGACCTCCTGCTTCCAATTGCAAAGATCTGGACACCCATTTGTTTGAGAGCAGAGGCTGGTTCATTAACTCTGTCAAAAGATCTTCCACCACTTAGCAGTACCAGAACCTGTGGAACTCCTTCCTGGCGCCTGCTTCCGGCAGAGGCTGTGAAGACATTATCTCTCAAGTACTGGAGTGCTGCTCCAGTGTTGAGGGGTGTGCCTCCTCTGTGTTTCAGCCCTCTGACCGAATCCACAATATCCTCTTTTGTGGCGTATGTGTTCAGATAGAAATTGACCTCTGCATCTCTGCTGTACTGGACCACAGAGACACGGTCTTTGTTTTGTCCCACATTCAGTTTCTCCACAACTCTCTCAACAAAATCACGCATGGCAGGGAAGCCTCTCATTGTGCCATCAGAACCATCCAGAAGGAACACAATATCCTTTTTGGCAGTGTCAACTGAGAAAACACAGGAAGACAAAAAATAAAAAGCTTTGCAACAACTACGCTGGTGGACTATTTTTTTCAAAGACCTAGCACTGCCTACTTCAGTTTAGGAAAGGAGACCATTACTTCTATTTAAGCACACATGTGAAATTAAACAAGTATCACACTAAATTGCTTTCATTTAGTGTAAGTTAAACTAGTCAGGTTGCTTTTCAGGCCAGCAAGGGTCTATGCTTGTCAACATACCAGGTACAGTTGGTGATTCTGGCGTGACGTCAGTCACCACAGCCTCCATGGAGGACTGAAGTTGCTGCTGGACAGTGGGAAGATCAGTGAATTCAGACACGAAAAGAGCATTACTGGGATCGTGGGATATTGTCTGCAGTTCTCCTCTGTCAGACTTCCTGCTTCCAATTGCAAAGATCTGGACACCCATTTGTTTGAGAGCAGAGGCTGGTTCATTAACTCTGTCAAAAGATCTTCCACCACTTAGCAGTACCAGAACCTGTGGAACTCCTTCCTGGCGCCTGCTTCCGGCAGAGGCTGTGAAGACATTATCCCTCAAGTACTGGAGTGCTGCTCCAGTGTTGAGGGGTGTGCCTCCTCTGTGTTTCAGCCCTCTGACCGAATCCACAATATCCTCTTTTGTGGCGTATGTGTTCAGATAGAAATTGACCTCTGCATCTCTGCTGTACTGGACCACAGAGACACGGTCTTTGTTTTGTCCCACATTCAGTTTCTCCACAACTCTCTCAACAAAATCACGCATGGCAGGGAAGCCTCTCATTGTGCCATCAGAACCATCCAGAAGGAACACAATATCCTTTTTGGCAAAGTCAACTGAGAAAACACAGGAAGACAAAAAATAAAAAGCTTTGCAACAACTACGCTGGCTGACTATTTTTTCAAAGACCTAGCACTGCCTACTTCAGTTTAGGAAAGGAGACCACTACTTCTATTTAAGCACATATGTTGAACTAAACAAGTATCACACTGAAGTGCTTTCATTTAGTGTAAGTTAAACTAGTCAGGTTGCTTTTCAGGCCAGCAAGGGGCTATGCTCATCAACATACCAGGTACAGTTGGTGATTCTGGCGTGACGTCAGTAACCACAGCCTCCATGGAGGACTGAAGTTGCTGCTGGACAGTGGGAAGATCAGTGAATTCAGACACGAAAAGAGCATTACTGGGATCGTGGGATATTGTCTGCAGTTCTCCTCTGTCAGACCTCCTGCTTCCAATTGCAAAGATCTGGACACCCATTTGTTTGAGAGCAGAGGCTGGTTCATTAACTCTGTCAAAAGATCTTCCACCACTTAGCAGTACCAGAACCTGTGGAATTCCTTCCTGGCGCCTGCTTCCGGCAGAGGCTGTGAAGACATTATCCCTCAAGTACTGGAGTGCTGCTCCAGTGTTGAGGGGTCTTCCACCTTTATGACTCAAACCTCTGACAGTGTCAAGGATCTCGCCTTTTGTTGTGTACGTGTTCAGATAGAACTGGACAGCTGGATCTCTGCTGTACTGAACCACCGAGACGCGGTCTTTCTTGTCATCCACACTGAGTGTCTCTACTACTTCTTGGACAAAGTCTTGCATAGCTCGGAATGCACTACTAGTGTCATCAGATCCATCCAGCAAAAACACAACATCCTTTCCAGCTGGTTTTCTCTCCACTAGGAAACATAAAATGAGACATACTTAAGTTTGTGCTCCACACATTTCCCATGTAAAAGTCATGATGAAAGCTAAGCTTAAACTTTACAACTTGATCAATTCATGCTGGCACACCTGATTTGTCAAAGTAGCAATGGCTGACCTCAACTTAGTAAAGTGTGCATTGACAGTTCAATTTCAGTACTATCATGATCGTAGTATGCAAAAATCTGTCATTGTCTTACCAGTTACTGTTGGTGTCATGGGCGTAGCCCTCACCAGCACTCTACCCATTACAGAAGAGAGCTGTTCTTGTATGGTAGGAAGGTCGGTGAATTCAGACACAAATAGAGCATTACTGGGATCATGGGATATTGTCTGCAGTTCTCCTCTGTCAGACTTCCTACTTCCAATTGCAAAGATCTGGACACCCATTTGTTTGAGAGCCGAGGCTGGTTCGTTGACTCTGTCAAAAGATCTTCCACCACTTAGCAGTACCAGAACCTGTGGAACTCCTTCCTGGCGCCTGCTTCCGGCAGAGGCTGTGAAGACATTATCCCTCAAGTACTGGAGTGCTGCTCCAGTGTTGAGGGGTGTGCCTCCTCTGTGTTTCAGACTCCTGACCGAATCCACAATATCTTCTTTAGTGGCGTACGTGTTCAGATAGAAATCGACCTCTGAATCTCTGCTGTACTGGACCACTGAGACACGGTCTTTGTTTTGCCCCACATTGAGTTTCTCTACAGTTCTCTCAACAAAATCACGCATGGCAGGGAAGCCTCTCATTGTGTCATCAGAACCATCCAGAAGGAACACAATATCCTTTTTGATAGTGTCAACTGAGAAAACACAGGGAGACAAAAAATAAAAAGCTTTGCATAGACTATGCTGGTGGACTATTTTTTGAAAGACCTATCACTGCCTACTTCAGTTTAGGAAAGGAGACCACAACTTCTCTTTAAACACACAGTTCTGTGTGTCAAATATCTTTCATTTAGTGTAAGTTAAACTAGTCAGGTTACTTTTCAGGACAGATAGGGGCTGTGCATGTCAACATTTTTTTCAAAGACCTAGCACTGCCTACTTCAGTTTAGGAAAGGAAACCACTACTTCTATTTAAGCACACATGTTGAACTAAACAAGTATCACACTGAAGTGCTTTCATTTAGTGTAAGTTAAACTAGTCAGGTTGCTTTTAAGGCCAGCAAGGGGCTATGCACGTCAACATACCAGGTACAGTTGGTGATTCTGGTGTGACGTCAGTAACCACAGCCTCCATGGAGGACTGAAGTTGCTGCTGGACCGTGGGAAGATCAGTGAATTCAGACACGAAAAGAGCATTACTGGGATCATGGGATATTGTCTGCAGTTCTCCTCTGTCAGACCTCCTGCTTCCAATTGCAAAGATCTGGACACCCATTTGTTTGAGAGCAGAGGCTGGTTCATTAACTCTGTCAAAAGATCTTCCACCACTTAGCAGTACCAGAACCTGTGGAACTCCTCCCTGGCGCCTGCTTCCGGCAGAGGCTGTGAAGACATTATCCCTCAAGTACTGGAGTGCTGCTCCAGTGTTGAGGGGTCTTCCGCCTTTGTGACTCAATCCTCTGACAGTGTCAAGGATCTCGCCTTTTGTTGTGTACGTGTTCAGATAGAACTGGACAGCTGGATCTCTGCTGTACTGAACCACTGAGACACGGTCTTTGTTGTCATCCACACTGAGTGTCTCTACTGCTCTTTGGACAAAGTCTCGCATAGCTCGGAATGCACTTCTAGTGTCTTCAGATCCATCCAACAAGAACACAACATCCTTTCCAGTTGGTTTCCTCTCCACTAGGGAACATAAAATGAGACATACTTAGGTTCATGCGTCTAGCGTGTCCCATGTGAAAGTCATGATGAAAACTAAGCTCAAAGTTTACACCTTGATCTATTCATGCTGGCACACCTGATTTGTCAAAGTAGCAGTGGCTGACCTCAACTTAGTAAAGTACACATTGACAGTTCAATTTTAGTACTATCATGATCGTAGCATGCAAAAATCTGTCACTGTCTTACCAGTTACTGTTGGTGTCATGGGCGTGGCCCTCACCAGCACTGTACTCATTACAGAAGAGAGCTGTTCTTGGACTGTGGGGAGGGCTGTGAAGTTAGACACTGACAGAGCATAAGCAGGGTTGTACGATATCTTCTGCAGCTCATTAATGTCAGAGCTGCTTGTTCCAATGCCAATTACAGAAATACCCTTCTGATTGAGGGCAGAAGCCGGGGCATCTACATTGTCAAAAGACTTTCCGCCATTTAGCAAGATCAACAGCTGTGGAACACCTTGGAGCAGTCTACTCCCCGAGGAGTGCGTAAAGACATTGTCCCTGACATATTGGAGGGCTGCTCCAGTGTTGAGGGGTGTGCCTCCTCTGTGTTTCAGCCCTCTGACCGAATCCACAATATCCTCTTTTGTGGCGTATGTGTTCAGATAGAAATTGACCTCTGCATCTCTGCTGTACTGGACCACAGAGACGCGGTCTTTGTTTTGTCCCACATTCAGTTTCTCCACAACTCTCTCAACAAAATCACGCATGGCAGGGAAGCCTCTCATTGTGCCATCAGAACCATCCAGAAGGAACACAATATCCTTTTTGGCAGTGTCAACTGAGAAAACACAGGAAGACAAAAAATAAAAAGCTTTGCAACAACTACGCTGGGTGACGATTTTTTTCAAAGACCTAGCACTGCCTACTTCAGTTTAGGAAAGGAGACCATTACTTCTATTTAAGCACACATGTGAAATTAAACAAGTATCACACTAAATTGCTTTCATTTAGTGTAAGTTAAACTAGTCAGGTTGCTTTTCAGGCCAGCAAGGGGCTATGCTCATCAACATACCAGGTACAGTTGGTGATTCTGGCGTGACGTCAGTAACCACAGCCTCCATGGAGGACTGAAGTTGCTGCTGGACAGTGGGAAGATCAGTGAATTCAGACACGAAAAGAGCATTACTGGGATCGTGGGATATCGTCTGCAGTTCTCCTCTGTCAGACCTCCTGCTTCCAATTGCAAAAATCTGGACACCCATTTGTTTGAGAGCAGAGGCTGGTTCATTAACTCTGTCAAAAGATCTTCCACCACTTAGCAGTACCAGAACCTGTGGAACTCCTTCCTGGCGCCTGCTTCCGGCAGAGGCTGTGAAGACATTATCCCTCAAGTACTGGAGTGCTGCTCCAGTCTTGAGGGGTGTGCCTCCTCTGTGTTTCAGCCCTCTGACCAAATCCACAATATCCTCTTTTGTGGCGTATGTGTTCAGATAGAAATTGACCTCTGCATCTCTGCTGTACTGGACCACAGAGACGCGGTCTTTGTTTTGTCCCACATTCAGTTTCTCCACAACTCTCTCAACAAAATCACGCATGGCAGGGAAGCCTCTCATTGTGCCATCAGAACCATCCAGAAGGAACACAATATCCTTTTTGGCAGTGTCAACTGAGAAAACACAGGAAGACAAAAAATAAAAAGCTTTGCAACAACTACGCTGGCTGACTATTTTTTTCAAAGACCTAGCACTGCCTACTTCAGTTTAGGAAAGGAGACCATTACTTCTATTTAAGCACACATGTGAAACTAAAGAAGTATCACACTAAATTGCTTTCATTTAGTGTAAGTTAAACTAGTCATGTTGCTTTTCAGGCCAGCAAGGGGCTATGCTCATCAACATACCATGTACAGTTGGTGATTCTGGCGTGATGTCAGTAACCACAGCCTCCATGGAGGACTGAAGTTGCTGCTGGACAGCGGGAAGATCAGTGAATTCAGACACGAAAAGAGCATTACTGGGATCGTGGGATATTGTCTGCAGTTCTCCTCTGTCAGACCTCCTGCTTCCAATTGCAAAGATCTGGACACCCATTTGTTTGAGAGCAGAGGCTGGTTCATTAACTCTGTCAAAAGATCTTCTACCACTTAGCAGTACCAGAACCTGTGGAACTCCTTCCTGGCGCCTGCTTCCGGCAGAGGCTGTGAAGACATTATCCCTCAAGTACTGGAGTGCTGCTCCAGTGTTGAGGGGTGTGCCTCCTCTGTGTTTCAGCCCTCTGACCGAATCCACAATATCCTCTTTTGTGGCGTATGTGTTCAGATAGAAATTGACCTCTGCATCTCTGCTGTACTGGACCACAGAGACACGGTCTTTGTTTTGTCCCACATTCAGTTTCTCCACAACTCTCTCAACAAAATCACGCATGGCAGGGAAGCCTCTCATTGTGCCATCAGAACCATCCAGAAGGAACACAATATCCTTTTTGGCAAAGTCAACTGAGAAAACACAGGAAGACAAAAAATAAAAAGCTTTGCAACAACTACGCTGGCTGACTATTTTTTCAAAGACCTAGCACTGCCTACTTCAGTTTAGGAAAGGAGACCACTACTTCTATTTAAGCACATATGTTGAACTAAACAAGTATCACACTGAAGTGCTTTCATTTAGTGTAAGTTAAACTAGTCAGGTTGCTTTTCAGGCCAGCAAGGGGCTATGCTCATCAACATACCAGGTACAGTTGGTGATTCTGGCGTGACGTCAGTAACCACAGCCTCCATGGAAGACTGAAGTTGCTGCTGGACAGTGGGAAGATCAGTGAATTCAGACACGAAAAGAGCATTACTGGGATCGTGGGATATTGTCTGCAGTTCTCCTCTGTCAGACCTCCTGCTTCCAATTGCAAAGATCTGGACACCCATTTGTTTGAGAGCAGAGGCTGGTTCATTAACTCTGTCAAAAGATCTTCCACCACTTAGCAGTACCAGAACCTGTGGAATTCCTTCCTGGCGCCTGCTTCCGGCAGAGGCTGTGAAGACATTATCCCTCAAGTACTGGAGTGCTGCTCCAGTGTTGAGGGGTCTTCCACCTTTATGACTCAAACCTCTGACAGTGTCAAGGATCTCGCCTTTTGTTGTGTACGTGTTCAGATAGAACTGGACAGCTGGATCTCTGCTGTACTGAACCACCGAGACGCGGTCTTTCTTGTCATCCACACTGAGTGTCTCTACTACTTCTTGGACAAAGTCTCGCATAGCTCGGAATGCACTACTAGTGTCATCAGATCCATCCAGCAAAAACACAACATCCTTTCCAGCTGGTTTTCTCTCCACTAGGAAACATAAAATGAGACATACTTAAGTTTGTGCTCCACACATTTCCCATGTAAAAGTCATGTTGAAAGCTAAGCTTAAACTTTACAACTTGATCAATTCATGCTGGCACACCTGATTTGTCAAAGTAGCAATGGCTGACCTCAACTTAGTAAAGTGTGCATTGACAGTTCAATTTCAGTACTATCATGATCGTAGTATGCAAAAATCTGTCATTGTCTTACCAGTTACTGTTGGTGTCATGGGCGTAGCCCTCACCAGCACTCTACCCATTACAGAAGAGAGCTGTTCTTGTATGGTAGGAAGGTCGGTGAATTCAGACACAAATAGAGCATTACTGGGATCATGGGATATTGTCTGCAGTTCTCCTCTGTCAGACTTCCTACTTCCAATTGCAAAGATCTGGACACCCATTTGTTTGAGAGCCGAGGCTGGTTCGTTGACTCTGTCAAAAGATCTTCCACCACTTAGCAGTACCAGAACCTGTGGAACTCCTTCCTGGCGCCTGCTTCCGGCAGAGGCTGTGAAGACATTATCCCTCAAGTACTGGAGTGCTGCTCCAGTGTTGAGGGGTGTGCCTCCTCTGTGTTTCAGACTCCTGACCGAATCCACAATATCTTCTTTAGTGGCGTACGTGTTCAGATAGAAATCGACCTCTGAATCTCTGCTGTACTGGACCACTGAGACACGGTCTTTGTTTTGCCCCACATTGAGTTTCTCTACAGTTCTCTCAACAAAATCACGCATGGCAGGGAAGCCTCTCATTGTGTCATCAGAACCATCCAGAAGGAACACAATATCCTTTTTGATAGTGTCAACTGAGAAAACACAGGGAGACAAAAAATAAAAAGCTTTGCAAAGACTATGCTGGTGGACTATTTTTTGAAAGACCTATCACTGCCTACTTCAGTTTAGGAAAGGAGACCACAACTTCTCTTTAAACACACAGTTCTGTGTGTCAAATATCTTTCATTTAGTGTAAGTTAAACTAGTCAGGTTACTTTTCAGGACAGATAGGGGCTGTGCATGTCAACATTTTTTTCAAAGACCTAGCACTGCCTACTTCAGTTTAGGAAAGGAAACCACTACTTCTATTTAAGCACACATGTTGAACTAAACAAGTATCACACTGAAGTGCTTTCATTTAGTGTAAGTTAAACTAGTCAGGTTGCTTTTCAGGCCAGCAAGGGGCTATGCACGTCAACATACCAGGTACAGTTGGTGATTCTGGTGTGACGTCAGTAACCACAGCCTCCATGGAGGACTGAAGTTGCTGCTGGACAGTGGGAAGATCAGTGAATTCAGACACGAAAAGAGCATTACTGGGATCATGGGATATTGTCTGCAGTTCTCCTCTGTCAGACCTCCTGCTTCCAATTGCAAAGATCTGGACACCCATTTGTTTGAGAGCAGAGGCTGGTTCATTAACTCTGTCAAAAGATCTTCCACCACTTAGCAGTACCAGAACCTGTGGAACTCCTCCCTGGCGCCTGCTTCCGGCAGAGGCTGTGAAGACATTATCCCTCAAGTACTGGAGTGCTGCTCCAGTGTTGAGGGGTCTTCCGCCTTTGTGACTCAATCCTCTGACAGTGTCAAGGATCTCGCCTTTTGTTGTGTACGTGTTCAGATAGAACTGGACAGCTGGATCTCTGCTGTACTGAACCACTGAGACACGGTCTTTGTTGTCATCCACACTGAGTGTCTCTACTGCTCTTTGGACAAAGTCTCGCATAGCTCGGAATGCACTTCTAGTGTCTTCAGATCCATCCAACAAGAACACAACATCCTTTCCAGTTGGTTTCCTCTCCACTAGGGAACATAAAATGAGACATACTTAGGTTCATGCGTCTAGCGTGTCCCATGTGAAAGTCATGATGAAAACTAAGCTCAAAGTTTACACCTTGATCTATTCATGCTGGCACACCTGATTTGTCAAAGTAGCAGTGGCTGACCTCAACTTAGTAAAGTACACATTGACAGTTCAATTTTAGTACTATCATGATCGTAGCATGCAAAAATCTGTCACTGTCTTACCAGTTACTGTTGGTGTCATGGGCGTGGCCCTCACCAGCACTGTACTCATTACAGAAGAGAGCTGTTCTTGGACTGTGGGGAGGGCTGTGAAGTTAGACACTGACAGAGCATAAGCAGGGTTGTACGATATCTTCTGCAGCTCATTAATGTCAGAGCTGCTTGTTCCAATGCCAATTACAGAAATACCCTGCTGATTGAGGGCAGAAGCCGGGGCATCTACATTGTCAAAAGACTTTCCGCCATTTAGCAAGATCAACAGCTGTGGAACACCTTGGAGCAGTCTACTCCCCGAGGAGTGCGTAAAGACATTGTCCCTGACATATTGGAGGGCTGCTCCAGTGTTGAGGGGTGTGCCTCCTCTGTGTTTCAGCCCTCTGACCGAATCCACAATATCCTCTTTTGTGGCGTATGTGTTCAGATAGAAATTGACCTCTGCATCTCTGCTGTACTGGACCACAGAGACACGGTCTTTGTTTTGTCCCACATTCAGTTTCTCCACAACTCTCTCAACAAAATCACGCATGGCAGGGAAGCCTCTCATTGTGCCATCAGAACCATCCAGAAGGAACACAATATCCTTTTTGGCAGTGTCAACTGAGAAAACACAGGAAGACAAAAAATAAAAAGCTTTGCAACAACTACGCTGGCTGACGATTTTTTTCAAAGACCTAGCACTGCCTACTTCAGTTTAGGAAAGGAAACCACTACTTCTATATATTTAAGCACACATGTGGAACTAAACAAGTATCGCACTAAAGTGCTTTCATTTAGTGTAAGTTAAACTAGCAGGTTGCTTTTCAGGCCAGCAAGGGGCTATGCTCGTCAACATACCAGGTACAGTTGGTGATTCTGGCGTGACGTCAGTAACCACAGCCTCCATGGAGGACTGAAGTTGCTGCTGGACAGTGGGAAGATCAGTGAATTCAGACACGAAAAGAGCATTACTGGGATCGTGGGATATTGTCTGCAGTTCTTCTCTGTCAGACCTCCTGCTTCCAATTGCAAAGATCTGGACACCCATTTGTTTGAGAGCAGAGGCTGGTTCATTAACTCTGTCAAAAGATCTTCCACCACTTAGCAGTACCAGAACCTGTGGAACTCCTTCCTGGCGCCTGCTTCCGGCAGAGGCTGTGAAGACATTATCCCTCAAGTACTGGAGTGCTGCTCCAGTCTTGAGGGGTGTGCCTCCTCTGTGTTTCAGCCCTCTGACCGAATCCACAATATCCTCTTTTGTGGCGTATGTGTTCAGATAGAAATTGACCTCTGCATCTCTGCTGTACTGGACCACAGAGACGCGGTCTTTGTTTTGTCCCACATTCAGTTTCTCCACAACTCTCTCAACAAAATCACGCATGGCAGGGAAGCCTCTCATTGTGCCATCAGAACCATCCAGAAGGAACACAATATCCTTTTTGGCAGTGTCAACTGAGAAAACACAGGAAGACAAAAAATAAAAAGCTTTGCAACAACTACGCTGGCTGACTATTTTTTTCAAAGACCTAGCACTGCCTACTTCAGTTTAGGAAAGGAGACCATTACTTCTATTTAAGCACACATGTGAAACTAAACAAGTATCACACTAAATTGCTTTCATTTAGTGTAAGTTAAACTAGTCATGTTGCTTTTCAGGCCAGCAAGGGGCTATGCTCATCAACATACCATGTACAGTTGGTGATTCTGGCGTGATGTCAGTAACCACAGCCTCCATGGAGGACTGAAGTTGCTGCTGGACAGCGGGAAGATCAGTGAATTCAGACACGAAAAGAGCATTACTGGGATCGTGGGATATTGTCTGCAGTTCTCCTCTGTCAGACCTCCTGCTTCCAATTGCAAAGATCTGGACACCCATTTGTTTGAGAGCAGAGGCTGGTTCATTAACTCTGTCAAAAGATCTTCTACCACTTAGCAGTACCAGAACCTGTGGAACTCCTCCCTGGCGCCTGCTTCCGGCAGAGGCTGTGAAGACATTATCCCTCAAGTACTGGAGTGCTGCTCCAGTGTTGAGGGGTGTGCCTCCTCTGTGTTTCAGCCCTCTGACCGAATCCACAATATCCTCTTTTGTGGCGTATGTGTTCAGATAGAAATTGACCTCTGCATCTCTGCTGTACTGGACCACAGAGACACGGTCTTTGTTTTGTCCCACATTCAGTTTCTCCACAACTCTCTCAACAAAATCACGCATGGCAGGGAAGCCTCTCATTGTGCCATCAGAACCATCCAGAAGGAACACAATATCCTTTTTGGCAAAGTCAACTGAGAAAACACAGGAAGACAAAAAATAAAAAGCTTTGCAACAACTACGCTGGCTGACTATTTTTTCAAAGACCTAGCACTGCCTACTTCAGTTTAGGAAAGGAGACCACTACTTCTATTTAAGCACATATGTTGAACTAAACAAGTATCACACTGAAGTGCTTTCATTTAGTGTAAGTTAAACTAGTCAGGTTGCTTTTCAGGCCTGCAAGGGGCTATGCTCATCAACATACCAGGTACAGTTGGTGATTCTGGCGTGACGTCAGTAACCACAGCCTCCATGGAGGACTGAAGTTGCTGCTGGACAGTGGGAAGATCAGTGAATTCAGACACGAAAAGAGCATTACTGGGATCGTGGGATATTGTCTGCAGTTCTCCTCTGTCAGACCTCCTGCTTCCAATTGCAAAGATCTGGACACCCATTTGTTTGAGAGCAGAGGCTGGTTCATTAACTCTGTCAAAAGATCTTCCACCACTTAGCAGTACCAGAACCTGTGGAATTCCTTCCTGGCGCCTGCTTCCGGCAGAGGCTGTGAAGACATTATCCCTCAAGTACTGGAGTGCTGCTCCAGTGTTGAGGGGTCTTCCACCTTTATGACTCAAACCTCTGACAGTGTCAAGGATCTCGCCTTTTGTTGTGTACGTGTTCAGATAGAACTGGACAGCTGGATCTCTGCTGTACTGAACCACCGAGACGCGGTCTTTCTTGTCATCCACACTGAGTGTCTCTACTACTTCTTGGACAAAGTCTCGCATAGCTCGGAATGCACTACTAGTGTCATCAGATCCATCCAGCAAAAACACAACATCCTTTCCAGCTGGTTTTCTCTCCACTAGGAAACATAAAATGAGACATACTTAAGTTTGTGCTCCACACATTTCCCATGTAAAAGTCATGATGAAAGCTAAGCTTAAACTTTACAACTTGATCAATTCATGCTGGCACACCTGATTTGTCAAAGTAGCAATGGCTGACCTCAACTTAGTAAAGTGTGCATTGACAGTTCAATTTCAGTACTATCATGATCGTAGTATGCAAAAATCTGTCATTGTCTTACCAGTTACTGTTGGTGTCATGGGCGTAGCCCTCACCAGCACTCTACCCATTACAGAAGAGAGCTGTTCTTGTATGGTAGGAAGGTCGGTGAATTCAGACACAAATAGAGCATTACTGGGATCATGGGATATTGTCTGCAGTTCTCCTCTGTCAGACTTCCTACTTCCAATTGCAAAGATCTGGACACCCATTTGTTTGAGAGCCGAGGCTGGTTCGTTGACTCTGTCAAAAGATCTTCCACCACTTAGCAGTACCAGAACCTGTGGAACTCCTTCCTGGCGCCTGCTTCCGGCAGAGGCTGTGAAGACATTATCCCTCAAGTACTGGAGTGCTGCTCCAGTGTTGAGGGGTGTGCCTCCTCTGTGTTTCAGACTCCTGACCGAATCCACAATATCTTCTTTAGTGGCGTACGTGTTCAGATAGAAATCGACCTCTGAATCTCTGCTGTACTGGACCACTGAGACACGGTCTTTGTTTTGCCCCACATTGAGTTTCTCTACAGTTCTCTCAACAAAATCACGCATGGCAGGGAAGCCTCTCATTGTGTCATCAGAACCATCCAGAAGGAACACAATATCCTTTTTGATAGTGTCAACTGAGAAAACACAGGGAGACAAAAAATAAAAAGCTTTGCAAAGACTATGCTGGTGGACTATTTTTTGAAAGACCTATCACTGCCTACTTCAGTTTAGGAAAGGAGACCACAACTTCTCTTTAAACACACAGTTCTGTGTGTCAAATATCTTTCATTTAGTGTAAGTTAAACTAGTCAGGTTACTTTTCAGGACAGATAGGGGCTGTGCATGTCAACATTTTTTTCAAAGACCTAGCACTGCCTACTTCAGTTTAGGAAAGGAAACCACTACTTCTATTTAAGCACACATGTTGAACTAAACAAGTATCACACTGAAGTGCTTTCATTTAGTGTAAGTTAAACTAGTCAGGTTGCTTTTCAGGCCAGCAAGGGGCTATGCTCGTCAACATACCAGGTACAGTTGGTGATTCTGGTGTGACGTCAGTAACCACAGCCTCCATGGAGGACTGAAGTTGCTGCTGGACAGTGGGAAGATCAGTGAATTCAGACACGAAAAGAGCATTACTGGGATCGTGGGATATTGTCTGCAGTTCTCCTCTGTCAGACCTCCTGCTTCCAATTGCAAAGATCTGGACACCCATTTGTTTGAGAGCAGAGGCTGGTTCATTAACTCTGTCAAAAGATCTTCCACCACTTAGCAGTACCAGAACCTGTGGAACTCCTCCCTGGCGCCTGCTTCCGGCAGAGGCTGTGAAGACATTATCCCTCAAGTACTGGAGTGCTGCTCCAGTGTTGAGGGGTCTTCCACCTTTGTGACTCAATCCTCTGACAGTGTCAAGGATCTCGCCTTTTGTTGTGTACGTGTTCAGATAGAACTGGACAGCTGGATCTCTGCTGTACTGAACCACTGAGACACGGTCTTTGTTGTCATCCACACTGAGTGTCTCTACTGCTCTTTGGACAAAGTCTCGCATAGCTCGGAATGCACTTCTAGTGTCTTCAGATCCATCCAACAAGAACACAACATCCTTTCCAGTTGGTTTCCTCTCCACTAGGGAACATAAAATGAGACATACTTAGGTTCATGCGTCTAGCGTGTCCCATGTGAAAGTCATGATGAAAACTAAGCTCAAAGTTTACACCTTGATCTATTCATGCTGGCACACCTGATTTGTCAAAGTAGCAGTGGCTGACCTCAACTTAGTAAAGTACACATTGACAGTTCAATTTTAGTACTATCATGATCGTAGCATGCAAAAATCTGTCACTGTCTTACCAGTTACTGTTGGTGTCATGGGCGTGGCCCTCACCAGCACTGTACTCATTACAGAAGAGAGCTGTTCTTGGACTGTGGGGAGGGCTGTGAAGTTAGACACTGACAGAGCATAAGCAGGGTTGTACGATATCTTCTGCAGCTCATTAATGTCAGAGCTGCTTGTTCCAATGCCAATTACAGAAATACCCTGCTGATTGAGGGCAGAAGCCGGGGCATCTACATTGTCAAAAGACTTTCCGCCATTTAGCAAGATCAACAGCTGTGGAACACCTTGGAGCAGTCTACTCCCCGAGGAGTGCGTAAAGACATTGTCCCTGACATATTGGAGGGCTGCTCCAGTGTTGAGGGGTGTGCCTCCTCTGTGTTTCAGCCCTCTGACCGAATCCACAATATCCTCTTTTGTGGCGTATGTGTTCAGATAGAAATTGACCTCTGCATCTCTGCTGTACTGGACCACAGAGACACGGTCTTTGTTTTGTCCCACATTCAGTTTCTCCACAACTCTCTCAACAAAATCACGCATGGCAGGGAAGCCTCTCATTGTGCCATCAGAACCATCCAGAAGGAACACAATATCCTTTTTGGCAGTGTCAACTGAGAAAACACAGGAAGACAAAAAATAAAAAGCTTTGCAACAACTACGCTGGCTGACTATTTTTTTCAAAGACCTAGCACTGCCTACTTCAGTTTAGGAAAGGAGACCATTACTTCTATTTAAGCACACATGTGAAACTAAACAAGTATCACACTAAATTGCTTTCATTTAGTGTAAGTTAAACTAGTCATGTTGCTTTTCAGGCCAGCAAGGGGCTATGCTCATCAACATACCATGTACAGTTGGTGATTCTGGCGTGATGTCAGTAACCACAGCCTCCATGGAGGACTGAAGTTGCTGCTGGACAGCGGGAAGATCAGTGAATTCAGACACGAAAAGAGCATTACTGGGATCGTGGGATATTGTCTGCAGTTCTCCTCTGTCAGACCTCCTGCTTCCAATTGCAAAGATCTGGACACCCATTTGTTTGAGAGCAGAGGCTGGTTCATTAACTCTGTCAAAAGATCTTCTACCACTTAGCAGTACCAGAACCTGTGGAACTCCTCCCTGGCGCCTGCTTCCGGCAGAGGCTGTGAAGACATTATCCCTCAAGTACTGGAGTGCTGCTCCAGTGTTGAGGGGTGTGCCTCCTCTGTGTTTCAGCCCTCTGACCGAATCCACAATATCCTCTTTTGTGGCGTATGTGTTCAGATAGAAATTGACCTCTGCATCTCTGCTGTACTGGACCACAGAGACACGGTCTTTGTTTTGTCCCACATTCAGTTTCTCCACAACTCTCTCAACAAAATCACGCATGGCAGGGAAGCCTCTCATTGTGCCATCAGAACCATCCAGAAGGAACACAATATCCTTTTTGGCAAAGTCAACTGAGAAAACACAGGAAGACAAAAAATAAAAAGCTTTGCAACAACTACGCTGGCTGACTATTTTTTCAAAGACCTAGCACTGCCTACTTCAGTTTAGGAAAGGAGACCACTACTTCTATTTAAGCACATATGTTGAACTAAACAAGTATCACACTGAAGTGCTTTCATTTAGTGTAAGTTAAACTAGTCAGGTTGCTTTTCAGGCCAGCAAGGGGCTATGCTCATCAACATACCAGGTACAGTTGGTGATTCTGGCGTGACATCAGTAACCACAGCCTCCATGGAGGACTGAAGTTGCTGCTGGACAGTGGGAAGATCAGTGAATTCAGACACGAAAAGAGCATTACTGGGATCGTGGGATATTGTCTGCAGTTCTCCTCTGTCAGACCTCCTGCTTCCAATTGCAAAGATCTGGACACCCATTTGTTTGAGAGCAGAGGCTGGTTCATTAACTCTGTCAAAAGATCTTCCACCACTTAGCAGTACCAGAACCTGTGGAATTCCTTCCTGGCGCCTGCTTCCGGCAGAGGCTGTGAAGACATTATCCCTCAAGTACTGGAGTGCTGCTCCAGTGTTGAGGGGTCTTCCACCTTTATGACTCAAACCTCTGACAGTGTCAAGGATCTCGCCTTTTGTTGTGTACGTGTTCAGATAGAACTGGACAGCTGGATCTCTGCTGTACTGAACCACCGAGACGCGGTCTTTCTTGTCATCCACACTGAGTGTCTCTACTACTTCTTGGACAAAGTCTCGCATAGCTCGGAATGCACTACTAGTGTCATCAGATCCATCCAGCAAAAACACAACATCCTTTCCAGCTGGTTTTCTCTCCACTAGGAAACATAAAATGAGACATACTTAAGTTTGTGCTCCACACATTTCCCATGTAAAAGTCATGATGAAAGCTAAGCTTAAACTTTACAACTTGATCAATTCATGCTGGCACACCTGATTTGTCAAAGTAGCAATGGCTGACCTCAACTTAGTAAAGTGTGCATTGACAGTTCAATTTCAGTACTATCATGATCGTAGTATGCAAAAATCTGTCATTGTCTTACCAGTTACTGTTGGTGTCATGGGCGTAGCCCTCACCAGCACTCTACCCATTACAGAAGAGAGCTGTTCTTGTATGGTAGGAAGGTCGGTGAATTCAGACACAAATAGAGCATTACTGGGATCATGGGATATTGTCTGCAGTTCTCCTCTGTCAGACTTCCTACTTCCAATTGCAAAGATCTGGACACCCATTTGTTTGAGAGCCGAGGCTGGTTCGTTGACTCTGTCAAAAGATCTTCCACCACTTAGCAGTACCAGAACCTGTGGAACTCCTTCCTGGCGCCTGCTTCCGGCAGAGGCTGTGAAGACATTATCCCTCAAGTACTGGAGTGCTGCTCCAGTGTTGAGGGGTGTGCCTCCTCTGTGTTTCAGACTCCTGACCGAATCCACAATATCTTCTTTAGTGGCGTACGTGTTCAGATAGAAATCGACCTCTGAATCTCTGCTGTACTGGACCACTGAGACACGGTCTTTGTTTTGCCCCACATTGAGTTTCTCTACAGTTCTCTCAACAAAATCACGCATGGCAGGGAAGCCTCTCATTGTGTCATCAGAACCATCCAGAAGGAACACAATATCCTTTTTGATAGTGTCAACTGAGAAAACACAGGGAGACAAAAAATAAAAAGCTTTGCAAAGACTATGCTGGTGGACTATTTTTTGAAAGACCTATCACTGCCTACTTCAGTTTAGGAAAGGAGACCACAACTTCTCTTTAAACACACAGTTCTGTGTGTCAAATATCTTTCATTTAGTGTAAGTTAAACTAGTCAGGTTACTTTTCAGGACAGATAGGGGCTGTGCATGTCAACATTTTTTTCAAAGACCTAGCACTGCCTACTTCAGTTTAGGAAAGGAAACCACTACTTCTATTTAAGCACACATGTTGAACTAAACAAGTATCACACTGAAGTGCTTTCATTTAGTGTAAGTTAAACTAGTCAGGTTGCTTTTCAGGCCAGCAAGGGGCTATGCTCGTCAACATACCAGGTACAGTTGGTGATTCTGGTGTGACGTCAGTAACCACAGCCTCCATGGAGGACTGAAGTTGCTGCTGGACAGTGGGAAGATCAGTGAATTCAGACACGAAAAGAGCATTACTGGGATCGTGGGATATTGTCTGCAGTTCTCCTCTGTCAGACCTCCTGCTTCCAATTGCAAAGATCTGGACACCCATTTGTTTGAGAGCAGAGGCTGGTTCATTAACTCTGTCAAAAGATCTTCCACCACTTAGCAGTACCAGAACCTGTGGAACTCCTCCCTGGCGCCTGCTTCCGGCAGAGGCTGTGAAGACATTATCCCTCAAGTACTGGAGTGCTGCTCCAGTGTTGAGGGGTCTTCCACCTTTGTGACTCAATCCTCTGACAGTGTCAAGGATCTCGCCTTTTGTTGTGTACGTGTTCAGATAGAACTGGACAGCTGGATCTCTGCTGTACTGAACCACTGAGACACGGTCTTTGTTGTCATCCACACTGAGTGTCTCTACTGCTCTTTGGACAAAGTCTCGCATAGCTCGGAATGCACTTCTAGTGTCTTCAGATCCATCCAACAAGAACACAACATCCTTTCCAGTTGGTTTCCTCTCCACTAGGGAACATAAAATGAGACATACTTAGGTTCATGCGTCTAGCGTGTCCCATGTGAAAGTCATGATGAAAACTAAGCTCAAAGTTTACACCTTGATCTATTCATGCTGGCACACCTGATTTGTCAAAGTAGCAGTGGCTGACCTCAACTTAGTAAAGTACACATTGACAGTTCAATTTTAGTACTATCATGATCGTAGCATGCAAAAATCTGTCACTGTCTTACCAGTTACTGTTGGTGTCATGGGCGTGGCCCTCACCAGCACTGTACTCATTACAGAAGAGAGCTGTTCTTGGACTGTGGGGAGGGCTGTGAAGTTAGACACTGACAGAGCATAAGCAGGGTTGTACGATATCTTCTGCAGCTCATTAATGTCAGAGCTGCTTGTTCCAATGCCAATTACAGAAATACCCTGCTGATTGAGGGCAGAAGCCGGGGCATCTACATTGTCAAAAGACTTTCCGCCATTTAGCAAGATCAACAGCTGTGGAACACCTTGGAGCAGTCTACTCCCCGAGGAGTGCGTAAAGACATTGTCCCTGACATATTGGAGGGCTGCTCCAGTGTTGAGGGGTGTGCCTCCTCTGTGTTTCAGCCCTCTGACGGAATCCACAATATCCTCTTTTGTGGCGTATGTGTTCAGATAGAAATTGACCTCTGCATCTCTGCTGTACTGGACCACAGAGACACGGTCTTTGTTTTGTCCCACATTCAGTTTCTCCACAACTCTCTCAACAAAATCACGCATGGCAGGGAAGCCTCTCATTGTGCCATCAGAACCATCCAGAAGGAACACAATATCCTTTTTGGCAGTGTCAACTGAGAAAACACAGGAAGACAAAAAATAAAAAGCTTTGCAACAACTACGCTGGCTGACTATTTTTTTCAAAGACCTAGCACTGCCTACTTCAGTTTAGGAAAGGAGACCATTACTTCTATTTAAGCACACATGTGAAACTAAACAAGTATCACACTAAATTGCTTTCATTTAGTGTAAGTTAAACTAGTCATGTTGCTTTTCAGGCCAGCAAGGGGCTATGCTCATCAACATACCATGTACAGTTGGTGATTCTGGCGTGATGTCAGTAACCACAGCCTCCATGGAGGACTGAAGTTGCTGCTGGACAGCGGGAAGATCAGTGAATTCAGACACGAAAAGAGCATTACTGGGATCGTGGGATATTGTCTGCAGTTCTCCTCTGTCAGACCTCCTGCTTCCAATTGCAAAGATCTGGACACCCATTTGTTTGAGAGCAGAGGCTGGTTCATTAACTCTGTCAAAAGATCTTCCACCACTTAGCAGTACCAGAACCTGTGGAACTCCTCCCTGGCGCCTGCTTCCGGCAGAGGCTGTGAAGACATTATCCCTCAAGTACTGGAGTGCTGCTCCAGTGTTGAGGGGTGTGCCTCCTCTGTGTTTCAGCCCTCTGACCGAATCCACAATATCCTCTTTTGTGGCGTATGTGTTCAGATAGAAATTGACCTCTGCATCTCTGCTGTACTGGACCACAGAGACACGGTCTTTGTTTTGTCCCACATTCAGTTTCTCCACAACTCTCTCAACAAAATCACGCATGGCAGGGAAGCCTCTCATTGTGCCATCAGAACCATCCAGAAGGAACACAATATCCTTTTTGGCAAAGTCAACTGAGAAAACACAGGAAGACAAAAAATAAAAAGCTTTGCAACAACTACGCTGGCTGACTATTTTTTCAAAGACCTAGCACTGCCTACTTCAGTTTAGGAAAGGAGACCACTACTTCTATTTAAGCACATATGTTGAACTAAACAAGTATCACACTGAAGTGCTTTCATTTAGTGTAAGTTAAACTAGTCAGGTTGCTTTTCAGGCCAGCAAGGGGCTATGCTCATCAACATACCAGGTACAGTTGGTGATTCTGGCGTGACGTCAGTAACCACAGCCTCCATGGAGGACTGAAGTTGCTGCTGGACAGTGGGAAGATCAGTGAATTCAGACACGAAAAGAGCATTACTGGGATCGTGGGATATTGTCTGCAGTTCTCCTCTGTCAGACCTCCTGCTTCCAATTGCAAAGATCTGGACACCCATTTGTTTGAGAGCAGAGGCTGGTTCATTAACTCTGTCAAAAGATCTTCCACCACTTAGCAGTACCAGAACCTGTGGAATTCCTTCCTGGCGCCTGCTTCCGGCAGAGGCTGTGAAGACATTATCCCTCAAGTACTGGAGTGCTGCTCCAGTGTTGAGGGGTCTTCCACCTTTATGACTCAAACCTCTGACAGTGTCAAGGATCTCGCCTTTTGTTGTGTACGTGTTCAGATAGAACTGGACAGCTGGATCTCTGCTGTACTGAACCACCGAGACGCGGTCTTTCTTGTCATCCACACTGAGTGTCTCTACTACTTCTTGGACAAAGTCTCGCATAGCTCGGAATGCACTACTAGTGTCATCAGATCCATCCAGCAAAAACACAACATCCTTTCCAGCTGGTTTTCTCTCCACTAGGAAACATAAAATGAGACATACTTAAGTTTGTGCTCCACACATTTCCCATGTAAAAGTCATGATGAAAGCTAAGCTTAAACTTTACAACTTGATCAATTCATGCTGGCACACCTGATTTGTCAAAGTAGCAATGGCTGACCTCAACTTAGTAAAGTGTGCATTGACAGTTCAATTTCAGTACTATCATGATCGTAGTATGCAAAAATCTGTCATTGTCTTACCAGTTACTGTTGGTGTCATGGGCGTAGCCCTCACCAGCACTCTACCCATTACAGAAGAGAGCTGTTCTTGTATGGTAGGAAGGTCGGTGAATTCAGACACAAATAGAGCATTACTGGGATCATGGGATATTGTCTGCAGTTCTCCTCTGTCAGACTTCCTACTTCCAATTGCAAAGATCTGGACACCCATTTGTTTGAGAGCCGAGGCTGGTTCGTTGACTCTGTCAAAAGATCTTCCACCACTTAGCAGTACCAGAACCTGTGGAACTCCTTCCTGGCGCCTGCTTCCGGCAGAGGCTGTGAAGACATTATCCCTCAAGTACTGGAGTGCTGCTCCAGTGTTGAGGGGTGTGCCTCCTCTGTGTTTCAGACTCCTGACCGAATCCACAATATCTTCTTTAGTGGCGTACGTGTTCAGATAGAAATCGACCTCTGAATCTCTGCTGTACTGGACCACTGAGACACGGTCTTTGTTTTGCCCCACATTGAGTTTCTCTACAGTTCTCTCAACAAAATCACGCATGGCAGGGAAGCCTCTCATTGTGTCATCAGAACCATCCAGAAGGAACACAATATCCTTTTTGATAGTGTCAACTGAGAAAACACAGGGAGACAAAAAATAAAAAGCTTTGCAAAGACTATGCTGGTGGACTATTTTTTGAAAGACCTATCACTGCCTACTTCAGTTTAGGAAAGGAGACCACAACTTCTCTTTAAACACACAGTTCTGTGTGTCAAATATCTTTCATTTAGTGTAAGTTAAACTAGTCAGGTTACTTTTCAGGACAGATAGGGGCTGTGCATGTCAACATTTTTTTCAAAGACCTAGCACTGCCTACTTCAGTTTAGGAAAGGAAACCACTACTTCTATTTAAGCACACATGTTGAACTAAACAAGTATCACACTGAAGTGCTTTCATTTAGTGTAAGTTAAACTAGTCAGGTTGCTTTTCAGGCCAGCAAGGGGCTATGCTCGTCAACATACCAGGTACAGTTGGTGATTCTGGTGTGACGTCAGTAACCACAGCCTCCATGGAGGACTGAAGTTGCTGCTGGACAGTGGGAAGATCAGTGAATTCAGACACGAAAAGAGCATTACTGGGATCGTGGGATATTGTCTGCAGTTCTCCTCTGTCAGACCTCCTGCTTCCAATTGCAAAGATCTGGACACCCATTTGTTTGAGAGCAGAGGCTGGTTCATTAACTCTGTCAAAAGATCTTCCACCACTTAGCAGTACCAGAACCTGTGGAACTCCTCCCTGGCGCCTGCTTCCAGCAGAGGCTGTGAAGACATTATCCCTCAAGTACTGGAGTGCTGCTCCAGTGTTGAGGGGTCTTCCGCCTTTGTGACTCAATCCTCTGACAGTGTCAAGGATCTCGCCTTTTGTTGTGTACGTGTTCAGATAGAACTGGACAGCTGGATCTCTGCTGTACTGAACCACTGAGACACGGTCTTTGTTGTCATCCACACTGAGTGTCTCTACTGCTCTTTGGACAAAGTCTCGCATAGCTCGGAATACACTTCTAGTGCCTTCAGATCCATCCAACAAGAACACAACATCCTTTCCAGTTGGTTTCCTCTCCACTAGGGAACATAAAATGAGACATACTTAGGTTCATGCGTCTAGCGTGTCCCATGTGAAAGTCATGATGAAAACTAAGCTCAAAGTTTACACCTTGATCTATTCATGCTGGCACACCTGATTTGTCAAAGTAGCAGTGGCTGACCTCAACTTAGTAAAGTACACATTGACAGTTCAATTTTAGTACTATCATGATCGTAGCATGCAAAAATCTGTCACTGTCTTACCAGTTACTGTTGGTGTCATGGGCGTGGCCCTCACCAGCACTGTACTCATTACAGAAGAGAGCTGTTCTTGGACTGTGGGGAGGGCTGTGAAGTTAGACACTGACAGAGCATAAGCAGGGTTGTACGATATCTTCTGCAGCTCATTAATGTCAGAGCTGCTTGTTCCAATGCCAATTACAGAAATACCCTGCTGATTGAGGGCAGAAGCCGGGGCATCTACATTGTCAAAAGACTTTCCGCCATTTAGCAAGATCAACAGCTGTGGAACACCTTGGAGCAGTCTACTCCCCGAGGAGTGCGTAAAGACATTGTCCCTGACATATTGGAGGGCTGCTCCAGTGTTGAGGGGTGTGCCTCCTCTGTGTTTCAGCCCTCTGACGGAATCCACAATATCCTCTTTTGTGGCGTATGTGTTCAGATAGAAATTGACCTCTGCATCTCTGCTGTACTGGACCACAGAGACACGGTCTTTGTTTTGTCCCACATTCAGTTTCTCCACAACTCTCTCAACAAAATCACGCATGGCAGGGAAGCCTCTCATTGTGCCATCAGAACCATCCAGAAGGAACACAATATCCTTTTTGGCAGTGTCAACTGAGAAAACACAGGAAGACAAAAAATAAAAAGCTTTGCAACAACTACGCTGGCTGACGATTTTTTTCAAAGACCTAGCACTGCCTACTTCAGTTTAGGAAAGGAAACCACTACTTCTATATATTTAAGCACACATGTGGAACTAAACAAGTATCGCACTAAAGTGCTTTCATTTAGTGTAAGTTAAACTAGCAGGTTGCTTTTCAGGCCAGCAAGGGGCTATGCTCGTCAACATACCAGGTACAGTTGGTGATTCTGGCGTGACGTCAGTAACCACAGCCTCCATGGAGGACTGAAGTTGCTGCTGGACAGTGGGAAGATCAGTGAATTCAGACACGAAAAGAGCATTACTGGGATCGTGGGATATTGTCTGCAGTTCTCCTCTGTCAGACCTCCTGCTTCCAATTGCAAAGATCTGGACACCCATTTGTTTGAGAGCAGAGGCTGGTTCATTAACTCTGTCAAAAGATCTTCCACCACTTAGCAGTACCAGAACCTGTGGAACTCCTTCCTGGCGCCTGCTTCCGGCAGAGGCTGTGAAGACATTATCCCTCAAGTACTGGAGTGCTGCTCCAGTGTTGAGGGGTCTTCCGCCTTTGTGACTCAATCCTCTGACAGTGTCAAGGATCTCGCCTTTTGTTGTGTACGTGTTCAGATAGAACTGGACAGCTGGATCTCTGCTGTACTGAACCACTGAGACACGGTCTTTGTTGTCATCCACACTGAGTGTCTCTACTGCTCTTTGGACAAAGTCTCGCATAGCTCGGAATGCACTTCTAGTGTCTTCAGATCCATCCAACAAGAACACAACATCCTTTCCAGTTGGTTTCCTCTCCACTAGGGAACATAAAATGAGACATACTTAGGTTCATGCGTCTAGCGTGTCCCATGTGAAAGTCATGATGAAAACTAAGCTCAAAGTTTACACCTTGATCTATTCATGCTGGCACACCTGATTTGTCAAAGTAGCAGTGGCTGACCTCAACTTAGTAAAGTACACATTGACAGTTCAATTTTAGTACTATCATGATCGTAGCATGCAAAAATCTGTCACTGTCTTACCAGTTACTGTTGGTGTCATGGGCGTGGCCCTCACCAGCACTGTACTCATTACAGAAGAGAGCTGTTCTTGAACTGTGGGGAGGGCTGTGAAGTTAGACACTGACAGAGCATAAGCAGGGTTGTACGATATCTTCTGCAGCTCATTAATGTCAGAGCTGCTTGTTCCAATGCCAATTACAGAAATACCCTGCTGATTGAGGGCAGAAGCCGGGGCATCTACATTGTCAAAAGACTTTCCGCCATTTAGCAAGATCAACAGCTGTGGAACACCTTGGAGCAGTCTACTCCCCGAGGAGTGCGTAAAGACATTGTCCCTGACATATTGGAGGGCTGCTCCAGTGTTGAGGGGTGTGCCTCCTCTGTGTTTCAGCCCTCTGACGGAATCCACAATATCCTCTTTTGTGGCGTATGTGTTCAGATAGAAATTGACCTCTGCATCTCTGCTGTACTGGACCACAGAGACACGGTCTTTGTTTTGTCCCACATTCAGTTTCTCCACAACTCTCTCAACAAAATCACGCATGGCAGGGAAGCCTCTCATTGTGCCATCAGAACCATCCAGAAGGAACACAATATCCTTTTTGGCAGTGTCAACTGAGAAAACACAGGAAGACAAAAAATAAAAAGCTTTGCAACAACTACGCTGGCTGATGATTTTTTTCAAAGACCTAGCACTGCCTACTTCAGTTTAGGAAAGGAAACCACTACTTCTATATATTTAAGCACACATGTGGAACTAAACAAGTATCGCACTAAAGTGCTTTCATTTAGTGTAAGTTAAACTAGCAGGTTGCTTTTCAGGCCAGCAAGGGGCTATGCTCGTCAACATACCAGGTACAGTTGGTGATTCTGGCGTGACGTCAGTAACCACAGCCTCCATGGAGGACTGAAGTTGCTGCTGGACAGTGGGAAGATCAGTGAATTCAGACACGAAAAGAGCATTACTGGGATCGTGGGATATTGTCTGCAGTTCTCCTCTGTCAGACCTCCTGCTTCCAATTGCAAAGATCTGGACACCCATTTGTTTGAGAGCAGAGGCTGGTTCATTAACTCTGTCAAAAGATCTTCCACCACTTAGCAGTACCAGAACCTGTGGAACTCCTTCCTGGCGCCTGCTTCCGGCAGAGGCTGTGAAGACATTATCCCTCAAGTACTGGAGTGCTGCTCCAGTGTTGAGGGGTCTTCCACCTTTGTGACTCAATCCTCTGACAGTGTCAAGGATCTCGCCTTTTGTTGTGTACGTGTTCAGATAGAACTGGACAGCTGGATCTCTGCTGTACTGAACCACTGAGACACGGTCTTTGTTATCATCCACACTGAGTGTCTCTACTGCTCTTTGGACAAAGTCTCGCATAGCTCGGAATGCACTTCTAGTGCCTTCAGATCCATCCAACAAGAACACAACATCCTTTCCAGTTGGTTTCCTCTCCACTAGGGAACATAAAATGAGACATACTTAGGATCATGCGTCTAGCGTTTCCCATGTGAAAGTCATGATGAAAACTAAGCTCAAAGTTTACAACTTGATCTATTCATGCTGGCACATCTGATTTGTCAAAGTAGCAGTGGCTGACCTCAACTTAGTAAAGTACACATTGACAGTTCAATTTTAGTACTATCATGATCGTAGCATGCAAAAATCTGTCACTGTCTTACCAGTTACTGTTGGCGTCATGGGCGTGGCCCTCACCAGCACTGTACTCATTACAGAAGAGAGCTGTTCTTGGACTGTGGGGAGGGCTGTGAAGTTAGACACTGACAGAGCATAAGCAGGGTTGTACGATATCTTCTGCAGCTCATTAATGTCAGAGCTGCTTGTTCCAATGCCAATTACAGAAATACCCTGCTGATTGAGGGCAGAAGCCGGGGCATCTACATTGTCAAAAGACTTTCCGCCATTTAGCAAGATCAACAGCTGTGGAACACCTTGGAGCAGTCTACTCCCCGAGGAGTGCGTAAAGACATTGTCCCTGACATATTGGAGGGCTGCTCCAGTGTTGAGGGGTGTGCCTCCTCTGTGTTTCAGCCCTCTGACCGAATCCACAATATCCTCTTTTGTGGCGTATGTGTTCAGATAGAAATTGACCTCTGCATCTCTGCTGTACTGGACCACAGAGACACGGTCTTTGTTTTGTCCCACATTCAGTTTCTCCACAACTCTCTCAACAAAATCACGCATGGCAGGGAAGCCTCTCATTGTGCCATCAGAACCATCCAGAAGGAACACAATATCCTTTTTGGCAGTGTCAACTGAGAAAACACAGGAAGACAAAAAATAAAAAGCTTTGCAACAACTACGCTGGCTGACGATTTTTTTCAAAGACCTAGCACTGCCTACTTCAGTTTAGGAAAGGAAACCACTACTTCTATATATTTAAGCACACATGTGGAACTAAACAAGTATCACACTAAAGTGCTTTCATTTAGTGTAAGTTAAACTAGCAGGTTGCTTTTCAGTCCAGCAAGGGGCTATACTCGTCAACATACCAGGTACAGTTGGTGATTCTGGCGTGACGTCAGCAACCACAGCCTCCATGGAGGACTGAAGTTGCTGCTGGACAGTGGGAAGATCAGTGAATTCAGACACGAAAAGAGCATTACTGGGATCGTGGGATATCGTCTGCAGTTCTCCTCTGTCAGACCTCCTGCTTCCAATTGCAAAGATCTGGACACCCATTTGTTTGAGAGCAGAGGCTGGTTCATTAACTCTGTCAAAAGATCTTCCACCACTTAGCAGTACCAGAACCTGTGGAACTCCTTCCTGGCGCCTGCTTCCGGCAGAGGCTGTGAAGACATTATCCCTCAAGTACTGGAGTGCTGCTCCAGTCTTGAGGGGTGTGCCTCCTCTGTGTTTCAGCCCTCTGACCGAATCCACAATATCCTCTTTTGTGGCGTATGTGTTCAGATAGAAATTGACCTCTGCATCTCTGGTGTACTGGACCACAGAGACGCGGTCTTTGTTTTGTCCCACATTCAGTTTCTCCACAACTCTCTCAACAAAATCACGCATGGCAGGGAAGCCTCTCATTGTGCCATCAGAACCATCCAGAAGGAACACAATATCCTTTTTGGCAGTGTCAACTGAGAAAACACAGGAAGACAAAAAATAAAAAGCTTTGCAACAACTACGCTGGCTGACTATTTTTTTCAAAGACCTAGCACTGCCTACTTCAGTTTAGGAAAGGAGACCACTACTTCTATTTAAGCACATATGTTGAACTAAACAAGTATCACACTGAAGTGCTTTCATTTAGTGTAAGTTAAACTAGTCAGGTTGCTTTTCAGGCCAGCAAGGGGCTATGCTCATCAACATACCAGGTACAGTTGGTGATTCTGGCGTGACGTCAGTAACCACAGCCTCCATGGAGGACTGAAGTTGCTGCTGGACAGTGGGAAGATCAGTGAATTCAGACACGAAAAGAGCATTACTGGGATCGTAGGATATTGTCTGCAGTTCTCCTCTGTCAGACCTCCTGCTTCCAATTGCAAAGATCTGGAAACCCATTTGTTTGAGAGCAGAGGCTGGTTCATTAACTCTGTCAAAAGATCTTCCACCACTTAGCAGTACCAGAACCTGTGGAATTCCTTCCTGGCGCCTGCTTCCGGCAGAGGCTGTGAAGACATTATCCCTCAAGTACTGGAGTGCTGCTCCAGTGTTGAGGGGTCTTCCACCTTTATGACTCAAACCTCTGACAGTGTCAAGGATCTCGCCTTTTGTTGTGTACGTGTTCAGATAGAACTGGACAGCTGGATCTCTGCTGTACTGAACCACCGAGACGCGGTCTTTCTTGTCATCCACACTGAGTGTCTCTACTACTTCTTGGACAAAGTCTCGCATAGCTCGGAATGCACTACTAGTGTCATCAGATCCATCCAGCAAAAACACAACATCCTTTCCAGCTGGTTTTCTCTCCACTAGGAAACATAAAATGAGACATACTTAAGTTTGTGCTCCACACATTTCCCATGTAAAAGTCATGATGAAAGCTAAGCTTAAACTTTACAACTTGATCAATTCATGCTGGCACACCTGATTTGTCAAAGTAGCAATGGCTGACCTCAACTTAGTAAAGTGTGCATTGACAGTTCAATTTCAGTACTATCATGATCGTAGTATGCAAAAATCTGTCATTGTCTTACCAGTTACTGTTGGTGTTATGGGCGTAGCCCTCACCAGCACTCTACCCATTACAGAAGAGAGCTGTTCTTGTATGGTAGGAAGGTCAGTGAATTCAGACACAAATAGAGCATTACTGGGATCATGGGATATTGTCTGCAGTTCTCCTCTGTCAGACTTCCTACTTCCAATTGCAAAGATCTGGACACCCATTTGTTTGAGAGCCGAGGCTGGTTCGTTGACTCTGTCAAAAGATCTTCCACCACTTAGCAGTACCAGAACCTGTGGAACTCCTTCCTGGCGCCTGCTTCCGGCAGAGGCTGTGAAGACATTATCCCTCAAGTACTGGAGTGCTGCTCCAGTGTTGAGGGGTGTGCCTCCTCTGTGTTTCAGACTCCTGACCGAATCCACAATATCTTCTTTAGTGGCGTACGTGTTCAGATAGAAATCGACCTCTGAATCTCTGCTGTACTGGACCACTGAGACACGGTCTTTGTTTTGCCCCACATTGAGTTTCTCTACAGTTCTCTCAACAAAATCACGCATGGCAGGGAAGCCTCTCATTGTGTCATCAGAACCATCCAGAAGGAACACAATATCCTTTTTGATAGTGTCAACTGAGAAAACACAGGGAGACAAAAAATAAAAAGCTTTGCAAAGACTATGCTGGTGGACTATTTTTTGAAAGACCTATCACTGCCTACTTCAGTTTAGGAAAGGAGACCACAACTTCTCTTTAAACACACAGTTCTGTGTGTCAAATATCTTTCATTTAGTGTAAGTTAAACTAGTCAGGTTACTTTTCAGGACAGATAGGGGCTGTGCATGTCAACATTTTTTTTCAAAGACCTAGCACTGCCTACTTCAGTTTAGGAAAGGAGACCACTACTTCTATTTAAGCACACATGTTGAACTAAACAAGTATCACACTGAAGTGCTTTCATTTAGTGTAAGTTAAACTAGTCAGGTTGCTTTTCAGGCCAGCAAGGGGCTATGCTCGTCAACATACCAGGTACAGTTGGTGATTCTGGTGTGACGTCAGTAACCACAGCCTCCATGGAGGACTGAAGTTGCTGCTGGACAGTGGGAAGATCAGTGAATTCAGACACGAAAAGAGCATTACTGGGATCGTGGGATATTGTCTGCAGTTCTCCTCTGTCAGACCTCCTGCTTCCAATTGCAAAGATCTGGACACCCATTTGTTTGAGAGCAGAGGCTGGGTCATTAACTCTGTCAAAAGATCTTCCACCACTTAGCAGTACCAGAACCTGTGGAACTCCTCCCTGGCGCCTGCTTCCGGCAGAGGCTGTGAAGACATTATCCCTCAAGTACTGGAGTGCTGCTCCAGTGTTGAGGGGTCTTCCGCCTTTGTGACTCAATCCTCTGACAGTGTCAAGGATCTCGCCTTTTGTTGTGTACGTGTTCAGATAGAACTGGACAGCTGGATCTCTGCTGTACTGAACCACTGAGACACGGTCTTTGTTGTCATCCACACTGAGTGTCTCTACTGCTCTTTGGACAAAGTCTCGCATAGCTCGGAATGCACTTCTAGTGTCTTCAGATCCATCCAACAAGAACACAACATCCTTTCCAGTTGGTTTCCTCTCCACTAGGGAACATAAAATGAGACATACTTAGGTTCATGCGTCTAGCGTGTCCCATGTGAAAGTCATGATGAAAACTAAGCTCAAAGTTTACACCTTGATCTATTCATGCTGGCACACCTGATTTGTCAAAGTAGCAGTGGCTGACCTCAACTTAGTAAAGTACACATTGACAGTTCAATTTTAGTACTATCATGATCGTAGCATGCAAAAATCTGTCACTGTCTTACCAGTTACTGTTGGTGTCATGGGCGTGGCCCTCACCAGCACTGTACTCATTACAGAAGAGAGCTGTTCTTGGACTGTGGGGAGGGCTGTGAAGTTAGACACTGACAGAGCATAAGCAGGGTTGTACGATATCTTCTGCAGCTCATTAATGTCAGAGCTGCTTGTTCCAATGCCAATTACAGAAATACCCTGCTGATTGAGGGCAGAAGCCGGGGCATCTACATTGTCAAAAGACTTTCCGCCATTTAGCAAGATCAACAGCTGTGGAACACCTTGGAGCAGTCTACTCCCCGAGGAGTGCGTAAAGACATTGTCCCTGACATATTGGAGGGCTGCTCCAGTGTTGAGGGGTGTGCCTCCTCTGTGTTTCAGCCCTCTGACCGAATCCACAATATCCTCTTTTGTGGCGTATGTGTTCAGATAGAAATTGACCTCTGCATCTCTGCTGTACTGGACCACAGAGACACGGTCTTTGTTTTGTCCCACATTCAGTTTCTCCACAACTCTCTCAACAAAATCACGCATGGCAGGGAAGCCTCTCATTGTGCCATCAGAACCATCCAGAAGGAACACAATATCCTTTTTGGCAAAGTCAACTGAGAAAACACAGGAAGACAAAAAATAAAAAGCTTTGCAACAACTACGCTGGCTGACTATTTTTTCAAAGACCTAGCACTGCCTACTTCAGTTTAGGAAAGGAGACCACTACTTCTATTTAAGCACACATGTTGAACTAAACAAGTATCACACTGAAGTGCTTTCATTTAGTGTAAGTTAAACTAGTCAGGTTGCTTTTCAGGCCAGCAAGGGGCTATGCTCGTCAACATACCAGGTACAGTTGGTGATTCTGGTGTGACGTCAGTAACCACAGCCTCCATGGAGGACTGAAGTTGCTGCTGGACAGTGGGAAGATCAGTGAATTCAGACACGAAAAGAGCATTACTGGGATCGTGGGATATTGTCTGCAGTTCTCCTCTGTCAGACCTCCTGCTTCCAATTGCAAAGATCTGGACACCCATTTGTTTGAGAGCAGAGGCTGGTTCATTAACTCTGTCAAAAGATCTTCCACCACTTAGCAGTACCAGAACCTGTGGAACTCCTTCCTGGCGCCTGCTTCCGGCAGAGGCTGTGAAGACATTATCCCTCAAGTACTGGAGTGCTGCTCCAGTCTTGAGGGGTGTGCCTCCTCTGTGTTTCAGCCCTCTGACCGAATCCACAATATCCTCTTTTGTGGCGTATGTGTTCAGATAGAAATTGACCTCTGCATCTCTGCTGTACTGGACCACAGAGACACGGTCTTTGTTTTGTCCCACATTCAGTTTCTCCACAACTCTCTCAACAAAATCACGCATGGCAGGGAAGCCTCTCATTGTGTCATCAGAACCATCCAGAAGGAACACAATATCCTTTTTGGCAGTGTCAACTGAGAAAACACAGGAAGACAAAAAATAAAAAGCTTTGCAACAACTACGCTGGTGGACTATTTTTTTCAAAGACCTAGCACTGCCTACTTCAGTTTAGGAAAGGAGACCATTACTTCTATTTAAGCACACATGTGAAACTAAACAAGTATCACACTAAATTGCTTTCATTTAGTGTAAGTTAAACTAGTCAGGTTGCTTTTCAGGCCAGCAAGGGGCTATGCTCATCAACATACCATGTACAGTTGGTGATTCTGGCGTGATGTCAGTAACCACAGCCTCCATGGAGGACTGAAGTTGCTGCTGGACAGCGGGAAGATCAGTGAATTCAGAAACGAAAAGAGCATTACTGGGATCGTGGGATATTGTCTGCAGTTCTCCTCTGTCAGACCTCCTGCTTCCAATTGCAAAGATCTGGACACCCATTTGTTTGAGAGCAGAGGCTGGGTCATTAACTCTGTCAAAAGATCTTCCACCACTTAGCAGTACCAGAACCTGTGGAACTCCTCCCTGGCGCCTGCTTCCGGCAGAGGCTGTGAAGACATTATCCCTCAAGTACTGGAGTGCTGCTCCAGTGTTGAGGGGTCTTCCGCCTTTGTGACTCAATCCTCTGACAGTGTCAAGGATCTCGCCTTTTGTTGTGTACGTGTTCAGATAGAACTGGACAGCTGGATCTCTGCTGTACTGAACCACTGAGACACGGTCTTTGTTGTTATCCACACTGAGTGTCTCTACTGCTCTTTGGACAAAGTCTCGCATAGCTCGGAATGCACTTCTAGTGTCTTCAGATCCATCCAACAAGAACACAACATCCTTTCCAGTTGGTTTCCTCTCCACTAGGGAACATAAAATGAGACATACTTAGGTTCATGCGTCTAGCGTGTCCCATGTGAAAGTCATGATGAAAACTAAGCTCAAAGTTTACAACTTGATCTATTCATGCTGGCACACCTGATTTGTCAAAGTAGCAGTGGCTGACCTCAACTTAGTAAAGTACACATTGACAGTTCAATTTTAGTACTATCATGATCGTAGCATGCAAAAATCTGTCACTGTCTTACCAGTTACTGTTGGTGTCATGGGCGTGGCCCTCACCAGCACTGTACTCATTACAGAAGAGAGCTGTTCTTGGACTGTGGGGAGGGCTGTGAAGTTAGACACTGACAGAGCATAAGCAGGGTTGTACGATATCTTCTGCAGCTCATTAATGTCAGAGCTGCTTGTTCCAATGCCAATTACAGAAATACCCTGCTGATTGAGGGCAGAAGCCGGGGCATCTACATTGTCAAAAGACTTTCCGCCATTTAGCAAGATCAACAGCTGTGGAACACCTTGGAGCAGTCTACTCCCCGAGGAGTGCGTAAAGACATTGTCCCTGACAAATTGGAGGGCTGCTCCAGTGTTGAGGGGTGTGCCTCCTCTGTGTTTCAGCCCTCTGACCGAATCCACAATATCCTCTTTTGTGGCGTATGTGTTCAGATAGAAATTGACCTCTGCATCTCTGCTGTACTGGACCACAGAGACACGGTCTTTGTTTTGTCCCACATTCAGTTTCTCCACAACTCTCTCAACAAAATCACGCATGGCAGGGAAGCCTCTCATTGTGCCATCAGAACCATCCAGAAGGAACACAATATCCTTTTTGGCAGTGTCAACTGAGAAAACACAGGAAGACAAAAAATAAAAAGCTTTGCAACAACTACGCTGGTGGACTATTTTTTTCAAAGACCTAGCACTGCCTACTTCAGTTTAGGAAAGGAGACCATTACTTCTATTTAAGCACACATGTGAAACTAAACAAGTATCACACTAAATTGCTTTCATTTAGTGTAAGTTAAACTAGTCAGGTTGCTTTTCAGGCCAGCAAGGGGCTATGCTCATCAACATACCATGTACAGTTGGTGATTCTGGCATGATGTCAGTAACCACAGCCTCCATGGAGGACTGAAGTTGCTGCTGGACAGCGGGAAGATCAGTGAATTCAGACACGAAAAGAGCATTACTGGGATCGTGGGATATTGTCTGCAGTTCTCCTCTGTCAGACCTCCTGCTTCCAATTGCAAAGATCTGGACACCCATTTGTTTGAGAGCAGAGGCTGGTTCATTAACTCTGTCAAAAGATCTTCCACCACTTAGCAGAACCAAAACCTGTGGAACTCCTTCCTGGCGCCTGCTTCCGGCAGAGGCTGTGAAGACATTATCCCTCAAGTACTGGAGTGCTGCTCCAGTGTTGAGGGGTCTTCCACCTTTGTGACTCAATCCTCTGACAGTGTCAAGGATCTCGCCTTTTGTTGTGTACGTGTTCAGATAGAACTGGACAGCTGGATCTCTGCTGTACTGAACCACTGAGACACGGTCTTTGTTGTCATCCACACTGAGTGTCTCTACTGCTCTTTGGACAAAGTCTCGCATAGCTCGGAATGCACTTCTAGTGTCTTCAGATCCATCCAACAAGAACACAACATCCTTTCCAGTTAGTTTTCTCTCAACTAGGAACATAAAATTTGAGACATATTTAGTGTCACATGTCATAGTCCATTTATAAAAGTTCACCTAATTTTTTACAAAACATCCCAGACTTCAGAGGCCATATTTAAAGAATATTGAAGAAATAGAATATCAGATGGATGGTTTTCATTCCTATATAATTGCATCAATAGTTTAATAATCAATTTTTTATTTTTTTTATTTTTGTTTTTTTTAAGGAATTCACACCTCAAGTCTCAAATTCACAACTGTGAATGTTTAATTACTTCTCATAATGAAGAGTAAAAAAAATAGTCTGGCAAATGATTTTGCAGTATTTCTCTGTATTAATGTTGGTCATTCTGGTCCTGGTCCTATATGTTGAGACAATGTTGCAAATGGGATATCGTTTACCTAACATGTATTCAAAAAAGCTGTGCATTAGAACATTTCTTACCTATCACTTCTGTTTTTGAAATTTCATTTTTTATTTTTTCTTCTCTCATTGCAGCAACAACTTGCTCTTGTAGATGTGGAAGTTCAGCCATTTCAGAAACTGATAGAGTATAACTTGGAGCATGTGATATCTTCTCCATTTCCTTGTGATCAGAGTTTTTTGTTCCAATGGTTAATATTGTGACATTGTTTTCTTTTAGAGAAGCAACAGGTAAATCCACACTATCACTTGATGGTCCACTACTTAAAACAACAAGAACTTGTGGTACGTTTTGTTTGTATCTGCTCCCTGAGGCAGCTGTGAATACATTTTCTTTAACATATTTTAGTGCTGCACCCATTCTGAGAGGTCTTCCTCCTTTGTGTGAGAGCCTTCTGACAGCTGTTAGAACATCTTCCTTCCTCATGAATGAATTCAAAAAGAAATTTGCTCGTGCAACATTGCTGAACTGAATCACAGCAGCTCTGTCTTCATTTGGTCCAATATTAAGTGTTTCTATTACTTTGTACAGGAAATCTTGAATGGCTGAAAATCCATTGCTGGTATTATCAGATCCATCTAAAAGGAAGACTATGTCCCTTCCTTTTTCATCACTTTCCTCTATTAACAAAAATAGATATAATTTGTATTAGGTTGATCACAATCATTGTAAATACATTCAAACTAATTTGTTCAAAAAAATCTTCAATTAATCTGCATTCTTACCTGCTTTAGTTTCTTCCTTAACTCCCATTTGAGTAAGATGACCCAGCAAATTTTGTTGAATACGTGGGAGATTTACAAAGTCAGGGACTGAGTAAGCATAATTTTGTTCAGATGAAATGATTTGCATCTCTGCTGAATTTGACATTCTTGATCCAATTGCAAATGTGACAACCCCTGCAGCCTTGATCATACTTGCTGGGCCTCGGGGAGAATCTCTAGATCTTCCACCAGCCAACACAATGAGCATTTGCTTTGCACCTTCATTATGTCGACCACCAGCATTTGAAACAAAGACATTATCCTTCACAAACTGCAGTGCTGCTCCAATATACTGAGGCCTTCCACCTTTCAGTTTTAGGCTTGCAATGTGCTTAAGAACATCATCTCTTGAGTTATAGGTATTCAGACTGAAACTGAGTTCAGCATTGTTGCTATACTGTACAACAGCAACCTTATCTTTTCCTTTGTCCAGGTCAAAGCTTTCAACCATTTTTGCAACAAATTCACGTACAGCAGAGAATCTACTCCTGACATCATCAGATCCATCAATGAGAAAGACAATATCTCTTTTCATACTTGAGCTTGAACCTACAAGAGTCCACAATCATATAAATTTTGTTAGTTAACAATTGAACAGAAATTATGATTATTGTTAGAGTAACCAAATAACATACGATCTACAGGGTTTGGATACAGATATTATAGGATGTATCTCATCAAGTAAAGTGAATACTTGTTTTCACTCACCTATACCATGGTGGACAGTGCCTTTGTGAGATCCAATCACTGAGAGTAATTGTTCCCTCACAAGTGGAAAGTCAGAATTCTCCTTGATAAAATATCTGGCTCTAGGATTGTGTACTAATTGCTCCATCTCCAATCTGTCTGCATTATACACTCCAACATTGTAAAGAACAATTCCAGCATTTCCCAGCCTGTCCACTGGACCTAGGACATCATCTTCTGACCTTCTCCCACTTAAGAGAATCAGTATCTGTGGGATTCCCTGCTGGGCTCTGCTTCCAGATGAAGCAGTGAACAAATTGTTCTTCACATAATCAAGGGCTACACCAGTGTTCAAAGAGAGCCCTCCTTTCAGTTTCACATTGCTCAAATGACTCAAGACATCATCTTTCAGGGAGTATGTGTTCAGGAGAAAATCAATAGTGGGCTCTGTGCTGTACTGAGTCAAAGCAATTTGTACTTTGTTTGGCCCAATTTCTATTTGTTTGACAAACTCTCTGACAAAATCCAAAATGTGTCTTTGACTTGCTCTCATATTATCAGATCCATCAAGGAGAAAAACAATATCAGCACTCTGGAGTTTTAATTGTGAAATTGTGGAAGTGTCTGGAAAAGATACAAACAAACATAAAAACCCAAGATTCATTTTTAATACACCCATAGTATATAATCATAGAACTAATATGTCCATGTAGAAGTCATTTCTATAATGTTAAAATACAAATTACTTTTCTGCTTCTTACCAATAGTTGGAAAATCAGTGGTTTCTTGAGCACCTCTCAATGTGGCTTCCAGAGATGGATGTATACTTTGGAGACTGTTAAAGTTTGTGACATGAAAATAATGTGCTGGCGTGAAAGAGATGGTTTGCATTTCCAATGTATCTGCATTCTTTGTTCCAATACTAAAAGTCTTTATTCCATTTTCTTTGAGTGACTGGGCTGGTCCTCTGACATCATCCCCTGATCTCCCACCACTAAATACATACAGATATTGAGGGACTGATTCAGCACGTCTTCCTCCAACTGAAGCAGCAAAGACATTGTCTCTGACAAACTCAAGAGCTTTGCCAATGTTGAGAGGTCTTCCCAACTTATGCCTCATCGTTCCAATGGAATTAAGCACATCATTCTTGGATGAATAGGAATTCAAGTAGAAATTGGCTGTGGCATCACGGCTGTATTGAACAACAGCAACTTGATCTCTGTTTTCACCTAGACTTAAACTTTCAACAATTTTTCCAACAAAGCCTCGTATCTCTTCAAAGCCATTTCGTGAGTCATATGATCCATCAATCAGAAAAACTACATCTTGTTTCTTAGAATCTGCAGCAAAGACAAAGGATGAAATAAAGGCAATGTGATTTTCTGCAGGTAATAGGTAAGCAGCTACAGTGACAGTTATTCAGCCATGGCCTAAATAGAAATCATCTCAATTTACTACACAATTTGTTTCCGCTAAATTGTAAAAACATTACATCTTACCAAAACTCGTTGTGGGAGTGGTTTCCTTTACGTGGTGCGAAGCCTCTCTTAACAATGAAAACACGTCCTGCTTAGTAGTAGAAAGCTCCTCATAATTAGTAATTGAGAGTGCATAATTGGGTTCATGAGATATTGTCTGAAGCTCTATGGTGTCTGCGTCAGTTGTTCCAATGGCGATTGAGATGACACCAATCTCTTTTAACATTCTGACCGCGGTTTTTATGTCATCTCCAGATCTTTCACCACTTAGTACTATGAGTATCTGCGGAACTCCCTCAAGGAGTCTGCTTCCTGATTCAGAAGTAAATACATTGTTCCTCACATACTGAAGAGCCGCTCCAATGTTGTGAGGATAACCTCCTTTGTGACTTAGGCCTCTTACTGCATCAAGAACATCATCCATTGTTGAGTAATGTCTCAAGTTGAAATTAACCTCTGCCGTGTTGCTGTACTGGACCACAGCCACACGATCTTTGTTTGGATCAATGTTTAGGTCCGCCACTATTCTCTGGACAAAGTCCTTAATATCTGAGAATCTTTGTTCAGAATCGTCAGAACCATCAAGCAAAAAAACAATGTCTCTCCTGTTGGGATCTGTAATCACAGAAGCATTTAAACAAGTTAATTAAAATTTGTGATTTATTCCTGCAAACCATTTTGTTGACAAAAACAGTGCAGCAGAGATATTTTGCCTGGCAGTATTGGATGGAACTGCCCAGACAACATTAAGGAAAGTCTAGTCCAACAGTTATCCTGACCAAAATTCAAAAAATTGAGAAAATAGGAATGTTATACTTTAATCATTAAATCACAAGTAAACCATAAAAAATGTTGTGGAAAAATACAAAATTGTTTTATTTTGTGTGAATAAAGGGCACTACTCTGTTAAGGTGCAGACACACTGGATCCATTTACAGATCTCAAGTCAAGCCTATTTGTTTTCTGTGGATAGCAGGAGATCAGTGATGGATATGCCACAGTTTACTGACCAATGGGCAAATCTTAATTTGCATAAACACGACTTGCCCTCAACTTTAGGAAAGTAAACCGCAACAGGGTCAAAAAAATCAGTGGATTGTGGTATATGGAAATCTAACAATGCATGAAGTTGTGCATGCAGCATAAAACATGATGTGTAACAGTCTTACCATGTGATATTGGTTTAATAGCAGGGGTTTCACCCCTTTCACCCCTTTTGATGGCGATGGCAGAAAATATTTGTTGTTCTATGTCTGCCAGATCACTGGAGTCGGCTGCAAAGAAAGCACGACTGGCTTCCTGTGATATAGACTGAATCTCAAGGTGATCTGCATTCTTTGTTCCCACCACATATACCATCACACCAATTCCTTTCAAGTTTTCTACAGCATTTCTGACATCATCACTGGACCGTCCCCCAGTTAAGAGAACCAAAATCTGAGGGACACCCTGTTGGTGCCTACTTCCAGAAGAGGCTGTGAAAACATTATCCTTGACATACTGGAGAGCTGCACCAGTATTGAGAGGTCTGCCTCCTTTATGCCTCAGAATTCCCACATTGCCAGCAACATTCTGCTGTGTTTTATATGTGTTCAGAAAAAATTCAACAGAGGGCTCTCTGCTGTACTGCACCACTGAAACACGATCTTTGTTCTCCTCCACATCGAGTTTTGCCACCATTCTCTCAACAAAGCCAATAACTGCTTGAAAGTCATTTTGCATTTCATCCGAGGAATCCATTAAAAATACAACATCACGCTGAATGGATTCAGTTTGATCTGCAGAAACTTTGACAGACACAAGGATGATGTTCATTAGGAATTACACATGAAGTTCTAAACAGAAAAAAGGTTCAAGTTAAATAAGTAATAGATAGATATATAGATAGATAGGTAGATAGATAGATAGATAGATAGATAGATAGATAGATAGATAGATAGATAGATAGATAGATAGATAGATAGATAGATAGATAGTCTTACCTAGGCCACTCTGTTTTAGTCTTGGCTGCTGTCGAGGCACCCTTTTCACAAATGACACAAGTTGTTGATAGATGCTCCCAAAATCATCAAACCGGGGCACAGAGAAAGCGTAGGAAGGGTTATGTGCAATCATTTGGTGCTCAAGTATGTCAGCATTTCTTGTACCTACACAGAATGGAACAACTTTGTCCTGTTTTAGAGCCACAGCGGCACTTGCAACATCATCTTGAGATCTTCCCCCACTCAACAGAATCAGTATCTGAGGTACACCTTCTTGATGCCGACTCCCAGAGGACTCAGTGAAAGCATTAGTCCTCACATAGTCAAGAGCTGCCCCAGTGTTGCGCTGTCTGCCCCCTTTATGATTCAGTTGCCCAACAGCAGCAAGAACGTCTTGTTTTTCTGTGTAGCTGTTCAAACTGAAATGTGTCTGTGGATCTCTGCTATACTGGACCACAGAAACACGGTCTTTGTTCTCACCAACATTGAGTGTATCTACCACTCTTTGGACAAAACTTTTTATTGCTGAGAATCCACTCTGTGTGTCATCTGACCCATCCAACAGAAACACTATGTCTCTTTGCGGGGACTCTAATTCAACTAGAAAAAAAATAGAAAAACTTTGTTTCAGAATCAGACATATAGTACATAAGCTAAAATACACTGGTATACTAGTGCAATCACTACATATTAGATGGTTGGTAAAGTTACAAGAGGTGGTAATCGAAATTAAAATTAATTACTGCAATAAACAAGGTGTTGGATGCAAGGACATATAGGAAAATTGGTAGATGAAGAAATCATTGAGAAACTTGGAAATAACTACAAGATAACAAGCATATTCCTCTTTCAAAAATGAAAGATGGAGAAAGCTGGAAAAGATATTCTTTAACTTCGCTCAATGATGTGATTATCATTGGCTCAAGAAAGAATGCAAGAAAAGAAAGAAAAGACATTTGCTGATGTGGAGCTGTCAAGAAACGACTCTCCGAGGTACAAGATAAAAAAAAAGATGGGAGCCAAACAAGAGACAGCATAACCATGAAGTTGCCTCAAGCCAGTGGTGACAGTTTGAGAAACATGAAACTGATCGACTGACATTCAGAAGATGATACAGTTTCATTTCAATTCAAACTGTAAAGGACCAAGGGTACTAAAATATACACTGGATGTCAGTTTCTCAGATTCTCACAAATCTTTGACACTTCTTACCTACAACAGTTGGAGGCTCAGTTTGTATTGGAGCTTGGACAAATGCAGTGATCTCTGGCTGAATGGACAAAAGTTCACCAAAGACAGGAAGGTTGAAAAGAAATCTGTTGGAGAAGGCAATTGTTTGAAGCTCCTCCTGTTTAGTGTTTTTCATTCCAATGGCGAAAGACAGAACACCGATTTGTTTTAGGCTTAACGCAGCTTCTGAAACGTTATCACTGGATTGTCCGCCAGTCAGTAAAAATAGAATCTGAGGTACTCCTTCCAGGCGTCTACTCCCAGATGAAGCTGTGAAAACATGGTGTCTCACAAACTGTAGCGCAGCTCCAGTGTTTCGAGGTCTTCCTCCTTTATGGCGAAGACTCCTTACAGCATAGACGATAGCTTTTTTGGATCTGTGAGTTTTTAAGTTGAAGTAAACTGTGGTGTCATTACTATACTGTATGACAGCCACTCTAACCTTATCTTCATCAATGTCCAGCTCTTCTGCCATTCTTCTGATGAACTCTCGAATAGCTGGTAGTCCATTTCTGGAGTCATCCGACCCATCAAGGAGAAACACTATGTCCCTTTTCTTGCTCCCTGTGTCAACGAGGTGATACATGATAGATAGAAAGAGAATTCACGAACCAAGTGTTCAAGTCTTTTCTGCATTCATGCATATTTATCAGCATGAGCAATTTCAGAGCAATCCAGAAAGAAAGATCCCCTGAAAGTGGTATTTCAAGCAGAACTACTAAAGAACCATCTTTTTATCAAAAAGATGTATGAAAGAATTTGTTGACTCATCTTCAACATTGATTGAAGTGGACAATTGGAAAGAGAAAAACAACAACAATACAAGAATGTCATGCAACAGAAATGTGCCAAAACTTTTCATAATCATTCATCAATCATTACTCTCAAGCAATTTATGTTAAATATTATTGAGAGCAAAAGTTTTATAGAGAGTAAAAACTTATTATTCTTAGGATAAATGATGCAATACTGTACTCCTATTTTAGGTATTCAAATGTTGAATTCTTACCTACTAAATCAGAGAGTCCAGTCATGGTTTCTTTATTGTCTTTGTTTATGTTCAATGCAGAAACAAGTTGTGATTGGATTGAGGACAACTGGGAGAAATCTGTAACCTTGTATGTGAAGCCAGATTTGAAGGCAATCATTTCCAACTCTGAGAGTTTGGCTTCCCCCACTCCAACTCCCACTGACACAATGTCATGTTCTTTAAGAGCAAAAGCTGAGCTTCTCACATTATCAGTGGACGGTTTAGTACTTAGAAGAATTAGAATCTGGGGCACTCCTTCTAGTCGTCTACTGCCGGTTGAAGATGTGAAGACACTGTGCCTTACATACTGGAGAGCTTTCCCAATATTAAGGCGCCTCCCACCTTTGTGCCTTAAATTATCTATGGCATTTATCATTTCATTCTTTGCCTTGTGAGAATTCAGATCAAAGTTGACTTCAGGGTTATCAGCAAACTGAACCACAGACACTCTGTCTTGGCTCTCACTGATAGAGAAGCTCTCCACTATGCTCTTAACAAAACGTTTTATCTCTGGGAATCCATCTCTTGTGTTATCAGAGCCATCCAGGAGGAACACAATATCTCTTTTTACAGCATTGCTTTGTACTAAGACACAACAAATAAGATTCAGTTATTCTGATAAAACACCAAAAAACTCAGTAGAAATGTTTTTAACACACCATTAACAAAAGAGATTTCACTTACCTTGCTGTAGGACTAGGGTCAGCTCTTCCTTTGGAAGACTCACGTAGTTATTGAGCTTTTGTGGTATGGTGCTGAGCTCACTGAATTCCTTCACATTGAAAGCAAAGGAGGGGTTGTGTGAAATGGCCTCAATCTGCTTTGGGTCTGCGTCCTTGACACCAACACCGAATGGTACGACTCCCTCTGTCTTCAGTGCACCAGCAGATTCCCTCACGCTGTCCCTTGACCTGCCTCCAGCCAAAACGATCAAAAACTGAGGGACAGCCCTTGCAGCCCGGCTACCATGCCTTTCAGACAAGATGGTGTCCTTCATGAATCTTAGAGCAGATCCTGTGTTTAGACTACGCCCACCAGCCAGTGACATTCCGTTGACAGCTCTGATCACCTCATCTTTGGTTTGATAAGTGTTGAGGTAGAAATTTGGAGTTGGCCTCTCGCTGTGTTGAACCACTGAAATTCGTACCTTGTCAATCCCAATGTCAAGTGGTTCAATTATTTTAATGATAAAATCCCGGATGTAGCCAAAATCTGCTCGAACATTATCTGTGCCATCAATAAGGAAGGCAACATCCCTTTCAGCTCCTTCAACTGAAAAGACAAAAACAGAATCAATTATTACAAGTCAAACTTTTATGTATGTCTATTCTATTTATAGAAACAGGGAAATACTAAACTCACCAGTTTCTGTATCACCAACCACCGTTATCAACTTTGGCATGATTACTTCAGCAATAGCTGGTATTTCAGAGAATCTTGTTTCATGGTAAGCCAAATCAGGAACAAAGGCAACTGATTTCAGTAGGTTGTCATCTGCTTGCCCAGAACTGACGGTGAAGGTCAGAATTCTTTCCAAAGCCAAATTATCAGCAACAGTTTTAAGCGCATCCTGGGCTGGACCTCCTGTGATCAGAACCAACACCTGCTGGACTCCCTGCCTCTTGCGTGATCCAGCTGATGGCTGGAACATGTTTTTAAGCGCATAATCCATGGCAGCTCCTGTGTTCAAAACTGAGCCTCCAGTGAGCCTGAGTTGAGAGATTCTGTCAACAACATCTTGCCTGTTGCTGAAGCTGTTCAGATAAAATTCAATTCTTGGACTTTCAGCAAACTGCAGGAGACCAATCTGGACCCTGTCAGAACGTACATCGAGCTGGTTGACCACGTTGATAATGAAGTCTCTCACATATGGGAAGTTATTGCTGCCAATGTAGTTTGAGCCATCCACAAGGAAGACAATGTCTCGGATTACTTTTTGAGTCTGTACTGTGGTTATCTCCACCACTAAGAAAAAGCACAAAAACAAAGATTACAAGATTTCAACAGTGCTCACTGACACTATTATCTATACGTGCTATGAAGTTGCACTGCAAGTTGAAAGTTGAGGTAGTAGCCACTCCCTATGTGAACAACATATAGCCCCATCCCAACTTCTATGCAGATGGGTGACAAATTAAGAAAACAACATGGAATATCTTGGTCAATTGTTGTAAAGCAGGGGTCGGCAACCTCTGGCTCGCAAGCCAGATGTGGCTCTTTTGATGACTGCATCTGGCTCGCAGACAGGGGTGAAAGTAAGCCGGTACGGTCCGGTGCTGCGTACCACTAAAAGATTCAGTGGCGGTACGCTGTACCAGGAAGATGGGAGAGCGGCTGCCTGCTATAAAGCCCTCATTCAGAACCAGTCACGGCCGCACTCTGGGTCAGAAAATAGATCCGCTAGCAATATGCAGTCTTGAAAACTACTTTGTCTGTTTAAAAATTCCTTTTAACTCATTCCGAATTGTTTCTGAACTGTCCGTGCTGTGTTTTAGTCCATGCTGGACGGAGCCTTGGCCGGGCATCTCCCTCTTTCCCCCTCCCCTCGGAGAGAGCCCGGTGGTCTCCTCTGCGCCCAGCCTTCGAAACATGTACCACATGTTTAATGTCTTTACGTTCGTTGCAAAATGTCCCAATTAAAATCAGTAGAAGAGTAAGCAGTTGTGTTTAGTGTTATTTTGTTCAATTTTAACGATACATAACAGCTCGGAAAAGAAACAGCTTATGAGCTAACGACCGGAGATTTCACTCAGCAGTATGTGAGTGCGCATGCGCGTCTACTTCCGAAACACAGCGGTTGCTATGGGGATCGGTGCATGAACGGGACCATGCAGCACCAGAAGTCACATTAATGGTGAGAAGTATTTTATTTATTATTGGTTAGCTTCAGTATAACAAAGTTATTAAAAAGAATAAATTCAGAGACTTATTATACTTTAAAATTGTTGGTCATACTTAAAAATGCATGCATATATTTGTATTCAAAATATTATATGGCTGTCACAGAAATACATTTTAAAATATGTGGCTTTCATGGCTCTCTCAGCCAAAAAGGTTCCCGACCCCTGTTGTAAAGGTATACACAGTTTTTAGACTGTCAGTGTGTGTTTGGTAGCAAAGAGCACAAGGGGTCATGGGCTCATGATCAACATATTTCTACTCTTTACATTCTGGGCATTGCATAACTCTAGAATTGTGAAATCCTGTCTCAAGGGTGAATTCAGACAAGGCTATTTGGTGTAAAATTAGGCATTTTTTATGCATATGAGAGTCATTAAAAAATTCAACTTTTTAAACACCAGCACTAATAGCAGAAACTCACTTTCATACATCATGGAGCATGATGTATAAATAGGTTTAGATTTACTGGAATGGAGTTGTATGAGTTACTTATTTATAGTCAGTGCATCACCTACAGTAGATGGAGGTTAGCACACCACAAGTTTAAAGAAGCAGATAGGAGGACTAACAATGAAGCTAAGCAATGTACTGCTGTGGACAGAGGCAGCAACAAAATATATATTTAGCTACCTAAAAAAAACAATATTAGTTAAGGATACATTATGTTTAGAATATTTTCACTGCTTTATCTTGTCATTAGACAACTCTTTTCAACGTCTACTGTAGGTAATACACAGATTATAGCTAAATATCTCACACAACCCACTTCAAAGAAACTGAATTTTACCTTTAATTTTACACACACATTTATTTATTTATGTTTTCAAGTTTCAAGTTTTATTCAAGTTTTTTTTTCCTTATTTTGTCATTCATCCTTATTTCCATTTCATTAATTCATTAATGTAACTACTCCTTTGAATTTATTGAATGTGCTTAGAAAGTATTACCTGGCTCGGTGGGTACTTCAGTCACCATCATCCCAGCTAGTGTTGAGAGTGTATTAATCATTTCATTACTTCTCAATCTCAGTCCACGTATGTCCTTCAGCATGTATGCAGTACTCTCAGCAAAGGCAATCTGCTTGAGTTCTCCTTCATCAGCAGCCTTGAAACCTCCAGCGAGAGTCAATACGCCCATTTTCTGCAGCTCTCTAACAGGTTTTACCACACTGTCACTGGACTTTCTACCAGTCATCAACATTATAATCTGTGGTATGCCCTGTTCAATACGACTACCCTTCTCATGTCGCAGCATATTTAACCGCACAAAGTCCAAGGCTGCTCCAGCGTTGACTATCTGTCCTTGTTTTTGTGTGATTTGGGTCAAACCAGTAACTATTTCATCCTTGGTTCTATAAGTGTTGAGATCCATCGCTAGTTGAGGAACATTGCTGAACTGGACTGCACCCACTTGAACTTCGTCTGGACCAATTGGTACGGAGTCGACAAACCGCTTGATGAATCCGCGTACGGCATTGATGAGATTTGCACCCATTGTATTGTCGATTAGGAAAATCACGTCTCGTTTTCCGGCAGTCAAGGCTGAAAAGAAAAGAAAAAAACATTAATATGAGAATAACAGCTGATTTTAAGAAATATTCAAATAATAAATCTGTACTAAATGTAAGTACTAAATGCTAACAAAGCCAACCAAAGATATTCTATAATTACATTTAAATTTATTATTTATATTGGATTCTATTAGATTAGATGTTAACTAATATTAAACTAAAAAAGAGGGACACCTTCTAAATGTTTAATCTTAAAGATGGATTCTTATAAGGCAAAAATTCTGATTTTGTCAAATTTACAGTTTAATCATGTTTTGACTGCTGCAAATGAACAAGCCATGTGGTAAGCTTATAAAAAAATATGTTTAATAACATGATTAATCAACAGATTTGAAATAATAATGCATTGCAAAGCAGAGACCAGCCTGGAACTGACTTTGGCTCTTCATTATCTGCCATTCCATTCCCATTTTTATGTCCCGGTCATTCATAAAAGTTCATAAAATCATTTGATTTCTTTTTGTTAACCTAATATAAGTGTAAGTGTATTTGTTGGAACATTTTCTTTCTATAAAAGTAAAGTAAACCATATGTTTTGCATTCATGCAAAACTAACTATTTACTTGTATATGCTTGTATATAAATGCTTTAAGCTGTAGCAATGAATACTTTTAGGCATATACGACATGACATGACATGACATGATTTGGACACAACCCCAATTCTGTGCAGCTTTTCAGATCATTGGCTTGGGTCTGGAATCTGTATAGTAAGTCTCAGGCTACCTTTATAAAACTCAGTTGTACTCTCCCTGCCAGTGTATAGATTGCATAGAGACGGAATTAACAAGTGGCTGATTAAACGAGGCAATTGTTTAGCACAGCAAACGCATCCAGATATTTTTTGACAAGTGGTAAAGGCAACATGTTCACTATACAAACTTGTTTAGTCATTAGAGTATGTGTATAATATCTCTATGTATCTATCTATATATGAGCTTGCTGCTTGTTTTGAACATTTTTGGCAAGTAGTCATTAAAAATAACTTAATCATATAATTTTAATAATAATATTGTTAATACAAATTTGTGATACTATTTTTTAAAGAACATAAAAGATTTAGTGATTGTCACCTTTACTGTTTTATTGCCACCTCCATTGAGAATATTCCAATTTCATGTTTAGCACAAGCATATCTTACCTTGCACACTATATGACATATTCATTATGAACCCTTTAGGGCTTTTTATTTTATTTATGTCCCCTTCCACAACCACAATGCCCTGGCAACATTTACAGAGAAGTTACATACCTTCTGTGACCTCAGTATGAACTATAATGGTGCGTTGGGCTACCCCGAGAATGTATGGGAGCAGCCGGTCACCCATGCTTGCCAATGCTCTGAAATCGGGTGCTGACAGGACAAAACTTTTATCTGTAGCAACTGCTTCCAGATCTGCAGTGGCACTGTCACCAATCGCCACAGCTGATGTAATAACGCTGGCCCTTTTAAGGGCCCGGTCACCAACACCAGTATCATCAGTGGATGGCCCAGCGCTGATAACCACCAACATCTGGGGCACACCCTCCTCTGCCCTGCCCCCAGCTGTTTGGCTCAAAAGGTTCTCAACCACTTCCTCCAAGGCAGCGCCCAGGTTAGATTCGTCGCCACCTGAGTATGTCAGGCTCTTCACGGCTTCCAGGACTGATGACTTGCTGTCATAATTATTTAGATAGAACTTTATCTCTGGGTTGGCGCTGTACTGGGCCAAGGCCACCCGAACAGTGTCCCTGCCCACATCAAGGTGCTGAATGATTCTCATAACCAAATCACGCACAAAGGGGAAGTTTTCTGGTCCAACGTTCTCTGATCCATCAATTAAGAGTACTAGGTCAGCTGAATCTTGCGCTTTAAGGAGAGAGAGAGAAAACAAAACAAAATGGAACTTGTGAAAGCGTTAACACAGTGAGACAGGGATAGAACTCAGAACTCGTGCTAGCATAACATTGCATGTGTCAAGTGACATTCAAAGTGAACAAATCAATAACAACATTGCAAAACACATCATACTGCATGTAGGCTGAACCAAGGAGATTTCTTAAGGAATGTTGCTGATTTTTTTTCTACATGTAGGTTAGCAGACTTTAGTCAAGATTGTTTAAGCTGTAGTGCAATTTGCCATCTGATCATAGAATAGTTTTGTTGATTGGATATGGATTACAGTAGCATAAGTGTGACTGTTGCAGTACAGTGCAGTAGTGTTGTAGTCAGGATGAATACCAACCACAGACATACGTATAAATTAGGTAATTCTCCACTTCTTGTATGGATAAATAGCCAAAAATGTTTAATGTGGCTGAATGACATGTTACATGGTTGTTGGTATTTAAAATGTGTAAAAAAATATATGTATAAATTAGTTAAATTATTTGTGCAATAATGATATATAACAATAAAAAATAATTCATACTTTTATTACAATTATTATTGATTTTAATGTGTAGAAAAAAAACAAAGTAGAAAAAAAAGTCGTCACGAGTGCCATCACGAGGCTTTACTATGATGACAAATGCAATTTAAAAGAAAAACAATGGATGGAAGAAAAATTGTTTAATCATAAACCTTTTTCCTTGTTTTAATTCCTTAATAAATTTGTGTGATATGTTGATTGTGTATGGTAAAGCTCCACTGTGTTCAGCCTTCCCATGCAGACTCTTGTTACAGACCTCAGATAAAGTGACCAGTTATGATCCTGTGAACTATCCTTGGTGCCTACAAGTTTACAGTATTTGAGAATATATTACATGTGATTTCATGTTAAATGTCAAATGTCAAATTTGTTTCCAATTTATCTTAATTTGAATCATGTGTGCAAAGTTGCAATGTTTTATTTTGATTTTTTATGTATGTAGTTTCATAGAAATGTACTTTGTTATTTCAGTAGTGTAACATATTGCACATCATTTCTGGACATCTACATATAAAAATATTCTCAGAGTACTTCTTTTGCAGGTCAAGGATGAGTTCATGCAGGTTCATCACTGTTTCAAATACAGAATATTGCACATATTTTACACAGAAAGACATTGTGACTGATAAGGACAAACATTCAAAAGGCAAGACACGTAAGCAGTTGTGCGTGGTTAGCTATTGTTAAAAGCTCAATGTTTGATTTTCAAATGTGATGTTATAAGGAATCCCGAGACCATGTTTTTTTTTCCAAAGGTTTTCTGAAGGATTATTGTTAATCTGTGGTGTCACTATATGCGTCCTCTCACATACTTGTGTCTAATACCAACAGGCATCTGAAAATGCTGTCGTAAATTTCAACTGAGTTTATTGCTGTATGCCAACGCAGATCTCTTGATCCTCACTCATTGTATTTGTTCTGGCTCTCTAATCTAAGATGCTATAACAGTGTCAATCACATGCAGATCTTGTGATTTTTAAAGCATTAAGGGCATATTAAGACAAAACAAGTGATGTTAATTTTGCAGGTGGATAGTGAAAGGTTATTGTGGTTAAAAAAATACTTGATTGTGTTAATAATAAAATCCAGTCACGATCACATATGCAGCAGCTTCTTCCTGCACATGTAGACACATTAGTATGGTAGTGACACTGGTCCCATTTCATTACCTGTCCCTCCTCCAGCCATGGGGGCCTCGTTTGCCACAGGAGCACCCCCTGACCGTGTCACTGCGCCGCAAAGCCCCACTACTAAATCTTGAATTATATCCCGCAAAGTCAGGAAAGAGTGCACATTGTACACATGAGTGTTATGGGGATGGCTAGCCATCTCCCTGAGCTCAGAGTCCACTGCATCCTGAACTCCAACTGCAAACACCTCCACGCCTGCAAGCCGCAACACTTGAGCTGGCATGGCCACATCATCCTGAGAGCGCCCATCTGTTAGCACCACCACCACCTGAGCAACTCCTTCAACAGCACGGCTGCCCGCAGCAGTGGTTAAGTGTGTACGAATCAGGAAATCCAGGCCCAGGCCAGTTCGGGTGCCCCCACCACGGTAAGACATAGCCTTGATGTGTGCCAAGACTCCCTGTGTTGTGGAGTAGCTGTTGAGCTGGAACTCAGTTTCCGGCTTGTAATTGTAAGTCACAAGGGCAAATTTAAACCTGTCCCCTCCAACCTGGTGAAGCGCTTGTGTCAAGCTGTACAGAAATTGTCTGACATGCTCAAAGTTCTCCTTTCCAATACTCCAGGACGAATCCACTAGAAAGTATATATCAGCTGCCAACCCTTGTGCACAATCTTCAAAAAAGAGTGTTTGGAGGACAGAAGTGAAGACTTGTGAATAGATGCTTTGTGTTTGGTTCCACAATATTGTTTTGGTGCCAAACATTAATGCTGTTGCACAATACAATTGAAATGTAATTCTAAGTGTGACAACATCATTATCAAAAGCATCTAAGTGGACTAGGTACTAACATCCCTGAGGCCTCCATTTTATTTTTTGTGTTATGTCTGCTCTAAAAAAATACTAATAACTGGGAAAATAGCCAGTTTACCAACAATGCTCATTAAAAAAATTCAAAATAAATAAATTAAAAAAAAGTTACCTTATCTTATGAATGTGTTTTGTTTTATTAGGATGTCATAACCACTTTTATAAATCCCACCTTTCTTTAGATTTTGTAGATTATATATTTCTTGGAGAGCAAAAACATAAAAATGATCCTACTGAGCATTGCCGAAAACTGGAAAAAGCATTACAAACAGATCGATCATCTGCATAATGAGCAAAACCTGCTGACAACAGCTTAATTAAGTTCAACTTACCATCCTGAGCATCAAGGCGAGGGAGGAGTCCTGCAAACAGGATGCCCAGGAGGGCACATAGCGGTAACAACCGATGCCTCCCCATCTTCTATCACCGAAACAGCAAAGGGGGAACCTGTGAAACCAGAAAAAAAATAAATGACCCAGGAAGCACATAGACCTGCCATATCCTAATACCACAAAGCCTCTTAGAGTAGCCTGACCAATCCTTGCATTTCCAGAACAGTTTGGTAAGCAGGTTTGACTCATAGGGATATCCTTTTTTTTTGCACTCCCTATTTTCTGCTTCTCTAAATATAACACACAACATTGCATAAGTTTGTCTACTTGGCCAAGAGGGCAACATTTAGTCTTTGACACACCACACAAGAGAAAAATGCCTCCTGTCAGCCTTTTTGCAGTGTATGTTGTGAGATACTCTACTGCTAGTACTGCTGAAGTGTCACTGTGTCCATGCAAGCATGGCTGGCAAGTGTGGCATGTACATGATGCCCAAGCTTTAAAACAGGCATGACAACTGGCATTAAAATCTGCTATGTTTGAATAAAAAATGAAAATTGAATCATCAGCACTTTTCTCACCTTTTGGTTTTGATTGGTAGGTAAAGGAGCTGCAGCATGTGTTGTTATATCAGTAGCAGGCCTGAAGAGTGGTAATGATCAAAACCACCTGTTAAAACGACCAGCCAACGTGCTTTAGTAATTAACTCTGCTTGGCAAAGACTGTATTTTCCAGCTCACAAAATAATGTGTTCTTAAGGGGGCTGTTGGACTGGAAAGTCCGGCTTCACGGCAGGGGTGTGTGTTTTCTATTTAGTCAGATTTTCCCCCATTGCGATGTTAAGTAATGTCGCAGGAAATGAAAGAAAGGTCACACATGGCTCACTACTGACCTTATAGATTCAGCTCATGAAGAAAGTGTGCATACATGTGCTTGTAAGTACAGTAAGTGTGTGAGGTTGAGAGAAGAAAGAAATAATCTGCAGTTTACTAATTTAGCCAATAGTACAGGAAATGTTTCAAACATAAAATCAAATATGATACGAGTATGCATGTAACTTATGTTAATGCACTTATAGTCTTAACTTTCTTTAAGCAAGTTACAAACAGCATTGTCTGTCAATCTTTTGATATCAATAAATAATGCCTAAACCACACATTCAAACACATGAATGTTTCTGCAGCCAGTGAGTAGTGATAAGCCTTAAAAATGTCCTCATCACACCAAGATGTCCTCATGAAGAAATCTAGACAAAAACATGCACATACCTGTACTTTCATAGTTGTGAGGACTCTGTTTGACACTATTCATTCCATGGCCTGTATCCCTAAACCTAACCATCACAGTTACATACTAAGCTAAACTGTTTCTCTTAGGCCTATATCTATATTATTATTTTTAATTATGTTTTTATCCCTTTTTTGTAAGTCGCTTTGGAAAAACAAAATCTAAATGTAAATGTATTTACATTGACCAAGGGGAGGGCTTTCTTTCGGCTGGTGACCTTGCTCTCTATCTCATATCAACTACTCTTACCCTAACCACACTCCTACATACAAACACTCTTTTTAACCAAACCACACCCTAACCCCTGTGCTTGAACCTAACCTCACTCCAATCCTTTTGCCTACGTGCCACCCCTATATCTGAAACCCCTGGGACCAGTATCTCACAAGCTGATGAACAAAACTAAATCAGCTAAGAAGGGTTGACTCTGGTCAAAGCCAGAAGAGGAGATCATATTATAGCATACTGAGGACAAGTGGCTGGGATCATTGTTTTATTTAATGTTAATTTAACATTAATGTTATTTATTAAGACTTCCCTAGCACCTTTTATAGATTTAATTTTTTATTTCTTTGAATAAGATGTTTTATCATTACCTCATTATGTACATTGTATCTCCTTTTCTACATTAATCTAACTTCTAATCTTAACCCTCAAACAACCCCTTGAAAAGGAGAATTTGGCATAACTTTCCTCTTGGTTTAAAATGGTTACATGGTTTACAATGGTTCTCACAATGGTAGATGGGCCAAGAGAACACACACACACACAACCTATTAAATTTCAGACCACCCTGAGGTGATAATATAAGCCCAAAAAGACTCAAGAGCAGGAGCACAAGAAAAACTGCAAAACTCAAAATCAAATGTTCACACAACCATATAATGACTGAAAAATAAAATGCCTTCCATTAAACTTATGATGGGGGAGTGAAGGTAGTGAAGGCAACTATTAGAGTCCCAGTCTTTTTAACGGCCTCTGTGCCTGCTGGTGCACAAACAATAAAACTCAGAATTAAGAGCAACTGTAATGTGTACTGCAAGAAAAGTAGTATGTAGGTAATTATAGGTTTATTGTGTGTCTACATTATTGGGAATAAAAGAGGAGAACTTCTAGAATGTGCAACAAGTTTGGATTTTCCAGTGCCAGAAAATGTATACAAAGCAATGTGCTTTTATAATGATGGAGGGCAACTGAGCAGACACTGGCAATTATTAACACCCTCTAGTGGAACATATAGGAATAACACAGTGTGATAGATCCTGATTTTCTATTCCTAAGTAACACATAAAATGTATACTGGTAGTCTGAATTTTATCATGAGTGTGGTGGAGTTGAATATGAGCCCCTACTACACCACTGACATCATGTGCTGTGAAGGTTTTTACCTGCCTGTGGGTCACCTGAGTGTTTATGTGTTGAAACACCAAGCAGTGGGCGTGAATCAATTTAGCTGTTTGGACATATCTAAAACAACACACGCCAACAAACATTGTCAATAATGGGCTGCCCAGTAGAAGCACAGCCCCGATATGTTTGACTACAGAGCAGTTGTGAGTCCATGATCTTTCTTAAGGTTACCTCCCTACTCAAATTAATCTATCCATGTCCAGGAATCCAACTGGCAATCCTCCAATCATAAACCTGCCTCCCTTAACTTTAGGTTACATTGACCAGTGCCCTAGGGAAAGCCAGGAAAACCCTTGTCAGTAATAGGAATACAACAAAAGAGAAAAGAGAAAAGGACAGAAATTCTGACAAGCAACTTCAATAAAACAGAGGCAGATTTAATACATGATACAGGCTGCACATGACTGAAATGCAAAACAGATCATGCTAACATGATTTTGGCTTACCTTACATTGTGTCTGATTCTAAATCTTGGCAACAACCAACCCATAAACTCTCAGCTGTGGAAAATGTCCAAGTTACCCTGTGATCTTGACCAAATGCACTTCACTCCTATTTAAGTTGAATTATGTTTTGCTGTGGAGAAAAAGAGACCCTTTCACAAGGATAGGAAAGCCTGGGTCAGCTAGGCTTGAATCAAAGCCATCCACAATACACAGCAATAATTAATTATAAACGCATGGCTGACGTATTTAAAGCAACGCTACAGTGAGTTTCATTTGTTGGAGTCACCATGTTTATACTTTGCTGTGTCTACTGTTTATGCAGACCACATTTACAGATGAGAATGATGAATTGGTGGAAAAAGAACTAGCAGTGCATTTGTACTCACTTTTTGGTCAGAACAAAAGCTAAGAATTCAGGTGGAGTCATTCTGTAATGCCTGAAGAGACGAAGATGACTGCACAGTGTGATAATCTTGGACAATATATTTCAAACAAGTAAGGAAGGTCTAAATAAGTATCCTTTGAACAGAATTCCCGCATGCGGTGAGAAATGTATATCCCAGAAGTGTCCCAATGCTGTCACTATCCACATTTAGGGCCTAAATCACTAAGTTACTTTATTTCAAGGAAATCTAATCTCTCTTGGACACTGCAACAGACAGTTTGTGTTCTCTCCTCATGCTCATGTGATTTCAGGTCACTCAAAAGCCACTTCTCTGCAGAGTTTGCCAGGCCTGGCCAATGTGTCAACACTATGGCTTCCCCTTACCGCCACAGAATAAACATAGTAGCACACAAGACTCCTGTTTTCACTGATATGAGCAGACAAAACAACGGCAGCATGGGGCATTACATTGGAGAGAAAGTTAATAAAGAAAGGAAATTACTTCACTGTCTTAAAGCTGTATTAATCTTTTCCTCTTTTTTGCCACTTGAACTTTGAAACAAGCTGAACATCATGCACAAGTCATAATGGAAACAAACATGTTAGCAAACATTTGGAGGCATGGCGCAACATTAGCATTTATTATATTTTATATTTTATTTATTTATTTGGACTGTGTTTGTGGCAACCCTTTGGTCTGCACCAACTCCTGAGGGAAACATCTGTCTCTTTGGCAGCTAAATGCTTCACTGTGTTTTTTTCACTGAAAACAGCTACCCGATGCTGCTGGAAATTAGATTAACCAGAGAGACTGAACCAAAACAGTAAATTTGCAAGACATTAATCCAAAGCAATGAGCTAAAAGACTGTAAAAACCTATTGACCATGTTGAGAATTATCAACTGCAGAGCTGGTTGATAATTCTTTGTAGAATTGTTAAACTTATTTTACATTACACATTGTCATTTTAGTCTTTGTTACAAAAAAAAAATATTGATAAGTGCAGCTTTAATATAAAAAAAGGGAACTTTTAATTTGCTCACTGATACATTTCATTGTTACATATACTCTCTGGTATAAATCTCAGTCTCTGTGAGCATCCCAGAATTATTATTTGGTCTCAGCCCAAAATCATTTGCACCAAACATGAATTCTGGCATTCCTAGGGAACTCAATGGCTGCATTGTTAATCTGTTCTTTCTGGAAAAACTGCAATCCCTCCAAACTATGTGATGAGCATCTTAGGAAATATTTGGAGAAGAATAAGACAGTGACAGTATAGTCAGGGCCTCTTCTTACATGGGTCAGGGCTCCCATGTAAGAAGATCCATGTGAAGTTGAGGAATTTCAACATGCACTGCAGTCTATTAGACTGTGTTTTTAGTTATTACCACTGAGAGTCGCCAAAGCAAGATTTTTTTTAAACTCATACATATCATCGTATACCATAGCATGTCTGAGCCTGTTAGCGTAGAAGAGACAGCCATATATCTCATCATAGTGTAATGATACTAAAAAGGTGTAGAAGATGAGGAGTTATGACCTGTTAGCACGTCCACTTGTGTGTCTCTACGATATGGTGTGTCACCACTTAATCTTTATGCGTAATCCAGTCACCAGCATAAAGTGACAGGCTGCAAAGAGAGCACAGCATTAAAGTAGTGAGCAGTTTATGTTCACACACTGCTCTGTACATTGTATATAGCAGGATTTTGTCAGTGTCAGTTTGTATTTACAGAGCAAGATAGACACTGCAGTGTGCCCATGAGCACTCTGAAGCACGTTTACAGCTGGACCTCACACGCTCATTTATTGCAAAGACCAAAGACCACACACACACACACACACACACACACACACACACACAAACACACACATGCACACACGTAAACACACACACAAGCTTTCAATGCAGTGCAGCACAAAACTACATCAGCCTCAATGACAGATACCAGCATTATTAATTTTTACACCAGCTACGCCAAGCGGACTTCCAAAGGAAGATGAACATGACTCCGTCGTTAAAATGTTTGAACAAAATATGAAAATGACTACAAAAGAAAGCATTTTTTAAAAAGCGTTTTAGTAGCCAAAAAAAGTGCATTTCAGCATCTTTCAGCAAATTGTTTTGGCCCACAACTTCACTGTTTTGGCTCAATCTCATCATCAACATGAATTTCAGCTGTAGCAGGCAGTGTGTTTTCAGCAAAACAGCTCTAAAATCCCACTACATGCCATCTGCTCAGCACCAAATCACAGCTAAAAAGCCTGATATTTTCCTCAGGAGTTGGTGGAGACCAAAACAGAGCTAAAAGGATAATGTGTATTTTTTTTTCGTTGACAGCTTGTTTCTACTGCCCCCAAGTTGACAAAAACAGTTATTGCAAGTGTGCATGTTTCAGAATCATTTGCTTGAGTGGTGTTTTTCATCTTTTGGCTTTTCAAAGTAATATAGATGTGATCTTTATAAGTCTAGATTTTCTAATTCAAACAAAGATTAAATACAGACCTTTCCCATACACATCTGAACAAACACTTGCCAGAGACAGTGAATAAAGTAGTGTCAATGCAGTATCTCCATGAACTGGGTGAAAAACTAACAATTCTGCTCTCTGATTTATGTTCAAAGGCAACACTCAAGTGTTAATATAATAGGAAGTGTGCTAGTTTCCCTGTCCAGACATAAATTCTGTCAGATAATTTGAAAAACATTTCCAACACCAAAAATGTTGCATGTGAGCATAACTAGTGGAGAACCTGCCACGCTGACAAATCTGCGTTTGGTGACTAACGCCTCAACCAGTGTAGAGCAGAAATCTATGATCAAAATCATAAAATCAATAAAGCGTGTGCAGCCCACATGTTGTGCTCTGGGCTTAAAGGGTCCTTTTGACAAATTGCCTCAACTTTAGCAGCTCCCTTAACACTTAATTACAGACTGAAAGCATGTACATATCAATTATACTGTCAACAAGAAGACAATATGCATAAATCTAAGCTAAGAGATCAATAAAATAAGTCACAAGGGATGTGAGTCATATCTATTTTAGTTAACAGCTCAACACTGCCACTCACTGGCATTGTGCAAGGAAATATCATTTGTACACACAGTATGTATAAGTTACCTTGCCTTTATGAAACAATCACAAGACTGTGTGGACGTGCACACTCAACCCACCCTTCAACTGGAAGAATTGTGATGTGACATGTGTGCTACAGATGAGAGGAGGATCAGTGATGAAGTTAAAAAAGAGGCGTGGGCAGCAGGTTGGGCGGGCAGTTCCTATACAGCTGGCGTGTATTAGTCCGTCTGACACCTAGCAGATGTGTGTTCAAGAATCATGGCCAATTGAAGCCTGCAGGGTTAGGGCTGAGTTCAAGTATTAAATGTGACACTCAGGTAATGAGATCAGTAAGGTAAGTAAGACTCACTTTTCTCCATATGGACCTTGTAGCCAGTGGGTCATGTGTTGTTAATCAATCAATCAACACCTCAAAATGGCCACAAAAAGTCCAACATGACCAAAATGTAATGCTATCATCACCCACAAACCTGGTGCTCTCACTAACTGATGCATAATAGTCCGAATGGTTACTCTCATAGATGGTTGTTTCCTTAAAAGAAGGACATTGGAGCAACAGTTGAGACTAGACAACAACTGAGACTAGACCTTTCTGAAAAATGTTCCAACTTTCCAGTCATCTGTGCTGCATAATGGAAAAAAGACAAAAAGCTGGACAGAGTAGAGTAGTCATAAAACACACTAATGCTTGATTTATACAGTATATAAAAAAACCTTTGTTATTAAGAATCATCCTGATGTAGCTCTGCCAATAGGAATTTAGTTACTAACTCCTAAAGGGAGCTGTAGCATTGTCACAGTGGAGGTAGTAAATTCTATGAGAATGCTTCAAACACATAAAACCAAATCTGGAGCGCACACCAAGTTTCCTCTTGCTATTGAGCGGCGACCAAGTTTTTCCTCTCTGTATCATAGCAACAGGTTACATGCAAACATAAAACTACGTGGAAGCAGTAGCTCATGAGATGTATTTATGACAAATGTCCAATTTAATATCATTAAGTTGTGACAACAACTTCATTCGTACATCAAATCCCACATGCTAAACACTGCACTGAAGACACAGCTGAATTCCTCAGTTTCTACTTGGACGGTCTTGTAGGAGAAGTGGAAGATTAATGGCTCACACCTGGTCCACTAAACCCTACAGCCCACCTCCACCACCATCACCACCACCACCACCCGTTCCACCTCTTTTGTCCAATGGACCAAACCCCTTCTGGTTCATCTGGCCAGTAGTGTGGAAAACACTTTCCTCACACTTTTTCACTCCTGTACTCGTTTCAGAGAGGGTGTGGTTTTGGGCTACTGCTGCAGTGGAAACATCTACCCATCCAACTACTCTTCTTTAGAGCGCGCAAGTGGGTGTGGACATTTTAAACATTTGGATGTGACTGTACCATTACCAACATATTCCCTGTTTAGATTTAATTAAAAGAACAAAAGAGCATTTCAAAACAAAAATGAGGCATTGAAAGATGATCAATGAAATTTCTTAACGTGAGATACAGAAGCAGGTTTTGATAGGAGACTTCAACAATCTGTTGCATTACATGATGCATTAATAACACAAAATGTGCATTTGACCGTACAAAGTTCAAACCTTTGATAAACTGAAATGAATCAGTGCAAAGCAACACTGTACAGCCTCAATGCTCTAACACACTCATCCATCACAACTTGACACTTCAGAGCATCTTTTTCTCTCACTACAATTACTTGACACCTGTGCAATAAATTAAACTTTCCAGAAACTGAGAATGTCAAACAGAAGGGCAACATTTTAAAACTACTGGAGAGGAAAAAGAGAGCATACACACCCCTCTACACTCACATGCAGCGTACGTAACATTGCTGAGGTCTCCTTCTTCACCCTAACTGCGGCTCACCTCTTGCCCTTGCAGCACTCTCACCACTAAAGTATAGGTTTCAGCCATGCTGCTAAACTCATGCTGTCTGATATTTATGAGCTATAAGCCAAAAACTCTCTGCAACCCTGTGATTATGACACCCATCATAAGCTTACATGTTATGACTAGAAACTATGCTATGGTCAATGCACTATTTATAATCAACATAAAGTGCAATCAAGGTCAATCCTTAAAGGGTAAAAGCTGAGGAATGAACTAGGCATGCATTTGTAAAAAGCAAGCAGAAAACTCTGTCTGCAAGATGAATCACCTTGAGAACACAGCAGATATGAAACTTACCCTGAGCTGAAATAGCTGTACTCCACTCTATTTGTTTTTGAAGAAAAAATATCAGTTCTGTAAAATGCAAGCTAGACTTTTGTTCATTATCCTCCTGGTAAAATCCCCTTGCTGGCTTTTTCAGCACCCTCCAGAGGAAGGCTGCTGAACAAGGCAGTGATAAGGTCACTGATAAGAGATGTGCAGAAAGAGAGGTCCTGAGTGAAGAGAGGAAATGGTTGAGACAGAGAGAGACAGACACCCGCCCGGTCTCAAACCAGAGGAGCTGTGGTGCTGAGTTCAAGGCTGGGATGGGACAAACTTCCAAACTTCTGGAGCTCTGCCACCTCTCTCTTCCTCCTCCCACTTTCTCTAAAGAAAGGAAAAAAGAAAAAGAGGAGGGAGAGGAGTGAACGGGGGGGGGGGGGGAGTAAATGAAAACCAGACACATAGCCCTGTTTGGTCTGGATGTGAGCAATGGGGAGGATGATGTCACAAATCTGGAGCGGGATTTTATCCTTACCTTTTCCTACATTTTGCCATTTCTCCAGCTACTACTGTAGAGCCCTATTTCCTACATTTCAGGTATCGTTTGTTTTTAGAAACCAAAGAAAGAAATTTCAATGAGTAGCAGGGACTTTTTGTTGCTTTATTGAAATAACACTTAAAACATTATGTGGTTTGAGTAATCACTGATAGAGTAATTTAAGCTATGCAAGTTCGTCTTGAAGATGCTTCATTAATGAATGCTAACGTGTCAATTTACATCTCAGTGTCTCGACAGACAATAAATATGACGCATTGTCTGTAAGCCATTTTGGCAAGAGGTCTCACAAATTTCCCACAGAAGAATGTGCAAGACAGTGTTCTGGCAGAGATTGAAAATGTGAAAGCTTTTAAGGAAAAGCAATGACATAGTGCCACGAATGTAAGTGTCCCAACAACACAATACAACTAAAATTCAGCAAATGCAGCCTATGACATCGCTTATGAGTTAATTTTTATTATCAAAAACCTCAAACAACTAAACATTGCATGTGCTATGTTTCTAGATGTAGCTGATGGAAAAACACAAATCAGAGTTCATGAAAGGTTGTAGTTTGGTCCCAACTGCATATTAACTTTATTTTTAAAAATGCCATCTAATATTACTTACTAGTCTTACTTACTAGACTGTCTGTCTTTCAGCCATATACTAGATTTACTCTTGCCTGGCGGCCTCTTGCCTGCTCATCACCGCTTAACATCAGCGCCAGTCTCCGTCAGCATACGCCCTGTCCCAGGCCTCAAAACTTCCTCTTCCCAGCAGTCCAAAGCTCCTGTACTGCCAGTGTAAACACTAACTCTCCCTTGTGCTCTGAGCACCCAGCCCCAGTAAGTACAGCTAACTGAGCAGAGATAACTAGCTAACAACAGCTACAGTTCACAAGAGTTACTTTACTGTTTATCAGGAAACTCAGGAGAACATTAGAAGGATGTATCACAAGTCAGTGTAGCATCAGAATGACACTGAAGTGTTACTGTATGGTAGAAAAGTTATAGAATGTTGATTTCAGGAGGCTGGCACAAAGCTACATGAATGAGTGTTTTTGCATTTACAATGGATAAAATGACTCTGTAAAATGACAGATGTCGGTCATAGTGGTGAACACACAGGGAATTTTCACCCATCTGCCTTTTACCCTCCTTTGGCTCATTGTTTTGTTTTCCAGCCTGCAACTTTGTTCTCATCAAACTTGTTTTCAGCCACAGTGGGGTGCTGTTTTCAGTAAAAAAATAAATAAATAAATAAATTGAATTAAAAAAAAAAAAAAAAGCTGTATATTGATCAAGTGGCAACCCCTGTGGCTGTGAAGTGAAGCCTATGTGGCAGTGCCAATGAGTGCAGTTCTTCAACCGGCCACTTGAGGCTGGCTACAGAATGAGTTTATCTCCATAAGCCCCCATATTAAAATGTCTAACTTGACAGCAGAAACATGTTTACAGCCTGGTACAAAAAAGGTATCTATAGCTAATTGTCCTGTTCATTACAAGCGTACTGAGGCTGAATTTTTATATAACACCAGTTCAAATTATATTAAGGCTTAAAGTTATGCATAATTAACAGCATGGTTGGCTTCATTCAGCCCACCTCAGGTCCACCCATGATCCACGTCTTTGACCATTTTTAGATTAGCCCTTGCGGTGGCAGAGGCAGGACTGTCAAGATGGTGACGGCCAGACCCACACTCTGAGCTTCACAACAGCTCTTCAGAAACCTATGGGTGATGTCACGGATACGACATCCATGTTTTATACAGTCTGTGATGTTGATAAACATACTTTGCACTGCCTACCCAGCACCAAACAGGAGCATTTAGCAGTTTGCAGGAGTATTTAACATGTTTCCCATACCAAACTTATAGCATACTTTGTATATATCTATCAACTATCAACACTAGTACACAAGTGTATACGTTAAAGCATACCTATAAAATGTATAAATAATGGGATGCCATGATTGGCCTTAATGTGCAACAGGAAAGAACCCTCAGCAGCACTTTGCTGTTGAACTCTTAAAAATGCCAAAGTCCAGTCCAAATAAAGGGAGGATTGGTGCTGCATTTTACTGTCAGTGAGCTAAAACAGACTTTGTTCCCAGAGGACAGTGTACTGTGAAATGAACTCTTTACATCTGTGTAACTTAAAGTTGAAATCTGAGCTGTAACAGCAGGAGCACCACTGTTACCCCACTGCATTTATAATGTATTTACATACACTATTATATAAAAAAAGTGCACCATATGGAAGTATTTATAACACTGGCCCATTGCATTCATGTTCTGTGGGTCATTACTCACACCACCAATATTTCCTGCAAAGGGTTGCACTGTTATGGTGGTGCTAGGCAACCACTGTTGTAATGTTCATTGGGTTACAAGCTGTTGTATGTCCTCCCAAGAGTGCATGGAGATCTGATAAGCAGGAAATTCCTAAAATAATGAACGATTAAGCTGCTTCTTTAACAAAAGTTGGTGACCACATATATTAACAATGTAAAATCAATTCTTTTTTTAATGCATTCATCGATGTTGTGAGTTAAGATCAAAGCGAGAAGCCGGCTGATTGACCACATCCAAATATTCTTTCATCATTTAGGAAACATGTTTCACATATATTCCTTTGTGACTGAGTTAACCCAACACAGACCCAACAAATCAAAACCTTTCCCAGTCACAAGGACTAATAATTATATTGTAGGGTGATGTTAATGTCACACTCACAGCTTTTAACAATTGTCTGAGATGTCAAGGCAGGGCAGAGCTGACATCTGTGGCAAAGGGATTCTTTGATGCATGCCACCAAGGTGACTTCATGTGGGAGGATGAAAGTACAGATTGTTTCCTGTGATGGTTTTAAAAGCTGCCCTAACTCTTGTTGCTCTCATTAATAACTGCCAGCTTTCATAACAGACAGGTATGCAAAGTGAGACAGAATCACTCAACTCAATCACTTTAGGCATAAAAACTGGAAACAGTGGACGTTTTCTTCAACATCTACATGATTTTTTGGGTGTGGCTGTAATGTCACAAGGTTCCCTACAGTATGTGGAAATTATGAAAAGCATAGGAAATGTGTCCTTAAGCTCTATAAAACACACTCAGTGTTTATTCTATTCTCAAATAAAAGCATGAGACTCCCCTCCACATAACTGGAGTATTCAATCTGGTCCCTGGAAGTTGCTTTTCTTGCCTGTGAAGACGTTACTATTAGGAACAAATTGTTCACCAGCCAGTTTGAGGAAAATGCATGTGTTGATTCCACCGACACACTTATTTCCATTGGAGCATAAGCAAATAAATGGGTGGAGATGGACTGGCCTTACCTCACTCCAACCGTGTCTGATGAGGAAAGTATTAATACTCATAGTAACGGTAAATGCTCAACAAAATGAGGTGTAAATAGGGGAGAATAACACTAAGCAGTCACAATATTTTATTTTTAAAGCTACTTCCTTTCATCCACAATCCAACACAAGCATGTGCCCCAGTTGACATATCTGCTCTCATAAAATCCTGTGGTTTGTCCTTTTTGTTTTTACACCGCAAACAAACCACACCACTAGTCCACTTCTAACTCTGACCCTCCTTTTCATGTGGTCTCGGTCTGGTTGTTTAGTCCCCATCAGAGTTCGATTGACAGCTTTCAGACCAGCCCAAAAGAACTAAACTAAATAGGAAAACACGCCAGAATTCAGCACAAAATAATACGAGGCAAATAAACTGACATTGTTCTAAACATTCAGACAATGAATGCACTGAATGTACATAACACTGTATGTTATATTTACTACATATGGGTATTCACTTCAGTAATTAAGATCTGAGGGCCACTTGACATGACTGAATCAAAGACAGCATTTGATGAGAGTGAAGTGTTATGTGTGCATACTCGCCTCCAGCAGGAACGAGTTAACAGGTCAGAGGTCAAATATTCAGTTTTAAAGTGGGCCATATTCAAAAATACGTCAGAGGTCTGTAGAGAATTTAAATCAAAGCCAGTGATCTGTCTGGTGAGGTGATCTGCTTTTTCTTTTGAGCTGGATCATAGAGGCATTACTGTTCAGCCCTTTGTGAGTGCAACGATGTGGGGCATCAGCCACCACACTGCCTCAAGTGAGCTTCAGGCCAACAAAATTAGTCTATAATAACAATTTGGGCAATCATATTGATCTGTTGTGTTTGACAAAAGACCAGAAATAAGTACGTATGAAACATAAAGTCATAATCATTGTAGTCATATTTTTCTGTGGTTTTCATATTCCTGTATGGTATAATACCGACTGGCACATGTGCTGTACTTTCCACTTTCTGAATGACTTTGAATCAGTAACACCCAATGACTCATAAAACTATGAGACTACTAAGAAGAATTTTTTATGGTTATTTTATTCAAGAGTCTAAGGTCTCTTCAAGCTACCATGCAGCATGATGGACTATACACTATAGTGTGCTAGCACTGGATTATATGCTAATGTTCTGATCACAATACCAATAATGAATGAAGAAAATAAAAGTGCTATAAGCAAGCAGCTGGTGCGACTTTGAGTTACTTTTTTGTGCTTCCAGCAGGTGGCCGCATCCAGAAAACAAGCTTCTGTTCATTTCCTGAAGTGGGATATAACGATCACATCTGGACATACAAGCCAAGGCATCAGTCTAAATATGAAACTTATCTAAAGATAATTCAGTTCAGCCGTTATTTGAATAAGTAGCTAGATTATAGGCTTCATTCGTCCAGAATAAAATGCTGAGTAATCAGTCCAAGTTTGCTTGATGTGGTAATAGAGGCCAAGCTAACATTTAGGAAGCCTATTGTTGTTTAAGGGGCGGGTTAAGCAGTCATTTCCCCTTTGAGACTTTATGTATGTTATACAAATATTAACATGTTATTATGGGCTTCCAGACTAAAAGGGCTTTCACAGGGAATTAAGAGTACCATGGCAAACTTGTAATGTTGCAAAATGTAAACAGAATAACACTTAATGCTAAAACGTTGCTAACACCCAAACAACAAGCAAGTGCAACAACACAAGACATATAGCAGCCAGCTAATATTACTTACTAGTCCAACAGCAAGAAGCCCAGTTTGGTGTCTGTCTTTCAGCCTTTACTTTCACAAAGCTTTCGTCAACAACTAATAGTCAGCCCCATATTTACTCTTGTCCATCAACTTCTTGTTCGGTCACTCTCTCCTTTTCTCTTCTTACCTTCTTCCGTTAACGTCACCTTTGGCTTTTCACTTCTGTCATTAGGTCCATAGAGGCTGCTGAGCAAGGTTACATTGCCCAGCTCTGCTCCCTGTCACTATTCCCCGATGCCAAAACCCCACCAGGTAGACTACGTCTCTATTTACAACAACAACACCTACTCCCACAAACTCTTAACAATGCTGTTGCCAGACACACACATATATTATATTACCTATATTCTCTCCTTCTTACCTGTGATGTCCTCAGCTCTAACTGCTACCACAACTTCGGTAACCAGTAGTTTACAATTTCTACTTTAAACAAACAGTACAGTTTCTAATCCCAGTATTACACCGTTCATTCCAAAATTTAGTTTGCTGTCTTACCAGAAGTTGAATGGGAGACTTTCCGTCAGTTTCACCTCTGTACGTTTAGTGGACAGACTGCAGGACGCGTTAGCTAGTCGCAGGGGCTGAGAGAGCGGGGAGGTGGCTAGGTCCTCCAAAAGCAGAGGCCTTCAAGTCACTCCAAAGTTGTCTTATATATGTGTTGTGGTTTTTTAGCCAACTAGCTAGGCACAGTAAGGCTACATTCAGGAATCACCTGAGTTTTGTTCAGAGCTATATTGTAAGAATAGGGCTGGCAAGCTGCCAGCTCCCGGGCTGGCAAATGAGTGCTAAAAAGTGTAATTCCTCGAGCGGCCACTCGCTCCAGAAGTGAATCCATCTGAGCGCCCGTATTAAAATGCCCAATTTCACAATAGAAATAAACATGTTTACAGCCTGGTTCAGACAACAGTTTGGTCTTTGTAGCTAATTTCCCCGTTCATGACAACTGTACTGAGGAATTGAATTTTTTTTTAACTCACTCACTCAATTTTATTAAGGCTTAAAGTTATGCATAATTAACAGTTTGGGTGCTATGACTGACAGGTAAGTGCTGTTACAGGTGGCTTATTGGAGCACCCAGGCGTCATTCAGCCTGCTCCAGGTCATTTCTGCCAATTTTTAGATTAGCCAGGAGGTGGAAGAGGCAGGACTACCAACATGGTGACAGCCAGAGCCACAGATTTTGAGCTTCAAAGCGGCTCTTCAGAAATCTATGAGTGACGTCCATGACATCCATGCTCTGGGTTTAACCCACTCACAGCAAAAAGGATAGACAGCGTAACTCGTAAACCCCACGGACACGTCTCTGTCACGTCACGTACGCGCTGTGGTTTTGGTCCGTTCTGCACGTGGCTTCGGGAGCATTTCAGAAGCCAGACTTTGGCCATTTTCCTGGTGTATGTTCTTCTAAATATGCTTCTACATGTGTAAATATGCTACGTAGTTAATTAGTTTTGCTTTTGTCTGTTTTTACGACCGGCAGTTTGCACGGGGTATTTTATTTTGAAAATCCACCGGATTCTCAAAATAAAATATATATATATATATAATAAATAAAAAAATGGTCTGCATTTACAAATAAACAGTGTAAAAGTACAACATTCAAGGGTGTCGATTAGCTCAGTTGATAGAGCATCCGCCCCATGTACGGAGGCTCAGCAGCGGCCCAGGGTTTGAATCCAACCTGCGGCCCTTTACTGCATGTCATTCCCCTGTCTCTCTCTCCCCACATTCCTGGCACTCTTCAGCTTTTTCTCTCAAAAATAAAGCTTGAAAAAGGACAAAAAATATATATATATCTTTTAAAACAAAAAGTACTACATTCTTATTAAACAAAAACACAACATATTGGAGTGCCTTGAGCCAAATAGTTACAGTGAATGTTGCATGGGCACATGGCCACTGCAATGTACCGTGTTCAATTCCAGCTTTTGTTACATGTCATGCCCCTCTACCGCATTTTCTGTCTGCTTCTGCTATCCAACAAATCCATCCTCTTTTTTTATATGGTACATATTTATTCATGTATATATTAATAGTTTCCATTCCTTTCTGTTCTGCATGTTAACTAACAAGGAGTTTTGGCTAATATGTGTTGTCACTGTAAAATGTCACTGTATCATTGTACTTGTTTTTCTATAACTGACGTGTGATGGACAGCACACAAGGAAAAGCATGTTTCACTGAGATACCATGACTTATTACAAATAAACATGCTTTGTGGAGTTTTATATAATACAATAGTGACTTCTATTTTTTTCCTATTGTAAAATCCTCTGCCTGGGAAGTCTTCCACAAAATGTCTTTGTTGAGAACACAGCTCCTCATTCTGAGCTCATAAGGAACAAATAATTGAGTGAAAGTTACTGACTTCCAGGCCTAAAAGAGATTTTCAGCGTATTTCTCTAATCAAGACTTTCTAGAGAGCAGCCTTCTTGTTGCACTACTGTACTGTGTCTTAACTGTTAGGAAACCCCTGCATTTTATCTGACAAGCTCACACTGTAATCAGCTGATTAGTCACAGAAGCACAAAAAACACAAACTTCCTGACATGCAACACTCCCAAAAGTTAACCAAAATACACATAAAATGTTTCATATTCCCTTAATCCACTTAATGTTGCTTCACTGACAGACCTAATAAACACACTGTAGTACAGTAAATTTAAAGTAGAATCACAACAAAGGAAGATAGATCAAGAGTTACAAAAGTGAAAATTAAGAATAAATACCATGATGACACTTACATATTTTTGGAACAAATATAAATAAAAAAGTAAATATAGTTAGTGTGATTTCATGGTTTATCTCACGTTAGATCCACATTATGGATACAGTGTAAATTTATTGTCTGTAACAAGGTTTAAATGTAAAAACTTTTCAATCAGTGCTCATACTAAGTTTACCCTAATGCTGTTACTTGGGACTGCAATCTCCATTAGGCAGGCGAGACAGAGACATGGACGTAGCTCATAACTCTGACAAATGCACCAGATGTGAACCAGTGTGTGTGTGTGTGTGTGTGTGTGTGTTCAGGTGTTAAAGTAAACTGCTTACAGATGACATTGTAGGAGAGCAGAGTAGGGATTGAGAGCGGAAGGCAGCAGAGGGGGAACACACTGGTCCTCCTGGAGTAAGGAAACAGAAACTTATCTCTGCTGCCATAGGCAAATTTATGACACAGTCTGCTGTTCTTCTCTCTTTAATTGTATTGTGCTTGTGAGTGCTAATATTTGTAGTCATGTATGGGCTGTACTTGAACATGTGTGTTTTGCTATCCATGTGTAAACCAGTCTAAGTTTTAGACTGTTAAAATAACAACATTTTTGTCGAGTGAGGTCATTTTGGCCAGACACCAGGTCTTGGCAAGAGACTCTTGAAAAGAACAGAATCATGATAAGACTTTTATCAAGAGTAAACAGTAGTGCTATCTTTTGATACAAATACTTCTCAGTTTCAACACATTTTGCTTTAAACTAAATAGCAGGGCTGGGACGATATGCTTTTCTCCCGAAAAGCATATCGTCAATTCGATTTAAATTGCGATTCTTCGATATTGCTGATCTTTGCGATTTTTAGTTTGCTTTTTTTAACACCAAACCATGTGAAAGAGTTGAATGATGATGATGTCTACAGACTATATCAGGAGCTATATTTCCCAAAAAAATGCACATCACGTGAGTCAGTTTTTAAGATTTATTTAGCAGCAATATATTTGAACCATTTTCACTGCTACATTTGAACTCTTTTCAACAGCCTGGACTGCATATAAAAGAGGTAAAAAAAAATAGTATATAAAAAATATATACTTTTCTGAGGGTTATCCTTTCCACATCTGAAACCTTTCTAACAGAATGAATTAAAAGTATAGACTTTCTGATGTAAACTGCTACATTTATCTGCACACAACACAAACAGGAGCCTTTAAATTAACATACTGCATAATAAAGTGAACTTAAACTCTCTATTCAAAGCCTGGACTGCATGTAAAAGAGGCAAACAAATGTACAATATAAAAAAATATTTTTCTTTGTATTTATTTAGCTTATTTAGCTGTTCCTGCTCAGTCAGTGTCTGCTGGCTTGCTGCTGCAGATCGTTTGGCTGTTAGCTCTGCATTTACCTCAGGATGGTGTCTTGCCAGGTGGGCAGTAACGTTTGTCGTGTTTCCGCAGTACACGACGTGTGCATTACAGAGTTTACAAATAGCTTTCAACAGTTCTGCTTTTCCCTTCAAAGCAAAAAATCCAAAATGTGCCCACACTTTCGACTTTAAATGTGCTGGTGGAGGTTTTATCTCTGCGCATTTTTGCAAGTTGTCCGCTATTCTCCGCTTTCTGTTTTTTTTCTTCTTCGCTTTCTGTTTAGGTTTTTCCCGTGAACAGATATGACGTCATGTTACTAGGTAGTCGAAGTAAAACATTTCGCCCTCCAATGGAGAAAAGCGGTGACTTTTTCCCACCTAGGCTTATAAACATAAACTAAAATGAAACATTTAAATTTGGGGGGGAAAAAAACGATTTTTGAACAAAAAAATCGTTTTAAAAATAGTAAAACAAAAAATCGCGATGTTTAATGTGAATCGATTTTTTTCTCCCATCCCTACTAAATAGTATAATAGTTTAATAGCGATCTGAATGAGGACTACATACAATCAACTATAATGGGAAATGTGATGCAATGGATGTATTGGGTCTTGAAATTATTTATGAAATGGTTTAAATTCATTCACATCTAAATGCAGATCAGCGCAGTCACTTCCTGGAACCTCTGCTGGTTGCCTGGCAACCTCACAGTGACAACAAGGTTGTTGCTGCTGGCAATTACATCACAGAACAATCATGATGTAGCCTATTACATGAATGGGATATAATCTGTTAATTAGTGAGTTTTCAAGTTGCTGGTAGGTGGATTCTGCTATTGGCTAGACCCAGGCTAGCAGGCTAGCATGGGCCTCCTGTGGCTCAGGAGGTAGAGCAGGTCAAACACTAATCAGAAAATTGGTGGTTCGGCTCCTGCACTATATACATTCACCTGTATTCTCTTCTATGTTCATCCTACATGTCAACGTGTCCTTGGGCAAGATACTAAACCCCAAAGTACAAGTGTGACTGTGATTAGCTCACTCAGTATATGATTGTGTTTATGGGTGAGTGTGATTTCTAGTGTAATAGCGCCTTGGTAAAAGAGTAGAAATGCACTACACTATAAATGTACAATCCTTTTAGCAGTTTCCCCCTGTTTACAGTCTTTGAGCTAAGCTAATCAGCTGTTGCTGGTGGCTTTATGTTTACCATGGAGAAATTAGAGTGGTTATAGTCCTCTGATAAAACTCCCAACGAGAAAGTGTGATTCCTATAAAGTTCAAATTCCGTGGTCCTCACAAGTAGTAAAACTTGTGTGTGTGAAACTATATTTATGCGTATGTTTTTGCATTGCATGTGTGTGTGGATGTGTCTCTGTGTGTGAGGCGTTGCTAAGACACAAACCCAAAAAAAAGGCCCAAAACTATTTATACAGGCCATTTCCTCTGCAGGAATGAGCCCAGCCCCTTAAATCTGCCAAAAGACTCGACATTCTGTTGTAGGTGTACTCATCACATTGTGCATCTGTTTTATCTCATATCTTCTAAACACTGCACTTTATCACCATTATTTGTATTTCTTCAGATCAGCAGTGATGTTCAGGGAGAAGCAGAGAGGCTCTTTATCTGTTTTGTCATCTCAAACTTTAAAGTTCAACATCTGAGGAAGTTATAGACAAACACTGAAACCTGTAATCATTACTAAGGTAGGAGTAAGGCATACAACAGTCTTTTATTTAGCTATTTCTTCATGGTGGGAGGCTCCCACCTACCACTGTTTTTTTGGCTTTTAAAGTCTTTTATTTAGTTATGTTGTTTTGTTTGAAAAATAAACAATGGAAACCATAATTTAAAAAACGTGAATGTTTTTATGTGAGTGATCCATCGTTTGCACTGAGCTGCTAATCATTCATTAACTGACTAAATCACAGATTGAGTTTTAGCCATAAAGAGAGGATGAAAAAAAAGAAAACGATGACCAATGAGAATCAGATCATTCTTTATGTGATGTAGAGAAACAAAAGCATATCTGCTATTAGAGCCTCACCTACATGATCGGCACAGACTAATGATTTTTGCTATTACTTTTGACACCCATCCGGTCACTAAGAAATGGAAGAATTTTGAAAGACAAAAGCTAAATAGGAAGCAGACAGGCATAACAGCTGGCCAAGAGTGAAAAAAAAGTAAAAAATGTTTTAGGCCCACAAGGAGTTATAAAATGGAAATGTGTTGCACACATGAGGAGCACAGATGCGTACCATCCCTCGCTAAACCCATTTCCTTTGATTTCCCTCGCTCCGCGCTCAGGATTAAGCGCTGATATTCTGGAATGACAGCAAGCTGTCCACATGATCCACACTGGTGGACATCAAACTGACGTGGCCTTTCAGTTTCATACCTGTATCTTCATCTGGTCTGCTGTATTTGTGCCAACACTGCAGAACAGTCAAGTTATATAACCTTAAACGGAAAAAGACTGCAAAGTATACCATTTTAGTTGGTGCCATTTTAGTTTCAATAATGCCAATTAGAAAGTGAAAAAAAATCAATTTAAAAAAGAACACATACAACATATTGTCAGGCTTTAATGCAAAAAATCAACGCTCATTCAAATGTTTTTGATATACTTTTTGTTTGAAAATGCAACACAAAATGTAATTAATGAAAATGTAGCCATTTCTTTAACATGGTGAAACTTTATTAAAGATACACAATAGATGAACGATCATGTAAATAATAATAAATCTTGACCTCTGGTCAATCATGCTAGCAGCTCCCAACCAACCAGCTTTACAGCAGAAATAAACATGTTTACAGCTTCATAGTAGTACTGATATTCAGTAGGTATGTTCAGTATCCATCTTACATTAGCATGTTAGCATGCTAATATTTGCCAATTAGCCATTGCCAAGTTGTATTCTCCGTGCAGCCTCTGTGGCTGTGAAGTGAAGCCAATGTGGAAGTCCCAAAAATTGCAGTACCTTGAACGGCCACTTGATGCTGGCTCCAGAACGATTCAATCTCCATAAACCCCCCACGTTAAACCCAACTTCACAGCAGAAATTAACACGTTTACAGCCTGGTACAAAAAACAGTTTAGGTCTCTATAGCTAATTTCCCCATTCATGGCAACTGTGCTAAGTCTGAATTTCTATATAACTCACCTGTTCAAACTATATTAAGACTTAAAGGTACAGTGTGTAAGATTTGGGGGCTCTATTTTCAGAATAAGGCAAACATGGAATATGATATTCAAACTATGTTTTGATGCATGTATAATCACCTGAAAATAAGAATCTTTTTATGTTTGTTACTTAAAATACTTAAAAATATCCTTTTATATCTACAGTGGGAGAGGGTCAATTCTAACTTGTGGCCCTTTGCTGCGTGTCGTCCCCCTCTCTAAATCCCTGCTTTCCTGTCATTCTTCAGTTGTCTCTGTCAAATAAAGCTTTTAAAGCCCCAAAAATATCTTTTAAAAAAGTTATGCATACTGAACAGTGTGGCTGCTTTAATCCATAAATCCTGATTATAGATATTTCTGATTATGGACACCTTGCTGGGGATTTTCCCTCACATACAGTATATGCTAACAAGAAAAGCATCAGTACCAAAAGTGAAGCCATTGACTAAAATAAGAGACTTAACTTTAACGTCTCTCTTGTCTGGGCTTTTTATTTGGATGAGAGGATTTCTAATGTCATACAAAATGCAAGTCATCTCCATCCAAATATCATTACTCCATTATTTCTCTTTGAAATGCAGTCACATGGCTCCAAAGTAATTTTTTCAGCAAACCACTAGAGCTCACTAACATGGCCAGTCACGTGATGCACACATATTTCCATACCCATTTTGGGTTTGGAAAGTCATTCTGGAATATTCCTCTCTTAGTTTTCCCATGGTCAACCTCAGGCCCCTGTTACACCTCTTCTTACACAATAACGATGGAGTAACTAACCACACCTTCTTCCCACAACACCCACTCAATCTCACTGGGAGGTAAGTTCAAAAATAGGACCCGATACTGTTATCTTGTGGACTAATTGTGTTCTATTGAATTAGTGTTATCAATAGCTTTCCATTAGGATATTTAAGCAAAATGTAACTCTGATAACTCAAGAGCAGTTGAAAGTACAAACTTTTTACATATGTCTGTTCTGCAATAAAGTAGCTGCAGTTTCTTTGGCTCCCACTGCTCCCCACAAAAGAGGCAGGGACTGAATGTCTTTCCAACACTTAAATGTTGCTGTAGCTTGCTTCTGGTGTATCACATCTCCCTCTTGCTCTGCCAAGTGCAGCCGCATAGTTCCCCCCCGCCTCTGGTGCTCCTCTGACTCACCAATCCGACCGAACAATGCCCACCATTGAACCCTCAGTGGGTGTCTTTAATTGACAGCTGGAATCTATTAATCCTGTAGCCAGTAGCCATGGCTACTCCACAATAAATTACATACGTACATATTCATGAATGAAAATGCATTTTCAGCCGGATTCAAAGATGGAAACATGGTCGCACTGTCTCTCATAGTCCTTAGTTGTCCTGAAAAGGCCCTTCAGAGTTGCAGATGTTTAGAGGCTGACTCACTATACGGTCGCCTTTTCCACCCCTGGTTGATGAGTGGTATTTACCTTGAGAAGTTATAATTTCCATGATCTGGATAAATGAGTTGGCTTGCATGACATCTGGGAATAATTTTTTTTCATCAGGCTTACAGTTATGTTCTCCCGTCTCTCTAAATGTCAAGTACAGTACTGTGTTTCACACTATGGAGGCAGGGATAAGGGGGGAATCAGAACAAGCCTCGAGTGCTGATATGCTTAAAATTGATAGTTATGCAAATTTAAAGCGTAACACATTTTAAACTTCCATGTGGTTTTGTTACCATGAAAAATATGCTGCATGTTTTCAACTCTTGCTGTAAATCAAACTAAAGTTGGGGCAACGTGGATACTGAACCAGTTGTTTGTAACTGGACAAAGTTTGCAGCCAAAGATGACTCATTTTAAAAGAGCATCCAACTCACTGTCATGACACAGAGGTATCTTAGAATGTGTACCATGTAATCATGAAAAACCTTAACTATGTAGCAGGGTGTACGGTGCGGTAGAGAGGATGTAGCCAAGAGTCTGACAGAGTGGAATAATGTTTAAGACTTTGGATATTCTGCTTTACAGGTTCACTTGGTCGAAGCAGTTGTTACATAATGGCAGAGGCACACACTTCAACATGGGAGTAAAACAAACATCACTTTGAAAGGATGAATTGCTATGTTCCAGAGCTGCCTTTACACTCAGTGCTGTATTTAAGGCAGAGCAGCCACTTCAGGATGATGGTATGACTGCAGGTCAAAAGGTCACTGTCCAGTTTGGATAACTGGAGCTCAGTGATTGAACCTTGGCTATTCTACATCATAGCAACAATTTTTTCCTAATTGTGGTGGTGCTTAAGTATGTCACTGCACATCCCTTAGACACTCAATCTTGGAGTACTTTTTGTTTGTGTTCTCTGCTTTATGCTTCCTCTGCTGCCTAATTCCAGATGTGTTCTGTTACTATTAAAATACTCCTTTATTCTCTTTTCGTCATCTCATTTCTTGTATGAGCTAAAAACTGGCTTAAGTACTAACATTTTCCAGGTGATCCAATAGGAAATTAATTGACCAAGGTCTCTCTGACATACCCATTAGCACTTAAACTGCATTGAAACTGATTTGCTCATACTGTAAAGCTGTACTAAGATTTAATCATTTATTACCATTTCAATCAAACATCAATTAGAACAACCACAGAACATACATATCTACGATATGTTGTACAACAAGTTGTATAAAATACTAAAATAACAGTAAATAAAACACAAATGTCTGGTGCGATAAGAAACCCGCTGAGGGACGCAATAAAATTGAGTTCATAAGCTGAACTGATGATGTGGAGTTAAGGGCCCTCACTGCCTCAGGTTATGTGCATTACTGAAACGAGTGGTTCCCGTAATACTGTGCAACCTTTTACTTTAAACTAGGGGTCTAAAAGTACATTTGCAACTTGCACAGGGGACTGTGCTAGGGGAGCCCATAAAGAGAACAGACCCTTCAACAAAGGTGATTCAGGTCACCACCTCAGAAATATGCCTGTGTTCAAACAAGAACGCAAAAGAAAACACATGCTGTTGTCATCCCAGAGCTATAGCCAGAACCAAAAACAGGGCCAGAACCAGAGAGCCAGAACCAGAATGCCAGAGCCAGAGAGCCAGAGAGTGTCTGCAGGATGAGGGAGGTATTTATAAGGCAGAGCGCACCAGCCCAGATGGAGCTCATGCAGATGATGATCCCTCCATTCAAACTATTCAATTAAATTTCTTTGGTATTTTTGTCAAATACAGATGTGCATTGATGACTGGTGGGTATGTATGATTATGTTGTCTAATGTCAAGCCTTTATTTGATCATGTAACAACACGATACGATATACAGTAGCTAGGACCCATCGTAATTGCTTGCACTGAGGCCCTTTGTAACTTCATTATGTCACGGACTGAGTCAGAATGAGAAACACAATTGTTTTGGGTGAGGAGACCAAGATATCTTACTGATGAGGTGGCAGACGCCATAGGGTTATTGTTGTTTGTATGTGTCTGCTGGATGCATTAAGTATCAGGATGTTTGTTTACTCATAACTTATTATGAAGTGGTTGTTTCGAGTCTTGCCTGCTAGACATAAAAAACGTGATGCAAAAGTGAAAGAAAACTTTAGGCAGGTCAATAGATTATAATTACTCTTAATCGTTTAGCCTGCTAAACAGTTGACTTCTTTCTCTAAACCACTTTATTTGGAGGTAAAACACAAAATGTGTGCACCCATAACATCAGCAATAATTGATAATAAATGAAATCTGCAGCAGTTTAGGTTAGTCAAAGTTGCACCAAGAAGTCGGTCTATAAACTGCGATGGATGTTTACAATGGACAGTTTGGATGATCATGTCACATGGTAGCTGTTTGTCTCTTCCCTTCCCAGTGTTTTCCTCTTCCCTTGTGTTTCTGTCTGTCTTGTCTGTCTTGTCTGTCTGTGTGTGTGTGTGTGTGTGTGTGTGTTGCTGGGGGTTGTTTCCCACTCACCTGCCTAATCACCTCACCACCTGTTCCTCATTTGCCAATCAACTGCTGCAGCTTAAAAGACCGATGGTACGGTCAAATATTCAAAAAAAGGAAGCATTGAAGCTCCTTTCCTTAACAGTTTGAGAATTCGAACAGCTCTTATCATGGCAGCTACGTAAATACTTCCGGGTCATTTCACTCAGTTAGGAAGGTTCCAAAGCAAAACTGACTATTCGACCGCATCCCAGCTCTTCATCCCAGACTCTGCCAGATTGTTCAGTCTCTTGAGTGGTAATGCTATTACAGCAACACTGCTCTTATTGTGTCTCAGGAAAAAAATGCTATCGCCAGTTTTGTCACATCTTCATGCCTGCACTTTGGATATCACCACCCTGGACACCTCCTCACTGGATGTCCCACTCATCTGCACGTTCCCTCTTTGTGAACTCAATAAACTGGCTTCCGTTTGCATTTTGAGTCCGTTATCATGTTTGATCATTTGATTTTCTTGAATGATGGAAATTATGGACAAACCTACTTAGACCTAGCATGTTTTATTAAGCTAAAGGTGTATCAGCAAAGTTAAGAGTTCTTTCAAGGCACGGAGCAGTTTATTTTAGCCTCTCCAACCTCAATTAGTGTAACTCCCTGAAGTCATGACTCAGCAACAGAAACATCGCCCATCTGCAGCCAGTGCAGAATGCTCCTACCAGTCTGTTCACACTCTATAAGAGATGAGATCTTATTACTCCGGTACTTGCTACGCTTCACTGGTTGTTTTCCAGTTCTGGAATCGATTTTAACAACATGCAGCATAATCACTGCAACAGATCTTCTGACTGAGCCTTATTGCCAGACAACTTGGAAAGACCGCGATGATGCACACAGCTGTTGCCCCCAGTAACCCAATGCTTATGGAGAAAGCATTGGTGTGAACAGTAGACTCTGAGGACAATCAGTGACACAGATTGTGGAAGAAATTTTAAATTTTCTTCAGATTTTTACTGATCCTATTCCACACCCCATCATGATCAACACAAAGCTGGTTTAATACTGTGTTATATCATACTATTTGATATGTATGTTTTTTAAGATCGTAAAGATAAAGGTAAAGATAAATCTTTGCACATAATGGTGCTGTGCTGCATTTCATATTCAAGGCTGTAGATGTCACTCATCTGCCCTGCTGCCTGCAGATAACTGAATAGATTTAATCAGCTGAAGAGGAGTGGTTTCTAAAGTCTAGGCAGTTAATTATGGTAGGAATCACACATCTATATTTCAGTACAGACCGCCATTCTTGCAGTAATTGCATTAAATCTGACAAATAGAGTTAGCAGCAGCGAGCAGTCAGTTTTGTAGCATTAAGATTGCAAACAGGGAAAGCAAGTATGTTTTTTTTTCCAAAGGTAGTAAAATCCACCTACCAGCATCTCTAAAACTTACTAATTGACACATTAGATCTTGTCTGATTACTCCCTACAAAACAGGCCAAGCCAGGCTAGCAGTTTCCCCCTGTTTTCAGTCATTAAGCTAAGCTAAGCTAATGAGCATCAATCGTCTATTGTAACCCAGCACGGAAGTAAATAACAGTATTTCCCAAAATATCTAACTATTCCTTTAAGTGTCACATAATTTTGTAATGTTATGAAAGTGCAGCAGGAGAATGTCACTTGGTAGCTTCCATATTGTTTTAGAGTCAGGGCTGTCCATTCTGTAAATCTAAGCAGGATACTTACAGGATATTTTTTCATAGTGATGTATGGGTTGTACAGCAAGTCATCAGCAAAATACATCTTTTGCAAATACCTTCTAGGCATCCCTTTTAGCACAAAGACACAGCGCTGACTGTTGGAAGGAAACTGGTATCAAACAGTGGTCTCCCATGTCAAAGTCCCGCACGGATACATTCATAATTACATCAGCAACTTAGTGATTTGAACATAAACGTATGTTGTTGTTGGTCATGTGCTGAAATGACTGATGCTGTCTTTTTTTCCTGGGAGGACAGACATGGGCTATTTGGGCTAATGAATGGAATATATAAGAACTGCCAGACCAAGACTGAGGCTGGAGAAGACTCCTACTTCCTCTGACAGTTAATTTCAGAGAGTGTATTTTTGTGTTAACTAAAAATTGTCACACTAGAAAGAAAGAGAGTGACCATTGAAGTTTTTCCTCTATTGTCAGGAACACGAGACACTGTAAAAGACCCATGTGTTCTGCAGAACTAAAACTGTCTCTATAATGAGCTTTTGTCATTTGGTCCAAACAGCTTTCGCGTAAGAAAAAAATGACTGCCAGCAGTGCCCAGCTGGATGTGTGAAAGGAAACTTTTCCAACATTTTAAAATGGGGAATTCCCATGAAACTGCTAGCTGTATAATCCCCATTAGAGAACACACAAAGAACCTTTGAATATAAATTTGATATCTCTGTTCCAGTCCACAGACTCATACGATGCAAAGAATTTAAAAAGCCAGTGACCAACACATCGCCACTAATCATTGATGAAACCAATCTACCTGTGGTGTAATGCTACATTAAATTTATGACAAAACCAAATATTTTAAGGCATTTAGTATATATAAAAAAAAAAAACTACACTAATATGGGGTTTTACCGTGTACACATCTGGGTATTTGTGCTCTGACCATTTCCTGCTGTTATGGCTTCATCACAGCATTGTATTGAAAACACTTCTTCTGCTCCTACTTTCCAGTGATTACTGAAAAGGAGGTCCAAAACTCCAATGATAAGGAAGAGAGTCATTCCGCCCTTATCAAAGTGATTGCTTAGACTAAAATGGCCTAATCTCACAATAGAGGAAAAAGTCAGGCAAATTGAGGAGACTCCAAAACCACATAATGATGACTGGTCAAGAGATAAAAATGATTAGATCTGTGGTATAGTTAAATTCTTTTACTCATTCTTTCTAATTTTTTGGTTACATTTTGGGGTCAGAGATTCAGTTTAAACCAGGTCATGACTTCTGTTGCATGAGATCCTTATACAGTCTTCATTACTGATCACTATGAAGATATACTTTAATAAAAACTCCAATGCCTTGTGTGTAATCTGTGTATTCAGGCCAACACAGTGTGTGAAACCAGATGGTGAAAGTTTTCCTGTAAACTATATATGGCCCTCTATGGAGCACATACAAAGGCTGAGCTGTGTTATGATGTAGTATTACATGTGGGCACATCCTCAGCTGTGGTATGTAACATTGCAGCCAGGTATATCCTAGCTCTGTCTCTCAAGCTTCTAGATGAGCTTCCTGTGCAGACTGCAGCCGAGGCTGAGTGAGACAAGCTGTGATTGTGAGTCATGATATTTGGCCATTGTTGTCGTTGTGATTGTGGCTGTAGCCATGGCTGCACTTTAGTTGCTAAGATTATGGCTGTGACACGTTAATTTATAACGGGTGTACAGTGTATAACACTACTAGACACAGGGGCTGTGTGTTGTATTGAAGCTACTGTATTTCTGAGCTCCTTCTGTGTATTGGTAGCACATCTGACAGGTTCAAACCCTGTGTGTCATGATGAGGCTGTGTGGCTCGCAGTTCATGCTGTTTTCCCCAAATTTCCATTCCCTTAAGTTTCTCTCTGTCTGTCTTTCTTTGTTGTGTGTGTGTGTGTGTGTGTGTGTGTGTGTGTATGTGTGTGTGTGTGTGTGTGTGTGTGTGTTGCTGGGCTACAGCCAAAGCTAGTGTTCCTTGTCTTTGTTTGCTAACCCTGATCTCTCTTTGTGTCTCAGGATCTTTGCCAGTCACTCACCTGTCACTTCCAGACCTGCCTCGTTTTTACTCCTGTCTCTGGATTCATGCCACCACCAGCCCTGCACGGTTTGTATCTTCTCACCACCTGACATCCACCTGTCCCTGCACTATTCCCCCTCTCAGTCTCTCATAAACCTGTGTCTGTGCTTGTTATGATTTCTTGGTGTTAATAGGAGCAGTAAAGAGCATTACAGCACAGTACAGTCACTGTAGCCATATCCAGGTCAACATAGATTCAAGCAAAAATGCAGCCATAGCAATAACCATAGCCACATCGCTACAGCTGTTATTGTTAATGGTTATTGCCAGTGGCTGTACTGTCTGTCAGAGCTCGGCCTTTTGAAAGAAGTAATGAGAAATAAATGTATCATGAAAAAGTGTCACATCACCTCTCCTTTCTGTAGTAGTGCTTTTAGGAGGAATGCAAAAAATATTGCAAAGGAATCCACCACCACCATACCCCTTGCAGCCTCCATAGTTAGTAGTGAAAAGTTGTTTTTGTTGTTTACTAATCATTGCTGTGTTGTTTTGGTACCACCCTTCTAAGAGATAACTTGTAGACTTAAATCTCATGCCAAAACCCCACCGGTCACGTCTTATGTCATGTCGCGCCCAAAATGCTGTTTTGGTCCATTCTCCGAGCAACTTCAAACCCCACCAGTTTGAGAAGACGAGCGTTTTGCCCACCAGACTTTGTTTTATTTCGAAATTCGACTGGATTCTTTATGCTGTTTCTGTGTCTGACTTCCTGTCAGCTCAAGCTGCTCTGTCAAAAATAGAACAGACGTGGAGAACTGCTTCTGGGATGCTTCTGAAACATGCCGCAGCGGTTCCTGTGGGGTTTGAAACAATGATTAGAACGGCTGCAATTAGCTCTGGCGGCCATGGTGAACACAGAACACGTCGCATCTGTGCCTAGAGGACTTTTGGGATAAGTTTCACCTGTTTCTTATCATTCATCCCTCACTTGGATCTTGTCTGTTTCAGACTTTGGATTTAGCCTGCTCCTTTACAGATTTGTTTGCTTGTTTGGACTGTGCCTGCCTGACAATCAGTAACCTTTTATATATTCACTTTTCCACACCACTTCGTAGTCTGCATTTGAGTCCTATTTATTGTGCTTCTGTAATCACGAAGTCATGACAGGGACATTTAACAAATAAAAAAAATCTATTCAGAGGTGCCTACCCAGTATGCCTTGCAGGAAGACACACCCCTCCTTCGTCTCTGATTGATGATAGCCTTCCAGGCATGTGCTAAATGCTAATGTTAATCTAGTTATGATCAGAGACGGGTTGCTATGATCCTAACAGGCCCTGAAGGAGAACTCACAAAAACATGAACTGCTGTGACTCAGCCACAGGAGACCACCCTAAATATAAAAAACACCTGAAAGCTAATGACACCCCTAAAAGCCTGCTTTGTGCTTAGTACTAATTAGCAAATGCTAGCGTGCTTACATGCTAAACTGTAGTAAGATGGTGAACATGGTTACATGGTAAACATTAGCATACTGAATGTTGTTAGCATGCTCATGTTAGCATGAGGCACTAGTATGGCTGTAGAATTTTAAACCGTCACAAAACAAATATTTAAGTTACGTCTTGTCCTCAAACTTTGTCTGCAGTCACTTCAATGATGCATGAAGGGTGTGTGTGTGTGTGTGTGTGTGTAAATTTTTCTTTATTCATTACTAAAGTAAAGCCATATTATCTTTGCTTATATCTGTTACAACATTGTTTACACACATTCACTACTGATGTTATAGTATATATAGTAATATATATAGTAAGTCTTTGTATGCTCACACAAATAAACTCAAGGAAACAAGATGTGATGACAATCATGCATAATAAGTGCAAAAAGAATTATTTGTTTCAAAATGAAACTCCCATCATTGAGAAATTTCACTTTTAGTGAAAATAACCACAGTGTGTGTGTGTGTGTGTGTCTGTAAAGTCTCCAATTGCCTGATAGCTCTGGTGGGTATATTCTGCAGGTCAGCACAGGGAGAGTGAAAATCAAACATGCAATCCTGTTGATCATGTCCTGTCCAGGATTTTTACACACACTGGTTTGTTTGTTCTGGGAGTTAGCCAATATAAAATGGAAGGAATTTATTGTGAACAGGAAGATAACTGCAGGAACTGACTGTGCTGAAGCCAAACCTTTGTTGTTGATCTTTTTCTCATTAAATTCAAAGACTGTTTGAGGTTCTTGTTGTTTTATTTCCACAGAACATTTACAAATGTACATTTTAAGACACATGTGTCAAACTCAAGGCCCGCAGGCCAAATGTGGCCCGCCATGTCATTTCATCTGGCCCGCGAGAACGTGATAGGTGCATAATTGTTTTAACATACGTTCATTCCCAACTCATAAAATACAGACGATTTGTCACGCCCCTAGGCGATACTGAGGCAAAAGGTACCCTTCCACATCTGTATGAAACGATCTGGGTTCTCAATTGACTCCAATGTAAACCCGTCCGCAGCGGTAAGAGACGCTCAGAGCAGAGGCTACAGCCGTCCATTCACTCCAATAATAACTCGATCACGGCAATATATGACACTGTGAGCTTAAATCTGATTGGAGAACCGAGGACCCTCTGCCCGGAAGTATTTTTCTCACTATTTTAAGGATTTCTTTTAACGATATCATTAACATTTCTCAACACAAACACGTCAAATAGCGCATTTCCACTAGCACAGTATGGTTCGGGTCTGTTTCCATTACAACTGAGTACCATATAGTACCTCCTCGACATGGGCGGGGTCGTCATAACACGGCTGCGCGAAACTGCCGTGACATCATTTACATCGCGCCAAGCCACGCATAAAACTGGAAGACCAGAACAACAGCAACACCAACAACACAACAACCGACCATGACGCGGATTTTTTCTGCGAAGCCATTTTCTCGTGTTCAATTGTAGTCGAAGAGCAGCAGGGTTTTAAAAAGTGGTGTGGTCGAGTCTTGTATTTATTTACAGTCTGGTCGGTCGTCGCACGCTTATGACGCTTCCAGTGACGACATTCGTCGGCCAATCAGTGGAAGGCAGTCGGCTGACGTCACGTTTTAGTATCACTTCAGCTCGCTTGGAACCAGGGCCGAGGCGATACCAAAGTAGTACCTGATACCAGGTACTACGTGCTAGTGGTAACACGCAAATACCGTGCCGTGCCGTGTCGTACTGTGCCGGTGGAAACGCGGCAAAAGTGTCACTGATAATTCAACAATAAGATAGGTTCATGTTGTTGCCCTCAGTATGATTTTTTTCTCCTTTGATTCTGAAAAATAAAGTTTTATTCGTATGTTTTGGATAGCGGAAAGGCCCACACTACCCATAATCCTCGACCACCGATGATTTGTCACGCCCCTGGGCATCTGATAGTGACGCAAAAGGTACCCTTCGCTTAGAGCACAGGCTCCAGCCATCCATTCACTCCAATAATAACCCGATCACAGCGATATATGATGCTGTGGGCATCAATCTGATTGGCAGAGGGTCCTCGGTTCTCCAATCAGATTAAAGCTCACATATTTTTCTTTATTTGCTTAAATAGTTTGAACACTGATTCAAGTCATGTGGGTTTTAAACTGAACATTTTTTTACATCTATGCAAATGCATATGTAATATTTGTAAACTGAATGCATAATAAATATAGAAACAGTTATTTAACAATATAATAAGGCCTAGTTTAATTTATTTTAAATTACATTGCATTTTGTTACATTCATACTGTTAATGTGGCCCATCGAGGGCAACCATTATGCTGATGTGGCCTTCAGTGAAAATGAGTTTGACACCCCAGTTTTAAGATTATTTAAAATAATTAATATATTATATCTCCTGTTTTGACTTATATTTAATTCTAAGGTAAACATTGTTTTATTGACCAAAGCATTACTCTTACAGTGGTCGGTATAAGCTTATGTACAGTCAAGTCATAGGACACTCATATCTCATCATCATAATTTAAAACATATTCCACTTAGTTTGACACATAACACATAATTTAAAAAAAATGTGTATATAGTACTGTGGTATATAGTACTATAGTACTTTATCAGAAGAAGCAGAAGCAGATAAGGGCGCCTGGAGTGCCCTGCTAAACCTGCTGCCACCTCGACTAGACCCGGATAAGCGGAAGAGAATGGATGGATGGATGGATGGATGGACTTCCAAGAAAGAGCTGTACATAGTTTGACATCACTTGTAAACCATACAAACATCTATGTAACAACCACGTTACAATGATAATTTATAAGTTAATTTCAGTCATTTAAAACATAATAATTGAATAATATTAAAAGGTAATTATTGAGTAAAGAATGGTACACCACAACAGTCTCTTTAGCTAATGTCCACATTCATGACAACTGTACTGAGGATGAATTTTTTACTCACCCGTTCAAATTATAAAGTTATGTATAATTTACAGTGTTGCTGCTTTGATTGACAGGTGGATGCCATTACAGATGGCTTGTTTGAGCAACCAAGTGTCATTTGGCGTCCCACATCTTTGCCGATTTTTAGAGAGGCAGGACGGCCAAGATAGACAGAGCCACCATACTCTGACCTTCAGTGCTACACAAAGTGCTACACAACAAAGTAGTAACCCACTCATGAAAAGTTTGCTCAGTAGCAGTATTAGTGGTCAAAAACTCTACAGGGTTCCTGGGTGCAATCTGTGTGTGCCTGATGAACAGACAAGATTGTGATTTATTGGGATGATTTTCTCACTCTGTCTAGACAACAAACATTTGTTGTTTCAAGTCAAGGTTTGTCTGTAAACAGGATACAGCCCTGAATAAACATACAGTATTTACAGATTCATTTACCGGAATGTAATTACCTTACAAAAATGTAAAGTGTAAAAAAGAAATTCTGTGTGACTAATCTCCTCCAAAAACTATGTTCATGTTTATTTATTCCACAGGAAGATGACAGGGCCTAGTGGTTAAGCAAACAAGAAAATTGGATTGCTGGATGGGACACATGGCTCAATTGAACCTCTTGGAAGGCATAAACCAGTGAGAGAGAAAATGGGAGCAAATCGTTATGTTTGCGAGAGGAGAATGAGACAAATAAATTAAAAAAGATCTTCTCATTTCAGCACCTAGTTGTATTCTTGTACTTAATCAGTTTTTAAGTGTACATTTCTGTTAGAACCATGGTGCATTTTATTTGTGATGATCATCCTTACTTGTTCCAACTCTGCTTTCATCACATCACATTAGAGCAATGGTTCTCAAACTGGGGGGCAGACTGCCTGGGGAGTGCATAGAGCCATTGTAGGGGGGTGAATGATCAGGGTAAAAATATGTTGACTGAATATGATTTTTGTAAGAAAAATAATCTGATGCTATCGTGCTGACTTTCACTTTAGGTGCACTCCTTTATTACATAATTCAATGTTGCATTCTTCTTTTATTAGTGTTGGTTCCCCTAAAAGTTTATGAACTAATGAATTGCAGTAACTGTAATGACCTCAACACATAAAAATACCTGCAACTTTGTCTCCCAATGTGTAAATGTTTGGCTTCATCAGTGGAACCTTATTCCTCTCTGAGTAGGAAAACTGACCCACCCATTGTGCAAATAACAGCTGACTTACAGCTATATTCTGCATTTAGTACCCTTAAATCAACAGTGCATCAATTATTAACAGATAAAACTGAAAACTTACACATTCGAATATCTCCCAGTGTTATTCCCAGTATGATTAAGCTATTAAACTGATCTCTCATCAATTAATAGCTCTCTCGTCATGCATCACCACCCTCTCCTATAGGATCCATGACATGTGACTGGGGACTTAAGCCCAACTGCCCTCTGAATAACCTCATGATCACTTGAATACTGTCCAAGCAAGTAAAAATTATTGCTTCCAAGGCAAGTGAATTACCATTAGTCAGGTATTTGCCAACATAAATGCAAACGAATGGCAGTTACAATGTATTTAATACCACTGTCAATAAGGCCATTGGTGCCAAAGCACAGAGGCCAGACCCTTTGAAGTAAAGTCAAGGAAGGCGGAGAGGAGGTTTGTGTCCCTGCATGACTGGTTAACTAGACATGTGATTAGCATTGCTGTCTGCTTCATAGTTTGCCCTGCAGTCAGCCTGGTCTGCCTTCCGAGGAAATACTGCCTGCGGGTTCCTCTGTTAACACCAAGGTAAGTCATAATATGTAGATTGATCTCCTCGTGATTTAAAGAGAAATAAATGATGCTATGATGTTTTTCCATCCCCGAGATGTTAATATATTTTACTACCTGCTTCTTTTTTGACATTTATTTCTTTTCATCCGACCAAACGTATCTCGAATCGTGTTCCAACTTGTTATTAGAGACACAATTCATGTATTTAGTAGCTTTTGAAGCAAATGACAAAAAGCATTCTTAAATCTTCTGAATGGTAGCCAAGGGTGCCACATTTAAAACTCTGTATAAGAGCATGTAAAGTGGTTTGAATTGGAATAAATGTATGCTTTATCTGTACTGGTCTTTTGCTGGTCAAACTACTCTGTGTTTCTGTGTGCACACTTGTTATCAAGTTAAACCTTCCCTTTGCAAACACAAGGAGTGCACCTGCTGAGATGTGTGCATCAACAGTGAATTTAAAATAGAAAATCTTTGGTAGCCTATAAGATTTGAATGATTAAGGAATAAAGACTACAATACTGTAAGAGATGATATAATGAAAATGTGTGTTTTCATAATGTCTGTCTTAATACAATAGCGTAAGATACCAAGTTGCTTACACCCACAAAGCAAATACATATGGAGCTTTTGTATACTCCTTAGCTATTCAAGTCTAAGAATTTAACTGTGGGAAAGTTGTAAGCAATATTTTATATAGCTGGGCGTGTACAATGTTCTACTCAGTCTTCCATGCTTGTTTTTACCATTAGAGCCCATTTGCAGAAGCAGAAATTGGATTAGGCTAGATTAGGCTTTTTACATGGCTATAGTGGAAAACACAATTATGTGATGTTCCTGAGCATTCCTTTAGTCTTAGGTCTGTGTGTACACGTGTTGCTGTGTCATCTTGTGAGAGGACCTCATTCTCCAAGAGCAGCTAATGTCCAGAGTGGATTTAGATTTAAGGGGATTTATTTGCAGAATATGGCAAAATATTAAATATAATATTCATAACTATGTTTTCATTAGTGTGTAATCACATGAAATAAGAACTGTTGTGTTTTTCTTACCTTAGAATGAGTCTTTAAGGAGCAGGTCCTCTTCCACAGAGCCCTCCATGTTGAACCAACTTGCTTCTACAGTAGCCTAGAAAGGATAAACCAAACATTGGCTGTAGAAAAGGTTTTTAGTGTTTTTCAACAATCTGCAACATCACTGCGATGTCACTAAATCCTACATACTAGTTCTTTAATTATGAAACTGAACTATATGATAAATATAATGAAATATTTGAGCAGGCTCCATTTAACAGAGTTTAAAAACCTTCAGTGTGATGGTTGAACTGTGCTAAACCTTCCTGGATCACAGGACAGATGCATGTGAGGATGCCAGTGCTCCTGGTCACTGACCCTTGATCAATACTATTATTCTGGTCTGCGGTTTTCAGCAAAAAAGCTCTAAAACCTGTTGAGCAGGTCAACACCAAACAACAGACAGAAACAGTTAGAGACTAGCTGGTAAACACAGTGGAGCAGCTAAACAGCCAGATATTTCCCACCTAAAAACAACAGAGCAAAACGTGACTGAATGCTGGACTAAAACCTGGATTCATCAGGTAGACACAAACACGACTCCAGTGAATCGTAAAATTGCTCCCTATATAATGGATGTGTAAAAAGATAGCAATTTCAACTTTAAATGTAATGATATGTCAATGTTGCTGCCCCCAAGTGGCCAGAAAATGAGTGAATGCAGGTTTAAATTAAGCATTAAAGGTTAAATTAAGTTAAAGCATAACTGAATGAAGACTGAAATGATGTCTCAAATGGAGACTTCTACTTACTGTTACTGCCTGTCAAGAATAAAAAAGACAGAAACCCTATCTTGAATAAATTTGTCATAATTAGCTTGTCAGAAACTATTTTCTAGCTGTGAAGTATTAATAATGAAGAGAAGTGAAAAGTGGGAAATGTGCAAAACCTCAAGACACTCACGTTCCATAGATCATTTATCCTGTCCACAATGGCCACAAAGTGATCCACATGACTTTGCTGTGAAAGACAGGGCACCAAATCTACAGTCACAGCCCAACCCAAACTCTCATTGTGTGCAGAAATGCACTCTAAAGCCAAAGATAATAAGAGGCTTCAGCAGCCTGAGTTGGCAAATTAAACGGGAATCTTCCAAATTGATTCTCTTTATAGTATGAGATTCCTTTTCTGTGCTTCCATTGACAACGTTTCTGGCTTTCTTGGGAGTTGCGTGTAGGTTTTTTACCAGTGCACAATACCAGCAATGTATGCTAATACCAGGAGATACACACTTGATTTGTCTATCTTAGACTACTGTAATTAGCTTTGGAGCAAAGACTGTGGATTTTGTTCCCCATCTCAGGGTCATCACATTAAGAAGGGATTGCTTTCAATGTACATATGAGCAAACATCTGTTGCTGATTCATTTTTATGGTGTGATTTTTTGCAACATAATGAAATAGAGAGGAATGAGCACGTAAACTGAGCCTTCTTTTACTGTTAACATTTGATTAAGTGATGGTTTCTGGAATGTTGAAGAGTTCAAAGGTCAGTAAAACGTTACAGCTCATAAAGTCATGTATCAAATTCATTCCTTAAGCTCCCACTAATATGTTCAGGTATATTCCTGTGCAAAGTTCACACAGGACATCTATTTCCAACCTTTCTAATGCCACATGAATTTGTATGTTGACTTTACCAGAGCAACTAACACTCATGTCAAGTAGTGCACTTTGGCATCAAATGTTGCATGACATTGTTGACAGTGCAACACTGATTGATTATATGGAAAAAGAAGGCAAGTGACCTAATTTTAAAATGCGCAGTGTCTTCACTGCAGTTCACCTGCAGGTAATCTATAATATTAGTCTTGACTTATGTTGTTTACACCTCTGTTCACACTGTTAAATACGGTCTAATAACTTTGCCTGTTTTGCAAACAACTAATTGTATGTTTTTATCACCCTACTATAGCCCAGCACCAGGCAGCCTGCCAGCTCACAGGCATCAAATTTACAATTATGCCTGCCACCACAACAACAGGCAAGAAGCTGGATCTCTCCAAGCTCACAGACGAGGAGGCCCAGCATGTTTGGGCAGTGGTCCAGCGAGATTTTGACCTGAGGAAGAAGGAGGAGGACAGACTTGGGTGAGTTAAAAAGATGGTTTAAAAAGTTTAAAAGATTAAAAGGCTGATGCAGATTTGTCTCTCACACAAACCTGCATAAAGACACTCCTTTGATGGTTCTGGCTTCAGGATTAACCTTTCTATGAGTTCCCTATTTTGGGGAAGGGCTGAGAATAGTGTCAGACCACCTTAGAAACACTGTCCAGTATGTGTTTCCCAGAGGATATTCTTCATTTTGTTTGGTTTAAATTTTGTAAAACTGAGCAAACTGTGCATCACCAACAGATGATTCAGTAATTTGATCCCAACTCACTGAGCTACTGCTCACATGTCTTCTTGGCAAGAGTGACTGATGGATGGTTTAGATATCAGGCTGTGGAAGGAAGAGGTTTAGAGGGAATTTCCCCCATCCTTGGATGTGGGTTGACTTCTGCACAGAAGCAGCAGCAGGGACGGTAAGGAAAGTCCACAACTGAAGAAAACATTCAGTGGCACGTTGTTAAAGTGAGATTTACACCTCTAATCTGTAATCCAACGTCTTTGTATGCCCAATGGTGCACATCTACAAATCTGGTGATATTTGAAAGCTAAATCAAAGTTTATACACACTATATTTTACTTAAATTACTCAGTGAAACTTGCAAACAGAACATGATTAATCAATTAAGACATCCTGTGATAATACTTTGGTGTTGTGACACCACTCACACATCACCCATCCCCCAAACCTGGAATACCTGCCCAAGTATGGGTTAGACTGATTCAGTTTATTCAGGAATAGGTGCCGTATAATCATAATATAAACTGAAACAGTGATGGTATTAAATCTAGATTTGACTTGACTCCTTTGATTTGATTAGACTCCTCTACAACATAGGTCAACACATTTCAAATCATATGATCCTATGGTGATATGTCTGAGGAGGCAGTTGGTAATCCAACTTCACTCTTAAGGTAGCCCAAGTTGAAACCTTTTAAACAACTATCGACACAGGTGTTTCTACTAATGGACTGTGGGGCTTATTGAATTCACAGAGACAAATAGATGTCTAGTCGACTATCAAAACCACCAGTTGACAACAGTGCATCGTTGTAGATTAATTGTTCATCTGTGGTGGCAATGCATCTACAGCAGAGAAAGTAGTCAAAAGTAGTACTGCAAGTAAGCAGTAGTTACGTTCCTGCATTCAAACCGTATCTCCAGCTGAGACAAGCTTGCTGGGGGTTTAGTCCAATCAGATTGTGATTCATTTGTAAACAGCCTCTTAGAGCCAATTGCAGACTCAGCTATTTCGCCCACCCCCAGATTCGTTCTGTCTAAATGAGTTGACTCTTTGTGTTTGAGATCTTTTTGAAAATCAGTCATTGTTATTGGGTAAAAAATAAATATATCCCCAGAACATATTTTGGTGACATCACACAATTTCCAAACAGCTCCACCTGTCTTCCACCCAACTGGACTTCCAATCAGCCAGAGTGGTTGAAAACACCTGTGTGGGGTTGTCATTAAGACTAAGATCTATTTTGATATGGCAAATCTTTTATTGTGACTCGACTTATTACTCATATGAAGTATGTAATCTAAGACAAATTGATTTCATACTTATTTAGAAATCATTGTGAGCTCCAAAATGCTTGACATCATATTTCTCAGTGCTGTTTCTGAGCCAGGATAAAATGTTCCACACTTCACAGCACTTTAAGAGGATTTTCTGTAGTTCCTTATTTTTTTTCTGTTAGACATAGTGGTTTTATGTGTCTGCATACATGAGGCACGATAAAAAGGTCCTTTCACACCGATTTAATTGCATTACCGCTGGAACCTTCTTGTCTACTTTCCTGCATTTCCCAAAGAAGCTATGGATGGAGAGAGTCAGACAATGTACATTTCACAAATACAGGACAGCATTATACTTCTTCAATTTCAGCCACTTAGATTGTGGTCCCTGCCAAGGTTCTTCTTCAGCTATTTGTTTTCCATTCAAATGAGCTGTTGTTTGCTGCTAAGGCAACTGTTGTTTTCATTCAAGGCCTCTGCAAACTATAAATAGGTACAGATCTTCATGTGGTTTACATATAAATCTGTCACGCCTAAATCTTGTAAAACCACATATGTAGAATTATAAAATGGAATCACTTTGGCAAAGATTTTGACTTTGTTTTGTTTTACCAAGTCCACCAAAACAACAAAGATATCATTCAAAGGTCCTGTGTGTGAGATTTCCGGGGCTCCACCACCTCCCAGCTAATTCAAAAAAGGAAAAAAAACATTAGGCATGGGAGGAGCTGAAGCAGGCTATATGGGCTGTGACAGCACATACTGTATTTGTCAATCAAAGCAGCCATGCTGTTAATTATGCATTACATTTTTTTTGTACCAGGCTGTAAACATGTTTATTTCTGCTGTGAAGTTGTATTTTAATATTTTAATATATGGGGGCTTATGGAGATTGACATGATCTGTAGCCAGCCTCAAGTGGCTGTTTGAGGAACTGCAGTTTTTGGCACTTATGCATTGGCTTTAATTCCCAGGCAGCTCAAGACTTTGGAGGTGGGTGCTGTCTGATTCCTTACCTGCCTGAACTCACTGTGACTTGTTTTGTAGTCAGTTCAAGAAACTGCAGTTTTAACCACTTCCATGTTGTCTACATTTGGAGGTTGTTGCATGATAGAAACCAAAAACAGAGCTAAAAGCAGTGACTATTGCACTTAGATTCATCAGTTGGATACAAACACAACTCCAAATTAATGCTAATGTTGCTCTGAGGCAAGTCGTATATATAATGTATAGGCAATTATTTGCCAACATTTTTGCAATATAAACTTGAAAAAAAAATAATATGTCAATGTTGTGTTTATAATTTTTTTCCACTGCCACCAAAGAGCAAAAAGGGAAGAGCTGATGCTGATTTAAAGTCAATCTGGATTTAAACATATCCTTAAATGTGAGTTTTTCCTGACAGAGATGAAAATAACCTGTCTTTGATTTTGAGATAAACATGAATTAAGTTAGGCTGCAACAGATTTATAACTGTGAGTGATTTTTGTTAGTACGGGCTAAATTCAGATAGTTCACAGTCATATGAGTCACGAGGAAAGACTTTACAGAACATAAGAGCGTGACGTGGAAGTATCTATCTATCTAGATTTATTTTAATAAGCTGTTTGAACATTGTCTTAAGCAAAATGGAAACCTAACTACAAAGCTAATGTGGAGCTGCTGGCTCTTTCTCTGGAAAGCATTATGTTTTAACCCTAATCGTCTGTGTCTGTGCCAGAGTGTGTCAGTCTCCCTTTTTATTTCTCTCTCATTCTCACTTTCACTCGCTCCATGAAGGACGTGCTAACTTGTCAGATGCTAGAACTGATTTAAGACAAAAGACTGAGAAATAAGCATACCAGCTCAAACTCGGTTAAGTAGGTCTGGAACAGGAAGTTAATTTAGACTAGAGACAGTTTGATTTGTGTGAACTGACATGGCAAGATCACCATGTATGGGAACACTCAGTTACTTTGGTCTTCATTGCTGTCTGTGTCTAAGTGAACGTCTGGCTGCTGCACCCGGATTCCAGAGCTTTGCCAGTTAAGCAAATACTCTGCAGTACCTGCTTTTAATCAAATACTGAGTGAAATTGAGGTTTTTGAGGACATACTTAAGTGTGTTCCTGTAAAAAAAAAAAACATATGACCTCCATTTTTCAGCCACAGGGAGGAGGAGAAAGAGAAATAAAATTTAGGCTAAACTGTAGCATGTAACATGCTGTAACATTAGTTCTCGTCTCATTGTGCTGTTGAACAATTTCGATCCATAACTTTTATACATCCATGTTTACTTACCAGCATTAGAATAGTGTGAAAAGAGTGTATCATGTCACCCATGTGCACATGTGTGTGCATGTATGTCCTCATAGACAAACAAAGTTGGGATATTCTCTTTTCCAGTGGTTCATAAAAGCATTTCGATATTGCTAAGAATAAATTGTCTGCTCCAAAGATGCATCTAAAGTAGTATGTTTGGAGTAAAATAAGGAGGTGCGAAGAAATATGAGGAGCATCTGTCTACGTTTAAAGCTGAACTGATCAGTATTTTTATATTAACAACATGACGTGAGTGTAATGTGAAAGTGAACTGTATTGGTTCAGTTTTAGGCTGTGGTTTCCAGTGAAAAAGCTCTGACAAAACCTCTCATCACCACCTGCCACAACAAACAGCTGACAGAGATGGTCAGCGACTAGCTGGTGAACAGAGTGGAGCAGCATCAGAGACAGATATCTCCTTCAGGAGCAGGTGGAGACCAAAACTTAGATCTGTGTTTTTGACCCCCTGATGAATCTATGTCCATCCACCAGACATAGCCCCATGTAACCTTTGGTAGAACAAGCAACTGCTTATCCATATCAGGGTCATGTGGGGCTGGAGCCAATACCAGACATTGGGCTCGACCCTGGACAAGTCGCCAGCTCATCACAGGGCTGACACACAGAAACAAACAACCATTCACGCTCACATTCACACTTACGGGCAATTTAGAGACACCAGTTAATCTATTAACCTGTCTTTAGACACTAGGGGGAAGCTGGAGACAACCAACACAGACATGTGGAGAACATTCACACTCCACACAGAAAGGACCCAGACCCCTGAGGGGTTCTTTTTGTGAGGCGACAGTGCTACACACTCTGCACACTGCTGCCATGCTTATACAGAAATTAGTTAATCAACAAAGATGTCACCAAATTTAATAAAACAAAGTCAACCTAATAGAAAATGTTCCAGTATTTTCAGCTATGTCTCCAGAAGCCTTGCAGCTTTTCACATCAGTTATAAACTGCCGGTAACCCCTACAGAGGGCACCATTCTCACTCTTGGTAAGCCATTGCACTTTTCTTTGATATTTGACCTTGCAAGCCACGTAGTGTTTAGAAGGCATGGAAGTTTCCTACAGCACACATCTTATTTGAATCATAAAAGGGCAACTTGTATCCCAAATCTGTGGGATTTGACGTTTTAGAGGACGGCAGATTTAATAGATATTACTTTTAAATCTCATAGCTAATGGTCTGCAGCTGTGTTTGCAAAAGGTTATGGGATATTTATAAAGTATCCCATTTATCCTGATGATCTGGACTATGATTTAAAAAGCTTGGCCTAAATAAATAGCTTCAATAAACAATAAGCATCCTCTCATCCTTGGTGGGTGTTTTGCCAGACTCCACCCACGCTGTGTGACATTTGGGATTTGTTATCTGATTTTTTTCTTTCCGCTACTGTCAGCATCTCGCAGTGCTGAGTGAGGATGTTACTTTTCTAACAATCAGCACAAGTTTGCTTCAAACTCTGCTGAAGAAAAAAAAGGTTTGACTCAAAGCAATGAAGTCATCCATGACACATGTGTGAGGAACCGCCAAGTCACACAGGAGAGGATGTGTTTGTTTGAATTGGATTTGACTTTACTTTACTTTTTTAAGTTTTTGAGGAGGATTTGACTGACGTTATTGCAGCACTTAGTTCATTGTTATATTATGTATATATTATGTTATGTTATTAGGTATAATTATTAGCTGAAGACAGAGTATTTTCAAATTCAGTCATTGAGTGTAGCTTTACCTTATTCCTAAAAGGCATTGCTCAAATTAATGCAGTGAGTGAGAACATTTAAAAAAGGAAACTTTTCTGCAGTTTCTCCTCTGCTGACTCAGATGTGCCTGCAAGAAAAAAGAAGTGTTGATTTATATGGAGGGAAACAAATTAAAGGCTTGGATGGATGTTTTTTACTAATTGTACTTACTCAAAATGAAAAGTAAAAATGTGACCATAAGGTGTGTTACAACCAATAACTAGTGAGAATTTGAGCAAAAATGTTGTCTACCACCAACCAATTGTTTCCTGCTCTTTTTTATACTGTCTCTTTTTTTTTCGTATATACTCTTGAGACTTAAACAAAGCCATTATTTATTTAACTTTGAGCGATGTTATTTACCCTGAGACACTGGAACAAAGAAATGATGCAAGAGTTTGAGTGTTAAGGGGAAAAAATGTAAAAGAAATATCATAATAATAACAACAACAATAAAACCTGCAGTTCCTCTATCAGCCACTTGAGGCTGGCTACAGAACGAGTCAATATCCATAAGCCCCCATATTAAAATGTCCAACTTGACAGCAGAAATAAACATGTCTACAGCCTGGTACAAAGAATGGTTTTGCTCTATATACTGTAGCTAATTTCACCGTTCATGACAACTGTACTGAGGGTGAATTTTTATATAACTCACCTGTTCAAATTATATTAAGGCTTTAATTTATGCATAATTAATAGTATGGTTGCTTTGATTGACACATGGGTGCTGTTACCGGTGGCTTGTTTGAACAACCAGGCTTCATTCAGCCCATCTCCGCTCCACCCATGCTTCACGTCTTTACCCATTTTTAGATTAGCTGGGAGGCGGCGGATGCAAGACTGCCAAGATGGGGCCTCAAGATCAGCTCTTCAGAAACCTATAGGTGATGTCACAGATACGACATCCATGTTTTATGCAGTCTATGATTCTAACACATGAATGTCACTCGTTTTTTTTCATGATTGTTTAGTTGAAGGTTTTGCTTACAGTATTATGAATGCTTCAAATGTTCACATCTAAATCGAGCGCACAAAAAAGCAGGGATTCTCAAAACTTAAATCTAAATCTTTCATAGATTACATTCTAATATGAGGAATCTATAACTCATTACACATTATGAGTATTCTGTGTTGAGATATTTTTATTACATGTCTAATATTTCTAATTCATTTCTCTTGTGTTGTTCTTTCACATAATTAAGACAATAGTAAAGAAAAAAAAAATTGGCTACATCAAATTATTGCAAGGGACATAGATAAGATAAGGGGGTCCCTGGTATAATATCTGTCTTGTAAGGGTTCCTTGGCTGAAAAAAAAAATTAGAACCAAGTGTCAATCTTAATTTTTTCTTTTTTTCTCATTTGTAACTGTAGCAGTAAATGTTTCCTGGAGAAGCTCTACAGTTTTTTGGTTTTTTTAGCCTTTACTGACTTTTCCATGTAACAAGGCTGACATAATATTTACACAAAGTTGCCAAAATGAAGCCATGTGTGACCATCCATGTGCTGACAACCATCTCTTCACTCATAATCGTCAGCCAGCATATTGACTAAAATCGCTGTATATGAAATGGTATGATTTTTGTTGTTTCAGCTGTATAAACATAAAGTGAGTAATACGTTTGAAACTTAACTTGTATTTTATGACAGCTCAAGCAGTTGTTAGCTCAACATTTTGGAAAAATTTGATTATTTGCTTTGTTTCTGTGAGTGAGATGAGTAGTGTAGGATATGGTTGGCTTAGCTTAGCATAAATACTGGAGAGAGGGGGGAAACAGCTAGCCTGGCACTGTTCAAAGTTAAAGATGCACCCAACAAGGTTGTCTTGTTTTACTTACATAAGCTTTAAGTCATAAATCATCAAATACATCATCTTGGTCAGTGACCCGACACTTCAGTGATGTGATGATGTGCCATTGAGAAAGTCCACATCTGAAGGTAGTTGGACTACACAGGACTTTAACCCAGGAGACCTCTGATTCTGTCCTTTGTAGAACCAAAAGTCAACATTTACTTTTTTTAACTTGTGTTGCACAGCATACTTATTTTACCCAGAGTAGTTTTTGCTCCTTAAACCAGAGCAAACTGCAACCATTTAAACTTTAAAATGTTTCTCAGCAAGCTTTATAATCTAATGTGACAGTCCCAATGTGTCAAAAATGGCAGTTCAGTTCATTCATCTGCTCAGTATTTCTGCGTAGCCTCTCCAACTAGTGCAGGCTGCCAGATAAAGTGAGCATTACGATAACATCCAAAAAGTTATTAATCTCTATTCTCTATTTTTTGCAGCCAAAATGAAGCAGCATTGTTAGTATCTCTGTTTTCTGAATTGCAGCCATTGCTACTGCACTATTATATAAAATACATCAGTAGACCGATAATCAATGTCACATACAGACCTTGGTTATAGATCATTTGCAAATAATTCTCAGTGCCTGGATTAACCTGCCTAGCATGGTGACGTTGACACAATGAAGACATGAAAGTGCAACAAGACCTATTTAATACATGAGACTTTTCTGTGATGCTGTATGAACACTGTGTGGAAGTAAAAAATGTTTTGTCTTGCTTGCTGAGTTGAACACAAACTACAAGACATTAACCTTTCACTCACGGATGCATTCAAGTCTTTTGCTTTCAACAAATACATTTGTCTCTTTATTTGTATTGAACAGCTGGGTTGTGTCTCATCTTTTGCTGGCACATGTCTAATGTTTTTTATCATGCATTTAGCATATGGTCTGTCTCTCAAATGCATGAAAACAATAAATTATGGCTTGTTTTGGCCCTACAGTCACACAGTAGATTTAATAATGCTCTCTGGAGGGAAAGAGACAAATGACAGACAAAATGTTTGTTGTTTGTTATTTTAATTTTGTTAGGTGGTAGTTTGCCTGCTGTACAGCCTTGCAATACGGGTGACTACACAGAATATTGATCAAGAAAATTGTTTTACACAAACTCTTCCATGTTGTCTCTTTCAGGGATCTAAAGACCAAGATTGAAAAAGAAGACACCAAGAGGGAATTACTGGGCAACCAGACCAGCCTGACTGAGTCACACTGTATTCGATGTCTCCAGCCCTTCAAGTTCTTGGTCAACAGCAAGCGTCAGTGTCTCGACTGCCAGCTCTACATCTGCAAGTCCTGCAGTCGCTACAACAAGAAGGAGCATGGCTGGGTGTGTGATCCCTGTCGCATGGCCAGGTAGGAAATAACAAATTTAAAAGTTGAAACTTCAAGTGATTCAAAGAGTGGCCAACACCATGGCTGAAAGCTAAAGATCTGTGTCTCTTGGTAGAGATCCATTTAGAAAGTGTCTCCCAGGTTTCTTTTTCCAGAGTAAATTAGTTAGTGGTGTCAAGAGGTAAGATAGATAAATGTGAATTAAATTACATTATATCAGTATTACCTCATAATTTTTCTATTTTTTTACTCTCCCTTCATTTTCAATCTGGTAATTTCTTTAAAACTACTTACATTGTGCTAGCCGTGGTGCACAGCTCTTCTTCCTCAAAACTTTGTGGCTTGGGAGCCCAATATTAGTTAGGCATGTCAAAAGAGATAGAGAACCTAAGTTTTGGAAAGGATGTTCCAATTAATTTCCTTTTTCAGTATACTGAATGTGGACTCTATGATGAAACATGCATACATTCAAGTTTTGCTTTGGCCGTGGTTTTAGAACTTCATTGGTTATCTCTGCAGACCTGCCTTTAGCCGTGCTAAAGGAACACAAAGGTTTTTTTAATAAACTGTGAAACAATTCTGTTTGGTAGTGTTTCCATATCCCCTGCACACTAAACGTTCTGATAATTGTCAGTTAGAAACGAAAATGACAGCAATGTACTGTCCAGGTCAAACAGTCACTGGAACCATGCCTTAAAGTTCCATTATAAAGGTTTATGAATGCATAAGTGCAATAGTTTAAATATCTAGATGGTCATGGACGCATTTGTAAGCTTTTCTCCAGCTAGTATATAAATACTTCGGGTTTGGCACCTTAACTGAGGTCTCAGTATTTGTTAGAATGCAATATGTGAGTTATGTGTTTCTGAAATACCCAACAAGTTCAGTTTGGGTAACATGAATAATACATTAGCTAGAGGCAACTTATAATGAAGTCCTTCCACACAGTGCTTTCCTGGTCCCTGTGGAACTAGCTTGACCAGAGCAATCCATACTTTAATAAGCAGTTAAAGGTCCAGTGTCTTGCTCAAACTTTGACTGCACACATAGCGGTTGATGGACGTTTTGGCAGTTGTCAACTCAACAGACACAGCAAGCTATCTCCCTTGCTGTTCAAGTGTTTTTGTTAGCAGCAGTTGGATTTGATAGAAGGAGCTTGTTCCAGCTCCCTATGTTACTTTTATAGTATTGTTTACTCAGATGTTGCCGTGCACTTTAAAGCCCTTTCACTGAACCTAGCCGAAGTCTGGAAAATGCTTAAACCTACGCTGCACAATTTTGTTTGTTCACCTCAGCTGTCAGTAATTTCTTGCTCTTGCTCTTGTTGGATTCTTTGTATTCCCACAGGTATTCATTAGTACCCATTCTGTCTCTTCCATTTTCTTTAACAGAGTCCTCAAGATCGGTACTTTGGAGTGGTACCACGAAAACGTTCGTGCCCGCTTCAAGCGCTTCGGCAGTGCCAAAGTGATGCGATCGCTCTTCAAAAGGTTGAGTGGAGAACACAGTTCCTCTCAAAATGACCTGGAAGGTGAGTTATTCAACTTTTCTTATTAAGATGCTTTTCTGATCAGAAAGTAAATGCAACCATTTCTTACTAAATTGGTTTTTGAAAGGTTTCCCATCATAATGTTGGCAGTGAAAACTGATTTTAATACTCGAGTCTGGAATGTTTTAATCCGTGATCCAACTGTGAAAATCAATATGTAAATGTATGACTTAAACGCCTTAACGTCACAAAGATACCGTCAGCCTGGCCTTTCGAAGAAGAGATTAACTGAGTGGGGCTGCTCAATGTTCAACAGTCAAGACCTGTAGTTATTCTGGGCCGCTACCAGGTGGGAATGTCTGTATGTATGTAAAGCAGTGCTAATCTAAGGTTACAAATAGTAAAAAGGTACAATGTCAGGTCTCAGGTCAAGGTTACCATGAAGGGGCAAACTTCTTCCATCTGTTCCACTCATTTCTTTACAAGCCCTCGAGCTGTGCTGTCAGAAGGTAATCTGCCAGAGTTGCAGAGCATTGCTGGAAGTCTGCTTGAGCTTCCCTTAAGAAATCCTCAATAAATGAAAAGCTTCAAGGAGCTTCAGCAGCTGCATACTGTACCTTAACTGCATGGAAAATATGTATCAGCCTTTTCGAATAACACTCCAGCATCTGAAAATGGGTAAAACATTACCATGACAAGTTCAGCACATGTGTGAATTGAGCCAGTCTTGAAGCTCAAGTTCAAGAATTCTCTTCGGTAATGGTTGGTAATGTTCTAATTATTGGTTGAATGGTTGGTAGAAAAATGCACACTCTTCAAGTGTAAGCAAGCAGCACGGACGTTATCAGGCTGATCTCAACCCAATGGAACACATTTGGGAGATTAGACAGCCATGATAAAGACCACCAAATTAAGGAATATCATTTGAAGCAATGACAGCAGCTGTCAGCACCCTTGGGGAACCCACAACAAGGAGCAATGAAGCTGTGTCTGGCAGCTCCGGATGGCCCAAAACCTTACTAAGATGCTTAATGTTGCGGTTTTTCTTTAATGTGTCACCCATCTGTCTATGAGACCCTTCATTTTTGTGACTGAGTCACAAGAATGACGTTTCCTGTCTCTTTTTTCAGATAGTAAGCAATCATCAGCAGACTGCCAAATCTGTCACAGGGATTTAATCTTTCCCATCTTTCCTGTTTTTCCAGCTCTGGCTCCTCACAGCTGTGCAGAGTGCTGTCAGAGCAGCCTGGCTACAGTTCAGGCTAGGTCCTCCAATGCTAGGTTTTTGTCCTTAACTGACCAGTGCGCTTGGAAACTTAGCCTTGTGGGAAATTTACACCGCCTACTGTACATCTTGTGACATTATTCTCAGTGAATTATTCATGTGGTGAAAAGTCCTGTTTGTGTTTACTGCTTGTGTTTAAAGTCTGATGCAGTAACGGATGCAGCTTCATCAAATTCTTTCCAATGATTTTTGCTCTCTTTTTGAAGTTGCTCACACAGCATTGCCAATATCCGCTGACCACACCCAAAGCATAGAAAAAAGTGCCCTTAAAGCACATTGTATTTGAGCTTACAACTTTATTATACACAGCAGGTCTCCAAGTGAGATCATAGCATCAGGAGATCAATGAATTATGAAGAGACAGCCGAGACTCCCGGTACTGCTTACGCTGAGTCACCCTAGAGGATTTTAAGAAGGGAAACAGAGCGAGTTGGTTGGATGGTTTAGCACTGCGGGCCTTGTGATCATCCAGTCACATGTCTCCCGTTCTGTGCCTGGAGTCCTGCAGATCTCCACAGACCAGAAGCAGAGAGAGGGAGAGCGAAAGAGACAGAAAGAGGGTGGGAGAACAAAAACTTCTGTTTGTCATGTATTTAAGTGGAATCCAGTGCGCACATATGAGTTGTCATTATGAAATACAGTCATAAATATGCATGTTAACAGATGCATTATGTTAAAAACAATCAGCAACTCATCTCATTCATGTGAGCGACTGGATTAAATTCAATATGCTTGACTGCTCTCACACACTCTCACACAGAGGCATTCTTTTTACTGTATGTATTATGCTGTGGTCCGTTGGGCCCCCGAAGTTCGGAGGGTGTCATCCTATGTGTACAGTGTCTGGAGATGTATCACTGAAGCTTACAACAGCGCCTTTGTTCACATACATTGCATATAAAAAGAGTTTAACTCAGTTACTTGGCTAACCCCGGCTCCTCACTTTAATGGTGTGACTGCTGCTTTAGATTATTATTTTATGTGAAAAGTAAGGACTACCTGAATTATCCCAATTTTCTGAGCTATTTATTATAGTTACATAAGGGCAAAATTGCAAACCTCCCCTCATTCATTTTCATTGTACCAGACAGAGAGTGAGAAGGTAATCAAAACAATCAAATCAGGTTCTAGGATAATTTAGATGAAACAACTAAATAAGCCACATCCTCCTTCATCTTGTCTGTTTTCTGGCGGCCCATGAGTATGATACACACCACAAAAAGTAGACTAAAATGACTGATCTAAATCACTGGGAAAGGTCAGATATTGTTGACATATTTTTATTTAAATATACTTTATTCTACTGGTGAGGGTGTACCCTGCCTCTCGCCCTAAGTCAGCTGGGATATGCTGCATGGATGGATGGATGGATGGATGGATGGATACTTTATTCTTCTTTACCTTTTATTGAACAGTGTGATGCTTTTAGCCAAAGAGAGTCTGCCATCATGCTGAGACTGTACTGTACAGGTGTACTTTGTGACCAAATATCTGGAAAGCTAATGACAACAACAGCTCAAAGTGCTGGACAAATTTAAATTTTGATGGAGTTAGATGAATAGTCGGGGGATCAACAGCCAATGGGATTTATCCTCTAGGCACCATCAAAAGTTCATGGTAATCCATCTAATAGTTTGAAATCTACCTCTTGACCAAGCTGATGGATGGACCAACCAACTTTAGGTTACACAAGGTCACATGTGGGCCTTGAGGTCCTCGGCAATATTACTTGTTTGGCTTTGATTGGGAACAGTAGGTGCCAGTCTATCTTCTTAGACATAATAGAAAGCTTGCCGTTCCAATCTGTGTAAACAGACATCTGTGTCTTCAGACTAGAATATGCTGACAATAACACCTCCATGGGTAAAGACATTCTCTTTGACTAATTCTGGGCGTATAGTATTTGCGGTGTTATCTTGGGGTTTAAAGTCTATCCACCAGCATGAGTTTGGGAGAATGTGAGACAGACTCAGGCACTTCTGATGTACTATGAGAGTGTCTCTATTTCTCCTTGGCCAAGTGTCAATAAATACTACAGCATAAGACATCAAAGGCTCCTGAACACTTTCTTCCCTCCTGACCTCACCATTGACCATTGACTTCAGCAATTTCTCCACAACACAACTGACAGCCATAGAGCCACTGGCTACAGTCACTAGCATGGCTAAAGACAATTAAATAGATGTGTAACAGCCATTTGACACAATATTTATTATTTTTATTATTATTTTCAGAAAATTTGCATGAAGGAACTTTCAACTCTTGACCTCATTATGTGGCTAATCCTAGATACGGCAGCGTTATGCCTTACCTGCTTGTAAAACCATACTCTAGATTGCTCATTCCCTCTGCAAATCCAATTACTAAATGCTCTGTAGTCTTGTTCTTAAACCACTGTCACTGTTGGTGTATGTTTTTTATCTGTTTTTAACTGGTCATACCTGGTTCTTTATTATTTTTATCTTGTCCTTTTGTAGTTTATTTATCAATTATTTATTGACTCCTTCACATTTAGTTCCGTTGTATCACTTATCTGTATGTTTGTATGTTTCTGTGTTTCTGTGTGTTTAAAGCTGCTCCTAACGAATTGCCCCCAGTGGGATTAATAAAATTGTTTTAAATTTGAAGACATGGTCAGTTTACATTATACCATTTGTGCGCTGATTTTCAGACATGTTGGAGTCATTTTCAGTGCATCTGTGTGGTTAAGACTGGATTACCAACCAGGCAAACAAGGGGACTGTCTAATGGGGGCACCACCCCCTCAGCCCTTGAAAGCCCCATATAGATCACCTATCAATTGGCTTGTTGCAATATGATTAATTTCCAATTTGTTTTGAAATAAGCATTAAAAACTTTTAGCTTTTAAAAACTTCAGTTTGATCTTAAACATTCTTTTTCCCCCGGGGGCCCCTTCGAGACTTAATCCAGCCATGTGTGTGGTCTTCCTCAGATCCATTCTGGAGTCACATTAATGTTTAGCATGCTGCCTCTTTTACTTACAATAAAATTTACTGTGGATACGAAATTAATTGTAAACAGAATGATACTGTAAATAACGGTAGTTTGAAGTTCAGCCTCTGTGTTGAATATTCTTATTAGACTATTAAAATGATCCGTTTAAATGTTGCAGTTTTGAATGTGTCATACAGTGGTTTGGGGACAGACCAAAAGGTTCTGGTTAGGCTTTTACAGTGGGTGCACGCCTGGCTTTTACTCACATTGGCATATCAAGAGTAGGAGAGCAGATCCAGGGAAGTGTTAGTCAAGGAGAATCAACAAGGTTTAAAACAAAAACTAGTAGTTGCAATTATTACAATTATCATATTGTTATCACTGGAGGTAGTACATATGGATGTAATTTTGGTACTTTTTAATATGTTTTGTGTCCAGATGCACATTTTTTTGCAGGAAATGTTCAAGGTTATTTACTGTAACCATGTTGTTGTACTGCTTTCAACTTTATGACTTTGACTGCTTATCTTGGAAGCACATTCTTGAACTTGTGCTTCTCCCTGCAGCTTTTGTTGTTCCCGGTCTCTCGTTCCTCTTTCTCTGTCTAAGAGGGAACTATTAGGTAGAAATGCAACTCGCTCATAAACACTCTTATAAAGAGGTGCAATGTTCCTCTTTTTTTGCCTCTTTGTTATATATAGAAATAAAAAAAGCATCTGATCTGCTGCAAGGCATACAGGGTGCATCCTGATGTGAAGACAAACAGTTATAAAAGAGGTTTTCATAATGTGACTCTTAAGTTTGCTCACATGATGCACACAGAGAAATGCTTATTCTATGTAAGTTTTCGGTCAGCTGTAACATATCTGCCTTCTTTATCAGGAGATGGATACGAGGAGCACAGTATGGATGCAACAGATACACAACACTACAAAGAGGTAACTTATTTTTTAAAATAATTTTCTCTTGCGGTTGAAGAACTAGAGCATCTGGTTCTTTTTTAGCGCTTTGTTAATTGCCTAATTTTTGTTTGCTTGTTGAGAACGTTAAATAAATAGGCATCTTGCAGCAATTTTGTAGGTACTTAAGTTTTAGTGAGTTAGTGAAAAATATTCCAGTGATATGCATCATAAAAAAAGAATCAGATATCAATTTGTCCTCAGACAACAGAACATTTGTAGCCCTGGTGATTTTCACCAGAGACCCCAAACCCATAAACAATACATGATTCACTTTAGTTTTGTTGATTTGTTGCACACACCTAACATGTTTCTCCATTTAAAACGTTTAAGTAGGGGGAAATCAAACCTCATCTGCAAAACAGGCTAATTTCATTCAAGTTCAGATCAGTAAATTGCATGCATTTGTTTTTTAAAACAACTTAGACTTTGCAAGGGTGTCCTGTGTTCAGCACTGATGTTTGTCACACTGACAGGCCCTCCCTCTGCTGAAAAGCAGAGGTGTTTTCTGCACGAGTTGTCTGTGTGATAACTGGAATTGAACTGTGAACAACTGGAATGCTTGGACAGCTTGTGACGCCTAAGTTTAAACATGGTTGAACCGGCACTGGCCTTGTGTATTATGGGTAAATACCAGGCTGTCATACATAATTGCACACATAAAAGAGTCCGAGCAGAGCTGAAATTGGCTCTTGTTCAAGTCCTGAAATTGTAAAAAAAAAAAAAAAAAAAAAAAAAAAAAAGGGGGGGGCACGGAGTCCACTGGAATTCATCATAAAATCCAAACGACTATTGTTTACGCCACAGTCTCTGTGTAATGTGGGTGTTAAGCTTTGTTTGTTTTCAATCACTGCAGCGGCTGCTGAGTAGAAGAAATCTTGACAGGACTCTCAGGCTCTCCTGGGTCTGTGGATCTTTTGTCTTAGTTTCCAGTGTGACTACTAACGTTTTATTTATATGTTATATGATTGGACTTGTGATGGATGTCATAAAAACACTACAAAAGGCCAAGTGGAGCTCCCTGCATCCCTTGTTTGATTTTCACTTATACAGAGTGCCCTCTACTGTTCCAGATGGAGTAATGCCTTTTGAAACACCTCACTGATCCTTGTTATCTGTCATTTGTTATCTGTCATTTTTACTTACTTAGAGAAGTTACATTGCAACTAAAGGGTAGGTTTTGGAGCCTGTAGTAGTTTAGTGGCTTGCTCAAGGATTCTTGGATAGAGTGAATCCTTTGTCAACAACAGAGGGCTTCAATTTGGGTCTTAAAAAAAGACCCTGTCTTTGTTGGCCACATAGCCAAATAGCATTGCAGATGTTCTACTAGTTCCAAGTTGCAGCTCTAATGTAATAATGTTACATTTCAGTCATAAAACTATACTGTATACCCAGTATACCCAAAAAAGAAAAAGGTTGTTTAAAAACACTTAATGCTGTTCTAAAGCATTTTTCATGATCCTCAAAGACTCATATAATCATCTAGATCTGCATCTGGATTTGGATCTGGAATAAAAATTGCAAATGGTAAATGGACTGTACTTATATAGCACCTTTCTAGTCTTCTGACCACTCAAAGCACTTTTACACTACATATCTCATTCACCCATTCACACACATTCATACATTGATGGCATTAGCTGCTTATCAGTTTTGGAAGCTAACCATTCATACACATTCACACACCGATGGCGCAGCCTTCAGGAGCAATTTGGGGTTCAGTATCTTGCCCAAGGACACTGCGACATGCAGATCGAACCACCGATCATCTGACTAGTGGACGACCCGCTCTACCTCCAAGCCACAGCCACCCACAAGTCCCACCATGAGCAAGCACTTAGTGAGGGTGGCGAGGAAAAAGTTCCTTTTAAGAGGTACAAACCTCGAGCAGAACCTGGCTTATTGGTAAAAAAAAAAAAAAAAAACAAGGACATATCGGGTCAGTAAATCCAGTTGCAACTTGAGAGAAATCTTGTGAAACAGACACTGGATATTTTTATCCAGATGGTAAGGCAATACCTTCAGAACAGCAGTAAGAGTTTTTTAAAGATCATCGGGTATGTAGTTTTGGGAAAATCGGGTAATACACACGATATGCATAAACTGAGGCTAATGTTCTCCAAAAGAAATGATTAGCATGAACAATGCTTGTTAAATACGTTTTTAAAATGAAGCACAATAGTAATGGTTCTGAATAGGCTGGTTACATTATTTAATACTTGATAATCAGTGTGTGAGAAGCCTTCTGAGGGGGATATCTTTGAATTTTCATCCTCCCTCTCCTTTCCTGGGATCTTCACTTTCACCTTTTCTTTTTAATCACATCTTACCTCCATACTGTCTCTCCTCTCTGTTGGTGATGGTGTTTTCCTTTCTGCTTTCCAAAGATGAAAAAGGCCAAAAGGCGGCTAACTGTTGACCCCTTTGATTTCGGACTGGGCTTGGACTACTCCGTCGAATCAAGAGGACGGTCAAATCAGGTAGAGGCCAGACAACCTCAGAACCAGCTTTCATCCGAACCAGACTAATCTGCATGCATTCACACAAGGGGCCCTCTGTCTGTTTCTTCTCAGCTTGTTTCTGTTTTCTTTCTTTGCCAAACATTGTCTGGTTTGGCAAGACAGTATTACATTAGTGTTGAGAACTGTTATTATTCATTCTCATATCTGGCTACACACTAGTAGTGTACATCCAAATGTGCATGTTTGTGTGCTCATGTCAGCTCATGACACACAACAGCATTTTACCAAATAATAGACTCACTTGGCATGAAACCAAGACAAAGTGGCTGTATCATTTGGCAGTCACATGGAAAACAATGTGTTTTTATATCTAAAAAATAAATCTAATGAATTGTTAAAGAGCAGAGGAGACGATGCAGTATTGACCACGTCCAACATACCAAACTTATGCCAGTAGAACACCAAAATAAGAGTGTCAGTCATCTCATTTGTTATTTTATAAACATAGATAGATTTAGGCATAACTTTTATCAAAAATAAGCAGTATAACATAATTTACTTCTGTGCCACCACTTGATTATTTCATTGTAGCCCATTATATTTTATTTCTATTAATAATCAATTAATCAACATGAAAAACATATTTAATTTTCATGTAGAGTATTAATATGAATATTTTACTGTAGCTGCTACTCACTAGCCACATGTGTAAATGCAGTAACTAATTTTGAGGGTTCTCTTAGCATCTAACATTAATTTATGTAGCCTGGAATAAATGTGAAATTTAAAATCACACATATAATGCCTTCATCCGCCACATTCAAGTTTCTGTCTTAACCAGAAATAGCACCCTTTAGCTCCATTGTACCAATGATCAATTTGTCACAACAGCACTCAACACTCTCCATCCTCATTCTCAGGCCCCAATCACCCATGACATCATGGACATGGATATAGGTGAAAGGGAGTCAATGCTCGCTGAGGCTGACATGGCCTCTGTTTTCCACCAGATTATGCAGGAGCAACACGAAGGTCTGGACCTGGGAATGGCTCCACAGCAAGGTAAAAAAAAGGGAGCAACTACCTCAGGTCACCTAAGAAGCCTAAGACAAACTCCACTATGGGGATAAAAACTAAACAACATTATTTTGTATTTTAAATTCCTACACTGGAACTGTGAATGTGAAGGACTGATACAGCTGATAGAAAATGACAGACAGACAAATATGAACCAACCAATATTTACATTAGCAGTGCTAATTGGATCAGTTCGAGTCATGTTACTGTTGTAATAGTCATCGTGACAGATCAGAATGTGTTTATATTTGTGTTTTATGATGTGTTTATAACAATGTTCTATCATAACAGATGTTGTCTGAGTAAAGCTGTTCAGAATGTGTTGCAGTAACTCTTCATCCAGAACACACATACTACGACACATAATCAATTTTTTTATATTTTTATATTTAAAGTTTGATTAAAAAGATGTTTTTTAAAGGTCCAGATTTATGGGGCTCTATGTTTTTATTAGTATATAAGTGTTTTTGTTACGTTAGCATGAGCCTTTGATATCTACAGGTGCAGCAGGTACTAATCCAGAGTCTGCCATGTTGAACCACCATGTTTCTACAGTAATCCAGGACAAACAGACACTGTCTCTAGATGGGGTCTTTTGTGATTTTTGTTTCTGCAGCCTCTGTAGTTTGTCCTTCATGCTCGAAAGGACAGGGGGATGCAAGGTGGTTGCAATCAACAACTACACCTCGAGATGCCACTAAATCCTACACAATGGTTGTTTAATTGTTGTTGATAAATCACAGGAAGAATGCAAATTATGTCAGTAATCATTGTACTTTTTCACCATAGAAACAGCTTCTGCAACACAACGGTTTGTCAAGCTACTTAATGTGGAACATAACTTTGTGCTGAAGATTGTCTTTTTAGTTTCATATCTGTGGTCAGTGTAGTGATGTTAAGTCATCTGGGTTCCTCAAAATGTGTCCATGTGTTCTCAACTTTGAGAAATGTAAAGTAGGTTGTGTAAACCAATCAAAACAGAGACCTTTTACATGCGTTTACTATGTCCAGCACTAGTAACTACACGTTAAAAGACAAAACCATAAATGCAACACACAAATGATGGGAGTAAAATAATCAGTGAACAATAACATCTATTACTACTGGAACTGTCTAACTCAGATATAGATACATTTTTAAACAAGAAATTTTCATTTTGAAGCCTACAGAAAAAATGTGTTTTTTATTTTATTCTCCTCATATTTTCTCCAGATGACCTTGTGTACCCAGACAACCGAACTGTTCCATCTCGCTCCATCTCCCGACTCAGCTACTCCTCATGTGGCAGTGGTAGTGCCTGGGGCCCCCGGAGCAGCAGCAGCTATTTGCCCGGCCCTGATGACTCAGAGGGGGAGGAAGACCACTGCCAGGCCTTCCCTCTCTACCAGTCTCATCTGGGCCCCTGCAGCCACACCTCCCAAGAGAGCCTGAACTCAGCAAACCCACCACCACAGGTTTTATAATTGTTCATATTAATATCTTTCAGTCATCATAATGTCCTTATTACATTATATTTATTTGGCAGATGCTTTGGGGCTCATGAATCTAGTTTTGAAGTTTTTGACGTTGTGAATCAGTAGGTTTGCTATCCTGTGGTTTGGGTTTTGTCATATATTTTGCCTGTGAAGGCACTAGGAGTGGGCATATCGATTCCCAAAGTATTCAAACCAACTGTTTCACAAGTAAACTGGACTTTTGTTCAAAAAATGTCCTTGCAAGCACACACAAGAACATACACTTTTGTCAATACAGTATTTTGTCCACAGGCATGTATATTTTAATTTTGTTCGTATTTTATACTGTGATTGTATTTTTGACTGTGCATTGTTTTATTTCCTATGTGGCCTAGTTTGGGGGTAAGTAAAATTAGAAATGATAAATGAATTCTATGTATGTGCCCTTAATGTCACCCCTGCAGAATTTTGTGCCCCAAATCTTGTCTTGAGTATTTATGCCAAAACAATGAATTCATCTCCAAGCGCAAAAAGCAGTAAAATGCAGAATAATGTACATATACTATATATATTGATATAGAATATACAGTACGGGGTAGATATATGAATACACTAGGGTGTATCCAGTATGAACAGTATGAATATCTGTAGCAGTTACAGTACAGTAGACAGTGCAGGTATAAAATATATAGTGCAGGTGTAAGTGCAAGTAAAAACTTAGGTAAGCATTAGAGGCATACAGTATACATGATACAGCATACATGTTATTGATCATTAGAAATTGTCTTGTGTTTTAACATGCATGTGATTAAGTAATTAAACGGTTAATATTAAAATGTAACAGCCACGTTTCAAAAAGCCTGTCAATGTTGCATTCAGTTCATAACATTTATATCTTCTACATAATACTACCTTAGATGCTTTTAATAAATATAATAAAATTATATGCTTATCCTTATCAGGGTTGCCCAGCTGACATTGGGTGACAGGCAGGGTGCACCACCATGTTGTACACCACATCACCAGTTCATCACAGGGCTGATACATAGAGACAAACAACCATTCACATTTACATTCACACCTACAGTCACCATTTCTCCTGCATGTCTTTGGACTGTGGGAGGAAACTGGAGTACCCGGAGAGGAGGCTCTCTGCTGCTCCTAATAAAAAGTATCAATATCAGTTTGTTGATATAGTTTGTTGTTGGTGATTCTGGCCCTGATATTACTTGATATACGATCAAATCCAAGTTTGTGGTTTTTGGTATGCACCCATTACATTCATCAGAAACAATATTCCAACCTTCTTACACAATCAACTCTCATCACTGCACATATATTCTGATATGTGTCTGATAAGTCTGATATCAATCAACTTTATTGATGTATATGCATTCCATATGGCTTTTAAGTGCCATATGTATGCCATAAGTATGGATTAAAGTCTATAAAAAGCATTTTAGACAAAGGGACACTAAAGAAAGTGTAAAATGAATAAAAGGGTGGACTTAATTAGATGTTTAAGACTTTTGCTATAGGCAGTATATTTAAGACAATGAAAGAAAATTAAACTAGCCACTTTGACCACATGGTATAGCTCTGAGCTGTTCAACATGGCATGTTGGAAGGAATTTGCCTCATTAAAATGAGCAATAAAGTGAAATACAAGACCATAAACAAAAGTCTTTATTTATATTTATGAACCTTTCCTGTTTTGGTTGTAAAAAAAAAAAAAGGAATAGTTTGGCACTAAATCTGCACATAATATGATCTGTACAATTGTGGTTTCCCATTTCTGAAAGGCAACAGCTAACAAAGTGATTATTCTTCTGTTATTCCAGTTCTGTCTAGCACCACATGTTGAAGCTCGAACACAGTACACACAAGTTCATCAGGCTTGACATGTTGAGTGATGTTGTGGAGACAGCTGCGAGATCAGAGGAGGTTATATACATTACATCAGTGTCTATTTATGTCTTAGCATACAACCCAGTCCCTGGAAAGGATCACAACAACTGTTAATACGGAGCAGATAGAAAACCAACTTTGTTTACGATTAGTTTGTCTGACTTTGAGTGGGCTGTTTTTCTTACAACTGCCCCAAACCAATAAGGCTATAAGTGTGTGTCCTTATGTGCCTTCCAGGATTGAATTCATATGTCTTTGAGTTGATTCAGACCACATTGTGGAACTTATTGTTTAATTATTGCCGTATAATTTGCGCTTTCTGAATCAAAAGATGTTCTTTGTGGTTATTAAAGATAAGGAGTATAAAAAAGGAAGTCATTAAGTTTTGTTGTGGTCGGCAGCCACGACTGCCACCTTTGATATTTTTTCTGTCATTGCAAATTTGTCTCACAGCTGGGCGACACTCAAAGAGGACACTGTAGAACAGATACAGCCAAACATGTGCCTGTCAGGCCTCATTCTCATTGCAAGATCCAAGCTACACAAGCACCAGTGACTCATCTGAGGCACACTGGTGTCGATTTCTGACGGTTTGATTCTGATTTAAAAACCATTCAAGCCTTCTGGCGAGGTTGAAAGTCAAGTATCCACTTTGTATCGTGTTTGTGGAACAAGAGTTCAGGATGAGTCAACAAGCCCAGGGCACATGTGGGGCAGAAATGGTGTAGAGCAAAGTTAACAGTGTGTTTACGCTTTTTAATATACAAACGACTGACAAATTAAAGGGAAAACCTGAATACATGAGCAAAGAAGCATGTATGCTTCCATACAAGGCACAAGGGCTCACTGAAAGTGGTGTGAAGGCCTTATCTCAACCGAACTGAACACCTACAGGAGATTTTGGACTTAAATGTTAGTGTGTCTTCAGCTGTGAACAGATATGTTTCTATTGCACAGGCTGTTTCCCTCGCATTATGCTCAGCCAGTTGAGTTTATGATACAAGTCTTTTTTTTCTGGTGTGTTGGGTTCTAAGCAGATGACCTACATTTGAACGTCACTCATTGGTTTACTGGAGAATGGTTTTGAACCCTTGTGTTTGGCATTATGGGCGTTGCCATCTTGTTTTTTTGTTTTGTTTCACCAAAGCTGGTGGGTTTGGCTGCGATTGGTTTTGACTCCGTTTTCAAGCATGCCTGAACACATGCTTGGTTGTATTACAGGTAAACAGTACACTAAAACCTGACTGGAGGTGAGAAACAACCAATGCAGTAACAGAATCTTGACTCGTATTTGATCTGCACTATTTTGACAGTGTGATCTGAGTTTTGTAAGCCTGCTGTGTTGCACTGGATGGACTCACTGAGAATGTCTTGTCAATCACATAGTAGCCATGCCATGAATCATACCCTGTTTGATCATCTATTTTACTCTAAATGAGACTGTAATTTACAAAATGAACATCAAGCTGTACGTAAGAAGACCTCAAACTAGAGATTGAGACAATAAACCCATGGGAAAACTGTTTACTGAGGTAACAAGTCAAGTGAGAAGTAGGGTCATTTTTACATAAGACTCCAGACAATTGTATATTATTACTGCAGCCGACAGAGCTGCCCCCTGCTGGCCATTATAAGAAATGCAGGTTTAAGATTCTTCAGCGCTGGCTTTACTTCACAGGCGTGGAAGTCCACTAATTATATACTGTTGGTGGTGTAGACAGAGACAGAGGGCTGAAGCTGTTGCTCAGATGTTGCTCACATTTTGTCCTGTCTAGACATCATAACACGTCACTGAATCTAAACATATGTATCCCATAATATCTAAATCCATGCAGTAATCCCAAGGTAAAAGCACCTGAAACTTGGTTCCAAGTGTTTTTCTAACATCTTACATCATAACTAAATCATCTACAATGACAGTGAAGAAACAGACAGGAAAACTGAGAGAGACAGGGGTATGACCTTTTGGGTAACAAGGCACTCTGTATGAGACTCCAGTACTCAGCTGATCTGCCACAGCGGGAATGTGTTGATGTGGTTGGATGAGGTTTGATAAACAGTGGCCTGGAAACATAAGTAAACAACCCCACAACATGATCAAATCTTGAAATTCTGTATAGTATATGACATCACCTTTTTCTATCTGAGTCACACCCACCCACAAACCAGTGAGAAGATAATAAAAGAATGAAAAACACAAACATCCCTTCTGGAATAAATGAATCATATAGCATTTTGGGATAAAACTGTGTTCAAGTACCAAGTTCTAAACAATATACAGCCAGTGAATGTCACAAAATCACAACAAAAGAAGTAATTACTTTTTTTGACTTAACTTGACAGCTCCTAGGCAGCATTAATCCCCATTTCTGCTGTGTACTGCCCCCAGTAATTCAATGATATAATTGGTAGACCTTCTACCAATTAAATTATTATGTTTAGATGAAGGCGACATGATTTAGACATAGAGGAACTATTATCTGAGAGACACTGCTCAGTGTCAAAAAGTACTTTTCACATCAAAGATATGTCTGATGACTGTCTGCTTCACTTCCTAATTTCAATAAGACTCTTTCAAGACCCCATGGGAGAAAAAGTCTTACTGGGAACATTTGTTTTATTTCACATGCAAAAAAAAGAAAACTAGAACATAGTATATTTTCAAGAAGATTTATTTTTCTTTTTAGATTAGATTTTTAGAACTGTTGCTTCATACAAGTCAGTAATTTTAGAGAAGATCCTCCCATTTTGTGAAATCAGATTTGGCAATGAGACTCAGACTCTGATGAGACCATGTGAAAGTGCAGCATGGACTTCATCACGAGGGTAATAAATTGAAGGCCATCTGTATTTGAAAGACCTATTTTTATGGCAATTTATTGTTTGATTTGTTCAGTCTGAGTCAAATTGGTATCATATGAACTGCTGTTACAGTGATTTCAACACTGTGAACTGCACTGTTTATGTCCATTAAAACTTCAGCTTTCTACGCTTCTGATATCCTTCTATCGGCTAACATTTCTTTTTTTATGATATCTTTTCATCATCTGACTGTAGCTGACCCGACTCTCCCTGTCTTTCTCCAGATCACTGACCTGAACAGACGCATGTCAGCCATTGAGACCCTCTTGAACCACTTAGAGCAGAAGGTCACCTCAACATATGACCAGGTAAATCCATTAAATCATAAAACCTCAGCACAGCTGCTGCCGAAGGAGGCTTTGGGAATTGCACGAGGAGGAGCAGAGTATGAAATTTAAAACCAAAAATATTTAAAAAGCTGGTAAGAACATGTTTACATGTACATAGCCATAGCAACAAGGCTAGTTCTTTGTTTTGAGCTTTGACATAAAGCACACACTAACATAGTATTGATAGATGAGTGAGCAACAAACAAGCAAGTTATGATGTAACAAAGTCCTGTCTTAGTCCTCAGACCAGCACCGTCCTGCATTCACTTTTTTGCTGCTCACACAGCTGATGTCAATTAAAGTCTGGATGGGCAGAGCTGGGACAGAGATACAGGGATATACTGTATACTGAGACTTGGCTTTATCTTCAAAGACTTTACTGGAAAGTCCCCTGAGTTACTGCCATGTTTTCATATGGATGCAGAGGCTCTTGGCTAAAGTAGCTTACATGGATGCCATCAGAAAATGTAGATATAGTACAGATGGGGACTGCACATTGTTCCAGTGGTCTTCAGAACCCCAATAGTGTGAAAAAATGTCCTATTGGACTGAAAAGCCTATTTGACCGGCAATTTAGAAAGTAGCAACCAAGCACCACGCTAAAATGTATAATACCTATGCTAGTCTCGCTAGGCAAAACATGCCACACGGTGTCCTCTAGTGCAGTCAAGTTAGTAATAAATATTTAAAGTCTGGTTAGTCTGGTTAGTTTTGAATGAAAAGGTTCTAATAAATACTTAATGCTAGCTGTAAAATGCGCACAGACAAAGTTAGCAACTTAGTGAACATAGTGAAGCATTTGCCCCCAAGTGGCCAAAAATCAATCAATCAATCAGTCAATAACTTGTGAATGTGACCGATCTTCTAACCTTCTAGTAAAGATAAAGGTAACTTTTAGTTTGTAGAAATGTTCTCTTACTAATAATGAGGTATTTTATTTCCAGCTCATTGTTCATTGTTATGAAGAGGGACATGCAGTGTTTCATATCCATCCTCTCATTAACGGCGATGTCTTATGTGGGTTTGACGTCTGTTTTTAATTGTAACGTGAGCTCTAAAATCCACACCGATCTCATCAGATAACAAGCCAACCCACAAAAACAGCAAACCATAAACAAACACAGAACTTCAGCTCGCCTGGTAATTAGTGGCTATTCGGCTTCAAATGGGAGCAATATTTGATCGACTAATGCTTTTCCTCTTTCTTGTGGCAAACGACAGCTTAAATCAATTTGCATACAGCACATGTTTCGCTGGTTTTGTCAGACCAGAGTCTGCACGCAGCAGGTCTGTGTTTCTGTTCATCTCATTGCTATAGTAACAAGACAGTTCCCACGCCTTCTTGCATCCATGGACTGTTTGAGGCATCTAGTTACTAGTTCAGATCACAGGCGTGGCACTGGCATGGTGCGTGATTCTGGCTGGATGAGTTAGCAGTTTATGACTGTATCATGTACAGGCAATTGACCATTCGCCTCGCCCCTACTAACTCTGTGGTTAGCATTAATTGGTTGAAATCTCAGTCTGAATGGGGATTTTTCTAAAGCTGCACACCAATTTGTAATCTGATAAAGTAATGTAGTTAGTTAATGATTTGGAAGTAACGCTGAGGTTCTACTCTACAGTAGCCATGTATGCGGGTTAGTCACTCATGCTGATGTTAGGCTAACATTAGAGAAGATACATTGTCAGTGTCCTTGGCCACCAGCACAGTCACATCTGTTTGTATTTGGAAAACTGAGGAAATCCACAGAAACACAGTCAGTACTAAACCACTGAGGCAATGAGCCGCCTGCTTTCACTCAGCAGATACATTTAAAATCAAACAAAGATGAACAGTATAACAGCATAGATCATTTTTCTCAGCCACATATTCTCTGCTCTGTTCCTACAAACCAACCAGGCTCCTCAAACTCCAAACAGCACCTCTCCTCTTCCTCAGTGGGAGGAGGTAGACTTAGAGGAGCAGCAACTGAGACAGAAGCTGCACGAGCTGACGGACAACATCAGTGACCATAGCCTGACCTCTGATGAGGATGAGCCCAGAGTGCCACACTCCTCCCAAGAGATCACAGCATGGAGGGGCCCAGAGGGGGATGTGAAGTCCTCTAGAATACCTACCAGATCCTCATCCAGATCAAGCATCATAGTCTCCAGACTTGAGGAGGAGCCTCAGCAGCCTGACTCTGTGAAGGTATATCAGTAGGCAAAACATGGACAGAAGAAAATAAAATTCTGTAGCATTCTTAGATGCCAGAAAGTTCATTACAAACAGACACGCTGCACATCTGGGTTGTTGCACAATCTGTACGTCTGTTCTAAAAACAGCCTGGCTCATGAAACTCCATACCACCTCTGCTGGAATCCAGTTCAAACACACACTCTATAACACACACTCGCCATAAATCAAGTCACTCAGCCTTAGCATTTATTTTTCCTTTGCAACCATCTCTCCCAGATTTTCTGAAGCACAAAATTGTCTAGAAAAATAACTCCTTCTTAACTTCTGAACTGTTTTCACTGGCATTTCTTTCCCTTTAGTAACACAGTTACTCCAGCGAGTAATGATATTATGTTTTTCTTAACATCTCTTTACTATAGGCCTGTTCTAACTGAATACATCACACTAACATGTACAAGCAGGGAAACACACTTCTGTGACTTAGAACTTGATAAGGCTAAAACCTGTGAACCTGTGAAGTTGTGAAATTAAGACTGAAGGGGTCAAAGGTCAACATGTTTTCTGTTCTGCTTATTATCAAGCCAAATAGCTTTTTCTGCAAGTAAGCTACTAATGACAACTTGCCACTACAGGATATACAATTTATGAAAGAGTGACTCTTGCTCTTCATATAATAAATACTACTAAGATACTGACCATGATCGGCTGATCTGGCGATTCATCCTTTCAAATTAAGTTGTCTGGACTTTTCATTGCTCCATAATAAGTCCTCCAACTTAACCGGCAGTTTTCCATGACCTGATCTGAAACCCTTATGTTGAAGACCACATAATTTTTCAGTAAAAATTGTTCAGAATGACAGATTTTTAAAAAATCACGTGACTGTTTCCTAGGCACTTTGATGCTTTGGTCTAGGTCTTTGTTTGAGGTTTGGCAAGTCATGGCAACTAAAACCAAAGATGGTGGTCAAAAACAATGTTGACTGTTTCAGTTTAGCACATGTTCCTTCAGGCTATGAGGCACAAAAAACACAAATTTGCCACATAGAAGATGTTGAACAAACAGAAAACACTTAAACTTATGCTACAATCACTGATATAAATCTTTTTTTTTTTTTTTTTACATAAACAAATAACATACAAAAAGGTTTATTAAATATGTTTTTAAAGAATTACAATTAAGATACATATTGAGTGAATAATACATTCAAACAAGTACTCTCTGCCTAACAAAATGTGTATTTGGAGACACTAAAAGTCTTCAAACATATCTTTGACATTTTTGTCTTGATTTTTCTCGTCACTTATCAGCCAAAGTATACACTGATTCAATATATCTGCAATATGCTAACACTGGCTGATATATTGAATTGGCATGGATGAAATTTCAAACAAGCAAATTGTGCTATTGAAAGCTGCAAAGGCTCTGAGTTAAAAACTAATAGTTTGAAAAACTTTTCATGGTGTCATTGCTCAAGTTTTCAATACTTAATGGGATTTCATGTGCAAACAAGAGCGTAATCAGGGCTCACTGGGAACATTTTTTTTTAAATATCTTCACATTTCTCTTGTAGGCAAGCATTTCAACAGAGAGTCTGGAGAGGAAGTGGCGCCCCCTAGAGGAGGGCTCAAAGGAAAGCTTCAAAGGCTCGACAGCTTTACTGGTTGAGCTGGAGGACAAGGTTGCACAAGCGGCTGCCAACGTCCAGAACGCCCAAAGTGAGGTGCGAAAAAAAACAGAGGCTGAGTTCAGCTTGGTTGGCATATTCGATTTGTTTTGAAGAAACAGAAACAGTAGAAGTGTGCAGAGTCATGTTCTTCTCTTTTCTCCCAAGGTCTCTTACATAGAGAACAGGATTGCTGCCCTGAATGCTGCCGGCATGCCAGTGGATAAAAGAAGAAGGGTAAAGACATTAGCATTTATTTGAGGCTAAGCTGGAATTTTAGAGTCGAATCATTATATTTATTTATATAAAATACTTCATGTAGTATCAAATCAAACAAGAGCACAGGAGGAAGAGCTGGGAGCAATTTCTTTGAAGCCGGCCTGTCTTTTATGTTTCTCAACTCAAAGGTGCCAAAAATGCTGATAGGCCATATATTATATATTTTCCCACATTCTCACTTTCTGTTTGTTTGATGCTTTGGTGTCTTCCAGTCTGCAATCCCGATACAAGCAAGAAGACTTTCCCACAACTTTCCCACAAGTAAGAACTGACACTGCTGCCCTTGAGCATGATCCCCAGGGCCTTGACTCAAAACATCTTAACCTTGTTAAACTCAGAGAACATGATGATGCGCTTTTTGAGCTGGTGAACACTGTGTTCCATTGTACTACAGCTTCAGTTTTCCCATCTGTATGTCAGATACTCAAATTCTTCACATGCAGAATTCCCACAGACATATTGTACTATTAATGGTAGAATATTTTAAGAATAGTAGTTTACGAAGCATTTCCAGGGTATTAATTCTTGCCCTCTACTAAGGCAATTGGACTCAAGTAGTACTGTATCTGTAGTTCTGTATGTGAGGACTGGATGCTTCTAATTCACTTTTCCAATGGTACTTTTCTAACACTGTTATTGTGAGTCTCTAAATAAGCTTCCAGATTTTAGGTTTGTAACTAAATTACATAGGTAACTGCAATCTGACTTTATAACTGTACTATTTTTAAAAACGAGAGCCAGTAGAACATGCATGTACAATGTAGTTGCTGTATGTTTCCAGGCCAGGTGGACAGGTTTGTGAGGAACTCCCTCTACAGGGGCTCCCTGACACAGAGGAACCCAGTGGCCAAGCCCAAGACCAGGGCTACCTCTGCGGTATGACCCCACTCTACAGTGCTGGTGCTGTGAAGAGTTCAGTTCTAATATTATATAGTTACCATTTGGGGAAAAAAACAGCCTCATTTACACTAGTTAAAGGAAAAAGTATGTAAAATTGATGTGATTATTTAGTGCTTTAATCTGGGTCCTCTGTCTGAAAGCTATTTAACTTAAAGGAATAGTCTGACATTTTGGGAAATAGGCTTCATCACTTTCTTGCCAAGACTTGAAATGAGAAGATTGACGTGACTCAGACAAGAGAGAGGAGACGATTAGCTTAGCTTAGCATAAACACTGGAAGCAGTGGGAAACAGCTAGCTTTGATCTTTCTAAAGATTTTTTTTTAAAAGCTCTGTAATGAACCCATTAGGAAGTCTAGCACGTAACCCCAACTTATTGTGTTAATAATTATTCTTTAGGGGTTCTTGTAGGTGGATTTTCTTACCTGTGGACTGAGCCAGGCTAGCTGTTTCCCAACTGCTGGGTCTCAATTTGGATTTATCCGATACTCACATTTAGTTATAATTGACAGTGTGAACGCTCCTATGTACTCAAAATAGCAAGTGTAAGTATGGAAGTACATCAATTGAGACACAGAACATGTTTCCATTCGTTATGCTAAGCGAAGCTAATTGGCTGCTGGATGTAGCTTCACTTTTAACAGACGGCGTAAAAGTTGTGTTGATCTTCTCAGCTCTTGTCAAGAATGTAAATAAGTGTATTTCCTAAAATGTTGCACAGTTTCTTTAAAATTATTTTGTCTTTCCAAATGGATCCATTGTTGGAAATGAACTCTTCATTTACTGGTAGCACTGGGCTTTGACTTCTTGGTGGATGGTTTCCAATCTGGATTTGTGGTGATTGGAAATAATTGTATTTTCTTTTATTTTTTCCTCTTCTGTTTCAATCAAATATATACATTCTGTGTAATTCTTGCATTATTGAGAATGTATGCCCAATGTGACAACTTTATTTTCAGTTATTCAAGTTGTTTAAATGTATTTATACTTAGGAGAGATAAGGATCAAATCTTTTTACCTTTACACAAGCACTGAAACTATTAATACAGTATGTGCACATGCTTGATTGTTTTGTTTTGGCAGCACATGAATCAAAAGAACTGAGAACCATTATAGGCTGAATTGGATGATGGGGGAAAAACAATGAAAATGGAAAGTATATGGCTGTTTAGTTTGATCTTAAATGTGTTTTAAACTCATGAGGATTTAAAACACATGTGCTTACATCACACAGATCTGCCTGAAGGGGTGTCACTGACTTGGCTTCCAACATTTCTGAGATTAAAGTAATTAGAGTTAATGATAAAGATTTGAGACTCAGCCATGGATAGTTCTTCTCTGGGGTATCTTGTTTGAACTATGAACAAGACATGTTTTGCGGTTCTTAAACTTTATTAGCACAGACATTATAGACCTGTTTTTTGTGCTATGAATGATTTCATGACTAACAATGAATTCATTAACCCAATCAAAGCATGAAATGATTGATTATCTGATTGATAATCAAACAGTCAATCATTGTCTGTTTCTGTCTCTCTCTTCTTGCAGAAACCAGTAATGACTCAGGGTTCATGAGGAGGCGGCTGAGCATTTTGTGAAGTTTTTCTTGACCACATTTGTTTTTACAGTTCAGTAAACTGAAATTTAGCTGGAATGAAAGAGTTTCCTACTGAAGTTACCGAGACTGTCAGCTGGGATGGGAGTGCTTACATTTATATTTAAAAATGTTATATGTTATATATATTTTATATATATGCTGTGTCTCAACTCGCGTACTTCCATACTCATACTTGCTATTTTAGGTACATAAATGCATTCACACTGTCAAAATGGCAAAATGTAATGTACTGTGAGTACCCAGATGGTGCACTCCTAAGTTGACTCCACGACTCAATGGTCGCTATTTTGGCTACGTAGCAGAAGGGGAGGCACCACCAGCATTGGGAAATTGGCAGCCAAGGAAGCTGCTGGAGCTGAAGCAGTTGTGGTGAATACCTACCACAATATACCAGTCTAAGTGGTACATATGTTTTGTATTTATATTTTGACAGTCAAATGTTGACACCAATGCTCTGACCAGTTGCAGAAAAAGCAGTAAAATGTTGCGATCTGCCGTAACCGAATTGAGACAACACTATTCTGATGAAATTAGCGCACTAGTACACAGTGTACATAGTTTACGACATAGAAATGCACTAATGGAAGTACCCAAATTGAGACATAGCAATAGTCTAAATTAGTTTATGTTGGAGTTACATATGATATGCGCTAACTTTGCTAGACCTGCATTTTAGGGTATACTTGTGATTTGCACACAATAACATGCAAATTTTACTGTGGTAATTTGAAATCGTTAATTCAATGAAATAGTTATTTATTTTCACAAATGGAAACATGAAACAAAACAAAAATTTAAATGTTTTAAATTACGTTATTTTTTTCTTACGCTGGTAGTTCGAAAGCAATGAAATAACAAACTACGAATCAGTTTGAAACACTTTTGTGTTATCTACATAAACATTTCCTAAGCTACTATAGTAGCTTAGTCTTTCTTCTAGTGATATATCACTAGAAGAAAGACTGAAATGATTGTAAAATTTGAATCATATCATAGCAAATACAGCAAGTCTAATAAGGTTAGTTAAAGGTATCATGATTTATATGAATGAAATAAATATAGACATCTATGCATATTCCCTGTGTATATTTATATTCTACTTCTCCATATATGCATGCCAATGAGAGTTTAAAGGTTTTCACTTGTTATACATAATCAGTAGTTTTCAGAGGTGGCAAAAGTACACACATTATTTACTCAAGTACAGACTCAACTAGTAGTAAAGTGAAGTAAAAGTGAAAAAGTAGAGGCTCTGAAATATCTCAAACTTTAAAGTAAAAAGTACTCTTTGTTTCTCTGGAGGACATTTCTATCGGCAGTTTCTGTGCAACGCTAACCATGCTTGAAGTTTACATGGCCACGTCTCCCATTCTTGTCTACGTTTGTCACATGTGATAACTGCCGGTCTTGATGTTGGGAAGGCATGCAATGATACAAAAATAAATAAAAAATAAAATTGAGAATTCCCAGTGCATTAAAACTAAGCAACAAGCCTGTTTTAGAAAGAAAGTAGAAAGAAAGTAGAAAATGTAGGGTTAAAAGTGAAAAGTTGTCAGAAAAGTACGGATACATGAAAAAAATAGAGTAACAAAGGATTTATACTTCATACCTCTGTCAGTTTTACATTCATAACTAGCATCATATTTATAAAGTAGTACAGCTGTACACTCAAATAGCACCTGAACTTACTCCTAACATTTTTTAAACTGACAAATCTCACATATTTTAATGTAGTTTGTCAGATGTCAGATTTTTGAATTGCATGCACATACAGACAGACGGGTGACAAACTGAAGGAAAACCCTAAATTAAAGAGTCGAGAGACACACAAATGCTTCAATGTGGAGAACAAAGGATCAGTGATTTGATGTGGTTTGATGGGGGTGGTCTTTGTGGTCACAGATTTTCCTTGAATTAGTCACCCATCTGTAGCCTTTTTAAATTCTGTTTGACTTTCTGTGATACAGTTTGAGATCATCATTTGTACCCAATGCTGAGCCTCAGTTGAATTACATGTGCATCATGCAGTAACATATTTTTATCATTATTAAATTATTTACAAACACTGATAGTGTCATCTCTTTTTTCCTTTTTAACCGCTATTGTAGTTTGTGGCCATGAATGTAACATCAAACAACATGTTCTACAGCAGTTTCTTGCACATTTGACTTGCCTCTTCCTGCATTATCTCACCATTACCTCAACAAATCATGCTTCTATTGTTGACACAGTGTTGGCAGCATTTTATTGCATGCTTGCCTGCAGTGGTTCTTTGGTGTGAGATCCCCACAAAAGTCCTTTTCCTATTTATTTACTCTTTTTTCAGTTTAGCTGTTGGTCGTCATTTATTTACATGACTGAACAGCCTTGTTTGTTCCTTGAATCCAGATGAGATCTTTTATGAAATTAACACAAATATTAAAGTAGAAATACTTGTCTACATATACTGTTTACATAATCTTATTTATAAACTTTGGTTATGTTCATGAAAATGTTTGCTTACCTGAAAATCCTTTTTCCTGGTTGAAATACTCAGACAGACTAAATGTTTTGAATTTTCAGCAGCAGCTGCTTGGACTAAACAGAAGAACTGACTAGTCAGCATAATCAGAGAGGAACACCACAAGTGAACAATTGGAGGAAATGAAGCGAAATCTGAAAGGAAAGGAAATTTGTCTTCTACAATAAAACAATACACAATTGTCTGTTTGTTTGTTTGTTTTTTCATTTGAAGATGGTCCATTGATGTGGGATCATTACAAAGTCTTCTTCTAAGATATTGTTTTTTCATTTTAGTTGTTTGTTTGTTGTGAGTGAATTTTCTACTCTACCATGCCACATATGGGTTTTCTGTATTCTTGAGATACAGAACAGCTGTATGTTTGTGTTTAGGAAAGCAGGCGCACTTCTACATTACTACAGTAACCGAGGTTTGACAATAGGGCCATCTCACTCCCTAAACACGGCATATAATGCAGAAGCCTCTACAGTGTCAGATGGCAATGTTGGCACTCTAAGGGTAAACATGTTTCCTTGTCTCTAGAGTAACTACCATTTATGGACATAGAGTAATTGTGTCACTGTTTTGAGGGCATATAGACAAGCCAGAGAGGACATCTTCTTCAGAATTGAGGATGCATCATGTCATGACAAGTGTATTGATAAATCCTACATTCCTGGCCAAGCTTCAATAAAACTTTTAGCATACATCTTGGACTTCTGCACTTTCTTGGACATCTTGGACTCCGCTGACTGATCTGACCATGATGAATGAAATTCTTCACTACAGTCGTCATGTCTTTGCATCAGTGCACACAGATCCTTAACATCTTTGGCAACATCTTGCGCAAACAAATCCGACAGAAATATTACCTACTCCCACAGTTTTGGGAATGTTTTGGATTTGATGGTGCTATTAGTGCACTGTTATCATGTACCAGTACAGGTCATACACACAGTGGGCAGCTCCATAAAGAAATATTGCAGTTATTGTATATTATTTCTGAGAGGTGGGTGACATCAGCATACCAACACATTGCTGCCTCCTCCCCCCCTGCTGGAATATAAAGTGATGATAAAACAGCTGATGAACCGAAACTGACACATAGAGACAGCAGAACCTCAGCGGTGCATTCACCTCATAGAGCAGGTGAGAATTCCCTCAGAGTGTCACTACAGTCATTGGGATTTACAAAAGGCTGTCAAGCTCAGGGGGATACAAAGATCTGACATTCCTGCACCTGTTCAGCTCCTGTGGTGGCTTTTATTTGGAGATAGTGAAGCAGGCAAGTCAAGTTTGTTTCTGCAGCTCAACTATCCGACAAGGAATCTTCCAAACTGTAAGTCTTCATATTTGTTAAATATGACTGTGATGCTTTAAAGTGAGCAGCAAAATCAGGTCAGATGTTTGGATTGAAAGTAATACCAAAGTCAAGCCAGAAAGTCAATTCAAACAGTCTGCTGAGATTTCAGAGGAAAAAAAAAACAGAAATTTGTGCAAGAGTGATCCAAAGTGCAGACTCGGTGACGTGTATGTTGTTTTAGCCCGTCTTCTTCTTCTGTCTGTCAACCAACACATTCTCTGGCACATTCACCCATCTGTGCTGCTGTTTTAACATTTTGGCATTTAATTTTGTGATTAATGAATTTATAATAAAATATAGTTTATTAAAGTGAAACCTCTGCAAGTTCTAATGATTTGCTTTTCTCAGAAACACGGATGTCTGCCATGAAAATTTATGACATTCTGCTCTGAATGTGTCACCTCTAATTGTTTTCCATATGAGCTGCAAACTGATATTTGACACCATTCTGGGTAGTGGTGTAAAGTAAATACATTTACTCAAGTAGAAGTTAGTTTAGTTTAATAATACAAAATCTAATCATTGTTGTTCATCATCATTATTAAGATTAGATACTTGGTTGAAAATTTACAAGCTAGCAATGTATAATTTTACTAAAATTAGCTCCACTTTTATCAGCTGCAACACTTTTACTTTTGGTTTGATTAGTATATAATCACCTGAAAATAAGAATCATTATGAGTTTGTTTGTTTTTTTTTTACCATAAAATGAGCCTTTTATATCTACTGCCATGTTGTTGTTGTTTCTACAAAAACCCAAAACTTGATGCCTCTGCCATTTTTTTTAATTTTTTTGCAGATTTCACAGCCACCCTAGGTTTTCCTACACTGCTAGATGTCACTAAATCCTCAGATTGGACCTTAACATTTTGAATGCAGAACCTTTACTTGTAACAAAGTATTGTGTTTTTGTTACATTTACTTAATGAAAAGATCTGAGTACTTTTTTCACCACTGATTCTGGGTTCAGATGTGACTGATTTTCTGTTTGTCTTTTTACTTCCAGGTTGAGCTGCAATGAGGGTGTGTGCAGTACTCTGTGGTGTCTTGTTGTTGCTGAGTCAAGCTCTAAGTGGATCTCATGGAGATGGGTCTATAACTATCAGAAGTGAGGGATTTCCTAATTAAAGACTATTTTTTTGTTTTTTGTTATTTCAATTTATTTCCAGCAGTTGACGTATTTGAAGTGTGTTATTTTGTTTTATTTTTTTAAAGCCTTTTTCCATCTCAAAATATTCTCCAAACAAAAACAAGGCAGAGACAACCACTCACATAACCTGTTTTACAATTACTGATTTATTATGAAGTAGAACAACACTTCTGAAAATAGTGTTTTGAATGAAAATTTTAGTCGCTTTTTGTTTTTTAAAATTGTATAAAAATAACTAGATTATTTGCACAATACTTTTTCAGCTTGTAAAATGTAAAAATACAATAATGTTATGTACTTATGTAGCTTATTATGTATTAGTATCATTACTTCATTAAAGCTGTTTGATCGTAATAACTCACAGAAAAGCTTTGAAAATTTTATGAATTTTGTTTAGCAACCACTTCTGCCAGTCATGTGTTTCAGTTTTTGTTTTTTTGTTTGTTTTTGTTTTTGGTAGTTGTTTTTTATTGTTGTTTGTTTGTTTTTTGTTGTCGATGCTGTTGTTTTTTGTTTTGTTTTGTTCTACAATTTTTATAGTGTTACAGTGTTAAATAAACAAAGTATTGTAAAATGAAAATAAAATGATCAAAATAAAGGTCACTTCATGATAATGAGCTGGGTTTTAAAAACGTATTTTCAGAAATTAATGGTTATATTATATTTTTTGTTTGGTTCTAATAATTATTTATTTCATAATGTCTTATTTATTGTTTCATGCTGAACATGGGGAACATTGGGTATCCTTATTCTTATTCTTTTTTAACAGGAGTAACACTGGCTGTGTGTTAAATGCTGTGAGCAACAAGCAAATCTGCATGGCTAGATACAGATGTGTTAAGTGAGAAAATGCATTTTTTTTGTTTTTTGTTATTTGGATGAAGTGACCCTATAAACATTGCAAAATAACTATTTTTCTTCCTGTAGTCGTAGAATACTTCTTGCCTCTAACAGATACAGCACTGTTATATCATGCTTTAGGGGCCAAGTCATATTTTGGTCCAAGCTAGGCCTGCCAGAGTAGGTTATACAATTTAATAGGTTAATAGAGCAAATTAAATCAGACTTATGCATGAAAAAATGTGGGATTTGTCCATTCTTTTCATGTCCCTTTATCATCTGTGTTGTCCAGATCCAGACATCAACGCCTCCTGGTATAAAGACAGAGGGATCAGGCCAGTGGGGAGATTTGGCCGAAAAATTGCAAGGAAAAACGAGCAGCAGGCTTTCATCACAGTCAAAGTTTATAGACCAACAGCTGACAGTGAAAACAATGTTTGGGTCACACAGTAGAAATGCTATGGATGATTGAATATCTAGTTTGTTCTCATTTTTCAATGTTCACATTGGCTCTGTTTATTTGTGTGGTTGTGTAGACTTCTTTGGAAAGATTATGTAAACTGTTTCAGTTGTTTTCTAAAACACGATATCGTGGTCACTTTTAAGTTAACAAGTAATTTCAAGAGGGCCCAGAAGTAAGAAACTTATTCAATCATGAAGCATTAAAAATGCATCAAACTAAACTACTTTGACTACTTTGTGCTTATATATATAAATATAAAGTTCTGTTTACAATAATCCTTGCATACTGAATTAGTGCAACAACAATTTCGAGTACAGTGCATTTGCCTTTGTGCATGAGTTCTGCTTTTAGCCACTTCTATTGAATCTCAGTTTATTTGGGGTTTCAAGCAGCACTGATCAAGGCTATAAAACATTCAACAGAGTAAGAATAAAATGAGGTTAAGAAGGCAATATGAGCATACAAGGGAAATATGTAAGAACATCATTACAATGAATAAAACACAGAGCATACCAAGTATTTCATCCAAAAGGTCAGAGATCCTCACACACACAAGGTGTTTCCGCTGAAAGGTCAGAGATCCTCACACACACAAGGTGGTTTGGAGTCTGACAAAGAGTGAAAGAAATATATAGAGTTCCTGCCCTTCACCTGGCGTGACAGGCCATCAGTAAACTTCAAGTTCAGTTATAAGTCTTCATATAATGACAAATCTGCCCCTTATCTTGACACGAAGGTTATCAACAAAAACTCCTCACAGAAACTACACATCATAGAGACAGAAAAACCTTTTGAAGAAACTCATTAAAATACCAGTTATTTACTCTAGACACAGTTTGCTCCCCAAATTCTTGACTGGCCCTTCAAATGGGTAACAGCTGCAAGATAAGACAAGCTGTAAACTGTAGTCACGGTGAGAAATACAATATAAAATATAGTTAAAAGTTTAACAGTGTAATGGATAAATCACCATAAGTCACCATGCCATGCTTACCCCAAAACACGAGGCAACAGGCCATCAGCCATGTATGGAGCCGATGCCTACTGCCAACAACAGCTGCTGAACTTTGTCCAGCACTATTAGAAGTGTGGGATGTGACATTTACTATTTACATTTATTGGGTTCAGGACATTTGTTTGCATTTTGTTGTCGGATATTTTGTTTGCTGTGAAATGGGCATTATAGGTCTGATTGGGGAAAATGTGCAATATGATACTAGATGTCAACTGTGTGACTGTACATGCGTGCTGCAACATCAACTGTGTTCTCTTGAAAAGACAAATTTCTCCTAAGTGACACAATAAAGGCTAATCCAGTTCAACCGTGTCACATTTTTGATCCCTCCACATGAATGAACAACATGAGAGAAAGAAGTGAGAACAGTGTTCTCTTAGTTATAAAAGCAACAAACATTGAATGAAAAGTGCAAAAATATTTTTAAAATTAAAATTTAAAACATTTTAAAATTGTCTAAAATTGTTAGAAATGTCTAAAACTCTATACAGCAAAGAGGATAACATGTTTCAATATTCATTATTAATTTTTCTGACTGACTTATGCCAATATTTAAAATGTAAAAACAACATTTTAAAAACAAACTAAGGCCAAGATGGGTAACTAACCAGCATCCCTTAAGCATTTTATCCTTCATGGATATTCATGTACAACTATTACTGAAACTACATTTAAGGAACCCTACACAGCATTTATAACTTAACAGTCAAAAAAACTCCCCAAGACTCAAGAATGAAGCATTCGTTAGCTTCACTCTGCATCCTTGAAATAATTATTCAGTACTTCATACTGCAGTTGTTCACTGGTTTATTAAAATGAAGAAAATCTTGACTGAGATTACTCAGGGGATTTGCGACATCTGCAAAATCTGAAACACTCCACTGATGGTTGTTTTTTTATTCACAAGATTTACATGCTCATAATGGCAACAGAATCATTCCTATTTTATTTGTACCCCATTTCTTTTACTCGGTGTGAGGTGTTTCTTTGTTTCTGTGAGGCATCCAAACCAAACGAGTACCAGCAGTCCCTCAGCCCTTACAGAAGTTTGGTTTCAATCAGCACAAGAAAGCCTTGTTACATCCAACATCTCAGCAAAGTTTTAAATCACTAAGCAGTAAAAAAGTCCACACTTGGAGCCATCCTGCAGAGAAAAAACTGCTGTGTGTATTGAGAACACATGAGAGAATATTGTGCAAAGAGCAAGTGACTGACAGCAGGGGAGAAAAGTAAATTTTATATGGAGGCTTCAATGAGCCAAATGCAAACAGAAATACTATTCTACCTAATGCCAGCTTTTAAATCCTGGTGTTATTAGGGACAATATTTTTTATTATTTATGATTCTGTTGTTGTGCATATATTACAGAGCACAGCAGGTCGATTTGCATCACATCTTTACAAATCATTATGCCGGAAGATATGGAACAGAAACACTTCCTGGTCTATAGAACACATGCAGAACAATTTATGCAGCTTTAATAAAAATGAAAGTAAAAAATAATGTTAAATATTTTGTAAAAATCCTTTATTTCTTCTATAAACCGAATGTCTGTGTGTTAAGTTCAGAGTTAGAAAAGGGATCTGTTTAGCCTAGCTTAACATAAAGACTGAACAGCTCCTGTTCTCTGTCCAAAATAAAAATTAGACAAAATGACATGTTGTATCTCCTTTCAGAATCAGAAATGTACTAACAATATCTGATTTGGGGAGTTGTGTTCTGAAGGTTTCTTGATGAACAGCAGTATAAACTCATTCATTCATCAGCAGCTCAGCACTTCTGTTCAGCATCTCAAGCTATAGTGCAGGTTGCCAGATACTGTCAGTAAGCATTACGCTTTATTAGAGGTCTGTGCACCGGCAAAAGCTTGGAAGCTCCTGTGACAAGACTCTAAGGTGCTGCACACAATCACAGCTGCTGTTTGTCAAGAAATGATTCCAGTATGTAATCCACCCCTGAAACAAATGGTCACTCTACATTTCTGTTTCTGAGCTTCACGGGTTTGTAGTTGTTTGTAGTCTAGCTGTGCTTTGTTTTGGTGGTAAGAAAGACTATGCACTAGCCTGACTTGGCTTTTCTTTTTTATTCATTCACTTTGTTTGAATCGCTGACCACAGGCAGTCAAAGATCTAGCACCATATAGATTAATATATCCTGACTCCACCTGACCTAGCCTAACTAACAAGAAACGTTTCTTGTTATAACAATATACTATTCATTTTGTATGACGTGAAATGTTTATCACATCATAATGTGATACTTATATTTTTATGTTTATAACAAGAAAGAATCTTTCTTATTATGTGATTTTTATGTTGTTTAACGTGATAACTCAAATTGTTATAACATGATGTTATAATTACAATAATTTAAATTATTAAGTTATCATAATGTTATCACGTTATAATGTGATACGTTTACATGTCATCATAACGTGAAAATAAAGTTGTTATAACTTAAAAAATCATCTTGTTATAACAATCAATTTTTGACAGTATAACATGACACTGATATGTTTTTCTTTTTCTCATGTAAGTTAGTATATTTTTCAAAATGTTAAACTATTTCTTTTAAACCATCTTGTTGGCAGAGCTGAAGAGCCAACACTAAGACAAAGAGTGACACCCAGTGAGAATAGCAAATATGTTTTATTTTTTATAGAGTTATGCAAGTAAGGCACATTTATGTATCACTTCCAGGTGACGGTGCTCACTCAGATACAAATTAAATCATTTCTTCAGACCAGCACAATGCAACATATTATATCCATGGTGGAAATACTCTTAAAACTTTATTATTACCTTTATTAACATTGACTGGGTCTCTTGCTTGAGGGATCTCCACTCAGATTGTTAACAGAAGGAAGGCTGGGGAAACTGAATGAGGGTAAGTGGTATCAGTTCAACATCTGGCATAGACAGAAACTGAGAGGGCTTGATCCTAAACTCACAGAGGAAAATCAATACAACAAATGTATGTAAGGAACTGTTGTGGATAGATGTGGCTGGATTAATTCTGCATGAATAGTTTCCGCCTCCTTTACTTACTGACAGAGTAAAACAACCTGATAATGTATATCCTGGTTAATTTTGCTACAGTGCATATTGCAGGATAAAAGTTGTGCATTGCTATAGTGCAGCTATAAAATGATGAAGACAAACAAAGAAACAAAGACAGGCAATATTTCAGTTGACAGAAGTTAGGGTCCAGCTTTGCAGCAGGATCCAAGAGGACTGAATGTGTCTCTATTACGCAGATCCACAAGTGGTGTCTCCTTCCACTCTGACAGACCCTCCTGCTGCACTCCAATACACTCGTACACTCTGTGGGCTGAATCAGAGCTCTGTTACCAAAATCATCAAAACTCACAGGACATGCAGATATTTTAGACAAACTGTAAAAGAAAACTGGCACCCCTGACCTACACTTAGATAGTATTTTATATTTTTATGCTGCCAATAATTGATAAAGTGCATGTGTTCCTCATGTTGGTATCTACTGCACCCTAGTGGTGCATGAGTTACCTCACCCAGAGATTTTTTCAGACTGTATACTGTATACATCAGGAGACCTTACCAACAACCATCAACACCATCTATAGTTGATAGTACCTGATTGGTGGGACTTTCTGTAGCATGGGAGACTGAACTCAGGCAACAAAAGCCTCAAAACATTTTCAACATCTTTACTTACCTATGGCTAGAAGCAGCTCGTTGATTTGATCCCCTGACAGTGCTGATGCCTCTGTAAATAATAGGCCCCTGTCATTGGCCAGACTCTGTCCTTCCTGTATGATGACATAAAGAAACCAGAGATTGCATGCCATAGATTAAATCGTAGAGTAAACTTGACTCTGAATATTAAATAGGGTTTGGTTGAGGATAAAGTTTTTGAACCTCCACTGAGACTTGTCGATGCGTTGCTAGATCTCCCTTGTTGCCTACCAGCCATATGACAGTCGATCCTGGGATGTACTGTTTCTCAAGCTCTTTGAGCCACACCTGAGCTCTGATAAATGTTTCCTATGGTGAAAATACACAAGCATGCATGATGGCATACACACCAACCAAGATAAGACAAGATAAGTCATTTCCATGGTCAGGTGTCTGTTCCTTTTACCCTTTTGCTGATATCATAGACCAAGAGTGCCGCTTGGGCTCCTCTGTAGTAAAGTGGCGTGACACTGTGGTATTTTTCCTGCCCAGCTGTGTCCCATATCTCCAAGCGAAGAGTGACATTACTCAGATGCACCACCCGGGTCAGGTAGGCACCTGAAGGAGGAGACAGCACAGATCTTTAGAGATGATCCTGGCTAGATTATATTTGAAATTTGGTTAGTGAAATAAATTTTTTGAGAAACACTAGATCAGAAGATGTGTGTGAATTAGAGTTAAACATTTTGGGTGTTCAGTTAGATGAGACGACATTAGCCTAGGTTAGCATACAGACTGGAAACAGCTAGCCTGGCTCTTTGCACAGATAAAAAAAATATGCCTAACAGCACCAATAAAGCTCAATAGTTAATCTGTACAAACACTGAGGTGCCAAAAAGAAAAGTTATGGTTTCTCCAGCACTTTACAGCTCCCAGCAAGGAAATAGTAACAATAGCAACAAACAACCCCCCCCCCCCCCCCCCCCCCAAAAAAAAAAAACTACAACAATCTATTTACAGAATAAGCTAACTATGCTTTCATTAGTGTCTACGTGAAAATAAGGATCATTGTGTTTTTGTTGCCTTTTATATTTACAAAGGTGGTGGGTCCTCTTAAATATTTATCTTATAAGATCTTAAATGTAACTACTTCTATCCAAACCTCATGAACTCACAGCCTACAGTAGGTGATGTCCTCCTGAACTCATCCTTGCTAAATCGCAGTGCCAGACTGGATTTTCCCACACCAGAGCTTCCCAGAAGTACCAGCTTAACTTTGAGGGTCCGCAGTGATTTTCTCAGAGTGTCACTGTGGAGCTGGGCTCCTCCTGGGAGATTTTCCCCCATGAAAAGTTCCCTTAACTCCAGATGAGTGAGCGAATACGGATGGAAAAAAGTCCAGGAAGGTCCCCAAGTCCTGAGCCAATAGTCTTTTTCCTGTTAAGAACAGTCACTCAAAACTGTACAGAGGAGCGAGTACGTCTTCTTTGCTGTAAGAGTCTGCAATTATGCAAGCTTGTTTTACAGAAAATAAAAGTAAAACCAAAGTCCAGTCCTAACTTGTAAAAGGCCAACTATGTTATTTCACTTCCTTGTACACGGCCACAACCATAAAACCTTCCAGCCAGTTAGAAGTTAGCAGCATATGCACTCTCAACTTTGTGCTCATTAGACCTCACACAGGATGACTAACTCAGTAGTCATATTTACTGTGAATTACATTTGGGAAGTTTGTAACATATGCAAACTGAAACCAAGATGGTTCGGGGAAATGTTGGTGTTTTTTCCAAAGTTTCGTGTTGTTTCCCTTCAATTCAGCTATTTTGATTCAATTACCACATGACAGATACAAACAGAGGCTGTGCTCTTTCTAATGCACTTATGTCTTCATACAGTTTAAACATTTAATAAAGAAAATCAAGTTCAAAACACTGTCACTGATCACAGCAGACTTTTGAAGATTTGATGACTAATTTCTTGTATCAATAAGTGTATTATATGGGTGTTATTAGAAATTAGACACAGAACTGTCCCCTTTCTTTGTATATCAAAGGCTACACAGAGATTTCGCACAGGCTGCAGTGGGCCTGTTCTTCCTGTGCATGTCCTTCAATGACACTGTATCAACACATGATGGCAGCATTGCATATGTTTCTGCTTTACAGTCTATGACCATGTGTCTGAATTAAACATATCCTTTGTTATTCTTTACTATAGCCACATTTTATTATTTGCAGAAAACTGCACCTGGACCCAAAAGCACCACAAGTACAAAATTCAACCATTGCATATGACAAACTTCATCATTTTATAATCATCATATAGCTGTGTCAAACTGTGTAACAGCTATACTAGCCACATGTTTTTGCATGTTCAACCATATTAATTATAAACTATATTAAAATGAATCAGATGTGTATGTTAGAAAATACGGGGACGTGTCTTCAAATGCTGTATTGCATGTGACTTTTGAGGCACCTTTACTCTGCATCCTATGTCTCAGTTTCTCCAGTAAGAAAACACCTCTTCACCAGAGTGTAACACCTCTGCACCTTTAGCCTTTCACCCATCACAAAGTTGTGAATCCAGACAAACTGCAAGCTTTAAACTTTAAGCGTTACATGAAATTCAACCTTCAATAAATAAAAAGTTAAAGAAAATAAAAGTTTTGTTCCTGTAATATTGCAAAACAAAGCTGCATGTGTATCTGAATTCCTTGACATGACAATGATAACATGACGTTAGACTTACAGTAGATGAAGTAAAAATGATACAACAGTGATGCCACAAGATACAAAAAGCATCCAGTAAGGTCACTATCTATTATCCGAGGCACAGTATTGTACCATGACATCATCATTACGGGCTCTACATTGTCCCCATTCAAACTGGGTTCTTGTCTATCGCTTTAAGAAAACTCGAGACTGCTTTTAGAGCTCTCTGGTCATCATTAAAAATAGCAGAGGGGGTGTGAGAGAGTGCGATAGCCCATGCAGGAGCTGGCTGAAACTGAACCCCTGAACATGTATGGAGTCCCCGTCCAGAGGTTGATGCTGCATTCAAGTGCTCTGCGTAAACTTTGCACTCTAATTGGAGTCTAAATTAGTGTCATGCGAAAACTTTTTTTTGTGGATTTAATTTACTAAATTTACATTTTGTAGTTAGTGGGCAGTGTTGGAATGTAATTGAGTACATTTACTTTTACTTGCTGTATGTAGAAATTTAAGGTACTTGTAACTTTACCTGAGTATTTCCTTCTCATGTCACTTTATACTTCTTTGACTTTAGGGAGGGAAATATAATATATTATTATATATATTATTTTTTATTTCTCTACAATTATCTGACAGCTTTAAGTCACTTTACAGATTAAGATTTTTGCATACTAAACATACGAAGAGCTTACAAAATATTATGTTTTGTTACAAATTAAAATACCCTACAAGCACAGCTGAAATGATTAGTTGATTAATCAATTATCCAATAATTAAATGGAAACTACTTTGATAATTCTGAAAAATGATTTAGTATATAACATATATAATAGTCACAGGAGAAGGGTTAGGGAGAGTACTTTGACTACTTTTACCTAATTGTGGCCATCTACCTTACTTAAGTCAGATTTTCATTTGTACTTGAATTACAGTGTGGTAATATTACTTCAAAATCACAATCAGAATCACTTTTATTGGCCAGGTATGTGTACACTTGCAAGGAATTTGACTCCGGTTTAACTTTGCTCTCAGTGTACATACGCAAATATAGACATAGCTGAAAACAAGGACCATAAGCTTGACATGTAAACATAAACATTGAAGTACTATGTACAGATAAAAATATGTGAAAATAAGATAAGATAAACTTTACTGATCCCACACTGGGGAAATTGACTTGTTACAGCTGCTCAAAATACACAAAGTGGATAAGAAAAGTACTCAGAAACAAAAAATAAATTAGTAAAAATCTAAGATAAACTAAAAATACTAAAATAAATCTGTTTTTGTGTAGCAGTTTGCTTTATGTACATGAGGTAAGTGAATATGACAGCATATACCGTATAAACAGCATGAGTAGATTGTGTGAGTGATAATGTGTATGAAGGATTCCCCCTACCTCACCCCAACCTCATGGACTGAACTGTTTTGCACACATGCTACTGCCTACACTGTACATGTCTGACCTATAGTGCATTCATATCTAGATGTTTATTCTGTATATGGAGTCCACCAGTTTAATTACTTATATTTACACTCACACTATATAAATATACTATAAGTAAGTATCTGATATTGTGGACTGTCTGTTTTACTGCTGCTTTTTTATTGTGTTATGGACTGTGTCTGTCCATAATTAGGCTTGAGCTATAATTACTGTTCATACTGTACATATCTTAGCTTAATTAACCTGCAGTGTATAATTATAATTACACCAATAATTACGTTTATGCCCGCAATTGCTGCTGCTGCACAAGCTTTATATATCATATCTTAGTGTATTCAATTCACTCTGTCCATACTGTTAACACTGTATATATCTTGCTAATACATTTATGTTTATATCCCACTGTTATTTATAGGCTATATCTGTATACATATGTACATTACTTTGCACTTTACTACCTTTTGCACTTCTGGTTAGAAGCTAAACTGCATTTCGTTGTCTTATTACTTGTACTTTGTGCAATGACAATATGTGTATAATGTTTAAAGAACACAAACTGAATGTAAACAGTGAGAATAAATTATTTCACAGGTTCAGTGGATGTTCCTGTTCCTGACAAGGTGTGTCTGGTGTTAACTGCTCATCACAGTGATGCCAAGATGTCCGGACTTTCTATTAAAGCTCAAATTTCCGACACCACGTGAAGGCAGCCTGATTGAGTACAGTCTTTGAAGTTGGGTCGGTGTGACAGGTCCGTGTCTGTTGCTGTAAATCCGTCCGTTGGCGGAGTCAAACCGCCGCTAGCTAAACACGAGAGACTGTTCAAAACATTTGGAAACAGTTAGTTTAGCTGCGTTTATTTATTGTTTGTTTTATTTCCGTTGAATGACAGACACGCAGACTACGGACACGGTTTTGAACGGACAGCGCGGCGCGCGACGGTCAACGGTTGTGACTGAGTTCGCTAGCATCAGAAGCGCACGTGGGGGCAGACGCTGCCAGTCTCCGACAGTCACCGACACAGTCTGCGCTTCGTCGTGAGTTTTTTGTGCGTCGTTACAGAAACACAGGAAGAAGTGTTTAAAAAAAAAAAAACGGATGTAAGACAATGACCCACGCTGTGAGCGCCACCAGCTGCCATTTGTTTTTAACTTTAACGTTTTAGCGGCACATCTGAACCACCGCTCCTCTGTTTGGATTTATTCTGCCACCACAAGAAGTGTGACTGTTATCCGGATAAGTGTTTTTTAAGGGAAACATGGGGACTCAGGGCACAGGACGGAAAAGATCTACCAAGAAGGAGAGGTCGACAGCAGAAGACGATGCCCTAAATCTCATAGCGAGAGAGGTGAGTGTCAAACTTTAAATAAAACCCTTTCTTTCAGGTGTCCCTGAAGTGGTCTTCCCCCCCCTTTTCAGACACACATCCTAACACCCTGAAGATAACATGTGACCCCAAAACCTACACAATGACATGCGTTTGTTGCTACAGGCTGACAGTTTCTGATAGGTACCGACCCAAAAATCAAAATTTACCCAGATTTTACCTCCTTAAGAGCACCCAGAGTCTCCACTGACAAAAATAGCTCACCACTGTACCCAATTAATCTCTAAATTTCATCACTGCCTGTAAATATCCACACATAAGGTGACTTTTTAAGGCTCCCAAAGTATAAAATACCAAAATATACCCTTGTTTTTCATTTTACGTCAATACAAAAAGAAAATTAACTTGCAGAGACCTGAAATATGCTCATACAGAGGGAAAATAACCTTAAACTTGTCTGTAATTCACAAATTAGCAGCTTTCAATAACTGCAGGGGGGTTTAGCTTAGTGTGATGACTCAACTGTACAATATCCTATATTAAAGAAAGGCTGTTGTATTACACTCGTGATAATCATTAAAGAAATACCTGTGCTTTAGACTGCATGCAATACTTAGCTGTGGCTTATTTCTGTGACCTGCAGCTGATTTTAAAATGGTTTACAGTACCAAGGAATAAACCTTTCATGTGCTAACCTGCAGGAATTGTTGGACTACCCCTGAATAATACAAGACTGACGTTGGCAGCAGTTGCATGTAGTGCTGAAGTCATGTTGTGACAGGTTTAGGACTGTTTGAAGGTGTCTAATCTCTTTTATTATGATGAGTCTAGTGTAGAAATGAATGTTTTGCGATAGGAATAATGGCAGGACTGAAGTCATGCTGTTTTTGAAGCGTGACACCCTGCACGCTTTGTCTACACTTGTGCCTTTGAGGTGTGAAACACAGGCCGGAAATCAATATTTGCGTTTAACATCAAAGCAAAATGCCAGACACCTACTAAAAGAAACCAAGCAACGCTGGACATTTACTGTGATGAAGCAACATTGTGAAACTTTCTTTGAGGATGTTATCATTCTTATTTGTGAAATAGTGAGCACTGATGGTTTGGTTCAGGTTTCATTGTTTTTTTTTTTTTTTAGCCTAAAATTCATTTTCAGGTTTATCAATCTGCAGTTTGTCTCCCAACAAAATCAGAGTTTCTCCTTCAGTGAGGTGCAAAGCAACAAAACGTGAATGTTACCATCATAGCCATCGCCCTGATTTAGGGTAGCTTTGACACACTTTCTTCAGTTGGGAGGAAGTTGGGTCTGTGCTAACCCAACCCGGATGTTTCAGCAAATTTGCATGTCACTCGTAACTGACAAACACACACTCTATTGTCATCACTTTCTATCTGTGAATGACCCCGCAACCAAAGCCAAGCCTACAGAGGTTTGGCTGTTTTGAATGTTATCGTCTCTTAACTGCTTTAGCTGACTTATTTACGCTGCAGTAGTGTATCTGAGGTTGCACATTCCTGTAGCTGGCACTCGTTTCTTGTTGTAGTCTATTTGCAGAGGCAGGAATTTGAGGTTTGAGGAGATGAGGAGTTTGACAGAGCTCATGCTCAGTTAGTCAGCAGATCCAAACCAGGAGATTCTCTGATGGAAGAACCATCTGTTTCTCGTGGTAGAGAGGCACAAAAACCAACAACCAAGCTGTAATTGTGGCCAGTTTTCTGTCACATCTGTGCCGCAAAGAGAAAGTCTGTGCCTTTAAGTAGCAGAGGGGTCACGTCCCTCACTGGCTGTCTTCTGACAGGACGGTATGTCAGTCCTGATGAGTTGGCCCGATCTGCAAAAGAGTTTTAAAAATAGATCCTCCTGAAAGATCAGCTGTTACTGCACCCCAGTTTTAGACTGGGTCTGTGGGTGGGGGATGGGGATGATGGAAGAGGAGGAGGGGTGTGGCGCACCAACTGGCCATCCCACCAGGATGGGAACATGGAAACTGTTGCATAGGATCATTTGGCACTGTCGCAGGAAGACTGTCTGTAGAGAGCAGAAAGTTAGAGATGCTGATTGTAGTTCAAGCTGCTGTTTTAGGTCATGAAGTGGTCGACGCATTGAAATTAAGGACATTCAGTTGACCTAGAGGCAATAAAAATAGCACCTGGGACACAAACATACAGCTGGGACAGTAGAGAAATGTATCATTACAAATCAAATTATTACATGTATACATGATTGAATATATATCATTTTATTTAAAGAATGTGTCACACAGTTGCACACAAAATCAATCATAGAGATCAGGGTTGCCAACTTGGCGACTTTCTTGCTAGATTTATTGACTTTTCAGACCCTCTGAGTGACTTTATTTCCAAAAAGTGACAAATTTATCAACTTATTCAGCCATTAAGACACAGGTTTGCATTTGCATTGCCTTGTGCGGTGATTACTATCAACCTTTATTTAAATAGAAAGCTCCCTTTGTAAATAAAAATCTCTTTTTCAAGCAAGTTCTGGCCAAGACAGTCAGTAGCACAAACTAAGAACAAGTCATTTTATTATTATTATATTATATTATATTCTGATATATCTATTATATATACTACATTCTTAGATATTCTGTTCTATTCTACTCTATTATATCTAGACTATTCAATCTATTTCTGTTATTATTCTAGTATATCTTATCTTCTTCTTGTCTATCTTATCTTATTTTATCTTAAATTAAAATTACATAAACAATTGACAACAAACGATTGTGGCCAAACACCTAGGGCGCTTTTGAAATGTTTTATTCTGATATAAGAGCAGGGAACAACTAGCAGAACTTCCAGAGTCAACAAAGTGATGTGAGTTCCTGAAACAGTTATTCAACTATATTCATTATGTAGGCTGTAAAAGAAGAGCTTCAGTTTGGGACAATGGTTGTTAAATCTAGGACAGTTGCAGGACCCTGGGGAAATAACTGAATTTGGTGCCCAGGATGTGATCCACCAGACTCCTCTTTGCACCACAGGGTTCAGACAAAGTGTCAGTACTGTAAACCTGACTTTGGGTGGACCAAATGGAAGAAGACCACACAGCAGCAAAGAATGTCAGCATTGAATACCAGAGCATTAGTTATTCTGTGCTTTGGGGAGTTGGTTCCTTACTCATGTCAAACAATTTTAATTCCAGTTGTAAACACAAATTTGTAGCATGAAGTTGGCATCCTGTAGCTGGTCTGAGCACGGCCTGGACTGTAGACTTGCTTTCCATGGATATCATTTGAATCACTCTGCACTACTAGGAATTCCCTTTTATCATTCCACAGTGTTAAATCCAGTCCTCCTTTTTGTGATAAAGTGATATAATTTACAACGAATTAAGCATGCTAAAAATATTAAATCAATCTCACTTGAACCAAACAGTGAATGAAAGAGTAATATTTTAAGCAAAGACCTGGGCTCTTAAGAGCGTTTAGCCTAATGATGTAATTCAGTGTGTGGGTGTTAAAGGTCTCTGCACATCCTCTCAAATGTTTGACTTGTTCTGGCTGATTAGACCTGGCTACTCAAACTAAGATAGGAGTTACGTGAGGTCACCAGACTTCATGAACTAATAACAGTGATAAAAGTATAACTGGCCTTTTTCACAGAAGTTGGAAAATCACAAACAACCTCTGTTTTTTTTTTTTTTTTTACTATTACAAGTCAATATGTTCATTGTGAAATAGGCCTTAACTAACTAAAGTCACCTGTGTGGGTTTATCATGGCTGTGAAGGTCTTTAAACTTATGCAATAGCTTCCTATCAGCAGCAGCCTCAGACCACACCACTCATTTATCATGACCACAAACTGCTTTACAGTGAAACACTGCCTACCAAGTTCAGATCCGATATAAGTGCGTTTAAAAATTATATAAAAGTATATTTATTTTGTAACAGCTCTATACCACTAACCCTGCATGATTCCTATTGTTGTTGGCCTATCTCAGTTTAAACCCTTTGAAAAGCATGAACATATACATTAAAAAAAAATCAGTCAAATTATTGACATTTATAAAATCAAAATGAAGTGAACTCATTGAAGTGAACTTCATCAATTGTAAATGCTAGTTGTTGGTGTCTGGTAGCAGCAGCAGTAGCTGTTGTGAGGTAGCAGCGTCCTGTCTCGGAGCTAATCAATTACCTATCCAATATCTGATCCATGCATAGGCTCATATACTGAACGATACCCGAGACAGTATTTTGGGTTGTATTAAAGGCATTTCTGATACTGGTTTTATAGTTGTTGTTTTTTTTACAGTTTATAATGGAGGCTGGGCACACATCAGTTTTTTTTTTTTTTTTTACTATTTACTCAATAGTAAATCATTATGTTGTGTTTGAAATCATCCAATCACTTAATATTTTACCAGCCTGTGGCTGGTGCTAATTTTCCACCTTGGTTTGTGTGCAGATGATGACTAATATGCCACTTTTACGCTAAAGAAGAAAGACATACTCTTAAGCATAGATCATTTATTTAATCTAAAGCTATGAGTTGTTACCAAAATGTATAGTAGATCTGTGTCAGCTGTCTTTAGTTCTTGCCCTTCTGGGTGTGATGAAAGTAATAGAGAGCTTTAAACCTGTACAAACAGTTGGGTGAGAAAATGACAAGCCCACAGGCTTAAAACTAATTTAGCAGTTTTACCTATGCTAACATTGCTTGTAACCACTAACCATCTTTTACATAGCATACTGTATCAAACAGAAGCTTATGTAGTGTGAAAATTACAACATGAGTCATATCGCTGTAAATTATGGTTGCTCCGTGACACTGACACAGACAAAGTCACAGTAATGACGACTGTCCTGGAATTTGGCCTGAGGCAAACTTACTTTCTCAAAAGCAAAGAGTGAGTCGCAGTTTGAATCACACCCAAAGATCACACCCAGCACAGTTTGTTCATGAGCACATGCTGGGCTTGTTAATGTTGTTAGATTTAACTTGACAGCACACTTAAGAAATATTGACAAGAAGTTTAGGAGTTATGTTCCTAATGGTCTCCCAACAAGTATAAATAGTAGATTACAGTCACACACACTCCTCTTCACATAAATACTTCCATTCTTACTTTCAATAACATTGCAACTTTTTATATGGACTTTATGTAAGTGTCAGACAGTTACAATCTTGCTTTGCTAATCATGGAGCAGCTTCATATTGTTTACAGTAACTTCATAGGTTCACCGTGTTACTACACAGGCATGGTTGAGACACACAGAACTTAATTTCAAATTACACTGAAACCATAAAATCTATCAAGCTATCCAATCGGATCCAGCCATTTTTGATTGATTGTGTTGGCTGTGCACCGGTGTCATCGCTCTGAAACAGCTGAGTCACTCACAGTGACAACAGTTCAACAAATGGAAAGACTTGTTGTTTTGTTGTTTGTTGTATTCACAATGGTGCAGAACGGCACAATGTCAACACACAGGAGCAGCCAGTAGCAGATGTGTGGGTTTTCAAGTCAGTTTATACAATTATGGTATTAAATAATTAATAGGAAATGTTAATGAAGCCGTTTATGACCGCATCAGTCCAACGCTCTTTCAGTTTAAATGGTTACGTCAACAGACAATGACACGAGATTGATCACGCAGGTTAATCTTAAGTCTCCTGCACGAACAAGAGAATACTACATTACAACCAATCAGTCTGATTAACTGCTTATCTTTATCAGGGTTGCAGAGGGCTGAGCTGATCGAAGCTACACCCGGGACAGGTCTCCAGTTTATCACAAGGCGAACACATAGAGAGACAACAACTATTCATGCTCACATTCATGACTATGGGAAATTTAGAGTCCCCAATTAACCTGCATGTTTGGACTGTGTCGGAGTACCCGGAGAGAACCTATGCAAACTCCACACTGAAAGGAGCTCAGCCACAAACTCCCCAGCCCCGGAAAGGCCCCAGCAGGCTGGGGGGCTTCTTGCTGTGAGGCGACAGTGCTAACCACTGCACCATGGTGGGTTATTCAAAAGCAGCCTGGTGTCATTTACACAACTTGAAATAAAAGTAAACACAGTGGACAGACATGCATAATGGCACTGTGCTCTGGTGCAGCACGTCACATAAACATTATTATGAATGCACACTTAGAATTTTACATTTAATGTAATGGTGTAGCCATTAAACTGACTGTTCAGGTATTAAATGATGAACTGAAAAAATGTATTTTTGATTCAAGGAATCACAGGAGTCAGTTATAGTTTGAAAGATTAAAGCTCCTGTCGAACCTGGATCAAGCTTTAAAATCACTGTACTTGGTTTAACATGAAAAAAGTTAGTAGAAGCGCGCTGACTTTTGTTGGTACCAAACATTTCGTGCTGACTTTCATAATATGTACTGATGCTTTTGCCCTTCCTGGAGCGTTGCCAACAGTGTGGTTAAAAATGTTATGTTTGTTCTATTGTGGCTCTAGAGGAAAGGCCATGAGGCCAGAGGGGCCTCCGGAGTGTGTTGACGAGTTGGAAAATGTGATAAATAAATCAATAAAAACCAATCCTAAATTACAATCTGACTTCTAATTGTTGTAGATTTAGCCATGCGAGCTGTGTGGTTATATGGATGGCAATGTCAAACTCTATGTTGGTCGGTCCACCATTTGAGTTCAAGCTCCCCTCAGGAGAAGTTGTAATTATTTTGCTGAATCATTAACTTGAGAGCTGTCATCAGATGAAAATTTAAATTTGTCCAATACTTTGGTTTATGCCCAAATACACCAAAACAAGTGACTTTCTGTTCACCCTCAGCTATATTAGGTGTGCCTGAGGCACTGCTGTGTTTAGGTCCAGCCTCACAGAGCTGCCAGCATGGTTATAGCATCTTACCTCTGGATTCTACCAGCACGGCTCTGTGATGTTGCTGTTTTGGTTGGTTGGTTCTCCACATAGCTTTAAACCCCCACCAGATTTGGTCATTTTTCCTTAGAAAGATGTGCACTATCATTCTGGTGTAATCAAAGTCATTGTCTAGAACGTTGACTCTGCCAGCCATGGTGCAGCCAGAACACGTTGCAGCCGTGCCCGGTGGGATTTAGGGGTTAGGCTATGTTAACACTGCAGGCTTTAATGCTTAATTCCTCTTGTCACTTAAATCTGACTCAAGTAAGTTCAAATCTCAAGTGTGCAGCTCTTAGCTGGTGAGATATTTTGCTCTGAACCAACTGACAGATCTGCCGATATTGCCGTCCTCATAGGCTTTTAGTTGGGCATCGAAACCTTCCTGGAGCTCGTGTGATAGTCAGTACAAAGAGACAAACCTCTGCAGTGTGAATACTCGTAGGGGATTTGACATGAGGGACATTTTCAAATGGGCTGTCAAGTGATGTGTTGACAGTTTTGATATTATCAGCCAGGATTGACCTTTTACAAATATGGTGTTAAGAGTTTGTGAAAATTTGCTTCACAGACATTTAAAGATTGATAAAAGGGTGCCATTTATTATATCCCAGGAGAAAATTAGTACAGATCTGTGTTGTCTCATAATGTTTTAAGATTTAGTGTACTTAAATATTACTCGCACAGAATCATCGCATGAGGGATTATTAGAAGAAGATTTATGTTGTGTTTAGCCCCAGGTATTTCTAAACCCATTAAGCCTCCATTAGTGTTGCTTACTCAGCAACAACTCCTCAGGCTTCTGTTGATGGTGTGTTTTGTCTGCACGAGTTTGAGGAGACAATCTTAACTGGGGATTAAGTCGTCGGGTTTGTGCTGGGTGACTGTCAGAAGCTCAGTGAACCGTTGAAGAGAATTGAGTATTTAGAGTAGATTAGTCTGGGACTTGACGGCGAGGAAGGGGAAGCCCACCATACAATCCCCTTTTCATTCTTACAGTCATCTAGGGAACAAGCCAGAAAGCCACAGTCCCTCGTGCAGTCATAGCTGAGTTCATCTTTAATGCTGGGGACAAGCAGCACACATTTACACAATGACAGCCAACAGTAAAAATCCCCATTGAATAAATAGTGAAGCTGTGTAACTTTATCCCCATCCAGTCTAAGCACTCAATTTCATTAAGATATTTCAGTGTGCTTGACTTCTAAACAACAGACAGACATTGAGCTGAATCAAACAGCTGTGCCACCAGGAAACACCCATTATGTCATGAAGTACTTAAAACAAACACTAATGGTCCAAACAATTACTTGTGCATTTCCTGATTTGTGTGTATAAACACAAACGGCCGGGTTCAGTTCGGCTTGGCTCGCCTGACTCGAGTCTCCTTAAAAGGAAGTGGCTCTGTGTGCGTGTTGGCTTCCTCTTGATGACATCATCACATGCACAGCTCATGCAGATTGTTATCACAAACTCCTTCCTGTTTATTCACCATGGCTGTGTTTCTTCCAAAGCTTAGGGAACAGTGGGGGGTGGGGCACGGCGAGGACTGAGTGCAGGTATTACAATTTGTCAAATCAGGAACATTGAGGGTGGTGATGCACAGAATGACCGTGCAGTGATGGAGCAAGCAAGAGGAACCCAAAATAAACAAACACTTCCTGACAAAAACATGTTCCTGTGTGATAACACGATTTTCTCACCTCATATTATTAGACGCCTTCAAGTGATAACTTAATTAATGTTTGTGTAAACATGCTTTCTAAAGCATGCTGCTTTATGGCACATGGCTTCGTCTAGATTACTTAACTTATTCTTTTCTGTAATGTTAGTTAACCTTTATTTGAACTTGTCCTGACCCTCAGGTCTCAGGCCAGTCAGCCTGGAGATGGAAGCCAGATCAAGTCAGTTAAAACAAAGTTTAAAATGTGTGATAATATATTCAATTAAACTCAGCTTGAAACTGGTATTCATGTCTCTTAAATATGGATGGGAATCGAGAACGAGATCGAGAGTTTCCAGTTGAGAACCTGTTCCAAAATTGTCCAATCCGTTGGAATCCTATGACTCCGAGCTTATGAGTTCCTTTTATTGATGCCGGCTTGTCTTTCTCTCAGTTGCGCATTGCAAAACAATAATACCAAAAGTGAGTTTATGCTGCTGGAAATGTAGAAATGTGGCCTGTAACAGCTCTCCTCATGAGTGCCACTTCTTAGAAGTTATAAGTTGGCTACCTTTGTCTCTAAAGCTCTGAAAAAACATCAGGATGGTTTATTTGTTTAGTTTTATTTGAAAGTTATGTCTTTATTCTGGTTTCTGGTCTTTTTCTCTAATGGTGTGTTGGGGCTGGGCATATTATTTATGCATGGCACAATAATAAAACTAATCAATCAATCAATCAATCAAAATCTTCCCAACTAAGCAGCATGTCTGTTACAGAGGGTAAGTATCCTATGGTTTAATAACTTTAAAGCCACACAGGCAGGCTTGATTGACTTTTTCTTTAACTAATATAATAATACATATTATTCCATAATTACATAGTTACTCTAATACCAAGGTTCATTACGTCACATAATATTTATTTGATGGCTTTTGTTTAAAGGGACTCTCAATAATTCTTTTTGAAGAGCTTGATGTCATCTAAAATTAGAGGTGCAACCTTCCCAATTAACAGCTAAAAACATTCAGAGAGTGCTGCAGAGCAAGTGTCTAACGTCTTTTTTTAAATAAGAATTGTGATGACAGTGCGAGCGTGGGGTGCTAAGGAGTCGCCTGAAAAGTTGGGAGTTTATTCCAGAAAAGAGCTGTGACCGAGATGAGTTGCCCACAAGGTCTTCGGAGTGACAGTGAAATCAATTTGAGCGAGGCAGTGGAGGGTGACACCGGAGCGTAAGGTTTGACCATGGCTTGGAGGAAGGTGTAGTGACTGTCACTGCCCTGTAGGCCAGAACCAGTCCTGAATGAAGCCAATGTAGTGAACAGAGAATAGCAGTGTTTATTACCAGAGCATTCCCCGTGACAAGTAAAATAATATAATAATCGGTGGAGTTTCCCCCCTGAAGTCAAAGCCTGTCACTGTGCCCATGGTCAAGGCATGTAACCATCCCTTACTTGGGTGTCACTGCCCAGAGGCAAGTAGTAAACAGTATTTGAATGTAGCATGAAGAAATAAATCATCTTTTGGAAATAAACATGTCACAGAAATTCCTCTTTGCAAGTGATCTCCTGTTATTCACTACAGTCACAGAGCTACATTGTGTAACTTCCTGTGAGGTATTGCTTACTCCCGTCATGCTTTAGTAGCAGTGAGAGTTGCAACATAAACTTCTGCAGCCTGAAGCACCATGTTCAGGCTACAAGAAGCTTCCTATTACTTCCACAAGGAAAAACAAGGAGGGCCCCACAGTGTATAACCGATTGGAAACATGTGGGTAACCTCAACCAAAATATCTTAAATATATTTTTCACATCACAGGCTTGTTGTAAGGCCTACAGCTTCCTGAGCAGTCCAGTATCATGTTCCCTAACTGAATAGTTTCCATAATTCACTGTCTTGATTGAGAATATTAAGCCAGGCATGAAACACATTGTTGGTACTGACCTGGAGAACTTTCCTTAATGTTGTAATGCAGTTTTGCTGGTTGTATTGCATTTCTTCACTGTTCAAATCAGCTGCCTTCTTTTATTTTTAGAAATATCTGAAGCACTTTCTGTTTCTGACGTAGAGGCGCATTGTTAGCTGTTTTCTTTGCCAGTTTGTTTGAGCGCTCCACAGCTGCCCCATGTGTTTGTGGTGCAGCTTGAAGTTTAGTTGCATGGCTGTGTGAGTGAAGGCAGGCAGGAGTTAAAGGTGTTTCATGAACGTGCAGGGCTAGGATGAGTCTGTATTGCTCTGCATGGATCTTGTGACAGTGACAGTCTCTTATAACTCATGCAATATGTGCAAAGTCATGCAATATGTGGAAATATTAGGTGGATTTAAACACAATATCAAAGTTGTGTATGTAAATAGAAGAACCTCAATATATTGATGCACTACATATTATTTGGTTGATTCTTTCCATACCATCTTTGTCACTGGACTATTATTTCAAACCAGTGTTTCTCAAGTCAAAAATGAACTTTCACACTTACCATATCATGCAATGTATTAGCTGCAGTGGCAAAAACATCTCAACAGACCCAACATCTCTCTGACAACTCCATCCATTTATGAAGACTAAGTGAAACAGTTGAGTTGTGTTGTCAACCTATTTCAAAGTGGAGAATGACCTTTGATGCTTAAATTAAGTAACCTTTTGAGATTTATTATCGTGAGCTATTGACAACATTAGTATTGGCCTCAAACAACATGTATCAGTTAGGCTCTAATGAACCTAATGGCACTGCTGAGCTGCTCTACAAACATTAAAGATCTATTAAAAGTTTCAAAATGTTCACAATAGTATGTTTAATCTCTTCCCAAAGGCTATTTATTATTGTTTATTGTTTGTACAGTAGTTTTCAGTAGCAGCAGTAGTAGTAGTGATCATACGTTGAATCATTTTGTTGTTTTTTTAATACGTTTTTGGAAACAAAGGCTGGATTTATCCATTTCTGCTCCTTGTGAGAAAAAGACGTCAGTTCAGCTGACTCATGTCTGTGACTATAGCGTTAGCTGAGTGTTTTAGCAGGCACTCCCTTTTAGGCAACATCTGGGAGGTTTATAAGGTTTTGCAAAGAGGAAACAAGCTTTTTTTTTTCTTTACAGCTAGTCATCATATCCTTCAACTGGATAATAAGCAAACTGTGTGCGTGAATCAACTTAATGTCCCACCTCATTTTAAACGCAAACCTCTAGAGCTAGCTATTTTTGTATGCTCTCTTTGTCCAGCCTGTCAGCACTCATGGTCATTAAAATACCCATCCATTTTGGTTGCTGACTGGCATTCAGGGCGTGGGAATTCAACTCACTGGAGAGAGAGTCAGACCAGTCTGGCATTCAGTTCTGGTGGCACTTAAAGGCACGAAGCCCTTATAGATTGTCAGATACAGGCTGACAGATGCCATGTCTGTCTGCAGTCACCTCCGCATGTCGCACACTCTATGTAGTGTTGAAAAAGTGCTATTTATGCTATTTATTAACCACTATGTGCATTGCAGAAAATTGGAACAATTAAGGAAGCTAAGCTAAGAACGTTTAAAACACAACTCTTATAATTTTGTATCATAAAACAAAAACTGTGACATGCCATTGGTTGATTAAAATTGCAAGTCAGGACTAAGAGGAAGGAGAACATACACTATGTTCACAATGACAATCTACCTTTACACAATATTTTAAACCTCAACTCTTATGTTTTTTCTTCTTTTATCAGCATTTAACCTGTTTAAAAGGTTACATCCGAGTAATACATCTTGTTAGAGAATCCATTTTTGCAACGAACTAGCTCATTTGGTCCCAGGAGGACAGTCACTCTATTGAAATCGTGCTGAATTAGAACAGTTTTGATAGAACCTGAGACCATGTGGGTCATTATAAATAGCTTTATAGGAGGACGGAAAAAAAGATGTGTGGTTCTGTCTTTTGGCCTATTTAGATGCATCTTTCTGACTAGAGGCTACAGTATGCACTGATAGGTACAACATTCATGGACATAGCCTAATGGTGTATAACAGCAAGAATATACTTTTTATTAAAAACAATTGTGTTATAAAAGCTAAGCTAATAGTTTTTAAAGTAACAAATGTTTGGACAGTATTTGGTGTATTTGTTTTAGGCGGTTCAGTTAACCAGGTGGGTGGAGTATCATCACAGCAGCTCAGGTGGTGTCAGGTAAATAATAAAGCTAATAAAAGGATGCTGACTCAAACTTTGAAGCACTTTTTTATTGTGACTGCATTCGCATACATTTTTGACTTCAATTTGTTATTTCTATTAGATGCCTCTCACATAATATACAAGATAATCTGCTCAGAATTACTGTTAAAGATACTTCAGCACATGCTTGAATAACAGTGGCCCTCAGGTGTGCAGATTACTGTTTGCCTGCTTTGAATATCCTTGTAAAACAAGTGACTATCGTTTTCAGAGAAACTAGACAACTTCTAGTCAGACTGCTTTTAATCACCCCAAGTGAGTGTGTTTTTAAGCAAATGCAGTGCTCCCACCCAGTAAAAAGAAAGGCGGTAATGTGTAAATGATGATTCATACCGCTCAGTTTCCAGAAGGTTTCGTGGGACTGCAATACTCACAACATTTAGTAATTAATACACCAGTACGGATGCTGACTGTTGGCACAAATTGTATATGATGTATGAGAGAAAGGAAAGTCCTTTAAAATAAAAGTAAATTGAATGCTCACTTTTCACACTTCACTGGCTTTTAGGAACGGATATATCAAGTAAAAATAGTATGTGATATTAAAAAGTGCTTGTAAAAACAAAGGAAAATATATTTTTTAAGACAAAACAAAAGTTGTATAAACTATTTGTTTTTTTATAATTCACTGACTGTTCCAAAAACATGACCCATTCTTGGCTTTATGTTTTATTCTGCATCAGTTATGCTGGACTTTTTGATTCCTGTTTCTAGACATGACACCTGCAGTCATGCAACAGTCACCATGACTTGTTAAATGGTGAACTGGCACCTCTCCAGTTACCACTCCACCTTCCATACTTTGCCTGACAGGTTGACTTGAACCAGCCACCCTCTGGTTCCCAAGACAAGTCCCTATAGACTGAGCTACTGCCGCCAGTAAATGGTTGGGACCATTGACAGTATAAAGACTGGACGTCGTATCCGTGACATGGCCGTAGGTTTCCAAGACCTGTTTTGAAGCTCATCGTGGTGGCTCTGGCCGCCGCCATCCTGGTAGTACTGCCTCTTCCGCCTCTCGGCTAATCTAAAAATGGGACCTGAGGCTCGCTGAATGACGCCTGGGTGCTCAAACAAGCCACCTGTAATGGCACCCACCTGTCAATCAAAGCGACCACACTGTTAATTATGCATAACTTTAAGCCTGATTTTGTACCAGGCTGTAAACATGTTTATTTCTGCTGTGAAGTTGGGCATTTTAACATGGGGGCTTATGAAGATTGACTCATTTTGTATCCAGCCTCAAGTGGCCGATTGAAGAGCTGCAGTTTTTGGCATTTCCGCATTGATAATGATAAAGGGATATAAGGGAGATATTCAACATAACTTTACCTGGTCCGAATAAGTTGACTGCAAAGAACCTTACACCAAATATTGTACTGTATAGTAAAGCAGCCTGTGTTTCTAGGCTTTAAAGCAATGCTCTGTTTCTTAGCCATAAATTAAGTCAGGTTACAGTTTCTTTTAACAGAGTATTAGTGGGCAATCTAAGTTTAGTAGATTAGCAATAGACCTGGAAATAACTCTTGTTTAATAACATTTGTTTTAATCTGCTTGCTGTTGTTGGGTGTGGTTTACTGCATCCGGTCAATTCAGTGAGTGTGAAATAAGTTATCATTGACAGGAAAGTCTACTTCAATACGATACGATTGTCTGCAAATCCTGGCACTAATTGTATCGTGTGCATTGTATGTGTTACTGTGGTACCCACCCATGTGCCAGTTAAATTTAAAAACAGCTGTGAAAATATTTGCCAATTGTTCTCACCCCAGGCTGATTTATATGGACTAATATTCTATGTCTATCTTTTCTCTTGTCTTTCATTTGAATGGAGTCATGGCTTTCATAATTTTTTGTCTCCAGTTTGCATTGAGTAAAAGCTCTTAACCCCTTGGCTTTATGGTTGATGGAGTGAGTGAGAATCAGTGCCCCGTCCTCCTCAGTGCAAAGTGGCCATGTTAATGGAGGTTTTCAAGAGCTGTCTTTATGCTGCTGGAGGCAAACGACTGATGCTACTCTGATACTACAACTCTGTCACCCTCAAGGTTAATGGAAGATAAAATGTCTACTAAGAGGCAGACCCTGTACGAGTATGCGTCAGTTTAGATGCGTCAGCACAGGTTCAGCAATTTTTTTTTTGTGTGTGTGTCTAAAAGCCATGGGCACAAATGTTAAGAACTCCAAGGACAATGAGCAATCATTGACTAAGACGAAATGCCATTCAGGCAGTCACTGATTGTTGATGTTCAGAGAGAACAGCAATCAGTAATGACTATTTCTGGAATATCTCCTCCATCGCTCAGATGACTGTTTTGAAGAGTTTTGGGGACTCGCTTGATTACTGTGCACAACATTCTCTGGGACCATTGACACACATCCAAAGCAGGAACTCACTGCAGGGTAAAACGCATCTCTACTGATGCAGCAACAAGCCTGCTGTTCTAACATTTTAAGCCTCTGTCGGTCATTTCTTCCACTGAAGCGTGTTAAGAGCAAATTCGGGCAGATGGCCATTGCGTAAATCATTCTGCAGGTCTCAAAGCTTGTACCTTAAATTGTGCACATCTAACTTCCAAAGAGGCATCGCTGCACTGACCTCTGTAGGTTCAGTGGTTCAAGTCTGTTGTTGAACACAACCATTATCACTATCAAATGTGGTCAGGCACAGTGTAATTATGATATCACCATGCTGTGACCTGGTTTAGCAAAATATTGTGTTGTGAAGTACTGAGTGTCCCAGTCAGCCAATGTCAAGGGGCACAGGAGAGCAAACAAAGCTGTCAATCAAATAGCTTGCAACATCACACGCATATAACAAAATATTAAGAGGATCTCTTATGCTTTCCCTTATTTTCTGTCAGTATATTGTTACAATGTCAGATGTTAATATTAAACGTGGTGCGGTCCACTTGTACTAGACACATAATGTTAAACACAAACACTCCCCTGGTGCTGTGAGCTTTTCAGTCCAGGCAGAGTCAGCTAATAGGATGGCTAAGTTAGCTGCACGGCTAACTAGCTAACAGCAGCTACAGTTAGCAGCTAAAGGAGCTAACGGCTAACAATAAGTAAAGCAATCTGTCCATCAGGAAACTCCATAAATTGCTGAAAGTTCAAGCAGAGCACCTTAAAGAGACAGCTTGTTTCAGACAGGATAATCTGAGGGGTGCATGAACTTTAATATATTTTGTGCATTTTACATTATATCAATAACAAATTGCAATAAAAAATGCAGTAAATTCACATAACACTGTATGCGTAATGCCTCGTGTATAAATGTTTGATAAGTCCTGTGTGTGCAGATAGATCAAAAAGACCCACAAACATGTTCTTTCTCTTTTTTACACCTACAACTGTCAGTGTCTATTGGAGCCCTGCTGATGCCCAGGTTCACTTCCTGACAGCAGGGTCTCCATTCTGGCAATATCGTGTAACCAACACAGCTGGAAATGTTGGTGGGTGGGCAGCTAGTGAGGGATGTCTTCCTGGTTTGTGGACTTCAGCTGTTTGCTGTCTAGGTGAATGGGCACGGTGGGGTTCCTGATGCAAATATGGCTTTAGTATGAACACACATGAACACTGTAACTTAAACGTTTCTACAGGGACTTTTTTAAGTGTACAGTGTGACAACCAGATCTGTTATTTTGAGTAAATTACAGCCAAACTACTTCTGATTTATTTTTCCCAGATTCCAAATATATTTTAAGTACAAACAGCAGAGCGAGAGTTGAATACAGATGTCAGCCTATTTTAGTCATCTGATTTTAATCCTGTAGACAGAAGTTTCCTTTAGTTACTGGAGCAGGACATGTTCTCATCATTCATTCTTAATGATTTTAATCTTGTGTGAATAGAGTTAACTGAGTCATGACTTAAAGCTGTAATGTGTGAACATTGTTTCCTTTGAAGCCGACTCGTCTCTTGTCTGTGTTTTCCTGTTACTCGGTCATGGTGACTGACATTGGGGAAATGCATTAGTGCGATGATAGGAGGGCTCACAGTGACCCCGCCTAGGCTGCAACCACATAGCGTCTACCACAAAGTTAGAGGAAGGAAATGCTTACACACACTCATACAGTACACGCTCTGAGAGAGGTCCTTTTAAGGAAAAGGCCCTGCTCTTGCCTGAGTGCTGAGTGGAGCAAAGGCAAAGGACTTCAAATACAGAAATATAAATACATGCACACATTTACACACTATTGTGGCTGCATCAGTCTTAACATTTCTTGCATACTTATAAATACAGTCCACTACATCTATTCAGAGTTTAAAGGACACTTGATATCCTGTGTTTATAGACACTGCTACAACACATGTAATCCAGTCTACCGTGACGCTCTGCCTTGTAAAGATGATGTGTGAGGACTGAAAGTTATTTAGTTTTTAGGTCCTGTTGCTGAAACTTGATGTATCACAAATTTCACGTTTCACATGTCTGTCGAGGAACTGGACCTCTGGTCACACGTGTACATTTATAGATGTGTATATGCGTGCTACTTTTTCCCAGCTAAATTGGCTGCTGTCTCACTTCTCTTTTTCTATTTTCTCTCTCTTTCTATTTTTTTTTTTTTTTTATCTGTCCTTCAGGCCGAGGCCAGGCTGGCAGCGAAGAGGGCAGCCAGGGCAGAGGCGAGAGAGATCCGCATGAAGGAGCTGGAGAGACAGCAGAAAGAGGTATAAGTCAAGAATATACTTTCACATGTAAAACTATGATAAGACATCACATGGACAAAAAGGGGAAACATTTTGAGGAGAGTTTTACCTAAAAAACAAACAACTCAATACAAGGGTGGGTCATCATATTTCTAACGCTAGGAATCCACTAGGAGGATTTCCGCAGTCTTGTTGGTACTTTGTTGGCAGTTTGGATCTAAAGCATTTCCTGTCAGCATTGCTTTACACTCCTAAGCTGGGACTCTTAAATCCTGTAGGTCAGGGGTCATAGGTGGGAGCTGTAACTGCAGCACTGAGAAGCACTGCAGGGGATTTCCTAACGGTCTAATCATAGAAAGTGCAGAAAAAAAGGCTAGAGGTAATCCTGCAAAAGTTCATTTGTAGATCCTAATATTTATAGAGGCATTCAGTTTTAATGGCTGATTTTTTTCTGAGGTTATCTGAACATGGTATGTCTCTTAAAACAATGGAAAACATCTGGAATAAACAGTGAAATGCACTTGTGTAGCCCATCTTGTTCCACACTCTGTCTAGATTTAAAGTATCTTCTCAGGGTTGAGGGGTGCTGCAGCCAATCCCAGCTGACATTGGGTGAGAATACAACAACATATGAAAGGTTCCTTATGGTTTCTTTGGTTTATGAAACATTAAACAAGTAAAAATGAGGTTAAGTGACCATAAACATGGACATTTTCTTTCCAGTTCCAGTTTTCTAACTGTTTAGCACACAGTCAATTAAAGCCATGAGGCCACAGTCTTCAAAAGACTCACTAATTACTCTTGCAATGACAAGAGGTTCTGCACATAAAAACCATGTGAAACATTCTGTATGCTGTGTTTTAACAAGTTCTTCCCAACAAAAAGATACAACATTTATTATTTTATGTTTATTCTGTTATCTGTAATATATTGTACTTGTTTGGAAAGACGTTTTTGAGTTTTGTCCACTTGGTTTTTAGCATGGTTTGTTTTGTGTAGCTCTGCCTCTTTGGATAACTACACACAGTATGTATGTATAGCAGTACTAGTATATACAAATACAAATACCAAAGAGAACGTTAAACTCTGGTTTGCACCCTCAGCGTCCAGCACCTCCAGTGTCAGTGTTGGCACCAGCATCACATTCTGATTTGTGTTGAAACAGGTGCAGAGCTGGAAAGTCCATGTGGTTGTGTGTTTGGACTGCAGGTCAGTGGTGTGTTACTGGAGTTTTTCTTTCTCTAGTTTAACACCTTCGGTCTGTACCATGGGGAGTCGCACTTTTCCCAGCTCACTATTCTTAGCCTACAGTAATCCCATACACACAAACAGATTTCTCTCTCACCTGTCGAAACTGAACTTAAAAAAGGCTGACTAATTTCTGCGTCCAGAGAGGATTTGAAACTGGACTTAGGGTTAGGCTTACGGAAACTTTCTAAAGTCAGACATTCTTTGCAACCTAAAGATGTTTCTTGTTGTTAAAGATAGATAATAGGTATAATTTTAAAAAACAGATAAAATCATCTATCACAGCACCGTAGTGTTTCTAAAATTATTTACAGAGATCCATCAATTCCCATGAACAAGAATTTGGCAACAGTGGCAAGGAAAAACTTCTTTTAAGAGGCAGAAACCTCGAGCAGAACCTGGATCATGGTGGGTGGCCATCTGCCTTGACCAATTAATGGTAGAGATAAAACGATGGGGATAATCCTGTGAATTAAATACTTGAAAAACCAAGGTAAAGTAAATCAAATATATCCTTCTTGTGGATTTATAACATTGCTCACATTGACATAATACAGCCCAAGATAATGAAAATAATAGCTACTGTACCTCAGGTAAAAACCACAAAGAGAAAACTGACGATATATACTCTGACAAATATATACAGTCACATTGCCTCATTTAAAAATAACCTCTCTACATCTGTCTGATCCAAGCGATTTAGTTTTTGCCATTATAGCAAACCTTTTTTCCCGTTAAGGTATACTGGGATAATCAGCATTCCAGCAGTACTCAATTATTCAGCAATCAAAACACAGTCGGTGAGCCCAAACAACAACAATCTACATGTGCACACACATAGACCAGTCATACGCACTGGATTAACGGTCATTGTTAAGCTGAGTCTGGTCTGTGTGTGTGTGTGTGTGTGTGTGTGTGTGTGTGTGTGTGTGTGTGTGTGTGTGTGTGTGTGTGTGTGTGTGTGTGTGTGTGTGTGTGTGTGTGTGTCTTAAACCCTTTAGCCGTGTTCTAAAGTAGCTTAGCAGGTTGCGCTCCTTGGTCCAGCCTACAGTGGAGCAGTTGTTGTTACAGTGTTGTTGATATGAGCGATGGATCGCGGCACTCCCAGCCACCTTTGGCTTCAGGACTTTCGGATGGTTATTCACACAGTGAAGACAGGATTTAAGGGTGGGTTATTGGCGCTGTAGCAGCAAACGAAAGTCCGCGAAGAGTGGGGTTGCTTCTGTTGTTCTGAGCTCAAAATCTCAGTCCTGCCGTGATCCTGCCTACATGACTGGCCATGGTGGCACCTGCTGACTGCTGAACGATGCCACCTTTCCTGGTACCCTGAAGGCAGCAGAACGGCTGGGCGTCGGCTGGCAGGGAGGAGGTTCGGGGCAGCCCTCACCGGGCGCCCACGAACCCCTCCGATCAAGAAGGGGCACTTGGTGAGTTGTGTAAAATGGGTACAAACATATAAGCTGATTGTGTAACTCATTTGATGAATGGGCTTATGACGGTGCCTGGCTCACTTGCTAATTGGTTGTCGAGACAAGTAACATGAGTTAAGTAAGCAGACACGAACCTTCTGGTCAATTTTTGTTTTGTACTATGCATCGACAATGTTTGTACCATGTAATTTTCTTTTATAATTGATGGTAAAACTGGAAAAGACATCTTGTAGGCAGATGTTAAAAGTCAAAACAGAGAGTTGGAAGGTTAGAGCTCGTGAAAAACAGGTAGATGAAGAGATTAAAGTTGCTATGGTCTTTTCTTTTTCTTCATTACAATAGGGATATTTTATGGAGAAATGGTGTGAAGTTGGTTTATTGTTTTTGTGCTTGTAACTCACGCTAAGATATTTTCTAAATTAATCTGACCTCTTCATCTGCAATAGCCTTTTTTTTTTTTTCATGTCTAGACGAGGTGCCACAAGTTATTTGAGTGTGCTGAAACAAGAGGTCGCCAGTCCACTGAACCTATAAATTAAGAGCAGTGGACAAGTGAGGGCAAGAGGTTGTACCCCATTGATTATCCAGGGGTGGTGTTGTTCCTGAAGTGATGCCACAGACAAAGAGGTCAGCTATGAATCAATTTCTGAAAGCCAGAATTACAAAGCAGGCAATCTATATATTGGGCAAGCATGCAAGGGTGGTAGTAAATCTGGATTAAAGTACAGGACTGATGGAATGGAAAGTGCAGCAGTGAGGGTGGGGCGTGTTTTTCAGCGTGTGTGTTGGATTTGGTTGGAGGTGACAAGTTGAAAGAGGCAGTGCTCTTTAGTTAAAGTTAAAAGCATGTTTGTCTCACCGGTGAAGGGAGTGAGGAAAGCTGATTGTGGTCACTGTTGAGGATTGAAATGAAAGGGTATCAGCAAAGACGATGGAAAATTACATTCCATGTAAAAGTAGTTTTACTCTTGGATAATTTGTTTATGTATTTATCAAAACGTTAAACTGACGTAATTGGCTATAATTTGTGTACTTCCTCAGACATTCCACATTTTAGACAGCAACACCCACAAGTGACAGCACGTACACCAGCTAAAAGCGGCAGGTATTGACTCCCAGTGCCCTGTCTGGCTTGAATCCTTGTCCCCATAACCTCAGGCTGAACTGGGGGAGGTTGACGGAAATGACAGGATACAGGTGATAGGATTGAAGTATCCCTGCTCAGGTTTACTCCCAGTACTGATGAGGAAAACCAAACAGATCCCAAGGTTTCTGACGAATTCTTGAATCACAGAAGTGTGTTTTTAAAATGGTACACGCGTTGAATAAAATTACATAGTTGATGTAAAGTTGTAGCCATGAAAAACACAAGTTTGGATTTTAATATTTCATGCAGAGCTTCTAAACTGAGAAGTGGTTGTAGGCTGTCATGCAACTCCCTGTAAAACCACCAAGACACAACATGTTAACGGAAAGGTTCACAATCTTTTGGATCAGGTGTCCATATGAACATTTGAAGTGGTTCCCTCGTGCTTCCAGTCTTTATGCTGAGCTGAGCAGACTTGAGAGTGTTAGTAATCTTCTCATTTGACTCTTCGCTAGAAAGAAGAATAAGGGTATCATTTTCTGAATGATTGTTGAGATTTTATTTCTCGGTGTCAGAGGCCAGCAGTTTGTCACAAGACTCAGCTCTGTCGTCATGGGAACGTAGACTTGAAAGTGGCTGTGGCACAGCTTTCTGCCACTGATACCAACCTAAAGGAACCATGGGAAAATACCTTGGTCATCATCAGCAAATCTCCAGTGAACTTTTCTTGGGTCAGGTGCTATCTGTCCTGCCGTGCGGTGGGGTACTTCACATTCCTGAGCTCCTCATTAGCAGAAACTTGCCTCTACATGCTGTCCGTCCTTTTGTTGCCTTCTTTAAAGTTTTGATTTCATTTGTCTTTATCACATCTCATTTTTATTTTTTTTCCCCCCTTCTTTTCATGTTTGATATCCTGCAATCTTTCTCCTCTACCTCTCATCGGTGTTGCTGTGTAGATCTTTCAGGTGCAGAAGGTAGGCCTCATCTCCCTCATTTCCACCTCAACACTATTGTGTAATTATCCTAGGCGTGTGTTCCAGATTGGAGAATGGAAATCTGTTACCTCCTTTTTTTTTTTTCTTTTTTTTCTTGCCCTCATTTCATGTCTCTTCTTAGAAATATTATGGCTTGGACACCAAAGTAGATGACCGAGGGGACAACAAATGGGGAGATATTGAACAATGGATGGTACAGTTTCTGTGCTGTGGTGATACTAAAACACTAACACGTGTTCCTGTGCCTCGTACATATTTTGAGGCTTTTATTTCTGTCTGTTTGGAAGCTTTTTCAGAGTGTGCCGAGTCTGCTTTGAATTCCAGATAATTCCTGTTAAGCCTTTTTAGAAAATAATGGATTATAAGGAATCAAAGCTTGGCCATTAATGATAATCCACTTATTCAAAGGAGCAGGGTGCCCGTTTGGCTTTGGATCAGCATGACCATCTGCCTCATTGGTGTGAGACTGCATGGGGTTTACTGTGTCGAATTTACTACACAACTTACTTTGAATTGAGAGTTTCAAACACAGCAGTGAGGATACTTTGTGTGTGCGACTTGTAATTTGACTAACCTCAGTGTGTAATTCACTTACTGTATGTTGTGGTTTGAAGTGTTTGTGCAACATGGGTGTCCCAGTGGTTTGTTGGATTACTGGTTCAGTTTGATGGTTTTTAAGAACATGCATGCCTGATTCTGTGAACGAGTGTGTTATCTAGATCTGTTTAATGTGGGAAATGTACAAACTTATTAAAATGTACCAAAAAGCAGGTAATGTATCCTAGCAACATATCAGTAGATGAATGTGTATGATTGTCTTGGCCAAGATGAATCTGATTTTCACTGACCTTCAAACTATTTTTTAGCCGTAATGAAAACATGACTCATTCTGACCTCAAGTCATTTTGTACCTTACCTTCCTCCTCCATCTGTCTCATTGATCTCTGACATCTTTCTCCTCCTTCATCTCCTCTACTTCTCCATCTTCACCCATCCCCTCCCTCATCCAGGAGGACAGTGAGAGATACTCACGTTCTTCACGGATACACACGGTTTGTAGCCCTCCCTCTGTTTCCATCTCCTCATGCCTTTCCGTCTTTAGTCTTGTCCCTCCATCACTTCGGGAAAAAAAACCCATGAAATACATGGAAACGTCAATCCTGGAAGAGCACAGAAGCTCCCTGTTTTACCAGTTGTTTTAATATAGAGAAGAAAGGGTCGTACTCAGGAAAATATCATTGATATCTAAGATATCTGTCTGGTATTATACAGAATGTTTTCGGCCGTCTGGTCTTGATCAGTGTGTACAAGTGCTGGGATACAGTCCCTATTTAAGGGTGCTAGGTCAGTTAACAGATGAATGCAATCACTAATCACTGTGACCTTCTCCAGGGTGGAAACACAGAGCTCACAGGTGCATACTCCACCTCCACCAACTGTGGCTCCATCCAGATTAAAACCATCCTAAAAGTATCTAATCTATCGAGCCCAATGAATAAGTTGGACATTTTGAATAACAGTCATCAACATTCAAACAACTATAGTTATCACTGTGGATTGTTCATAAAACAGATCAAACCAACAGTTAGCAAAGAAAACATACAAAGATCAGGTAAGCGATCATTGTAACTTCTAAAAGATACATTGCTTGTTGTCCAAGCCACATGCTACCTGAGACAGAAGTTCAGAATAACTTCTCGACACTATTATTGCAGGTACTTTCAGATAATATTCTAATTTCACACCATTTACAGAAAAGGGTAAAGTCATTTTTTCAGTATTACTGCCTCTGTGGTCAAGTCACACTTTTTCAATCCCAGTGTCCATGTTCCCAGAGATGAAAGGTGATGTCAGGTCGGTCATGTCTGCCCATCTAATACTGCGTCTGTGCTTACTGATCAGAATTTTTAACTTTCTGCATGTTTGACCTTTATAGTATTTGTAGCATTGACAGAATAGTATGTAAATCACATGGATAAAGTTACAGGTAATAAGGGAGTTGATGTTGTACTGCTTTCATGTTTGTGCATCATTGAATTGGTCAGTTGTCAGCTGTTGTCAGTTGGCAGTTGTCATGTTGCCCCATGAGGTGCATGATGCTGTTGTCTTGATAAAGTCACAAGAATGTACATTTATATAACAGTGATTCCATCAGTGCAACAAAAGTCAGGTTTTTAAAAAGTAGCTGGAAGTGTTTTCACTGGCAGTAATTTAGTAGTAGTGAAGTGAAAACAGTTTATGTGAAAAAGAGAAACAATGCTGAATAATAACTATGCTGAATTTACAGGTACATTTAAGAAATATTAGTATAATTATGACATATTGCTCTGAAAATAATCATCTCCATTTCCATGAGACACACAGGATCTGACTAATACCTGGAAGTCAATCAGTCTTTTTCGTTTACTACTCCAGCTATTGGTCGAAGCCTTAGTAACGACCTAGCAGTAGAGGCGATTTCTAATTCCAGCCAACTGACATTAAAGTATACCACACATATAAACACAAAACTGCCTTACCAGTTCAGTCTTGTAGTGACTAAGAGTAGCGACAAAGATATCTGCTGAAAAGAATATTTTTTTCCATTAACAGATTTAGCTACTAAGTCTGTGAACTTCACATGTATTTTTAAGCTAGTAACGCTGTGTTAGTGACTCAGCACACAGCTGATGGAGGATGTGATCCAAACATTTCCAATCACTCCACAGCGTTGTAAAGTCCAAAAGTCAAAATGTGTTGAAAAAGGATTGATGTAATAATTTCCAACACTGGAAAAAAACATGTTTTTATCTAATGAAAAATTCAGTTTCAGTCCATATTAATTGACCTTTAGTCGTTTTCTCTGCAGTCACTAATTGATTTCAGATGTGCCACACACAAGGGAGGTACACACCTGTATTAATGAGGCAGGCTAACAGCTCCATAAAATACAGAATATTCATAAAAGAAAGCTGAAAATTGAAATTCAGATGTATTACTTTCTAAAGAGTTGACTTCCAGTGTAATTCACATTTATTCACATTATATATTTTCAGGATGTGACAGTGTGCACGTTCTAAATGTCTAATTGACCAATGAGATTGCTTGTTTTGAAGTATTGTTGGATAATACTATGTACAGTACAGGTTTCGTTAATAGATAATACAAGCTAACAGACTCAAATATTCCAACTTTTGTGCAATATCACAAAGCCCTGGAATAAATCATAGTCCTTTTTGAAATGAAATGTTTAAGGTTTATTTGTTTCTGTGTTTATTTACTTTGGTTTTGCACTGAAAGAGTTGGCACATGTGTCACTGCAGCCGGATACCTCCCATCACAATCCACCGTTCACTGTCACTGTTGACGCAAGTCACACATTGTGACCATTTTCCAAAAACCCTAACCATCCATTTCAATCTCTCGCTCTCTCACACAGCTCTCAGACGACGATGAGCGGATGTCAGTGGGAAGCCGAGGCAGTGTCAGGGTCAGTATCACTCAAACAGCACATGCATTAAAAATCTAAAAACTTCCTTCAAGCCTTTTTTTAAAAAAAAAAAAAAATATATATATATCAAACACGTGTTTCTTTTTTATTCACAAATGTGGACCTTGGCCTGTTTGGTTATGTGGAGGCAGTGTGTCTGTCCTTGGTAACTTAACAAGGTGTAGTCAGTGTGGGTGGCACTTGCTGGTGATGATGTTGTTATATCTTTTTGCACAGTCGGATCTTGACGCAGTTGGGGCTTACTGTGGAGGGGTAAGGGTGAATATTCTTGAAGAAAACATTTTGGATGAGTGTTTAAGCCCGTTACCTGAAGATTTGTTGTGTGAAACAGCAGGTTCAAAGAACTCACAGCATGGAGTAAATCTGTCTTAGCCTTGAGTCTCTCTCTATTATACAAAGCCTGTTTGTGTGCTGTGGATGAAGTGGATTTTAATTTAAAGTGGTTTTATACTGTTTTTATTGTGAAGGATGAAAGTCATGGTTCATAATTTTACAGACATTTTGTTGGCTTGATTTAATCATTGCAATATGTAGGAAACAATAAATGAATGTTGGTTTCATGTGATTCTAATAAGCGACTTGTTTTTGCTGTTGTGAAGGAACATTGACTACCTTGAAGTCAGTTAGATTAGATTTTGACAAAAAGAATGTGCTATAGAGCTGTCGTGCTCCAACCAAAACACAGTGCACGCTATTTAAGGCTCTGTTATGTCTCAAAATGTTAAGTGCTATTTCTTCTGTGCTATGTAATGTGGAAAAATCCTTCATACTAATCATTCTTGTGGGCGTACGAGATCCTAGATATTTGGTTTGATAGCCGAATCAGTTTTGTTCTATATTTGCATGTTGTGGCCTTCTGTGTGCATTTTACCAGTGTGTAAAGAGTCCATTGTGCATGTTTATGTTGCGTCTTGCTTGGTTTTCCTATAAATAGTAATAGTAATGTTACTGTGTACCATTTTTCACGTTGTTTCGCATGTGTGCTGCGCAAACGATGTCGGTCTGATTTCGGATAAGAAGAGGTTTGTCCATACGGCGTGTTTTCATCCTTCACTGTTTCCCCCCCTCTCTCTCTCGACCTAAGGGCTCCTCACATAAGAAGTCAAAGAAAAAGAAGAAACATAAGCACAAAGACAGAGACGTATGTAAAAGCTCGACCTGTAGAATGCACAAAAGGCCTCCACAGAAACATCAGTGTTTCTCACTCGTGTTCTTTTATTCACAGAAAAACGATGGCAATGATGATGATTACAGTGTACTATCAAGCAGGGTCAGTAGCTGTGTGTACGGACATTTGGATTTGGTCTGTTGTTGAATAAGGGAATGGTGGCAAATTTCTAGACAACCTGTCACTCATGATTGTCTTTCTCACGCTGTCAGAGCTCAAGACTCAGCGATGAAAGCAGAGTGTCTCGCTCCTCCAAGCTAGACCTTACGGTGCGTCTTGTCTGTTTGATGAACCACATACAACTGCATTGTTTGTTTGTTTTGTGTAGTGGTATGTTATGAAATGTCGTTACCTGGCAACTTTGGTTGGTTGAGTGAGTATGGCCAGGTTGACACAGGATATTGCATGTCTTCACACAAATCATGAAATGTTTTTCTGAAAACAAACTTAAAACTAGAGCGTTGTGCTAATCTTACATGGTTTTACCCACATTTCCACCTCAGACATCTGTTTAACTACACCAACATGCAGTTTCTTTAAGCCCAACATTGAGACAAACCAATAGCGACATATCACTGTAACAGCATGTGATGTGTCAGTGAGTTGAATCTCTGTGCTGTTGATTCAAAGCTGTGTGTTGTCAGATGTACTGAGGATGACATGTAGTTTCTCTGGTGTTGGTGTTTGACTCTCAGAGCTCCAGACTAAGTGATGACAGCCGGGTGTCTCGAGCCTCCAGATTAGACCTGCAGCCGGTGGGTGGCACTACAGACTGTATTCTTCATACCACTAATAGACTGTTGGTGCTGTGTTCATTAACAAAATGAGTTGTAATGCTTACAATCTGTAAAGGTTTTGATTATTATTGGGACGTAAACATTTTCTAATCAAGCTGTCCTGTGTTAGACTAAAGAAAACTACTCAAGGCAGAAAAAGTTGTTCAAACTACTACTAAAAATGATAAAATTGACAATGTACATATGAAATTATAACAAAATATAATGAAAATTCATGGGGAAGTGTCCATCAGTCTGACAGCTGCCTGTCCAGGTGGGGGTGTCACAACGAGCAGGTTTACTGAGTTAGCCGGATAACGGATATCCTCTAACATGCACCAACTTCCCTGAATAATCAATACTAATTGATACTTTAGCAGGCTTCGCTGCCACCGTGGCTTCCCCGCACAGTTACAGGCATGACAGTCTGAATAGATAATGATTCATTTATTTGACTTTGCAGACACACGCAATTTAATACAGTAAATAAACACCTTCCGTGCGCATAAGAGGCCGGGCAGCCAGGTGCACACAAGACATGTTTATTTACTGTACTGTTCTTCTTCAGATACTCCCTTCTGTAACACGGAGAGAGAGAGTTCAACTGAAAAGCGGTGGCCACATCTGCCTGGCTTTTGTGTGTTTGTCATTTTAGGTCCAGCACACTACTGCATTAAAAAGGAGACAGTGATTAGACAACGAGCTCCAGCTGTGTCAATCAGCTCACCTGGCCCTGCTCTCCTGAGCTGTCCCAACACCTCTCTGTCCTGAGGCCCCCTCCACAGACACCTAATGTTTCAACTTCAGTTTTACAAATTCTGATTCAAAACATTAAAAACTACCAAAATATTTCTCACAGGTGAGCTGATAATCCTTGTTGTAGAAGCCTTGGTAAAATAACTTAAAAATATTTCTTTTTTTCTGGCTCAAAATTGTTTGTTTGTAGTTTATTAAATGCATTGTGCTGTATTTTTCAGAGATGTGTGGGGACAGTGGAGTCAGTACTGTGACGTGTTGACTTGTATGCATCTTTTCACTTCAGGCATTTTATCATTTTTGCGTAGTTGTTTGAAGAATTAAAAACCAGCTGAAATGAATGTCTGCACTTTCCTGGGAAGCACCCATTAGACAGCACAGATTACAACCACAAATATAGAGGCTAGGCTGAAGGTTCAAATGGTACAAAAGTTGAAATTATTAGTGAAACTGTCATGGAGGATTAGTTAAATTGGTTTGTGTGTGTGCTCCTCGTGCACAGCTGTGTACTTGTATACTATGAATCCTGCTTTAAAAAGATGTTTCTAACCTTCCTATCCTTTTCCCTCCATGACTTGGCTCGCCTTCTTCCCCTTCCCTTATTTCAGGCCTCTTATGCTTCCTCTGACTTGTACAGCCTCAATGGTTTGTCCTCTTCCAGAAACCCAGGCTCAGCTTTCAATGGTTACCAGGTCTGTATACAGACAAATTCTAGTTTTATTGCTGCTCTTTATCTGCTATGTGATCGTTTACCGTTCTGTGGAGAGGACCAAGATGGAGATTTTTTTCATGTTTTCACAACCTGTTCGAACCTGCTGCCTTGTAAACCTCATTCTTACTCCCAACTTCATCCTGTGTTGCAGTTCTACAGGTCACTCAGTCAGATCACCCAGCAGCTCTATCGTAGGGTTGGTTCCAATCATTTCCAGCTTACCTTTTCACACAGTGTTAAATGATACGTGTAATTATCAACAACTCACACCTGAAACTGAGCTTGTTTGTCTTTAGAGAAAAGCATTGGATGATTACATCAAGGGCTTCCAGTTAAACGCTTCATCACCTTTTAAATTCACTGAGCATTAACATTACATTGCATTACAGTGCGAATGGAGCCACACATCAGGCCCTTAAGGGATGTTTTCTTTTCAGCACTGAGTAGAAAAGCATGTAATAAAATCACGAAGTGACTGTTCCTAGCATACTGCTTGCACTATATCTCCATATGTGTGTGTGACGTGTGCAGAGCTCTTTATATGAAGATGGCCTCTGCAGTGGGTCACGGCGAGGCACTGGTTCCACCTCTCATGTAAGATTTTTTTTTTAATTGTGGCTTTGTTGGTTTAACGCACCTGGGAAGTGACCCGGTCAAGTGTGAAAAGTGTTTTCTGTTCCTGGATTATTAACTGCCTGGGTTGATCATATTAACAGTGACTTAGAAGTAGGGTGAGACTATAAATGAGTGACTATAAATTCAGTGTAAAAAGAATGGAATGAGCCACGTGTGAAGTTTTTGTGAAGTTTGCTTTGGTTTTCTTCGTACATGAGTGAGACATTTGTTGAATTTTTAGTGAGTGGAGGGATGCTGCTGCATGTTGTTTTGAATTTTAATATAATAAACTAACAAATACGACAAACAAATCTGTGATTTGTACAAGTGGGGTTAGAATTCAAATGTTCATTATGCATTAAAGGGATTGTGATTCCAAACTGTGGTATTGCTCCTCTATCATGTGTTCACTTCCTAACTAACAGTGAGCGAGCAAACTCCAACAAATGGAGCGCATAAAATTGAGCAATGTCACAGCAACAGCCTTTTCAGCCTTTTATAAAAATTGTGCTGTGGTACTACTAGTCCCTGTAGACTAGTCTTGCTTAGCTAGTTGTATCTTTGCACTTCATTTTAGCAGCTTGGAGATTAAACAAGTGCGTGAAACAAAAACATAACCAGGACGAGCAGTTGTTCAAACAAACGACAACCTGTTTGCTGATGCACGGAGCAGGTTAGGAAGCAGTGTCAGTGTGGGTATGTGCATGTTTGTTTGTGTTTTCCTCCACGTGCAGACAGAAATATAACAATGTGTTTTCTCTACAGCCTTTAGAGTACACTAGTTATCGCAGCTCTGGCTCCAGAGTCTCCTCCAGGGCCAATTCAGCCCGCGCCAGTCCAGTGGTGAGCCTTCACTCCCCAGACACCCTGCTTTAGTTCCGAGGGTTTAAATTGTGTTAGGTGTACATGATACTTTGTAACCACATACCATAGCAGCCACCCTGCACTTCCATGACAATATTTATTTTATGATTCACTCTTTGACTTTGAATCCATACACAATTAGTTCATGTTTGTTTTTAGGTGTTACTGTGACTCAGAGTTGGCTCAATTTGCTGAATTTGGAAATGAGTTAACATTATTTGTTCAGTGCGCAGAGTATAAGCAGGTATTTCCTGGTGGACCTGTACAGGGCAGCGGTTACAGGATGCTCTGTATTGTTAGTGAGCCGTGAACTGGAGCTCAGAGAAGCACTAAACTCACTGCAAGTCAGTCACATTCAGAAAACGACATTAAAAGATCGAAATGTAAGTCTGCTGAGTGTGTGGTCATCAATTCAGTTCATTTTTTTGGACGAGCAGTCTGTCACAAGCCTTTAGTAGCAGAGTATCTGAGGCTTGTCATTCATAAAAAGCAGTTTATACTATAGTTTAGAATAATCAGTTACCAATTAAAAAAACAGTTTGCCACATCAGAATACACAAATCTTGTATTTTATAACATTACAAAACACATTTTTTAACGTTATCCTCTCCCTTACATGAAATGTGGATGCATTCATTCCTGTGTTGGGGCTGGTTGTGGTCAGATAATTATATTTCATACGTTTAGCTAATTCAGTTTTTCAAAATAAAAGTTTGTCTCAGCTGGTTTAATGAGGAAAAATAGCCTCCATGTAAAATAAAAGAGGAACCTGAGGTAACAAAGTTAGATTTAGGAAGACGAATGACATTTGTTTTTTTTTGAGCACTGATGATGATTTGTGGATCATTCTCAACTTCCTCATGTATGTGGAATAAGTGTGGACCTATTCAGAAGTCTTTGCCTTCATTGTTGTTCTGTTTCACCCCCTGGTGGCCGATGTAGGACAACTGCGGCTCTGTTGCCAGTTTTTTAAGGAGTGCGGCCAGTAGCAGTAGCCTCCCCCGGGACCTGGACGATGTTACTATTCCTGACTTTTCTGATGTGAGTCGCACTGCACACGCAGGAGGCCGAGGCCGAGGCCGTGACGTGAGCTGAGTTCCCGCATGGTTGCCGTTTTTGTTTTTGCTTTGTGTGCACTTCACCGTACAAGGAGGGCTGATTGCACACTGTTGGTGTCAGAGGTTAATTTGTGTGTTGACTGTGGAGACGACCAGTTTGTCCTGTGACAAGTTTGTTGTATGTGTGGTGGGCCTGGTGTTTGAAGTGTATCTTTAACACATGACCTGTTGTTGAATAGATTACTGTGTCAGACTAATTTTTGGCCTGCTAGGTTTTGTTGATTGTAATTTCTGAGTTTTGATGCCTCCCATACTAATTATTTGCATGGTGTTTCATATTAAAAGAAACATGTGCCTTCTCTTACAAGTGCATGAGTAAGAGAGCAGATTGGAGCACTTGGAAGTATCATTTCGTACGCTGCTTTTCCGTTACGAGGCTAAATCTTCTTATCAGTGCTGAAATGGCTGTAGTGAGGATTTTGGGACTTCCTTCCTTCCTCCCTCACTTAGTCTTTTTAGCCCTGTGGCCTCTATATCACCCTGTGTCTGCTCTGACCGTATTTCATTTATCTCAACAGGTGGAGGACAGAGATTATCTTGAGAAGGTGAGTGGAACACATCACTAAATGCTGTGTTTGACTTCAAGATGAAGTCTTGCATCAGTACTAAAAAAATCTTGCCTTTTTTTCCGCAGGGATCTCGAGCAGCTTCTGCCTTAACAGCAGGAACACTCGCATCCTTAGGTGGGACTTCCTCACGGAGAGGAAGTGGCGAGACAGCTATAACTGTAGATGCAGAGACCTCATTACGAGAAATCAAGGTAATGTTGAAGAGATGTAGCTTCCTGTGGACAGAGGAGACATTTCCTTGTGGATTGTGGTTTCATTGTTTGGTGTCATACAGGGTTGTTGGATCATTTTAATAAAATCATGAAAACAAGAATTGACCTGATTTGAAATGTATAGACAAATAAATTGTTCAAGTAAAAGCCAGATTAAAAAGCTAGGTCTTGGGTTTGCTTTTAAAATTATGAACATCATCTGCTGCTCTCAGGTCTTCAGGGTCCACAGACGTAGACCAACATAATAAAAAGACGCCTCATTGTAGGTTTTTCATTCTAACTGAAGGTGTAAATAAAAGGGCACTACTAGTGGGTTCATAGGTTAAAAATCTGATAAATAGGTGGGACCAAGACCATTAAGATCTTTATAAACCAATAAAAGGATCTTAAATTGATTCTGAAGCAGACAGCTAGCCTGGGCAGAGACTCTAAAATTGTTGTAATGTGTAGAAAGTAGAGCATTAGAGTAGTCGATTCTGCAGGTGATAAAGGCTTGGCTTGAGAGAGAAATGGTTGCACTCACTGTTTTTAAAATAAGTATTCTTAGTTATGTTTCTAATATGAGGTTCAGAACTGTAACTCCCAGGTTTTTAACCTGTTGACATAGGTTTAAGTGACCATGAATGGATAATCAATTCTCCTATAATCATGCGGCCCCATTGAGAACTTGAATGTTTGACCTGTTTTTCTGCTGAGTTTCATCAGAGCATACGATTTTCAGTACTACCCAAGATATAAAAGGGCACAATATCCATTGTCTAGAAAAAACCTGATCTTACTGTTGTACTCTGAGAAGTTTTATATGGAAAGGAGTAAATTCAACTTCTCCTATAAAGTCCTGTGCTGTCGTGCTATTTTCATTCTTTCTGCAAACACTGTGTGTTGCTGTTGTCGTTGCCCGCTCACCAAACTTTCTGCGTCACCTTTTCTGATGCTGTCACTGCTGCGCTTCTCTGCCTCACTGCTGCTGCACTCGTCACCAGGAGATTCACGAACTGAAGGATCAGATTCAAGATGTGGAAACCAAGTACACGCAGAACCTAAAAGAAGCCAAGGTATAAGCCTGAGACCCTCGCAGAACTCCCCCTAACTCCAGACTCACTACTAACTAATAAGCTTGGTGTCTCTAACTTTGGACTTGTCACTCACAGTGGGTCAAATATGCAGTAATATGTGCAACCTGTTAACTGTTATATTAACCAAAGGGCACAATGAATAGATGGGATTCCTTTTCAGACCAATAAACCAACTAATCTGATATCTTTTTGAATAGAAACTGAACTAAATGATGAATGGTTTGTCTAACTATAAAACATTTGCCTTATCTAGAAACTCTCCACAGACTATTTTAGGAGTAGTACTGCTCCAAACTCAGCACAAATATCTGCAGTCCTTTTGTGCCTTTGTAAGGCATTGCTACTCTTTCATTTTCTGCTGGGCAGATGTTTTTCTAACTTGTGTGTAAACTGGCATTCTAACTGGCAAAGTGGCGTCTGCATGTTGCTATCGTTCTTCATTTTGATGTGTGTGTTGTGCCTGCACTTCTTTACTTAAATGTCCACTTACTGGGGTTTACATTTGAGGTACAGAGACAGGTTGCATCCATCTGTCATCACTCCAAACATATAGTCAGTCCTTACTATTTGACAGAGGAAAGTATGACTGCAGTTTTGTTTGAACCCCAGCACCTGTTATATTCTTATAGTTTCTGTATGTCATGACATTAGGATGCATTAGCGGAAGTGGAAGAGAAGTATCGTAAGGCCATGGTGTCCAACGCCCAGCTGGATAATGAGAAAAACAACCTGATGTACCAGGTGGACACACTCAAAGATTCACTCATGGAGCTGGAGGAGCTGCTGTCTGAGTCACGCCGGGAATATGAGGAGAAAGTCAAGGTACAGCAGGCACACGGAGTGATAGTGTTGAAACACTCTGCTGTTCTCTAACTCTAAAATAAAATGAAATAAAATACCTCTGTTTGATCAGTGCCTGTAAAGTCTGTTTAAAACACTAACACAGTATAACTCATTGCTAGCTTCTATGTTTTGGATTTATTCACATAAGCTGGTTTCCCAAACATCACGGCTGTCTCTACAGAGGACGCCCTCACTCTGCAGATCCAAAATGTATGGAATTTAGCTTTAATGTTGTTTATATGAAACCTAGATGAGACTTTCCACAAAGCCATTAGAATAAAGATAATGCAGAAACTGAGGAATCCTAATGTCAAACAATAATGTGAATCTCAGTTTCCCACAACCCTTGAATGCATCAAAAGTTATCAAGAAGTTTTACCTGTAAAGTAACAAAGACTTGACATGAATGAGGCTTATTATCTGGAGTTATACCAAAGTAAGGTTAGAAAAGTTTAAATGGACTTGGTTAATAGTGTTAATCCAACTCACAGTTGATGCTTTGTGTGACTCCACAACTTCACAAATGCAGTAAACTAAATTTATGTCGATGGTACATAAAGTTATACAATAAATGAGTAATATATCTGCCAAATGTAATGCATATAACTCTCAGAATGACAACTGAACTTGACAGAGATGGAAGTAGCTTTCCTGTAATGTTTTTAGGTGGGTTGTCATTTGTTTTTGTGTGTGTGAGATGTTGTCTGTTGTTCCTCACAGGAATTCGAGCGAGAGAAACATGCCCACAGTGTGCTTCAGTTCCAGTTCAGTGAAATGAAAGAGATGCTAAAACAAAGTGAAGAGCTGCTAAATGTGAGTATTTGTCCCCCAGTGCGAATGTGTGCCTGAAACAATGTGCAGAAATGGAGCCTCCTGTGGATTAAAGAGGCTCAATTTGTCATTTAGAAAGGTTGCATGTTGCATTTCACAGCTTCCTTTCTTCTTTTCACACAGTGTATATATGCATGTTCTCCGTTTCTCCTCTTGCTTTCTCTCTCTACATCTGAAACTTTTATTTCCATTTCCTGCTGTTTAGGAGATCCGTCAGCTGCGTTTAAAACAGGAGGGTTTTGTTAGAGAAATAGCTGACCTGCAGGAGACGGTGGAGTGGAAGGACAAAAAAATTGGGGTACGGCCTATGAGCCCTGGTCCAGCAGTTTGTTTTTTTTTTGTCTTGAACTTTATCACATTCAGCGTTAACTTCTGCCTACATGATTTCAGTATCTGCTTTGCATGACTCTGAACTTCTTTTTACCTCTTGTACACGTTTCACTTTCTTTCACACTCTGCCACTTGGCGGGTCTGCTCAGGCCTTAGAGCGACAGAAAGAGTACACAGATGCAATCCGAATTGAGCGAGATGAGCTCAGAGAAGAGGTGGTGAAGCTGAAAGACATTCTGAAGGTACTCAGTCAGCGTGTGAATGCTGTGGGTAGTTTTTGGGCACAAATTTGAAAATAAAGTTTTGAATACTGTCATGATAACTGAAACTTTAAACATTAAACTGGATCCTAGTTTATTGAGGGTAGAACGTAATTACCAGAGCAAATATATATAAAGTGAACTCTTTTGTCTAAAACTGTCATTTATGAAAAACTTATTTTCAAAGTATGTAATCTGTGAAGCTAATGTTTGACTTTTTATTTTGGCCAGAAACATGGAATAGTATTGGGACCTGATCTTAATGTCAATGGAGACATTGGTGAGGCAGAAGTTGACGGGTCCCCGAGTGCAGACCCTGCTTCCCAACTAACTCCGGATTCACAGACCACCCCAACGGAGGGGAACAGCATGCTCGGTAAAACACGCTGTGGAATAGAAACTTACTAACTGCATTGCTTGGCATCAAAGTGTCCGAAGACTTTCATTCCAAAATGCTTCAGAGTAGTGATTGAACAAAAAAATCAATGAAAATGAAGAGAAATGAAATCACATATATGCAATGACATCTGATTTTTCAAATGTTTATTGTTTAATTTTGGAGTGAAGTCTTCAGGTCCCTGTTTTGTGCTCCTGGAGTGTCAAGTGTTACTTTAACTCTGATTTTCACTGACCTAAAAGGATAAGTCTGGTGATATTCTGGCTTTTTGAGACTGAAAGTTCATTCTTGAACTTGGAAACAGGATGACAGGAAAATCTTTTGATTTATGACTATTTTAGAATGTCAAAAAATGTATTTTGTATTTGTGACCAGTTTTTAAAAGTATACATCTTAGTAGGAACCAGTGGGCTTGTGGCTGATTGCTACAGACAGGATAGGAAAGTTGGAAAGTAACGAGAGACACACTGGTTCATTGTTAGTTTTGGTCTTTTCATGGAATTTGGAGATATATCAAAATGATATAAAAGATATCGAAATAGAGAAACACCAGCCTTATCCTTGAAGCAACATCTTGCTTTCCTGTAAGACTCCACTTACAAACTTGGCACGCACCTCGCTTTGTCTTCATTATTTATGTTTTGGCTTTCATTGTGTTTTTTTTTTTTTTTTTAACCTTTTCCATAATATTAGCTACTAAATATTAGTTCTGAATCACAACTAACTGTGTTAATACCGGTGGTGTTGGTGCATAAATGCTAATAGGTCTCTACAGGGTTGATGGTGTAAAACATTTGATTTATTTATAGAAGTAAATGGTGTGTAAGGAACATTTATCTGGATTAATGTGTTTATACTGTAACTACTTTGAGCTGCAGGCTTCTTTTCTTGTCATGTCGATGTTCTGGGAATCAAGAATTTCATTTCGATGCTCCTCTCGTCTTCCTTCATCTTGCTCTTCTCGTGCTTCTCTTGGTCATCTTGGCTCTGTGCTTCTCTTTCTGGCCACTGAATCAATCAGGTGTTCTGCCTTTCCTTTGTCTTCTGCTGATGCACTTCCTTATGAAGACAATTTTGAAATTCATGTCTTAAGTCAACATTTTTGGCCCTCTATCACCGTCTGCTCTTCATGATCTCTCAGGCAACACAGAGGAAACTCAGTTGAGAAGTAGCGGAGAGGAAGAGGTGGATCCAGAACAGCATCAAGAAATGTCTGAGGAAGCCAAAGAGAATCACTTGAGCTCTGATACGCTCAATAATGTTGCTGATGTGTCCACACTGGAAACACCTAGTGAAGAACAGCCAAAAGAAGAACAACAGTCATGTGTAGCCACAGAAGAAGACATTGTTGGAGAAAGTGGCCTCAGCAAGGACTTAAATGTTGAGATTAATGACTATTCGATCACAGAAACCAAAGAGATAATTGTTTGTAGCTCTGAGCTTCAAGTGATTGTAACAAGTTCTGAGGAAAATGTTCTAGAAACAGAAACACCTGAGGCGGTAGATTTAGGAGAGACGAGTAACCCAGATTCAGGGGAGACAGAAACCAAAAACAGTAGTGTTGACACACACAGTGATTACATTAGAGAGTCAAATAACATTTTAAAAGAGCAAGAAAACACCCAGGAACATGTTGAGGAAAGTCATTTGAGTACTACAGAATCATGTCCTCAGCAAAAAGTCTCACAGGAAGTTATGAGAGAAAATTCACCTGATGAGTCTGTCCCAGCTGTGTCAAACACTGAACTTCAACAAGAGCCAGAGAATGCCGAAGAGGCAGAGAACGACGAGGCAGAGGAAATATCAAGTAAATCTCAGTCTCAAGGTGCTACTGCTTCAGGGAAAAAGAAGAGAAAGAAGAGGAGAGGTAAGAAGAAAGGAGGAACACACGAGGATAAGAACCAACAGAAAGATGAAGCAGATAAAGAAAAAGGCAAAACAGAAAAGGACATTGAATCAGCTACAAAAGGCAATGGGCCAGTGACTGAACCTGATGGTTCTATCACTGAAACCCTCAAAGAATTAAGCGGGGATCAAGTTAAAAATGAGCAGGACAGGCAAAAAACTGAGGAGGTAGATGGAGTAGAAGCAGTGAAACCCACTGAAGCCTTTTCTGACAATGAAACTCTCAAAGAATCAAAAATGGATCATGATACAGATGAGCACAAAAAGGAACAAACTTTGGATGTTGTAGAAGAAGTAGAAGCTGTGACAGCTATTGAAACCATTGCTCACATTGTAACTCCCCAGGAAATAAGAGTGGATCATGTCATGGATAAACAGAACAAAGAACAAAGTTTGGAAACTGAAACAGAAGAAGCAGTAAAGACAGCGGCAGCAACTGAAACCTTTTCTCACACTGAATCTCTCAAGGAATCCAGTACAGATCCCAAAAAGGATGAGCAAGGCATGGAACAAAGTTTGGAAACTGAAACAGTAGAGACAGTGGCACCCACTGAAACCATTTTTCATGTTGAAACTCTTGAAGAGGATGAGCAAGACAAGGAACGAAGTTTGGAAACTGAAACAGTAGAAGTGCTAGAGGCAGTGGCACCCACCGAAACCCTTTCTCACATTGAAACTCTCAAGGAATCCATAACTGATCTCAAAGAGGATGAACAAGGCGAGGAACAAAGTTTGGAAACTGAAACAGTAGAAGAAGAGGGATCTAGAACAAGTCCTGTTCCAGAGGCTAATCTCAGTAATCCTGATCTTACTGACAACTCCAGAGGTGCCGAGAACACTGATGGTCTTGACGAAGTGTGTACTACCAGTGTAGATAACTCTAAAAGTGGAACAGACATTTTAACTAATGGCAGTGTCATCCATACTGAGTCAGAACATGTTGATAGTGCAGAGGATGAAGTCGGGTCGATTAATAAAATAAATTCTGAATGCACAACTAATGACCCTGAAAACACCAATGAAACAAACAGTAAGGAAAACACTGAAGGTGAATCACCTGATGCGAGCAATGATGAAATTGCTACAGATGAATCTGAGAGTAAGAATAACACGTTGGGGTCTCCATCTTCTCCTGATGGCATCACTGATGGTCTCAAGAGCTTTCCTGGCTCAGAGCCGCCTTCAGAATCTGCAGCTATGAACCCAGGCAGTGACGACAGTCCCATTAAGGTTTCTGAAAGAGATCCTGAGGAGGCTACTGAGATAGTCAAAAATGACGAGGAGCCAGGAGCAGAGACTAAACAAGAAACCTTTTTGACTAGTATAATTTCTCCCAGTCCTGATGAGGATAATTCAGTGCTAAAACCAGACAGAACTGAAGAAGAGGAGCTGAGCAGAGACCTGAGGGAACCTGAAGGTTTAGTCGAGCCAGACACTGAAAAGAGTCTGTTGGAAACCGTAGCACAGGTTGAACAATTGGATGATGTTCAAAGTGAGACTTTACAGTGTAAGGATCAGATTGCTGAAGTGTCTTCTGAAACAGAAGAGACTAAAACCCCTGACATGTTAAACACGCTAGACTCTCCAAAAGAAGCTGCTGAAGTTGGGTCCTCTATTGAGCAGGACCACAGTGCTGAAGAATCAGCTGTAGCAGAAGATCCAGAACATAAAAACAGTCAAAATGATCATCAAAGTGAGACACATCTTGAGCTGCATGAACCCAGCAAAGACAAATCTGAGGATAAGGATTCATCTCAACCCACACTGCAGGACAGTGAAGAAGAGGACGGTGATGAGGAAGGACAGTCTTTTGATTTTGATGACATGGATATGGAGGGGGCTGTAGTGACAAATGATCCTAAAAATCAAAAACAGGAAGAAGTCGAGGAGGGAGTTGAAGTCATGTCAGATGATGGTAGTTCAGGGCTGTGCCAAAGTAATACGGAGTCAAATGAGAATAATCAAGATGGGACAGTTAAAAACAATGATGAGACGTGTGCAGATGATCAGGTAGATACACTAGATGAAGAGACCGGTACTATGCCTCATCAGGGAGCCACGTCTGAAAATGTGTGTGAACAGCAAAAAGAAACGCCTGTTCAAGAAATAGTTGTAGCACATGAGCACGGGCACGTTATAGATGAAGGAAAGGGTGTGACTGTTGAAGAATTGGGTGACGTTGCAGAGAACATCAACCAGGCAATGTCTTTACCTGTGGAAGAGGGATTAGATGCCATTAAGCATGAGTTACAGGGTGACGATTTGGTTTTACCTAAGAGTGCAGACCAAGGGGCCAGCAGTAAAGAGCCACCACAGACAAAGAAAGACGTGAAGAAGAACGGCAAGAAAGGCAAAGCCAAGGGCAAAGAGGAGTGTAAGATGTCTTAGCTTATAGATAGTATATATTTTCAGATATGTATCATTTGATCTGCCTTTTACTAGTCTTTGCTTAGCTGTTTACAGAGTGGTAAAATAAATATGTGCAGAACCTCACAGCACTTTGTTTCTTTCCCAAATTAATTTGGTATGTATGTATATTCTTATAATTAATCCATCCAAGGTTCAAGGACCAAACATGAGTTTTCACTGAGACCAAATGTGCCAAAACTAATTACTTTGTGGAGAGAATGTAAACTGTTTGGTAACAGTGGATTTTACTTTTGGACAATACTGTACTAGTTATATCAGGTAACAATATTTTGTTATTGATGCACATTTACCACGCTGCTTGTATGTCGTTGATAATATTGCTCTGCTACGGCATCACACAACATTTTCTCTTACTGCAGTTTCATTTCATTGGTGTAAAAATTAAAAAAAACACAAATGTTGATTGTTAGTTCTCATTAAGACTTACATGTACCAGCTGTAATGTTAACGGTTAAAATGAACAATGTGTCCCCGAGAACCTTCAGAGATTATCAAAACTATTGTTTGACTTAACGAAAGACATTTCCATCAAAGAGGAGTCTGAATTCAAAGCACCGAAAATATGATAAATGTATGTTTGCATTTTGTTGCACTTCATGGAAAAGATGAAATGTCTGTCCACACTGAAATGCAAATAAATATCCTGCTGTTACCAATTTGAAATGTTCTAAAAGTGTCTTCAGACAGCACATTTACACTGAGATATTCGTGTCTTATTACAGCTTAATGCGTGCCTATAGAGTGTGAATGTAGTCCTATCAGCTGTGTGCTCTTGCATTGACCCTCTTCTCCACAGTTTGTGCATGCTAACCTTCCCCCTCACACTCCGCTCCATCACTATCCCATGGATGCCTGCTGTTGCATGCATCAACCTCCCACCCTGACCCAGCCCTTCCCTCCCACCATCTCCTTGACACCTCTCACCCCCTGGTATGTTCATACTTATTTTTTCTTTTTAAAGATGGACCATTGCAGTTACGTTTGTTGTTGGCGTTGCATGACGTTCTGTTTAATTTAACGATATGTGACTCAGTTTGTCAAATGAGACATTGTTGTTGTCTTCTCAAACGTGTGCTTTATCTTTTAGAGATTCGCCTGCGGAAACTGGTGGATGAGCGTGAAAAAATGATAGAGCAGGTGGGTGACTCATCCGTTATCTGAGACGGTGATGGTGGTGATATTTACTTATGATTAAACTGCAGTGAAATTTATAAATCAGAAATAAAATGGCAAGTCAAAGGTTCACATACACCACTTCTAACAGACAGGCCATTTTTTTCAATATGTATAAATGTATTTATCCCATTACTAAACAAATTGCGACTACATGTTTAGTCTGAATACTGCTTCATTTTAAAGGAGGGAAAATGCAGCATTCTGTATTTTTCTCACCGTCAATAAATCTCATGAAAAGGCCAAAACCAACAATGAATTGATATTCCTGGCAAATAAGACATTTTTGTAGGCCAACCCAGAATTCCTTTGACAAAAAGCTGATTGGATATTTCCATTGGGTATTGGGTTTTTGCAGAAAATAAGCTATGTGGTGAACAAAAGTTTTGGTTCAGAGAGATAATCTTCACAAATGAACACCACTTTTATGAGTTCTGAAGCATAACTGTGAGTAAATTGTCTAAATGAAAATCTACAATAAGGTTTGAGTTATTGTTATATTTTGTAAGAGCACCAGTATAGATACAACAAGGTTGTACAGGCAGTAGATAAATGTGTTCAGTGTACTGAGGCAAAATGTCACTGACACCTTCTGTTGTCACGTTTGGCAACTTGTTAGCAACTGCCTTTTGTAAGACACGGAAAACCTTCAAAAAGTGTGATATGTACTTTTATGTCGTAGAACAAAACACAGCTTTTGTTAACCAGATACAATTTCAGTCATTTAACCAAAAACCTATCAACTCTGAGACGAGGGGACTGGAAATTCAGAATGCTAACTCATTTCCTGGTTTAAGGACTTACTCCTGCCGCCTTCTATATCTTCCTCTGTGCCACAGAGCTCCACTGTTGTCCAGAAACTATTAAAAACACATCAGTGAGCTACAGTGTTGCACTAGGTGACATATTCCTTCGTTACCATGAACACTGTAGTTTATTTTGACTCTGTATCACAAACACCACCCTGCAGCAACAAATATTCACTAGAGCGCCAAATCTGGATTAATCCGCTGCTGAAAATAGTACCCAAGAAGTTGCCTCTAGTTGCTTTGAAAGTATATATTTGTGAAATATTTGTATCAAGATATCGAAAAAAGCATTGTTGATTTTGGTGATGAGAGAAATATAGAATAATGCAATTTCCCCTAAACTCCTTTAAAAGACAATTAAATATTTTTCTGCATCCAAAGATTTACCCACATACGCATTACATACGTTATTTATGAACCATCTAGTTGCTGAATTCACTCGATACAAATCATTTTTAATATTTAAAACTATACATTTAAACAGAAGACGCATCAGAAGCAAAAGAAACTGTCATCTTTAACAGTCAGCAAACTCAACATTGATTTTTTTTTTTTAAAAAAAGAAAAGAAAAAAGACAACACATTTTACTCATCCACACTCTCACCCCGGCTGGTGTTCATCACGTTTGATAACTCAAGAGTAGCAGATCATTACATGATCAGGGTCCTGCTCACTGATCCTGGATCTTGTTTATAGAAGCAACACAAACATCAACCACTGAGTCCACATTTACACATCTTTGAAATGAGCCTTATAATCCCAGAACAAGTGCAGCGATGATTCCTGCACCAGATAAAAATAAATAACATATTGAGGTGAGGTGGTGGTGTAACATTAGTGAGTAATGCTGTGTTCTGGCTCCATCGACAGGTAAAGAAACTAAAGGCCCAGCTGGAACAGAAGACACAGAAGAATGGCACGGAGAACGCTTCAAGCCCAGGTGGTGAAATTATAGAAAATGGCAATGATCCAAACATAATAGAACTGCAGAGTAAGTATGTATATGCATGAAAACAGAAAAGTAGTTGCAGTTTGCGACTTTATCGTCTCCTACAACTCAAGAATATTTGCTTTTGCTGAATTTTTCCAGGAGATTCAAACAGACAAATAAGCGACTTGAAGTTCAAACTCGTGAAGGCAGAGCAAGAAGTCACCGCTTTGGAACAAAATGTAAGCTGAGAAGAAAAATGAATTTTTAGAGTACCTAAAAACATGACAGCATTCTCACTTAAGACATCTTATTTTTATATTTTGGGGGGTTTCCAGGTGACCAGACTTGAAGGTCAGGTGACGCGCTACAAGTCTGCAGCAGAGAACGCAGAGAAAGTGGAGGATGAGATGAAGGCAGAGAAACGGAAACTACAGAGAGAGGTAGAGTTGTTTTCTTACACTGCAAAAAAAATGACATGCTAGCTCATTTAACAGGCTCTGTTTTAATCGCAGTATATTCTCTCTCCACACTTTTGATAGTTGCGTTCAGCGCTGGACAAGGTCGATGAACTCGAGTCAAACAACAGCCACCTTTCTAAAAGACTGGAGAAGATGAAGTCTAGTCGTGGCATGGCACAGACTCCATAGAAATACATATATCCCATACTCATGCACGCACGCACGCACACACGCACACACACACATCAACTCCACCTATCCAAAACTGGCTGATCACTCGGAAAAGAGTCATCCTGCATTTTGGGTTTCTCTTCTACCTGCCTGATAGCAACCTTAAGAAAAAGAACAAAAAAAAAATCAAGCTTAGTTATCGTATCCACAGAATGGAAAACACCAACAAGCAATGTGCCATTTCTTTGTGTATTTTCTGTATGATGAGAATTTTTCATAGCGCTGTGTACACACCCAGAAAGTACATGACGTGGGTGAGCGGATGTTTGTGTACCTCATGACTTTGGTTGAACCTCTGCACTGCTCTGCTAAACGAGGAGGGAATGGGCCACACAGAGGGGTCCCACTGAAGACTTAACCTGTTGTCCAGTGTAGCGAGAGACAAAATGTTGCACTGCTCTCTTTCTGCTGCCTCTCTCATCAAGATTCAAGATATTCACTTGCCTTGCTCACACGGAGAACGGAGAAATTTTAAGAGACAGATCACAGTGGAGTGAACAGCACCAGTGTCCCAAGACTCTTTGCTGAGAAGATATGAGTGCTTTTTGTGTGTGTTGTGAATGAAAGAGAAAAATTAAATGTATTTTCTTCATCTGACCTTTTCTGAATCTGCATCCAAAGTCAAAACTATTTTTGGAAACGTAAATGTTTGGGTGTGTTTGTCTCTCGTGGTGAAACAGAACCAGACCTGTTTGTTGACAGAAGGATTGCTCAGTTTGTACGCAGCCGCCCCCATCACGATATAACTGTCACAGTCCAAAAAAAAAAGTCACCAGCTTTCAGTTTCTTTAGGTTATCTAACGTTGAACAGTTTGACCCACAGTGTGTAGCTGCCCTCCTACTTAAGGTCCAGTCACATCTCCGAGCTGCTTTCTGCTTCATATAGTCAGTCACTGGTTGGCTCTTGTGCGCACACTTCAATCGCTGAGACTTACTAAAGAAATGTGACAACGGGGACTCAAAGCAGTGTTAGCAGGAGATACTGAACACACTGGGGAGATGCTGCTTCACTGTTTACAAAGCTTTAAAATGTTTGTAAGGAAAGAACTGTAATCTTTGTGCAATAAAAGTTCAAGCCATATTTGGTATCTGCACATGTGCATTTAGTTCTGTCGCCACAAGACTTCTTTTTTTTTTTTTTTCATGATTTCCCAACATACCAGGTGTTATTCTGCGAATGTTTGAGGCTGTTTCCTTCATCAGGGATGTGTTGAACTTGTTCACATTTCTTTATGTAGTCCCGCACAATGCTGCCACATGACACAAATATCAGCTCAGTCTGTTATTGTAACACCAAAATTGTCTTAATGAGGCTTTCCATGTTACAACATTTTTACTAGAAACCAAATTCATTACTTATGGAAAGTTATAACAGGATTTTATTACCTTATATTTAATGTCTGCACATTCAGATGATGCGTTGTCTATAAAGGTTCTCAGTCGTCTAGGTCATATTTAAATCTCGGGCAACTGGACTTGTCCCATTTACTTTAACCCTTCTCTAAGACAGATAATACTTTGTTATAACAAGATAACAAGATGAAGACAACATTATCTTGTCAAAATAGTGTTTTAAAAATACAATAGTTATTCTGGATAGTAAGTGTTGCCTATAAAGTCCAGTATTTCATATTTGATGGTTTGAAAAATAGATCTTTTTTCACAGCAGCCATTTGGATATGAAATAGTAGGGTCAACACGGGGGTTTCTAATAATACTAATTACGATTCTGGTGCATTTATTTCAGCAGAGCCCTTCCAGTGAGCCGACATGCAAACAACCTCAAACACAACCATTATGAAGGTCAGACAGGTAAACACATCTGGGTAATAAAACATGGAAGAGTTTATGCAGCATGTTTAATTTTGATGCACCTTGGTCTGCACCATGCTGAGTGCATTTTCAGATTTACAAACAATAGATGAGGAGTAATGGTAACCGATAAATACTCAAAATGTACTAAGTGCAGTAATGTCTTTTTCTTAAGCCTATTAAAGAAACTCAGGAACTATAAATATCAACTGTTTGAGTTTTGCAAAAGCACCAGAAAATCTTTATGCAGTGTTTCAGGTGAAATGATCCCGTGAACTTCCTCAGAAATATTATATTAAGGTATTTTGACCATTTCCCCAGACCTCCAGGTCAACCCCTCTTCCATGTTTTGATTTGTTCCTGTCAGTTCATCCAAACTTCCACACACTCTTATAATAACATTCAACAGCATAACGTGTGCAACACAGGTGTTTTATTAGTTACTCCACATTTCTCTGGACACTCATCCAGGTTTGGTGAATTGACCGCTGGGTAACGTACTGTCAGAGCCCTCCTGTGTATTTGAGTTTGTCACACTGTCACAGTACGTCCGCTTTTGGACGCGTTGAATCATACGGCGCCCGTAAAAGTCCCGATAATCTGCTGGGAGTTCATCCAGGGTGTGTAGCGCTCTCTCCAGTGCCTGAAGGGCTCGAGTTGCAGCCACAGGGTCTTTATTCCCGTACGGGTCCTTTTTGTCGTAGCTGTCAGCAGGTAGATGGCGCCAGAACACATTTACACCCACACCAAACTGCAGTGCCAGGGTGTTGTGGAACCACAAGGCTGAAGAAAGCAGAGACACTGAATTATTTTCATATATGATTTGAATTGCTTGCATTCTTTACTGTAGTAGCATATAGTAACTGTTACATGTTTCATCAATGTTAATATTATGGTTTCATCTGGATTGGTGTGCTGCAGTTTCCTGAGTTTGCTTTGAGAGTTACGTAAGAAGAAATTACATGATAGTACAATGGAATATCTAGAGGTGGGATAGCAGGAAGATGTGGTTAATGTGAACATGTTTGTCTTACCGGGGATAAAAAGTAGATCTCCAGGCTCCAGGACACACTCGTATCTCTTTGCCTTCACAAACTCTGGAAACCGCTTCAGGTCCAGGGAATCGATGTCCAGGACCTCTGATTTATCACCTGATGTGTTGAATTTAAAATTAAAATAGGCATTAAAATATTATACCAAGCAATTAAACACATATCAAGGTTCATACAACTTTTGAAGAGTAAAATTCAAGCGCTTTCAAGGAACCTAAACCAAAACTTTCCAGACTCTCGAAGTCTTTATCGTCATCTAAATCAGATAAATGCAACTGCAAGAAACAAAGTTTATGCAATTTCTTGGTTTCCAACAGCATTCAATGAATTGTTACTTTGTTAATTTGACACCAGACGCAGAGCCGAACAGGCAAAACACAACTTCTCAAGTCTGCTCTCTCACGTCAATCAATCTAGCTCTGCTCAGTGTCTGCCATGAGACACCGGGAGACAAATTTAAAATTTAAATATAAGAGTTTTAGTTAACATGAGTGATGTATGTATGTATGTTTAAATAAAGAATTATATACCAAAACCAAACCTTCAAAACCAAACCCTGAAAATATAAAATTAAGCATTTTCCAAACTTTCAAGACTTTATACGAACGCTGACATATTCATCCAATAAGTGGCATCAATAATTAGAGTTTAACATGAAAGTGCACAAGGCTGATCCAGTATTCTGAGCATTCAAACAAGCAGCTGCTGGCATCCTTCTGTAGCTACTCGCCTGACAGGTAGAGGTGCAATGCATCCTGGGGGCTGTAGAGAACCACCCTCTTCTTCCCCGTCACCTGAGCCAGCAGGTTATCCATCACCTGGATGAAGAGGGAGACAGTTTATAAATTCAACTACATAAAACTTAATTTCCTGCAAGAGAGGAACTTTAAAATCATTTAATTTTCAGACACTCATTCAGGACTTGCACCTGTGCTGATAAGGACAACAACAACCCCTGAACACATGAGCAGAGAAACTAAAAGCAGAGCGCTCACGTCGTAGTGCGTCCACAGCTGCAGACCGCAGGAGCTGATGCGGAAGACACTGGAGAAAAACTGATCAGGTGCAAAGAACTGTGGGATGTGAAAATCCTCTGCCAAGTCTGGGAACTGTTTGTTCAGATCAGCAGGTTCCTGGGAGAGAGACATTTATAGTCCTGGTTAGAAGTTTCTGCAGAGTCAGACTGAAGACACCAGCAGAATCTAAAGGGGACAAAAATGTCTTCATCTTAATACCTTTCGTACGTCCTCTCCAAGTGATCGAAGATAATAGCTCTCATCCTAAAATAAAACCAAGGACTTTGTGTCATCATACCACATAGCATACTGTACAAAAAGTATATACATATCCTGATTTTATGATGGTTACCTCACAAAGGAAGAAGTCAGTGTGTTTTTTTTCAGACGCCCTTTTCACAAATTCATTGAACGTCAGAGTCCTGTGAATAAAGAGGCGTCGCTGAGAAATCTGCAGAGACAGAGAACTGATTTGTGTGTCTGTTTGTGTGAGAGAGAGCTCACTTGTACACAAAGTTTTTATGAAGGAAGTCCATCTGTGGCACAGTAGACACGTGGATCTTCACTTCCTTGTCTCCCCCTTTCCGTGCAAGATATTCAACCGTCCATTTTTCCAGGCAGGGTCCGAGAGAGACGCCTCTCAGCACGGCTGGTCTGCGCTGAAAAAAGAAGAAGAATTTATCTGGTGAGACTTTAATCCGATCTCTGCACACACAGCCTGATGGCAAATAAATGAACCCACGTTCCAATATCATATATAACATTATACATCACTTTAAATGGACATCATGACGTTTACTTAATGTAATGTCAGCTAGGGCTTAGAGGTCATGGAGTTTAAAAGATGTTTGCATTTACCAGGCTGGAACAGTCTAAAAATTGGCACTACTGTGGTGCATTATGGGAACTGAAGGAGGTCTTTGACTCATGGACTTAAAGTCAGGACAATCTCAACATCTGTTGGTTTGATTTTGAACCAACAGACCCTAACTTTAATGTGCAGTAAAAAAAAAAAAAAAAAAAAAAAAGTGAACAACACTGAACAAACTGGTACGTAGTAGCGGATTCAGCATGTCAGTAAATTTGACAGCATTTGGTTAAAACTTGTTCAATTTTCTCCCAGTCAGAAATCTTCACTTCAGTAGCACTTACAGCTTCCAGTTTTGATCCTATCCATAATCTAAAGGTTTTTACAGAGGGGTTTGTTGTGTTTATATATCAGCTGGTTCGAACCTCAGCTGGGGCCTTTCTGTGTGGAGATACAGGTTCTCCCCTGTTGTGGAGAAATTGCTGGAATCAATGGTCAATGATGAGGTCAGAAGGGAAGAAAGTGTCCAGGAGCCTTTGATGTCTTATGCTGTAATATTTATTGTCGCTTGATCAAGGAGAATTAGAGACACTCTCAAAGTACATCAGAAGTGCCTGAGTCGGTCTCACATTCTGCCCAACTCCTGCTGGTGGATAGACTTTAAACTTCAAGATAACATCACAAATGCCCTATGCCCCAAATAAGACAAAGAGAATGTTTTTACCACGAAAGGTGTCATTGTCATCATATTCTAGTCTGGAGACACAGATGCATGTTTACGTCAATTAGAACGTCAACAGCAAGCTATCTATTATGTCTAAGAAGGCAGCAATAGGTCTCTTCGACCCTGGCCACCACAGTGTTGAGATAGACTGGCACCTACTGTTCTCAGTCAAAGCAAAACAATTAATAATGCTGAGGACCTCAAGGCCCACACGTGACCTCATGTAACCTAAGGATACAAAATTCCATAACATCCCCGTGTTTGCAAGGCGATACTCCGGCTTCCTCCCACAGACATGCACTTAACAGGTTAATTAGTGACTCTAAATTGCCCGTAGGAATGAATGTGAATGGTTGTTTGTCCACATGTGCCCTGCGATAAGCTGGCGACGTGTCCAGGGTGTACCCCGCCTCTCACCCAAAGTCAGCTGGGTCAGGCTGCAGCCCCACTGTGACCCTGATGAGGATAAGCGGTTACAGATAATGGATGGATGGCATTATTTAGCCTGAGTTATAACATTTTATTCTTAAAAATATGACAAAAAAAGAAATAAATTGATTTGTTGAGTGACAAAAAGAAATAATTTCCCTCTGGAAAGACCTTTGACTGTAATATGTCCACAAAATGGACCTGTCTTTGTCCAATGTTCAGATTTATGTCCTAGAAATGTATGCAAATTAACACATTTTAAATTATATAATGCATCATTTGCATATTTAAACAAACATATCAGAAACTTGTAATGCAAAATAATAACTGTCTGAATGTAAGTAGTCAACTAGGGAAGTTTCATAGTTCACCTGTAGTGTCTCCCCTAAAATCTTCCAATCTTAATTAACACAGTGAGCACTGTGAAGTGAATGATCGGTCAGCTGCTCAGAGGCAGCAGTCTGTCTGACAGTAAAGTCACATTTTCCTGTTGCCATGGAGACAAGCGGTCACCTAGCAGATTCCTGTCTTTACCTGTGGATAAACCTCTCGCAGAAACACGTCCTTGTCCACGTCTGTAAATATCTGCACAGGTGTTTTTTCCTGCAGCTCCATGTTTAACACGTTCAACTTCACCTGCTGCAGAACGTAAACACATATTAGACTTCCGGGTGCCACATTGTTAGTGCTCCCCATAGAAACAAATAATAACGGAATTAAAATCGACTAAAGCAAAAACAGATATGACGCATAAATTACAAAATAATGTGCGTGTGGCTACAAACTAAAAATGGCATAATATTCTCGGTAGTTTATTGCATTATTATCTGTATTTTTTTTAATATAATACATCGCGCTTCATCGGAAGATGAAGAAGAAGTGCACTGACAAGAAGACTTCCGAGTGAACAAAGATGTCGCTGCCCATGTTGAGAGGTTGTTGCAGGGTGCCATCAACATTTCGTCTGTTTGTGAATGAAAGTATCATCCTGAACCGCTCCGGGAAACAGCGGCTACCTTCCTCATCACCCGCCGCCGCTGTGACGGCAGCGGTCCGCCCGTACAGCTCGGACCGGGGCGGGCAGAACCAGAACCAGAACCAGAACCAGAAGGTGATGGTGGTCGGCATCCCGAACCCTTTCATGTGGTTCCGCACGCGGATATATTATTTTCTGATTAGATCTTATTTTGATAAAGAGTTCAACATTGAAGAGTTCACGGAGGGAGCGAAGCAGGTCAGTGAACACCTGAACGCAGCTGGGGATAATAACGTGATGATATTCAGCATCATGCTGATTATTTACGTGAATAAAAATACCAGTACACACAGTAAAAATACTCTGCTACAAGTAAAACTCCTGCACTGATAATGTTCCTTCAGTTAAAGTATGTAAATATGATCAGAAAGTGTACTTAAAGGTCCAGTGTGTCACATTTATGGGGCTCTATTTACACAAAATGACAGAAGTTGAATATAATATGCATAAATATAATTTCATTCATTCATTTTTGTTATCTTAGAATGAGGCTTTTATATCTACAGATGTTACTGGGTGCTCTTCCACAGAGTGCGTCATCTTGAACCGCCATGTTTCTAATCTAAGAATGGACAAACTAAAGACTGGCTCTCTACATGGAGCATTTTTCACTGCAGTTTCTTCTTCACACTAGGAAGGAGCGGGGTGAGGTGTTAAGGTTACACACTGGTCCTTTAAAGTGTTAAAGTACTCAGTGCAGAGTACTATTGTATATGATATCATTAGATCATTAAGACTGAACAATATGATTTCTGATTTTGAAATCACTAAAGACAGTCTAAAACAGCAGCTAGGCTTCTTGGGTCACCAAGTATCCAGGGGAGTTGTGTCTGTGTGTCGTCTGCGTAGCAATGAAAAGAGATGTTATGACGTTCAATGATATGGCCGAGTGATTAAATAGAAAATAAAAGTGGTCCTAAAATTGAACCTTGTGGTACGCCACAGGTAATGTGTGCTGTAGAAGATGTGCAGTTACCTGTGGTAACCTGTCAGCTGCTAAAAGGAGATCATTAGTTACTTTTCATGCTGTGTCGAGCTCTAAAACTTGACTGGAATTACTCAGAGATTTTGTGTTGACACATAAAAGTTGGGATAAAACCACTTTCTCTAAAACTTTGAATACAAACAAAAATTTAGAAATTGGCCTAAAATCTATTATCAAATCATTTTTTGTCATTTAACTAATTATTATTATTTGACTCTTCGTTTAAGCTGTACTTGTTTAAACAGTTGGATAGTTTAATTTTTAACAAAACATCATATTTTTATAAACTTTTATAACAGTATTCCAGCACTGTTTGTTAAAGATGTTTTATTATCTCTTGCAGGCCTTCTCCCATGTTTCCAGACTGTTGTCACAGTGTCAGTTTGAAGCTTTGGAAGGACTTGTGGCTAAAGACGTGAGTATGGGAACCCAGCAAGTCCAAACTTGTATTATCCATTCTGTACAGAAACATTCATTTGTGTGTCTCCCTAATTCCACTATCAGTTCTATACTATAGTTCTATATATGTCATAGTGGAAGTCTGCAACGAGAGGCATGGACGATGTTTTCTGTTTTTGGTGCCAAACAGACACATTTGGACCAACAAATATTATATGAAATTATAGTAGACGAGGCCAGTGGATCCAGGACCCCATCAATGTGAAATATTATAGTTCTGAGGGCTTGTGAGAAACATGACTATCCTTCTTATAACAGGTGTAATCTCTCTGCTGATTTTAATTTTCTCCTTGCAGTTGATTGCAAAGCTCGAGGAAAAGTGCAGCCTGATGCCATCGAGCCACAAGAAAGCTCTCTCTGCAGAGTCTGATGAGATCATGTACACAACACCAGGAGACGTGGGGATCTACTACGATGATAACGGTCAGAAGTGTTTACCTCCTGATATGTTTAAAAGGTTAAGGCTGGTTATAACAGTCTGTTCATTCTTAACGTTTGGCCACCAAATCCCACGAAAATCAACAATGAATCGATCCTCTATCAAGTATTATGTGTGTATTTTATTCCTCTGTGCCATAGAGCTCCATTGGCATCCAAAAAAACATTACAATGCATCAATGAATCACACTGCAGGACTAGATGACATGTTCCTGCTGCTGTAAATACACTCTAGAACACCAAATGTAGATTATTGTGTGGTTAATTACAATGCCAGGCTGTTTAAAGATTTACATCTGGACTCAAGGCTGAGTGCCACAATGAAGGTAGAGCTGGAAGGTATTAAATCAACATTATGTAACATTTGGTATATTTTGTGATTTCAGTTTCAGAGTGTAATACCACCATGGTGAATATGGACAACTGTATAGTTCTTCTTAGCTTCCTCAGTCAGCATCCTCTTCCGTTTCTTAGTCTCTGCCATGCTGACAGATCATGGTTATATTGCTTGCTCACCACACTTGAGTGTGTGATTAATCAGTTGAACAGTGTCTGTATTATTTTTTTCAGGTAGGAAGTTTGTCAGTATCCTAATGCGTTTCTGGTATCTGACAAGCGCACGCCTTCCTGACGACGACATGGAGGGAACCCGTTTGTTCCAGGTGGCCATCGGTGGAGAGGGAGAAGCAGAAACTAAGAGACTGCTAACTGCAAATTATGAGTGAGTATATATATTTTTCATCAGGAGTGTAATGACTCATACATATTAAATACTAAAACATTTTTTACTGATCTTTCTTTTTGGCTTTCCAACAGATTCCAAAGGGAGTTTACTAAAGGAGTGCCTCCAGACTGGACCATCACGAGGATAGAGCACTCCAAGCTTTTGGATTAAGGTGCTTTGGATCCGAGGAAACGACATCAGAGACATGAAATTCTCCTCAGTATTTTCTTTAATTAAATCCAGATTAAAACAAACTTTCAAGATAATCCACAGGGGGAAAACCAGATGCATCTCCTCACTGGGAAGTCAGAGGAAAGACAAAACTTGGATTCATCTACTGGTCGCTGTAGAAATACATGAGCCATTCATCATCATCATCATCATCATCATCACTGATACCTGGCCCCCAACCATACCTCCCCTAAAAAAAACACTTGACCAGGTTTATGAACTCTTGCTCTGAACGGTTTTGTACATTAATAATAATCAAATATTATTTTATAGCCTTATTTTAACTAATACATAACATCACATGTGTGGGGCTTGCTGCAAACTCTCATCTCGTGATACTGTATTTCCAAGCAGAGAACTCTTGTTTCTCTCTGTAAGACTGTGTGGTATGAAGATTTGTTTCCACACACAAATTATTTGACCACCTGACCCTAAAGTACATGATATAAATGTACTGTATGTGTGTACATGCGTTTGCAAGGACTGCAACAGTTTGATGCAGCTGCTGCAGATTGTTGATTGTTTTAATAAAGATTTAAAAAATGAAAAATGTGGCATTCATTTTTAGATGTAATACACTTGCTAAACACAATACATGTTTCAACTAATGATTATTTTCATCAGTGATTAATCAATTAACTATCAAATTTCTGTTAATCGATGAGTTGTTTTATCTATAAAATGTCAGAAGTCATCACTGTTTCCCAAAATCAACGTGACCAACCTTGTTTTGTCCACAGCCCAAAGATATTTAGTTTACTGTCATAGCAAAGGCGGAACTAGTAAATATTCACATTTGAGAAGCTGAATTCAGAGATTGCGGACATTTTTTCTCAAAACAACTCATTTTGAAATAGATGACAACTAATATTTTTTTCGACTGATTGTTGCAGCTCTAATTGTTTGCTCAATTTAGTTTTTTTCCTACTTTTTTTCTGCACACACACACACACGTTTATACAGTTTTTGTCAGTGTTGGTGTTAAACTGGACTGCATTACATTGAAAAGATATATTGAAAGGTGTTTCTAATATTATGGCCACACCATTTACATACATGAGAGGGCCATAATATTAGAAACACCTTTCAATATAATGCACTCCAGTATAACAACAGCACCCACTAGGCCCTCAACAATAAACATAAAGTAGATTTGTTATCTTTCCAACAATATCAGCAAAACCTGAAAAATTATAAGCTTTGTAAAAGTAGAATTTATGGCAGAGCTGTTGTATTAGATCACAATGATTTTAAAGACTTTATTTTTATGTTTCTGTGTTTGAAGGATTCAAATTAAAATATATTTTTAGGGAAAAAGAAGCAGGAATAGAGATTTTGGAGGCTTGGGGAGAAATTTGCAGTTTTCAGTGGTCATTGACTAACTTTATGGAGTGGAGAAAACATTGCTGGAAGAATATTATAAGATTTTTAAAAAAAAAAACTCCACATCAGGAAATACAGAAATATGACTTTGATGTGTTGGAGACAATGTGGTTCAACTGTAGCAAATCATTATCACATATTCTGGGACTGATTCAGAAAGCACTGAGCACAGTTTTCAAGTCTCAGATACAACTGAACTTGGAGAGTCTTTATCTGGGACATGTTTTGTTTTTGGAGGAAGGATACAAAGCTGCTGCAGGCCCTTCTAGCAGCAAGTAAAAAATCAATCACTAGAAGGTGGCTAAGTCCAGTACCACCGACACTGGATGATTGGTATGGAATAACTTTGAAATATTTAAAATGAAGAAGTTGACTTATTCTTTGCGGACAAATTATACCAAATTTGGAATAAACAGATTGAATGTATAACCCCAAAGCGAGCAGACTTTGTATGACTCCACTGAGACTTAGTACTACTTTCCTTTCTTTGATGTGAATAATAGAAATGTAAGCTCCCTTGGTTCTATTGTATATAGTTTATTTGTAATTTACATGGATATATGTGAGAAAGACAAAGCAGAAGTGGGATTAATATATAAGTATATACTTACGTCTGGAATTAAAAAGGGCTGAGTGTGTCTTTTTTAATTTTCTTTTATGGAGTGAGTTACAGCCCTTTTGTACTTTTCTCTATATATATGCATATATACATGTATGTAAAGATAGCAGGTAATGCTGAATATATATATATATAAAAGACGTGTAAATTAACACTTTAAGGCCGTTCAGAAATGTAATAAAATAAAATAAAATGAATGAAAACAAATCAAACTTAGCAGAAGCAGCTAATCTTAGCAATTCCTAGTATATCATTATGTCACTCGCTTTCTGCTCTTCTATTGGTCCATTTTCTCACGTCCCCTCCTCCCATTGGCTGAAACAACCTGTCAGTCATTGCTGTTTGTATAGTATGTGGTTCCTGTAGTGAGGGGTGAGCCGGTGAGTGTGGTGACAGCAGCGGCAGCAGCAGCAGCCTGGCTGTGTGTGTGTGTGTGTTGGTGGTGTTAACAAGGTGAGGAGGAGTTCACAGGATGAACATTAAAAACATGGCGCTGCTGAAACACCTGTGATACCTTTAAAACACCCACAGGCTGAAGTTGAACCATGAAACTCGCCACGGTGGCCTTTTACGGGTTGGCTCTGGGGCTTCTGGCGGTTGGCCTGCGAGAGTTGCTGACTGGTTTCGAGGAGAACAGATGCAGTATGACCTATATGTTTGAATACCCGGAGTATCGGGTGAGTACCCGGGCTAATTATTACACTTAACACCTCCTAACGTGGAGCACCCATAAATTAGCCAGTAGCACACCGTGTTGGCTGCGTTGGCTGAACATATTGTGTTTTGCTAAATCATTTGAACACCGTCAATCTGAACGTTATTTCCTGAAACTTGCTCGCTACAATCGTGTATTTCCTCAATGGTTTCTATTAACAGACTCACCTGTGCGTTAGTGGGAGGTGTGCCTGTTTGTGGAGGATTAGATTAGCGCAAATTAGCCACGTTGTAAACCATAAATCAGCTGCTTTTGATCCGTCTTTTGAATCCTCTCAGCAGCAGATAATCTCCAGAGGAGGCTACAGGTCAGGTGAAGATAGTTCAAGATGTTAGGAAAGCAATATAGGTCGCCCTCTCCTCCTCTGCTTTATGTTTTTAATGTGTTCATCCGTCCGAAAGTGGAGCACAGCTAGAGGCAATGCACTGTATGGGCATGGACCTCAGTGCATATGGAGAATAGAGAGAAAGAGCTAAAAACATCTGCTTTGTTTACGTTGAAGGGCTGTGGAGCTTGTGTTGAATACACACAGACGAGAAAGGGGTTCAGTAAATGAAATCAGATTTGATAGATCAATGTGGTAAGAAATAATTGTGTTAGTTATTTTTGTATTGTACAGCTCAGTTTTCTGGTGAAAGGTTTGAGCAGATACGATTACATTGGATTTCATCAGTATTAGGGCAGTAACTTAATAAATGTTTTTATTTTTCCAGTGTTTTATTTATTCATTTATTAATTTGCATCCCCATTAGTTACTATCAAGGTATCCCTGGGATCCACACAAGTCAAGTCAAGGGGTTTCATTGTCATTTCAACCACAGACACAGTTACACAGTGAAACGAGACAAGGACCATGGTGCTACATGAAACACAGAACATATAAAGTGCACACGCATTACAATGCAATATACAAAAATGGCTACTTAAAGTGCAGAATACGTTTAGACAAAAACAGTTTGACAGGAAACAACAGACAGAACGTAACCGACTAGGATGTGTATGCACATGTATGTTTGTATGTACATGTGCTACATATGGATATATACAGTAAAGAGGTAGATATTGAATAAAAACTGAGTAGCAGCAGATAAAAGGTGCAAATTTACATTTACACGTAAGAAATTATTCAAAATTCAAAATCCAAGACAAAAAGACAGCAAACCAACAAAACAAGAAAACTCGATAGACAAAAAAAACATGAAAACAACAACAATAAAACCACTAATGACGATCAGAACAACAGTGACAACAAATACCCTTGTTACATCTACAACAGTCAGTAAGACATATGCCTCAAATTAATGGTGGTACCACTAAGAACAGCATACGGTCACTGAGAAAATACAGTGAGATAAACTGAAACATGACCAAGTTCCTCATTAGTGATTGTATAGTCAGATATTGTGTAGCAAAACATAATATGTATAATAATCATACATAATGATATTTTCATCATAACTTTAATTGTAATCCAAGTCGATGTCTTCAAACAGTCCAAACCTTCAAATTTACAATAATAAAAAAACAAATTAAGAGGCAGGAAACAGCGACGTTTGGCAAGTTTCCCTGAAAAAGCATTTAAATGATTTATCGATTATCAGAGTTGTTTCAGATTAATTTTGTCTCAACTGATTAATCAACGTTTCTATCATGGTTTAATGCCAAGTAGGTTTGGCACGTAACACTAGACCTTTTTCACAGCAGCCATTCTGACATGAAATAGCAGTTAAACACAGGTGTTACCAATTAATTACTTAATTAAGGCCCTGTTCCATTCAGGTCAAACAGAGTCAGGGTGCTGCTGTGGTGCATGTTAGTTTACTGAAAAGTCTCTGCTACAATAAATGGAACAGAACCTTAATTAGTATCATACACCTGTGTTGACCCGACTATTTCATGTCATGAGCCATATCATCTGATATTGACCCATCACAGACCTGTCAGTATCAGGGTATGTGTTATATGATACGCGCCGATATGAGGACAGTTTTGTCTAGTAAAAAATGCAGAAAAAATGCATGTGGTAATATTGGAGTCACTGCAAAGTTTACCCACCAGAGTACACTGTGATTTACAATACTGTGAGAAGCAGCACAGCGTAAGACAGAGTTAAGTAAGAGAGTTGTTAATTAATATTACCGTTCCCCAGATGTAGCCTGACAAAGGTCTGGACATACAGTGTTCACACTGCTGTAGTTGCTTTATAGTGAGACTGCTGTGTAATGCGTTATTGAATAATGTGACTGTGGGACTCCTAATCCTTGTCTTTGTTTGTGCATGTTGGGTTGACAGCGTGTGGCGTTGCCTCGTCGTGTGGCCAGACTCTACCCGGCGTACGGGCTCTACCTCTACGGAGAGGGTATGTACGCCCAAGAGACCCGAGCGCTCAAACTCACCGGTGCCCCTGTGCTCTTCCTGCCTGGAAATGCAGGCAGTTACAAACAAGGTGAGCGCATAAAATGAATGGAGGGTTTAATAAAGACTGATCAAAGACAGGTGTCAGTATTAGCATTTAAATTAGCAACCAGCAAAGGGAGGAAACAGGAGAGTGAAAGTTTTGGACAGAACAGGCGCACCTCCTCCCACAAGTAAGAGGAGGTGACTTTTTTTCAGTAAGTGGATGTGGAGGTTGTTTGAGGACATGAGCATGGCGTCATGCTTTTTGGTGATTAGTCTGTACCTGACCGACAAGCAGACTGGATTGTCCTTGACAGTTTAGCACTCACACTTTTAATGATTTAAGACAGAATATGTTAGAGACTAAATCAATTTCCTTTTTTTGTGTATGTGGTTCTGAAATATATATGTGAACATTAGGGAAGTTATTTATCTTCAAAAACTCTGTGTGTTTTTGTATTTCTTGTTGTTAAACGGCTTTCTCCTCATTTCAAGGATATGTACATCCAGATCTATGGCAGCATGTTGCTGCCACGGCAGAAAAAAGGAAAATGTATCAGTATCACCTTTTTATAACGTGAAAGGTTTATTGTTATAACAAGATGTTTTTTACATTATAACAAGATATTTTCACGTTATTACGACATTCAAATTATCATGTTATAAGGTTATAACAATTTATGTTTTAGCAAGATAAATTGTGTATATATCATGTGATAAGTTTGTGTGTTGGAATAACAGGAAAAATGGTAAACCTTTCACTTTATAACATGATACTGATCTGTTTTTCTAGCGATGTACACAGCTACACATTTTGTACTTGTAGATATTAAAAGAAAGGGCTGGTGATATTTCATATTTCTCTTATTATTAACAAATTACATGAATAGACCAAAACCAACAATGAATCTGACCAACAAGAATTTTCTGTGTATCAGAGTCTGATATTTCTTCTTCCTCCGTGCCATAGAGCTCTGTTGTTGTCAAAAAACTACTAAAACACGTACTAACACATAATTGAGCCACACTTTTGCACTGAGTAACATGTTGCTTCGTTACCATGAACACACACAGTGTAGTTCACACCATCCTGCTGCCAGAAATACTCACTCGAGCACCACATTTGTGTTAATCAGCTGAAAATAGTCCCTCACAAATGCATTGGTACAGTGCCCGACTGTTTCTGGAAATGACATTAATCTTTCATTTTTAAAAATGAAGCTACATTTTTGTGATCCATTTTTAAAGATGTATGAAGTGCCATAGGGAAGGAAAGTGAGAATGTGTTAAAAGAGGAACGAATGCATTGTTGGTTTTGGTCTTTTCAAGAGTTTAATGTTAGTATTTTATGTTATATTTTTACTTATTTTGGAGTGATAAACAAACCTGGCACTTTTTGGTGACCTGATATTTTCTCTAATGACTCAGCTGCTCTCTCAATGACATGAATCCTTTCTGAGTATATGCTAGCTCCCTGTTTTTGCTCTGTGTAGGAGGAAAACTCCTGTGGCTTTATTCACGTGAATACAAACATTTTGCAGTTACACTGCGGCGTTTGCGATGATGATCCACGCTCTCTGGTCATCAACATTTCTTGTCCCACATTTAGACTCTTCAAGCCGATGTATTATTTTTAACAACAGCAGTTGTTTGATAAGCTTCGCAACTTCACAGTAACGTGTTAGATAATATCAGGTTCTGTTGCTGGTATGTTTCAGGCATCTTCCATACAGGAAAAGAGTAGTCTCTGTAAATTGAATGAGCTTTTTTAGCAGTAAAGCAGTAAAGAACTGCCCTGAGGAGCTGAAGAAGCTCAATCCATGATGACTGTAATCAATAATTCAGAATATAAAAACAATAATTTGCACACGAGCTATGCATAAATAATTATTTTAGCATATCTGTTGGCAGAGTAGCATTAAAGCTGAGCATATGGTGATGATTAGTTTAGTAAGTGCATTGACTTCACATCTAATTGATTTCACTGAACTTTTCACACTATCTGACACGATCAAATGTCTTCCTCTCTTCATGAAGCTCGCTCCCTGGGCTCTGTGGCCTTGAGGAAGGCTGAAAACATGGAGGGAGGTCTCCACTTCAACGTATTCACTGTGGACTTCAACGAGGAGCTGGTGGCCCTTTACGGCGGCAGTTTGCGCAGACAGACTCACTTCCTGCATGAGAGCATTAAGGCCATCCTGAGGCTTTACAAGGTCAGGCCTCAAATAACATCAACTCCGGACAGGGTTACTTACTCTAGATGACAGATGTTGTTGCTGGTGGAGTACTGTTTCAGTGTGGGGAATACATATCAAACACATTTCAACACCCCCTAATCCTTATGGCTTGTATATCTCACAGTGGCGCAGACATTTACAAGACAACAATAGAATAAATTACAACATGACGAGAAGCCAATCTTAAGGAGTACAGTCAAACTTCCCAACAGTAAATATTCCATGAAATATTCATATGTCTGTTAACCTGCAGGGGATAATCGTCAATACATTTGGGGTTTAACATGTTTAACATTTGCAATTGCAAACATAGCTACAGTAGTTTATATTAAGATTAATGCCAGTTAGCAGCTTTTGCCAGCAGTTAAAGTGATCTGGCAACCAGCTCTTGGAAATGAGGCTAAAAGCAACATGAGACAACCAACAAAGCTCCAGAGAGGTCAAATAATTTATGCACAAACAGCAGGTGCCTCAGTCACAAAAAACCTGCAAAGTAATTTTAAGTCTTCATCTATCGGGACGACTAATCCCGAACACAAAAGTGCAACATCAATGAGAAACAGAGGTCACAAGGTGAAACTAACAAACAGGAGCCTTTCAGCTCTCTAACTCCATGTTCTCGTAGATGTTTAATGCTAAACCCAGCAAGTGACTTCAGTCTGTTTTTCTCCTTTTCTCGGTCAGCACCTGAAGACTCCCCCTCAGAGTGTGGTGCTTGTTGGCCACTCCATGGGAGGAGTGGTGGCCCGGGCGCTGTACACTTTGCCCCGCTTCAACACCAATCTGGTCAGCCTCATCATAACACAGGCTTCCCCTCACCTGGCTCCAGTGCTGGCCCTGGACCCATACCTGCTGGGTAAGGAGAACTATCGTGCTGGTCTTGAATGGTACATTGACGAGGAATATGTGGAACTTAAACTGACACTGAACTTTTTACGTACCATAAAACCACAGATTTTCAGACAGTCCCTCTTCATGAAGCCTGAATTCAATACTCAAACGCAGGCTGTGCTATTCCTAAATATGACTTGACAGTGACTTGTTTGTATAAGCAAATACAGAAAGAACTTTTCAAGAGCATAGCTCTGATATAAAATTTAAACTCAGATAAATAAATGAGTGAATCTTTGCCTTTTTGCCCCTCCTATATGCAGATTTCTACTCCGCCGTGAGACAGAAGTGGGTGAACCAGGCGAACAAGCTCAGGAATGTCACAGTTCTGTCTGTTGGGGGTGGTTACCGTGACTACCAGGTCCGCTCTGGCCTAACATCCCTACCTTGTCCTCCAGGAGACCCCAATAAGTTGTCACTGGTGGTAAGTATTGTTTGTGAATTGTGTGGCACTTGACCTGTCAGTCACTGAGCACTCATTGAGCACTCTTCCACTGCAGGAACTTTTTAAGGAACCCTGTAACATTTTTAAGAACTGAGTGAAACATACCTTTCCACAAGGTCAAATTTTTCTTTTGCTGTATAGTTTAGTTTATATCACCTTCTCAAGAAATAGTATTTTTTGCCTTGTTGGCGCCTTCACTGGAGAGCAGTATCCCCCCTCACCCTCCTCCCCAGACTACAGTAAATATCTTACATATTGTACCTTTAACATTTTGTTTGAATGTCTTCTTGTTTTTGTCAAGGCAACAGCAGTTCCCAGGACGTGGGTGTCCACGGATCATCTGTCCATTGTTTGGTAAAAACATAGCATTATGTTTTAGTAGACAGTGCAGTCATCCAGATCTGTATTTAAATAGTATGCAAATTATTAATATGCAGTATTTCTGTGTTCCAGGTGCAAAGAGCTTGTTCTTGCTACAGTCAGGGCGTTCTTCGACCTCATAAATCCTGAAACCAGACAGGTCAGAACAACAAACGTTAACACATTTTTAAACAATTAATCTTTATCTAATAAAGATAAATGGAGGGATGTCATCATAGATGATGGTATCTCACTAGAACTCGTCGAACAGGCTCATGAAAGATTACATCTCTTATATTATAAACATCCGTTGCAAGCATGTGTCCTCTGTTTCCAAACTAACCTGTGTGATTTTATTAGTTCACAGAAAACCCAGAGAAGAAAATGTCCGTACTAAACCATCACTTCATCAGACACCCTGTCAGGATGCTGGGCGAAACTCAAGACAACTCCATCTCCATCTTAGGTAAGAGGAAACATGGTGGAATAAACACAGTTAGACTTCATTAGTCTACTTTTTAGAGCACCATCCTGTCCATGTAACTAATCAAAGTGAGGTTTTGACTGAGTGACATGACCAAGGAATCACTCTTATCTCATTTTTCAGATTTTCCTGAAGCATGGAGTGAAGTTAACACACTACGTCTGGCTTACAGCACACCAAAGGTAACACACTCTGTTGTTGTTATTTAATTCATTAGTCAAATAACTAGACAAGACATGACTAAACATTACATACACTTGTATGTAGCTCCATAAAAGACCTGATACAGTGTTGCTGTCTCTCTACAGGAAGGACAGGTCAAATACTTTATGTTTGCCCTGTCAAGTCGCAGGAAAGCTTACAGCCATTTCTACTGCCGGAACAACAACCTGGTGAGTTTTCTGCACTGTTGTGTTGTGTTTGGGTTTCAGCTACAACCATATATATGAATGAAGAATGTAAACATGAAATGGCAGCTCAGTCTTAAAGATTTAAGTGCAAAAGCTCCATATCTCATACATACATTATTTTTTTTTCTAAGTTTAAGAGAATAACAAAGTGACTCTGATTTACTGATACTGTTCAACAGGAGATGACTAGCTGGGTATACGGCTGCGTGCACAAGAACGGTTCTTCATGGTAAGAATATGATATGTATCTCTTTTCTCACCATCTGTAGCCTCAATCAACCTTGTATTATACTTAATATTGGATGATGTATGTATTGCTATTACTCTTCATTCATGCTCTTTAAATTTCCCAGTGTGCATGCTGTGGATCTGTCCATGGGAACTGAACTTCTGCCACCATACAAGGTAATTATTCTCTCTCTCAAGAGACGCTGTCCAGTCTAATCTGAACTGCTGCTGTTTGCTCATAACTGTTTGATATCCTCTGCAGGTCCTGATTCTGAGTCTCAGTGACTTGTCTTCAGTTACTCATCTGGTTGTTTCAGCCTCCAACCTCAACGGCAAACAGGTACTAGAAACAAAACGATAAATCACTCCTCTGATGATGAGATGCCCCTTGCCTTCTCTCTCTCTGTCAGCATGCTAACATGCTCATGTTTAGCAGGTCATGTCGACGATTTATAAGTTACATCACTACTTACTCACACTTCAGAGTGTTGGCATGTTAACATCTTTTATTAGCAAAGTGCACATGAGGATAATGATAATTAGGGATGCATGATATAGTATTTTTATACAGCCGATACTAATTGATTTTTCTTTCATAGAAAGCCTATTAAATGTTTGGCATAAGAATTCAAAATGTATTATTATAACTGCTGACCAATAATTTATGGACCATAATTCCATTATCACATCAACACATAATAATATAAATTTTCCAGAATTGACCGATTAATTTTATTATTTATCAGCCTTAGTTTAGCAAGTATTTAAATTAACTTAAATTTAAGTTAAGTTAAGGTAGTCGACTGCGATCCAAATAGCCGTTGTAAACATTTTACTACAAACCAAAATTGGGGATTAAAAATTCATCTGGTGACCATGATGCTTGTTGAACATTTTGTGGTATCAGTAACAGCTGCTGGTTGAATCAGAATTCAAACATTTAACAAAAGACTTGTTTGTAGAATATAAAATCTTGAGACGACACAGACAAAAAAAATGTAGTTTGTAATGTAATTTATATAAATGAATGAGAAAATAATTAATAGTTTGTCTGGTCCTCAGTTCACGGTGGAGTGCGAGTGGCAGAGACAAGAATCTCAGACGCTGTCTGTGCCGGTGCCACATGTCCTGTCCTTTGGTGAGTTGTCTTAATGTTGATTCTCTAAAATCCAGGTGAGAACTTTTCAGTAATTGTTGCTTTTCCAGGTTTGACCGTCAGTGATGTTACGGTCAACTCCTCTGGACTTCTTCACACCATCAAGCTGCAACACTTCCACCAGGTAGCTGTCATTACTTGATCAGGTCCTTGCTGGACTCAGCATCTCTGTAAAGTGTAACTTGTGAACACCTTTGTGTCTTCAGGTCTATCAAGCTTTCAGAATTAATGTTGCAAGTCAGTGTAAAGTACATAAAGGTAAGTTTGTCTTGTGATCAAATTCCAGGCACGTGCACACATTTAAAATGTGATGATAATCATTGTCTGTCTGCAGATAGACTTCCCAATGTGTACAGGATAAATGTGCCGTGGTTTCGAGAGGACTCTATAACCACAGTCAGGTGAGTCGTGTTGGTCTGCAAACAGTTGTCTTCTTTTTCTGTCAGATTTACATGTTACATTCACTGTTTCTGTCTACCAGTGTGCCATCAGTGACCGAGATCTCAGGGATGCTCCATACAGGCCGTCCAGACAACACTTCAGGTGTCCTCCTTCAGCTCCACACTGCCTCCAACTGCCAGTATAAGGTACTGCTGTTCAACTCCTTCACATCCTGATAACTCATTATGAGAACTATTGTTTTTGTCACCAATAAGAAGGTTGAAATGTGACAAGAAATAAATGAAGTGTTCTGATATCTTTTGATTTTAACCTCAGGTGTCAATAAGGACTTCATTACCCAGAGTGCTGGGACAGGTACGACTTTCTTCTCTTGTTTTTTATTTTTGGGGGGGGCAACAGTCCTGGATATATTATTACATGTATTGTTCAGTGATTCAAACAGGAGAAAGTCCACAGATCTGACCGCCACTCTCTTATCTGACAGATACTGAGGTTCTGTGGTCCCATGGTGCCGGTGTACACAGCTGTAACGCTCCTTCTGGCATGTGGGGGGCAGCTGTCTTCCATCCTGAAGTCAAGGCGAGCTGCAGACATGAGCCAGGTGGTGGGCAAAGGCCTGCTACCTCATAAAGTCAATCTGCCCGTTTATATTCTGCACGTCTTGCTTAGGTAGGCTTTGGATGTCTAATGATGAATTTAAGTGTGAAACAATAGCTTGACAGACAAATCTTAACTCAAGGTCCGTTCACGAGGCTTTTTAGAGCCCCTAATTGCATCTCACACACAAATGGCTGTTAGATTATTCTGTTCAAAGCTACCAGACTCTAATGACAAAAACAGAAATTGTACCTGTTGCTGTTCATCTGCTGCCTCAATTGTTTAGTTTCTGTTATTATGTGATTTTGGTGTTTTCCAAACTAACACGTTAAAACACCATAGTCAACCAACAACACAAACTAACTAGCCTATAGAGGCAGCGGTAGACCAGAAACCTTGTTTAACCAGTTTCTGATTAAACAAAAAGGATCTTACTCTTCTCTGTAGGGTCAGATGTTGAGACACAATCTGAGCCCGTCAGTGGCAAAAACAAGCATTGCCCACAACTAATACATAGCAGCCTTGCAGTTAGACACAAAAATGGGAAAATGGGATCCTAAACGTATCTTTAAATGGTGGTTTTGCATAAAAAAATCTGAATGTTCTCAAATCATGGTTTTTCTCGCTAATCCTGCTTTTCCTCCCTCCCCTCAGCTATAGCTGGTTTCAGGAGGTCTGGTTAGTTCTTTGCCTCCCCCTTATGGATACCCTCCCCCCAACCACCCCTGATGCAACATTTCATGAGGGCGAGGGACCAGCTGAAGAATGGCTCCACCTCCTGTCACCTCTGCTTTACATCTTTGGGGCAGCTGTTGCGTACTGGGGCAGCACACTCCTCCGTCTCATTATACGACTGGTCTCACTAATATTAGCTCCGCTACACAGGTATGGTTAGACATTTAAACATCAAGGTGACTCTTTAGGTGCATATGAACACATAACACACATACCTGTAATAGTTTTTCTGACCTCTGATTCCTATTCCTTCTGTTTTATCTACAGACCATGTGTCTCTCGAGACTGCGGCACCCTGCGACCGCGGACACAGCTCCTCATCACTCTGTGTCTGACTGTTACGGGTGGCACTTCCTGCGGGGCGCTGTCGATCTTTGCTGCCTTCCTGCTCCACCTTTACAGGGTGAGTTCTGGGACATGCAAAAACTAATGAACCCTTTTCCTGTCATAAATAATTAAATCAGTTTAAATACTTTATCCCTGACACTGCACACATCTGTTTGTTTGCCGTTGCATGTTCAGGTACTGAGGCTACAGATGGCAGAAAGATCTTTGAGTCACATGTTGAATCTGGTAAGATTTTCAGGTTGAACTGTTTGTTGCTCCTAACACACCAGTTTGATGGTATTGTTGTTGATAGTGGTGTGAATGCAGAGGGGGGGAAAAATGCAAGTTTTCCACCATCTTTGCAGGCACCCCGGAAGCACAAAGAGGTTGAGAACGGCTCGGTCGATGCGGAGTCCTTAAACAAGTCTAAAGAGTGTAATGGCACCCCCCTGCTGTCTGAGTGCGCTCTGCAGGAGGTGAGGGATGACTTACAGCTCCACCTCTGCTTATCAGCGCTCTTCACGCTTCCTGTCATGCTCATCGCACCCTCACTCATCCACTGGATTCGAAACCTGAGGTAATATGAGCATGTGAGAGGCAAAGCACCTAAATGACTGTGTTTATTAGAAAGTATGCTAAATACCATATTTAAGCATGCTAATTAGTTCTGTGTGTCTTTTTAAGAAAAATCCTCATTTCTACATGTACAAAAACAGAACTGCCACAACTTTGTTTGTCTAGACCATTTATGCAAATCAAGTCCATTGCAAATTTCCAGTCAGACTATTTAAAGTACTTCATTCCTACAGGCTGGAGCTCTATTCTCAAACAGGTGAGAGAGCACATTGTAATTCCCCGTAGTGTACTACAGTGTTAGTATGGTCCAGCTGTTGGTTTGAGGTTTTAATGTTCCTAATATCTTTTTATGTCATGCTAACAATGATCCTTCAGTAAAATAAGTTTAAATAACAGCCTACATTTTTGCATATTACTGTGTAAGGTTGTCATGATACCAGGATTTCAACCTTCAATACAATTCTAGTATTAAAAATATGATACTCGATACCTCCTTCGATTCCACGGCAAAACACAGAGCTTTTAAAAATGTGTCTCTCTCATCATTCTCGCATCTGAAGTCACTAATTGGACTGTAAACGACGCCCAGTGCTCGGAAGAGGATGTCTTGGCGTGATTATCTGTTATCCGAATATTTGCTGGCAGCAGACGGGACAGATGTTGCAAATTAGCATCCAATACAAACACTATGATACTTGCAGCCCAACTTACTTACTGTTCAGTTTGCCTATTTCCACTGTATCTATCCCTATCAAACAAACCATGATTAAATAATAGCTTATTGGTCCGAGATTAAGGATGCAGTGTTGAACAGGACAAGAAATGTCTTTGTGTAACCAACGTTGTGATCCTCTGCAGGTATTCCACCCAGTTGGATCCTGACCCTTGTTGGCCACACATTGTGCCTGTAATAATTGTGTACATGCTGCTTATTAACTGCAACACTTTAAAACTCAGCAACAGGTAAGAGCACGTCGTCACCAACACACATTAGATGTGTTCTCCTGTCACGATTCTGCTTCAACCTTTCCTTCATCTCTTTCAGCAAACTCCTGCCTCTGACATCCTGCCTCCCTCTCCCCTTGGCCATCGCCATGGTGACCTTCTCTCCACTCCACCTCTATAGAGTCACCTACTTCCTGATGGCGGCGCTCGTCCCCATGGCCTCGTGTTGCCTGCTCTGACGGTATCTGGCTGGTTTCAGTCCACATCTCTACCATAACAGGCCTTTCTCTAAATTACAGCTTTACTCACTGAGGCTGGTTGAGACTGATTTTGTCCCGGGAAGACTTATTCTGTCCAGCTGCCATGGAGCAGAGCCATAGACATACATAGCTTGGGGAACTGTCTGCTCAATGTTGGCACTAAAAGCTCCATGGTAATTACACTATGTTTTAAACTGAGAGGATGTAAAGGCCTTGGAACATTTGGTGCAAATATGGCTCCAAAGGATTGACGTGAAAACCAAGTTTGCCTTACTCTGTATATCTATAGCTCTGCCTTCAAGGAGCAAGAACTCCACAACCAGTGAAGCTACTGATACTAGAGATTCATAACAGGGTGTTACTGTTAATATGTCTTGTTTCTAGTGTCTTCAGTGGCATTGTTCACTGTGGTCACTACACTGTAAACTCCTACACTGCCTACTGCTTAGCAATGACTTAGAGTTGTGTTGTCTCTACCTGTTGACTGTCGCAGTCATACATCCATTCCATCAGAAAACACCCAAATAATCATGTTTACATTCTCCTTCATTCACTTTTTGATACAGAACAATGACAAAGGCAGCAAAATAAAGGGTTGCACTGGACATGCATGTGTAAGGAGAAAATGATGTTCTAGTCCATGTTCTCTAAAAGACAGTGATGTAGCCAAACTGTTTTCAGAAGCATGGCAAGCATTCATTTTGAGGTGGCTCATAAATTGATGTCTGTCCTTTTTCTCACGTCGCCATGTGACTTTCATTCACTCACTTAGGCAACAATGACTGTTAAATGAGCAGCAGGCCAGAGGCTAATCTAAAATAAGCATCTAATAGTCTTGTGGTCAGAAATAAGAGTTTAAATACTTTCCTACTTGAATTTTATGAGCAAAGAACTCAAAGAGAAAAGCAACAAGTTTTTCAGAATAATTTAAAATGTGTATGTGGACGCTGTCTCCACTTCATCAAAACTAGTCCAACTCTCCATTTACCTGGTGTCTTGATAAATTCAGTATAATGTGCATTTTTCACAGCATTGCTTCTATCAGAACAATTGTAGTGATGCCGTATTCACCAATCTGCTGCTCTGAGTTTCACTTAACAGAAATATTATTCTCTCTATTCAACAAATCTCAAAACTTCCTGCACAGATCTTTCAAATTAAAAGCTTCCCAGGATTCATAGCTCTTCATAGGGCGTAGTCCTCCTTTTTTTCCTAATACACTGATTCTTACACTATGGTACGTCTATCACTGGTGGTGCATGACCTCCCTCAAGCGGTATGTAGAGGAATTTCTGAATCTTAATAAAATAAGTTCATTAAAAATATATAGTATACACTCAATTTATCACTCAATTTATCACTCAATTAGTACAATAAACCTGCCTCCTACATGACCTGTCTGTCAGAGTCAGCCAATGTTTTAATATTTTAACGTCTGTCAAAATGGTGGTACTTGGATTTCTCCAGAATCACCTTTTGCCATTTTGCTCTCCAATACTATGCCTACTATGGTAATACAAGTGCCATCATATAGTACGAACATTGCAGCAGGAAATGTAACTAACGTTAGCTATTATGTATATTTGCAAACTGTCGCTATGGTCACAACTGCACAGTTAGCATGCAGAGAGGACAAGACGGTTTCCCAGAGCGAGCACACCAGCTATACAGTACTCACAACTCTCCTACTACTACAGCTATCATCACAATAAAAGCATATCTTGGCAAACTAGACAGTAAGCTGAACGTCCACGGGCAAATAATTAAACTTTACTTGACACTCTGGCTGGAACGGCTAGAATAACTAGTATTGTTAAACTTCATTCAGGACTGAGAATGATCACCATATTTTTTTTTCAGCACACACACAGAGCAGACAGTTCGTGGACCGTGAGAAGATATTTGCTTAATTCGGGGAAAAAAAGTATATTGGACTGGAATCACATTACCGAGAATCACTTACCGCACCTTTTAACGTGAAATATCAGTGCAGGAAATGTTTAGTTTCACTGACTGTAGCTTAACTACGATTCGAGAAAACTGAGGGGTTTTTTTCTTTAAAGAAACTTACTGCTGGAATTATTGCTGTCAAAATTTACATTATGCTGATTTTATCATGACCGCACAACTAACAGCTCCCGTCAGTGGCGCTGCAGCTGTGCAGCAATGGTTCAGCACCAAAATAAAAATGAAGCAGCGCTGCATGGGGCTCTGCCATTGCTTCAGTATCATCAAACACTACCACCATCATCATCAACAACACTTAAATCTGATCTCCCTGTCTGATGTTGACTTGCATGACAAAAACGAGCACCTCTGAAGAGAAACATTTTAATCCACTGCTCATTCAGTCAACAGCCAGGAGAAGTAGTGACCTGTCACACGACAACAAATAACTGCAGCTTATAGACCAAAATCTAATTATCTTTTTGCTTGGTTGTGTCCATTCAAACACTCCTAATTAAGCTTCAGAGACATCTTCTTCTGGTGTGAACATTATTCTTTATTCTTTTTTGCATATTTTCTTTTTTGTGTGTGGCAAACCACCTGATGGCTGGGAGTCAGTGAACATGCATGCATAAATTACATGTACACATCCCTGAAAAGTATTTACCCTTTGACTTTTTTTACAGCATTGAATCGAAGTGAATGGAATTAAGCTGGTCAACAGAAAAACGCTCATGTCAAAGTAAAAACAAACAATTAACCTTACATTGATAAGAATATTCAGGTTTACAAAATCTGAATCAACATTATAGTCTTTTTTTTTTTTTTCTGTTGATCAGTATCAATGAAAATCCCTGTGAGTCAGTGACACATGAAAAAAGTTCAAAGAGAGGTGAATACTTCATAGGCACCGGCGTAGTGTTTGATCCAGTAACCTCCTTATCAAAAGCCGACTCCGCTCCGTCCTAATGTGCCAAATTGGCAGTAATGTGCAGGTGTTGACTGGTTCAACACGATTACAACAAAAGTTAATGAGGTGATTGTTAGATAAATATGCTAAACAGACAAATTAGCATCTAGGGATGGGAAGAATCATAAATATTCATTGAGGTGTTTTGTATGTTATGGACAGTCACAGCATAAAACTACAGACAAAGTCTGAACCCTGAGGTTCATAACGACTATCATCACTTGTGGTCGCTGGTATATAACCTGTACATTGATCATGAATGAATGAATCATCATTTGAAAGTTTAAAAAGCAGATTACTTACTTTCACTAAGCCTCGGATTTATGTTAAGTGGACAATTATGGGCCGTGTGTTCAGTATTGCTGCTGATGAAGTATGATTAGAGATTAAAACAATATCTTCTAGCTCTTAACCTCATACTGTAATTTTCTTTGCACTGCTGCAGTGTCGAGGTTAATAAGCATTTCGTGGTTTTATTAAAGCATGTTGAGCTATCATAATGGCAGGTGTACAGGTAAATATATATATGACCCCCTTCTGCATTGCTTTGTTTTGTTTTGAATTTTAATCTAAAACTACTAATCTACTGCAAACTAACATCAACCACACATGAAGCAGTACATCTGTGACAACAAAAATCTGACCATTTGAATGTTTTTTCTGAATATAAGACTTAGAAGACGAAGCTGGAGATGTTCTCTATTTTTCTTTTTGTCAACAAAAAACCAACAATGTGTTATTTCGTCTCAATAAATTATGACTTACCGACTCCAAGCCCACACAAACATCTTCTCACAAACATGCACTCACCGGCCACTTCTTTAGGCACACCTGTGCAATCTGATGTGATCCAATACAACAACTCTGCCATGAATTCTATTTTTACAAAGCGTATAATTGTTTAGTTTTTGTTTTGACGCTGTCAGAAAGATGATACATTTCTTATAATTAACTTTATTATTGCGGTCATAGTTGTTGGTGAATCACTGGAGTGCATTATATTGAAAGGTTTTTCTAATATGCCCCTGTCATGTATGTAAATGGCCAAAATATGAGAGACACCTCTCAATATAATGCACTTTAGTTCAACACCACTGGCAACTACAACCTCAGTAATAAAATTATAGTTAAATTAATACCTCTCTGGCCTTTGTAAAGGTAGAGCTGTTGCATTGGATCACATTAGATTGCACAGGTGTACCCAGTGAAGTGGTGAGTGAGTGTATAGTTTCCTGAAGCAGCTGGACACTCAGGTTTTTAACAATTGTTACTCAAACAGGAGGAAATGTATTTGTTGGGGACTATTTTCAGCGGTGGATTAATCCACATTTGGTGTTTGGCGTAATGATGGCAGCAGGATATTGTATGTAATATTCAAAAAAAAAACTACATTCATTGTTGGTTTGACAGAAAGAGAAATGGAGAAATATGACCAGCCTTTATTCTTTTAATGCAAGGTGGGGACATCATGACAGCATGAAGCTGTTGGATTTAAATGGAAAATTCTGTTGCCACATTCGCTTCAAACCATCATTGTGGTTGTTGTGAAAGTTTCCTGTGTGGTGTTTGAATGTGGTGTGTTTTGGCGTGTAGGCCTAACGTTTTAACTTTTTTTTTAACTGTGCCAACTATTTTCATTTAAAGCTAGTTGCACTCACACTGACCTTCCTTAGGATACATTCAGACAGAATCCAGCGCTGCTTTTAAAACTCGACCTGTGGCGGAGGAGTTAAACCAAATCCAATTTTTGGAAAAATGCAGCCCAACGTCATGCTGTGGCCACCAATCAGATGATCAGATCAGGCTAACCCCTCCACAGTCAGCCTGAAATATCTTTGAAACTGAGACTATCCAGGCGGATTCATGGACTAAACTACGATACTCTATCTGTTGTGTTCTGACTTTGTTTATTTCATGTACCCAGCTTCTAAATCTGTTTTTGGCTTGCAGTGTATGCTGCAAAACAGTGACACGAAGAAGTTTAATTTGGTTTATGTCTGATGGTTCGAGAGAGCGAGAGTGAGAGAGAGAGAGAGAGAGAGAGAGTTAGCAGTGGTTCAGAGACCTAGACAGTGAAGGAGAGTGAGGGAGTGCTGGGATCAATAAGCCGGTTAATCAGTGAAATAAAAAGTTATTTCCTGACTGTTTCACAGTGGTTACAACAAGCATGCAGCATTTCACCGCAGCACCTGATCCTGTCTGAATGCACCCTTAGACTTTTTATCAATCAATCCAATTAAGAAAAAACTTGAAACACAAGTAAAGACTTGTGTATCTGTTAACATGACACCGCTGTACCAGAGTTTGATTTAAAATGTGACTTTTTTTGTATTTTATGCCTCTTTTTTTAAATTTGTGTCTTACTGCTTTGTCATACATCCGTCTGCTGTTGCTCACACCCCCCCATGTCAGTGAAGCAGCTGCTGTGCCTTTTTGAGCAGTTTTCACACCTGCCTGTCCATTTAAAACCACGCAGTCCTCAGCAGCAGCGTATCCGCTAAATGATGAAGGCCTACAGTGAGTGGAAGTGCACTTCATTGGTTCTGTGTGAATGCACACAAAAATACTCCTTCAACACGGTAGTTTGATTTTTTTTTATTTTTTATTTTTTTTTATTTTAGATTTGCGTGACTTTATATTAACTAGATACTAAAGAGAAGTTCATTAGGGACCAATCACTCGAGCAAGCATACAATCACAAGTCAACATACAACAAAGACGCCGCTGTTTGTTCCCAATGTGAATGTACCTGCACTGAATGTCTCTGTGTGTTTGACTTTATACAGTTACTAGTGGTGTAAGTGATCAGCTTTTCTGTGCACTTGTCTGTTTGGTGCAGTTTTAGCGCTTTTTGAGGTGCACATCGTCCGTCTCGTTGTGAACTGGTGGCATTCACTACTTTGTAGAACAAATTAGAAGAGATGAGAGTTCTGTTTTTATATGACTATAAACGTGATTTATATCGGTGTTCACTGTGATCATGTCGTAGTTCAAGATTTACACATGAAGGTTTTCTGTTTCAAACCGGAAAATCAACATTTTTGGTGGAAAGAATTGTGACATTTTCTCAGACAAGATGATGTTCTGGGACATTTTAAAATGAGGTTTTGTGTGTTTTTGTCTAAAAATATCTTTAATTTTACAATAAGACATAAAATCAGCTTAAACATTGTTTGAAGTCATCCAGAATTAGGTTGACATTTGGATTAAAATCATGCAGAAACATAAAGAAACTTAAATATTTACATTTTTAAATGTGGTGAAACAGACAGTGGTCCTGTTGCTCTCTTGTGCAGCAGTGAAAAATGTCTCCATCTACAACCTTGATTCCAAAAGATGGGACGCTAGTATTTAGTTACAAAAACAATAAAGTTTAACAATTTGAACATTAAATTATAGGTTGAAAAGGATTTACAAATCATCACATTCTGTTTTTTCGTTTCACACAGCGTCCCAACTTTTTTGTAATCAGGGTTGTACCATCTACAGTGTTCACCTATGTTACATTTGCCAAGTTTGAATTCAGACAAAGGAGTCTTTATGAGTGAACACATGATTTCTGCACTTTAACATTATTGTCAGTCGTTTTCTGTATTTAAATGCTTCTGGGTGTGAGAGATCAAGTCGAACAAACATGAGTAATTTGAGGAAACAGAGTAAAATGTAAGTCGGTAAAATGGCACCATTAATAACAAGAGTAGCAGTCAGCAGTCTTAATTTAAACTGATAGCTAAATCATATATTTAAACACTATTATTTCAGAAACAAAAGATTTTAGACTCGAGTGTCTTCCATGAAGTGACAGTTCTGACTGTAAGGGATTCTCTTACACTCTCAGACTGTTTCTGGTATCTTATTTAATTATCTTGTCAGTCAAATGTACATTCACTTATGCAGCATATTGGATGATAAAAGAAAAAACTAAAATGTCCTACCGACAGACGAATTAGTCACAGATTTCTCCTTCCTTTCTAACATTCAAATTAAAGCACTATCACCTGCTCCACTCACTCGGATTGATCACTCTAAATGTGGCAACAAAAAAAAAAACTTGACAAGCTGCTTTTTTAAATAATCAACCATGAACGTAAACGCTTTGTCAAACTAAATCTTTGGAATCGAGAATTTTAACAACATAGATTTCGTGCAGCGTAACATGCTTCTGCTCCTTATCAGCAAGTCATAAACATGTTTTTATGTCTGAAGCACATACATCCTGCATGAAGGGGCATCCTTCACAGAAATGACTTATAATGACAACCAACATCGACCTCTATGAAACTTTGAAATTCTGTAACAAAGTTGGTTGTTGTTTTCAGAGTGTTACAAGTGTCGCTAACTTTGTGTGAGAGATGGCTGTGAAAATCTTCTCACATTAGTTTGATTGTGTTCACTATTTTTCTTCCAAGTAATGAAAAATGGCATTTTTTTCCAGTATTTATCTGGTAATATGGAAGTAAAAATCATATTAAATGTTAAAATTGTCTATAAGTGCTTTTAAAGTCTGGTAATCTTATCAGTTTTCTTTATTCTGCTTCTGCCTAGAGTGACTTTTAAAACCTGTAACCTCCTGCTAGCTGGCCCTTGTTGTGCAGAACTAGTTAGTCTTCTGATTTTTAATACTATACAGTACCAGGCAGTTAGGTGACAGAAAATAATACCATGTCTAAAAGGTAGTTTCTTTTATTTATATTTTCTGGTGAGGCTCAAGTGTGGAAGAGTATTTTCTCCTCAGGTTTAAGCATTATTGTGTCAAAATGGATTGCTTTGATGTTTTTATATTTCTCACATTTTTAACTGATGTCATTGTAAATGGGCGAACTGTGCAATTTTTCGGCACTGTTGTTGTTGCAATAAAACCAAGATAAATAATCTGAGTTGTTTATTTTTTATTATAGAAATGTTATGAGTATGAATAATGTGCTTTAAAGGCCTGACTCTTGTGTTTTCACATATTCTGGCTGATTGGACCTCTGCTCAGGTTGTACATCAAACTAGATGCACCAGTAAGAAGAAGAATAGGAGGATGAGACAGATGTCAGTCAAACACAGTCCGGACAAGAGGTTTAATTGGACACAGGAAGTGGAAGTGTACCTATAGACAGTATAAAGAACGGGTCGTATCCGTGACGTTACCCACAGGTTTCTGAAGAGCCGTTTTGAAGCTCAGGTGGCTTTGGGCACCGCCATCTTGGCACTCCTGTCTCTGCCGCCTCTTGGCTAATAATTCATCAGGTGACCTGACAGAAACCTCAACATTGCTTTTGTCTTGTCCTGCTGTTTTTTTTTTTTGTCCCCTTGCGATCAGGAAATGCTTTAAAGCAACATTGTGTAACTTTTCTACCATCAGTTTACAGATTTTAAATAATTTTGAGTGTACGTTTGTGTATACGTGTGATCAGGTGAATGGTGTCGTTCCCACTCGGCGCCCTGTATGCCTGTTTCTGCACTATGTAACTTTGTGCTCCAGGTACCTGCGAGAAGTACGTAATGTTTTACAGAGCTAAGTCACACACCACCGATTGTGTCACTGATTTTGGTGAAACTGGACCATATTTTATGGAGAAAATATTTTCTGGTTTTCCCTCTGATGTCCTCCGACTGCTCTGCATCAACTCTCTGTGATTTACAGAGTTTCCCGATGGACATCAAAGTAAACTGCTGTGAACTACAGCTGCTGTTAACTAAAGATAAGTAATGTTAGCCAAGCACTAAAGCGCCTCGCGTTAGTGTTTTGGACCACCAGGAAGAGGAGGTTTTCAGGCCCGGGTTGTGGAATGCTGACAGGCTGCGGAGTAGGTGTCATGCTAGAACTGGAGCCAGTCAACTTTGAAGCAGCACTTCACTGCTGCTGCCCATCTACCCAGTTTCATCTACAGCTGCACCTCTGCAGAGCGGCCACCAGGGGGCACCGTTTCCCTGCTGACACCTGTCAGTACAGTCTGCGACAGTAAGTGTCAACACGACTGAATGAACGTGTTTGTACTCATTCATCATGTTTGCTTTCATGTGCTCATGTGCAGAGGCCGTTTCATGGTGGGAAAGGCTGAAAAGGACTCCCCGGAGTCCTAATTTGACATAACTGGCACAGGACTAATAGGCCTTAATTAATCTAACAGGTTCACTCACGTCCTACTAGAGGTGTCATAGTAATATTTATATCCTGTATTAATAGATCAGAATCAAAGTATATTGGTGCATAAAAAACAAAAAAATATGAATAATGGCGAAAGCAAATACTGTAGTCAGAAAGCATTAATTGACAGTAACATATTTTAACCTAATTTAACTGTACACAGTTTTTTTTTATCTGTATAGTTGTATTTCTTATTTCCATAAATCTATATATTTTTTTATTTTACTTCTATATAGTTTTCTATTTGTAAAGATCTTAGCAAAGGTTAATTTCTTAACACACGTTTAATTTAAATGCAGATTTATCTTATAGGTTCATTTTAATGTGTGTTTACTTTGTGTTACGCTACTGGATGCTTGAAGTATCTATTTGTATCTATCTCAAAGACAATAAAAAGAGACAATATAAATTATTTTATATAAATAAATATAAATAAAAGAACAACTGTGCAGTAATGTCCAGGAAATATATAGTAATTCAGTTCAATGTTATGTATATAGAGCCAATTCTTAACAAAGGTTATCTCATGACACAATAATACTCTTAATGACATCTACAGAGACCCCACAATTCCACCATGAGCAAGCATGGCATTATATCATTGGATTATTATAATTGATGCATCAACACAAGTAACGTTTTAATTAGTTAGATACTTATATGTATTTATTCACTTTGTGTCCTGCTGAAGAGATAAATCTCTGAATGTCTTGAACTTATTATTGCAGATATTCTTTATACTTCATACTGTAACCGTGACACATTCCCTGAACAACTGTGCAGCTCATTTTGTGCATACTGTCGTTTTATTGTCTTGTCTTGTCTTGTTCAGTGTTTGTTTATTATTGCTATGCACCAATTCAGCAAAGTCTTTGTATGTGAACCTCTCATGCTTCATGCTGATTACAGATGTTAAGCAGTAACTATAGTTTAAAGCAGCATGGAGAGTATCTGTGCAGTTCTACAGGTTGACTACTCTCCCTCTCTCTCCCTCCCGCCCTCCGGGACGTGTCTTGAGTCACCGCCCACTCTGTTTTCCCACATTAATATGCAGCAGTGAGTGTGTGTGTGTGTGTGTGTGAGAGAGAGAGAGAGAGAGAGAGAGAGAGAGAGAGAGAGAGTGTATAAATATGTTACCAAGAGCAAAAACTACATCTCAGGCACTGCCATCTACTGAATAAATCCATCCGCGCCTCCAGCAAGGAGAGTCACTCCACTGCAAATAAATAACCAAACATTACGCCATCCTCCGGTAGGCTACGTTTCTTTCTCTTTCTTTCTCTCTCTCTCTCTCTTTTGACAGCGGTTGCATGTTCTGCCCAGTCAGATTTTATGCATCTGCCGGGTCTGGTGGGAGGACGTCGGCACTGACTGCAGCGCATTGCGATGCAGAGGGAGAATAAGGATGCGATGCCTGTGTAAGCTGCACGCTTGAAGTCCACAGCAGCAGCAGCAGCAGCCTCCTCCTGTGCGGACGGACGGGAGTGCAGGGAGGGTGCTGCTGGTGGAGTTTATGCGCACACCTCTGGAGGCTGCAGCCGAGGAGGGCCGAGGTGTCTCTGCAGCAGGGATACCGTCTCGATACGTGACTCCGAGCCCAAATCTGCCCTGGCTCTGGATCTGAGAGGGAGGGGTGGAGGGGCGGTGAGGGGTGGTGGAGCGGCACCCCGCCCGTCTCTCCTCATTTGGACTGCAGGGATAACGACCTAAACCGTGAGATCCCCGCGCAGAAAACCACTGAGCAGGTGTCGGTGTCATTCATCGTTTCCTCCACCCCGCACCTCTGCGCCAAAGGTAAGCTCAGTGCGCCGCCAGGAATGGAGGCACCGTGTAGGTGTTCATGGCTTCCAGCAGTGATGCTGATAATGATGATGATGATGGTGATGATGATGATGCTCAAAGCAGCTGAATCTGTCATTTAACAACCGCAGCGTCGTCTTATGCGTATCGTGTTCTGCTTTTTTTGTTGTTGTGGTTGTTGTGCACTGACTGGCGGATATGATCGATCGATTTTTTTGGTTTTCATGCATGCGTCTTGTGAAAGAGATGCATAAAAAGAAAATGACGTAGGGAATTCCCACAGTAATCCAATAGCGAGCGATGACACCTGCACATTCCGCCAGTGCGGTCCCTATATGGCCTGCTCAGTCATGTGCGCAAAAGCGGCCGTGCGCGGCCTCGTCGGCGCGCAGATTGACTTGAAATGATTAAAGTTGGAGACAAACTGTTATGTAACGTGATTTTGCTGACGTGATTCTGCCATAATAAGCGGGGGTTACCTTCACGTCTCTTTTGCTCTGAGGCGGCCAGAACGTGTGCAGCCCTGTGTTTACATCCATATAAACATGTTAACACTCAAGCTCAGGCTTGAAAAGCCCCACTGGGCATTTTATCTATCATTTTGTGGTCTATGCTAAATACACCTTTGAGATAGTTGTGTATTTTTCATCCAACTGTGATCTGCTTCGGTTTGAAATCGGCAAAAAAATGCAGAGCTTTCTCAAAAATATGATACATTAAGCAAATCTGTTATCTGAGACGAACTGAAACAAGCAGAAATACAGTTTTGTTAGATTTCTGTCCCTGCAGATCATCACAAAAAAACTCAAAATCCTCACTTGACAGAATTCGAGTCAACCTGTGACTGTTTGTTTCTGACTGCAGTCCAAAATTTGACTTGTGGATGGTAGATATGAAGGAATAGAGGGTGACTGTTTCTCCTTTGCACAGGGTCCTTGCTACTTGCTACCCCCCTAAACTAAGGAAAGTGGGTAAGAGGATGAAATCCTCTTTGACTCCACCATACATCCATCCATCCATCCATCCATTACCTTCCGTTTATCCGGGGTCAAGTCGTTGTGGCAGCAGGATGAGCAGGGCGTTCCAGACATCCCTTTCCCCAGACGCATTCCTTGGGGAATCTGAGGCATTCCCAGGTTAGATGGGCTATGTAGTCCCACCAGCAAGTTTTGGGTCTGGCCTGGGGTCCCCTCCCAGTTGGATGTGCCAGGAATACCTCCAAAGGAAGGCGCACAGGAGCTATCCTAATCAGATGACCGAACCACCTCAGCTGGCTCCTTTCGATGCGAAGGAGCAGTAGCTCTCCGGATGTCGGAGCCCTGAGGCTGATCCTGGCCACCCTACAGGGGAATGTCATTTCGGCCACTTGTATCTGCGATCTCATTCTTTCGGTCACTACCTAAATCTCTTGACCAAAGGTGAGAGTTGAAATGTAGATGGACTGGAAAACCGAGAGCTTTGCTTTCCGGCTCCACCATTTAATATATAAATGACATAGTCTAAACTCTAAACATGCCGAAGAAGAGCTGACATGAATGTGCTGCACGTTTCAAAGCAGGTTCACACCTCCTAATAACAACATCAACTATCCTTCACCTTGTTTTACCAACACATCACACCCTGCAGAGCCCTCAATCAGGGATCAAAGTGGAAGATTAAAACAGTGTCAAAGGTCACTATGAGAATCCACCATAAGCTTTCCCGATATGAAGACCGCCTGTCCTCTAGTCGACCTGAGGTTGACTTCAGAAGAGATGTTTGATGTGTTTGACTGCTGAGTATTTAACGTACCCTACAGATTTTTTCTTTTTAAAAGTGTTACTATTTGTTGAAGCCCCCGTGGACACGCCCGCTCACACAGGTGTTTATTTACCTGATTAGACCTCTTCATGAGGGTGTATGAACTCCCTTGAGTTCCTTTATAGTTACACCTGTTAGAACAGCTAAGCTGACCTTGCTATAATTCTTAATAGTACAGAGAGCTTGGCGGGTTTGTCTAGAGGTTTTGGAAACACCTGTGAGGGAAACTGAAAAATGTTGCTCACTGTTTCCCCAAACCTCAAAGTGACGTCCTCAAATGTCTTGTTTTCTCCACAACATAAAGATATTCAGTTCACTGTCGCACAGGATTTCTTAGAAAGATGATTAATCCATTATTTTATCATCAAAATAGTTGGTGATTAATTTAATAGTTGATAACCAATTGATTTAACGCGTTGCAGCGCCAATGTTCAAACCCATCAGCTATCGTGTCAATTGGGCAACAGCCAATGTTTCCGGGTTTCCGTAATAGCTGTGTATCCGGAAACGGATAACAGCTATCTGGACCAATCCGATTAGCAACTTCATAAGTGAGAATGACGAGAAAGACACAATTTGGCTAAACCGTTATCTGTATACAAATGCAAATTATTAATAAAAAGCTAAATCATCGTCAGACGATAGCCAATGGGTTCTGTGTTTCTGACAATGCTTTCCGCCTCTTTTGCTCTCCACACAGGCTGTTTACCTGCATGCAACCAAAGACCACTCAAACATGATTCGTCAGTACTACTCGATACATATACAGATTCTGCATTCATATGCAGATAATAGTTATATGAAGGTTAATAGAGATTATTGCAGCTTCTGCGATAAAGGCCTGTTGTTAACGTTGAAAGATTTGTGTTGATCACCACATCAAATGTTTAGATTTCGTCCTGCAACCGCAATCCAACATCAACTGAGCCAATCTGATATATTTGCTTAGTTTAGTCATGAATTGTACTACATATACAAACTGATGCAATCATCACAAGAGATCTTAAAACTAAAACTGTTCCTACATTTGGTATTCAAGGAGAGACGGGCTGGGCATTGGATGTCAATACTTCATTGTAAATACTGTCAATACTGAAATGCGTCTTTAGCAGCAACTATTGAAAACTGTCAAGTATCAAAAGCTGACACTGAATCGTTTGTTTTGATGTTATTCAGGACATGGCGAATTCAGTATCCAGGTTTCTCATCATCTATGTGCAGACGTTTTAATTTTTTATCATCTCAGTAACTAAAGTCTGTACCTGGATCAGGTGTCTACATGTCACAGAGTCCTGGTTTGTATAGGAGCACTCCAGCTAGCATATCCAAATTACTTAAATCCAGGATAATGGCTTATCGAGGTTGATCCAGAATCATTTTTGCCAGTTTACTCCATTTTATTTAGGTTTATTAAGTTCCTGCATGGATGCTTAAGACAACATGTAACTGATGTTAAAAACGCTTTAGTAGAAAAACATGTTGATGTTCCTCAAAGTAAAGTATTGATAAAAACTTAATTAACTTGACATCGATACTGAAACTAGGGTATTGTATCGGCACCATTTCCAGCCCAGTATGCACCTTTTAAATAATTCATTCTGTTATTAGGGGGAGCTGTGGAGCGTTAAGTTAAAACATGTCCTTATTGAAGCTGGCGACTTCACTAATTTTACAGGATGTCAAGCGTTCGTTAGAAACTGAATCCACCAATGAGTCAGGAGTTAAAAGGGGACAGGGAGGTTATGTCACCATACGGTGATGTCACTGTCTGCATCACGTAGAGGTCATTATTGTCAATCCATCATTTTGTTTGGTCGTCATTTTAACGTAAACATACACTTTCTGACTGTGTAGTTTATATCTTGTGCTCCATGTTTTTTTATGGGTGTACCACTCAATTAAATGGACATATATATATATATAGATATAGATATAGATATTTAATCATTTGATATACACATCCCCCAAATTCATTAAGTGATATATTGTGGTCTGAATCTAAAATGTGCACTTGCTGCACAACCTAAATATGTAATGACTGACCCCTCAGTCATTGCTCTAGATATGACTGCTTCTTAAAAATGGGTTGAAGACAGAGCTCAAAATGCCTCCAGCAGATCCATCTTATACATGTCTGTATACAGTTTTTATGTGGTTTATAAATCCATACACAACCCACACTCCCCCATTTATAGAAAGGTCGGTTCTAAACTTAGAGAGGCCGATCCGTCTTTTGGCGTAAATACCATTTTTCGACTCGTCGAGGCCTGTCATGTGGGGGGGGATACCTCCTAAGCAGTGACTCATCCCAGACTTGTACTCCCAGGGTGATGTTTTAAGAGAAATACCCTTTTTCTGAAAAGTGGGAGCACTCTGGCACCGACCCGTAGCCTGTGTTCTCTCAGAATGACTCACAAAGCTGCAGTGAGTTGTCGTGAGGTGGACCGCTCGGTCTTCATGCACCTTTTTACTGTTGATGCACAGTGAGGACGCAGTTTGTCAGTTTGTTTTTTGAAATACTGTTTGTATAAGGATTACACTGTGTGGTTTTACATTTGTCTTAGCGTGTAATGCTTCTTTGTGCTGGTTGTGTGTTTTTGTTCTTAACTTTATGTGTCATTGACGCACAATAAGACCTCAGTGTCAGTGTGTGTGTGTGTGTGCGTGTGTGTGTTTGTGTGTGTGTTTGTGTGTGTGCCAGCTCCCCAAGGTGCCCATTCTGTCAAGCTGTAAAGTGCAGCAGTCACCTCCACGGGGGCACAAAGGGGTGCCTCTGCTGACACCAACACACACAGCCAGAGAGGAATAGAGAGTGGACAAGGAGGTGGAGGAGGAGAAGGAGGAATCCCTTTACTGACATCATAGCACCTACAGCTCACAACACAAATACAAAGTAAAAGTCCTCTAAATATAATCTTTAAAAAGTCAACTTTTAAATGAGCAGCCTATTTTCAGCTTTGTGACGATGCATTTTCCAGCTAATCTAAGAGAGTTTTAAATAATTTATATAGCTGAAGAAGTAGGAACACTTCATTCTAGAAGTACTACTAGTGTTCTAGTAGAAGTATAAAGTTATATAAAAAGGAAATACTCAAGTACCTTGAATTTGTACTGCTGTTTCCCCAAATCCAAAAATATTCATACCAAATATAAAACACAAAAAGCAGCAACGCTTTGAATCTGTTTAATTAAATCACTTAAATCAGAAGATCTTAACCTTTGTGTCTTTTTGTATGTTTTTTTTTTAGTGTGACCCCCACCAGGGGTGTCCAAAGTTTCACAAGGGGTCACGTGGTCTTTTCGATATTAAGCGGTATACACAGTAGGCCTGTATCTCAGCATTTCATTCATTTCTGTGAAGAAAACTAGAAGTATTTATTTTTTAAAATTTAAATTATTATTTGAGACATAAAGTTACATAAATCTGGGCACAGTGAAGATCTGAACACCAAGTACATTCAGAGTCTTTACGCTCTGCTGAACAGCCTCACCATCCTCCATTAGAAAAGTACGCAGTTACAACAACCAAAGAGCTCACCTGGTAGAGCATGTGCTCCATAAGGCTCACTCCGGGGTTTGATTCTGACCTATGGGCCTTTGCTGCATGCCATCCCGCCTCTCTGCCCCTGACACTCTTCTGCTGTTACTATCAAATAAAGGTTCAACAGCCCAAAAAAACAAACAAAAAAAACCCCTGTATGAAACGTGCATAAAAATATCAGGAAAACTCATCTCAATCACAATAAACACAGAAAATAATCTGCTTCTAAATCATTTGTTTTGCACAAACGTCCTGCAGTTACTATGTTTAATTGTACAGTTTATCAGTTGTTTTGTGCTGTCACTGTTATGTTTTGGATATAATCCTGAAAAATCCACTGAAATATTCATAAAATATGTCAGGGGTCGACGGTTAACTCAAACAGGGCTCCCATAGAGGAAATAGGTTGGGAAACATTGGACTAGTGAGTATTTCCTGCAGCAGACGGTGTACACATGGTTAGCTCATTTAATTTTCTCTACATTATCAACTCAGAAGTAAAAGACACCTTGAAACACAAACGTGCCTCTGCAGTATGTTGGACATGATACTGTACAGTGTTGTCAAGGTTTTCAACATACATATCTGTGTGTGTGATTGTCAGGAGCACGTCCACGTCTCGGCATGAGGTGTGTAAGATGAGGTGTACAGCCATATTACGATGGTGTCTGTCAGTCATGACTGTCACCTGGGAGGCTATAGAGGAGGCTGACTTTTTCACCCTCTGCATTCATCAAACACAGATCTGTCACAAAGTTCTCTCTGCCCTCCTGTTCCAGAAAGGTCCTCTGAAGAAATGTTCTTTGACAACGTATAAGAAAACAGCAATCCAGCACATTCTGCCATGCTCCATCAGATCCTCTGCTGCAGATGTGTTTCTTTTTAGTATTCGCTGCACAGTGGTGCAGTGTGTATAAAGTATTTGGTGCCTAATAACAGAAGAACAGCGGGCTACTCAAATGACTGCCTTTGCAAGACAGGTGTCAAATTTAACATCATCCCAGAGAATTTCATTTTGGGGTACTCATATAACACCTTGTTTATCTGTGTGCATTTCCTGAGAATCAATCACTAATCCCACATCGGCTCAAAGCCGTGCAGGGCAGTGGAATTGGGATTATAATGGGAGAAGAAAACGCACTGGAGTGAGTCCAGATTGTTCAATGCCCTCTCCTGAGGTCATGCTTTGGTCAGTGCTGTTTGTAGCTGGTAGACAGACTCCTCATCCCCTCTGTTTGAGTGCAGCCGCAGCGTCTTCCACTTCACATCAGGGTTAGACAATGCCTGGCAAACATGAGAGTTGGGGGAGGTGATGCTGGGGCGGGGGCACTTGGACCACGGGAACACTTATATAACAACTCAGCAGTTACATGTACACTTATTTTTGTTTTTTCTTCTGCTTGTTTATGGAAATTGCCCCTCCCTGCTGGTATTACATGACGGTGTATGAGACTGTGAGCACGTGCGAGCAGGATTTATGTATTCCTGCATCTGATGAAGGTTTTATTCTGCCGTAAATCCGCGTATGCGGTGTGAGGGCCTAAGTGTGTATGTAGGTGTGTGATGGAGCCACGCTCTGGTAATCTTGTCGAGTCAGGAACGTCCAGGCTTTCCCCATGTCAAATGCAGCAGATCTTATTTCAATATCAGGCCTGGGTTATTTGGAAACACAGCCAATGCACATACATCAACTCAGAAGCCAATTCATTTCTGTTCAGTGCATTCAAAATGCAAAGTGAATTGATTCAGAAGCTCGGGAGTCATATATCTGGTATATTAGACAATATGTTTCAGACAAGATACTGCATCTGAGCCACTTTTGAAATTATTTCCAATCTTTTCACAGTAAAGAATTTCCACAGTCATACACAGGCTACCTGTTATCGCTCTACGTGGAACATAAATACAAATCAGCCTGTGAAGAAAGAGGGCAGAGGTAAAGACTGAAAATGGATCATATAACTGACTTGAGGATACAGCAGTTGCTTGTGGTTTTCACCCTCCATGAAACATTTACGCCAGCCTCAGTTTTGCACTTTTTGTCACTTTGATAGATGATGCAAAGAAAGTTGTTAGTGGGTGCAGTGGAGGGAAGCATATTAAGGAAAAAAAGAGGTTTTCAAACTGCGAGTCGAGAAAGAGGTGAAGGGAGGGTGAGGAGGAAAAGACCAGAGGCAAAGATGCAGCATGAGGGGAAAGGGACAGATGGACACGAGGTTTGTTATTGTAGTTTATCTCACTTACAGTTGCAGCTCATGGAGGCAGTTCAGGTACTACAAAATCATTAGCATATGATTGCTGCTGTTTGCGTCAAACATGGCGGTCCTTATTCCAGACATAACTTGGCAAAAACGCAACACAGAGATATTATACACATATCTTTAGATTTAGTGTGACTTACACTATCATTACCTCTGATATTCATCTCAAATAGACATCTGTAAATCTGCTCAGAAATCACAGAAGAAAGATAACTCCAGAACGTGCCTGAGAATCATCACATTTTTAAGTTTTCTTCAGTATAAAAGCAACACTGCGTAGAAATTGGTATTTTTGCGATTTAGTGTATTTGTTATAATTATATTACTTAGCGACAACAACAAACATCAAGTAAGTGCAACAACACAAGACTTAGCAGCCAGCTATTACTAGTCTTACTTACTAGTCCCCAGCTCTTTCAGCCTTTTATTTCACGAAGCTCTCGCCAATGATTTACTCTTGTCTGGCAATTTTGTCGGTCACTCTCTTTTTTTCTCTTCTCGGCTTCCTTCGTCAAGGTCCTCTTCGGTCTTTTGGCCTCTGTCATGCCCATAGAAGTTGCTGAGCGTGCCCAGCTCTGGTACGACACCGGCTCCACTCCCCGTCAGCATTCCCCCAATGCTCTGAGCTAGGCAGCCCAGCTAACAAACTGAGCTAAACTGAGCAAACATTAGCTAACAGCAGCTATAGTTCACAGCAGTTTATACAGCAGTTCAATCTGGAGGATATCAGAGACAAACCAGAAAACATTACAACCATAAAATTCAGTTTCACCCAAATCAGTGAAATAGTTGGTGGTTATGTACTTCTTTCGTACCCGGAGTATAAAGTTACATAGTGCAAGAACAGATGTATGAATGACAGAGATACCATTCACCTGATTACATGTCAATGTAACATCATAATCATTTGAAATCTGTTATTTAATGGTAGAAATGTTATACAATGTTGCTTTAAAGTAATCCAGTGACAGTTGCCTGTACCTCCATGGGTACACTGCAAACAGAAACTGATAATAACTAATTCTGCATACTTTTAATGGCTGATTTGCCAAAATTTGAACAAATACAGGCAAAAAAAATGTGGCTAAAGTCGAAGAAAATCCCTGTGCCCAGCCACAGTTGTTGGAAGTCTTTCTACTTTTGGACAGAGCCAGGCTAGGTGTTTTCCCCACTGCTTCCAGTCTTCATGCTAAACTAAGTTACATTTACATTTACATTTAGTCATTTAGTCATTTAGCAGACGCTTTTATCAAAAAAAGCGACTTACAGAAAAGGGAACAATCAAGGTATAAGAAGATAAGAAGCGTTAGTGCAGTAATAAGTGCTAGTGACAATTCTTTAAGGTGTAGATTTGTCGTGTAAGTTCAGCTAACTGGCTGCTGGTGTTAGCATCATAATTATCATACTAATATCAGAGTGGTGTTGATGTTCTTAACGCTCAGCAAGAAAGCAAACGCGTATTTTCCAAAATGTCAAATCCATTCGTTTTAATATCAAAATTTAGAGGGAGCATAAACTGACGGTTAATGTTCAGTATTTTGAGCTAGAGAGACGTCTAGCTTGTGGGTTTCCAGTTTTGCTTATTTAAAGGCTATTAACTTTACAATCCAAACGTTTTTATTAAATACAGTGATGCATACAGTGCAGACCACACTCTGAAGCCTGCAGAGGAAGCAACGGTGAACAGCTCAGCTTTTGAGACGTATACTCACTTGAAATACGAAAGATATCAGGGCTTAGCTCAGACTACAGCCCACATGGTTTTCCAGTGACTGCACCAGGCACATATTAGCTGAATATTACCAAAGCTACTCTCCGTTTGAAAAAAAAAAAAAAACTCTGCTTCTCCACAGCCTGTCTAAAACCAGCTGCCTTTGGCTAGATTCTCAAGTCACATGTTGTCCTTCCTTTAAAAACAAAATGGAGATTCTGACAGCACTCTGCAGACTGTTCCCAAACTGGCATGTGCTGATTGAAGAGCTTCTCAGGAGGCAGATACAGCTGCCTGTCTCCTTTCTCTGTTTTTACTAAGGCAGCCTATACTGACAGAAACAGAAAAAGATTTCCAACAGTCACGCAGAGTTAATGGATTTCAAATGAGATAATTTCAGTCGACTCTTTTCCACAGTGGGAACGTCTATTTGTACCACCAAGAAGAACATATACACTCATATTAAATGTTTCATTAATCATTCAAAGAAGTAAGTAGTGCACTGTGTTTACTACTTACCAGTCAGACACTAGTAAGCAAGAAACTAATAAAAGAATAAATCAAAATGAGTAATAAAGGTAAAAGGGATTGTGCACAGTTGAAGACCTCCTCACATCCATTTTGTCTTTCATTAGAAGGGTTGTCAGAGAAGAAATGGATGGACTGGAGTGGTTGTGCTGGGTTATTTGTGTTGGTGACAGGTTCTTTGACAGCAAACAACCCCCTTGGTGACTAACGCTTGTTCAGTCATTTGCTGATTGCAACTCAAGGTATGCAATCATTGCACATGTTGTGTGGAAGCAATTTTGTAACTCACGTTTTCTCTCTGTCTCTTCCCAGTCTTTAGGTTCCCGTTGTTATTGGATAACATGAAATAAGAGCGGCAAATAACGTGACTGTTGTTGGATATCTTCTACTTCGACAGTTCTGTTAAGATGCAAGGACCAAAAGGGCAGATCATTGGAGCCTCCTTGGAGAAGCAATGAACACATCATTTCTAAGACTCCCATGTTACCAGTCATAACAACCTCTTCAAACCAACTCTCGCTCTTTAAACATCAGGATTTAAGTTGAGTCAATAGGGATAAATCCGTAGAATGCGTCATCACGTCAACGACCAGCCCAATCCTTAAGAAGCTCCGACTCTCTACTGTTATTTTTCTCCTTACCAAACGTGCAACATGCGTCCTTCCCTCGCCACAGCAGTCCTACCGCCTAGGACCCGATCCCACAATCCACCCAACCTAGCGGTGGGCGGCCGTGAACACCTTTCAGCTCCACGAAGACGCAGCCCCCACCTCCGGCACACCCTAAGCCCTGAGAACCTACGAACCCTGGCGGAGAGGGGTGGCGCTTCCGTCGATACTGTCTCAGTTGTCAGCAGTCCAATAGGGCTTCCTCGGGCTAACAGTGACACAGACCTGGTGACCTCCCAGAGCCGATCCTCGCTGACGGCGTCCACTCTGGAGTACACGTTGAACCGAGGTCAGAATCTCGTCATATCGTGGGACATCAAGGAGGAAGTGGATGCTACCGACTGGATTGGGCTATACCACATTGGTAAGATGATTATTTTTTCCATATGCAGAGCTGCTTTTAACTTTTCTAATGCAGGTCAGGGTCGTAGAGGACAGGTTCAAGTCAAGTCACAGTTCTTCATAAGTAAATTGCAAGTCAACTGAAATTCTGAATGCTGTTCGTTAAAATACATTTGCAATTTTCTTTCAAAGGTGTGTTGATAATGTTCATTGTATAACTGAAATGCATGTGTAGTCCTAATAATAAATATGCAAGGTATGCAGCTATGTGAGGCCTGCCTGTCTCTGTGCTAATAATTTTTTAATGCTCTGGTTTAAATAGGTCAGAACTTGAGAGATTTTTGCAGGTTCATCACATGTCACGCTGTGCGAGATGGATCTAATAAAATTGGATTCCCATTGTGCGCTCATAAATATACATTTTGGGGCACATCGGTCAGTTGTGCAAGAAATTCCAAGTGAATTGTCGGGTTATGAATATGCTGAAATGCAAATTATTGTAGGCCAAAGAAAATTAGGGGTTAAAGTTGAAGAGAAGTCTGCCCGGTCAGAGTTGTTTTAGCATTTAGGTTTTCTTTTTTTTTTAAGATATGTTTTTGGCCTTTTCAAGCTTTATTTGACAGAGACAGCTGAAGAGTGACAGGAATGTAGGGAGAGAGAGATTGAGAATGACATGCAGCAAAGGGCCACAGGTCGGATTTGAACCCTGGGCTGCTGCGGCAAGGCTTCGTACATGGGGCGGATGCGCTACCAACTGAGCTAACCAACACCCTAGCATTTAGGTTTTCGGATGGATGAAACAATAGATGTGCTTGAAGTGTATCTTTTTTCTACTTTTGGACTGAGTCTTAGCTCTTAGCTAAGCTAAGTGACTGCTGATGTTTAAAAAGAAAGACACACTTTGAATGACTTTCTCAGTCTGCCTCTATACTATAGTTATTTGTGTTTTACCCCAAAATCTTTTTGCTGGACTATTTTGGCATCCAGGACCTGAGCTGCTGTGACCCTACCTGTCCTCAAAGCTTTTCAGCTGATCCAAGTGTTTTGTTATTGCGAGCTGAGAATAGCCAGGACGAGTCTTGTGCAGGAGCTTCCAGCACTGAGTCAATACTGCAACAGTAGCTGTTGAGACTTTACACAGGACTAGAGGCTGACTCAACATGTAACAGCTCTGCCTCGGTATACAATAACATACGCACCATCACAAAGCATGCACGCCTCCGAGGCGAGTGGGGTGGTCTCCAATAATGTATGCTAATCCTGCTTAGAGACAGGAATTTGACAGGGGGGAAACACATTGACCTGTGTGCTGAAGAAAGCTATCAGGCTCAAACTGTCAGGCGGATGTGTCCATTGTGGTGAAAAGTAATACTGGAGCAATAGTGTACAACCAGCACATCTGTTATTAAGAATCTATGAATTCTGCACTGTTTTACTCACATAATGAGGCACGGAAGTCACCTCAGATCTCATTCAGCATTTCTTTCACTGTCTTTCAGAGAAAAATAAATATATAACTCTCTATATTCTAAAACAAATAAGTATCTACCATAGACTTTGCTTTTAGAAGACTAATGTTGTGTTAAAGGCCACAAAAAAAAAAAATACATTTGAAGGGCACTACTTTTACACATAAAATTGGTTTTATGAGGTTTACTCGTCTCAAGGAACACCACTCAGCTGTATAATGTCTTCTGTGGCTCTGGAGGAGCTTTGGAATATCATGTTTAATTTTCAGGACTAAACATTATTTTTAGAGAAAGCTTGTGCTACAAACTTTGGGTATGGAGTTTGAAAAATGTCAGTGTTCATTGAGTACAGAGGGTCAAACGAAATTTGTGGTATTTTGGAGTTCGACATAAGATATGTTGCTTTTATTTTGAGCTTGACGTCTGTCAAGTAGTCGAAGCTCTCGCTAACGACTAAAAGTCAGTCCCAGATTTACTCTTGTTTGGCAGCTTTTTGCTCGGTCACTTTTTGCTCTAAGCCTTCTCCATTCAAGTCCTCTTTGGTCTCTTTGCCATTAGCTATAGAAGTCCATAGAAACCCGGTTATGGCACGACAGACACTGTCAGCATTCGCCCATGTCCAAGTCTGAGCAGCCCAGCTAACAAACTGAGCTAACAGCAACTAACAGCAGCTACAGCTCACAGCAGTTTTGCTGTCCATCAGGAAACTCTGTAAATTACAGAGAGCAGACAGGGGACATCAGAAAAACAGAAAACATTTTCTCCATAACATATGATCCAGTTTCACCAAAATCAGTGAAATAGTTGGTGTGTGTGACTTAGTGCCGTGAAGTGTTACGCACTTCTCATGGGTGACCGTATACAGAGCACAAAGTTACACAGTGCAAGAACAGGCATTACTGTCCTCTGGACATATGGAGTCAACCACATATTGTTAGACCTACATAGGGTTTGTTCCAAGACTGGATTTGTAGTTAATTCTGTTATTACAAATGTTAATGTGATTTCTTACTCCTGGAACAGAAAACAGAAGTTTTGCTGTTCTCTCTTTAGTACAATTTTATCTAATTATGTTGATTAAAACCAGAACGAACAGCTTAATGTCTGGCCTTTCCACTGGTTTTCAAAACACAGCTCCTGGAGACATACTGCTGCCCTGAAGAATATAATTAATCATTTAAAAGAAGAAGCGATCACTGTAATTGTTTCTATCTTTCATAATATTATGCAGCGAAGCAAAAAGATAGAAGTTGTCTCTTTACACCAGATAATTACTGGTTTAATACAGTGACGTTCAGAGGAAAATTACAGCCTGTGAGCTGCTCAGCGTGATGTATTGTGTTAGTAATGGATAATGGATTTCTGAAAACAATGGTTGTCTTTGACTTCCGAGAGGTCAGACAAACCTGCAGTACAACAGATTCTGGACACCATGTGGGTATTTTATAAAAACAATGTAGTTCATGATCCTTTTAACTTATTTAGCAAACGATTAGTTACACTTTTGATGACCTCCAGGACTTACAAAAATGTTGCCTTGTAGGTGAGAATGCTGTGTGGGAGAAAGAGATAGTGTAAACTGCTGGTGCCAGGCGGGGCGTCAGGTCACTTCATATCGATCATAAGGCCGCCAGGACTTCATTACCTGCTCCAGGGTCTTATACCCCAGAGGGGCTACCGCTTTCCTCGACTAAGCAGACATTCAATGATAAGCAACTTGCCCTCCCCTTCAAACACACACACACACACACACACACTCCTCCCTCGACTCTCTCCACCAGTCAGCTGAGTTCGGTGCTTCATTAATCTGCGTGCGAAAGTGCTACGTACAGCGGAATTCCCCCTCCCTGTTTTTAACTCAGAGGAAGTTTGGTGTTTGTCCTTCTGCTTAGAGGTTGTAGGGAGGCTATTTTGGGAATGGATTTCACTGATTAAAGGCAAACTTGTGTTTGTTGGAAGAAAGAGTCCGCAGACTAAACACACTGAACAGGAACAACACGGGAACAGCTTTGTTGCAGTGTTTCATAGCAGGAGAAAACGATCCAGAGCGTTGAACGCTGTCATCTGTTGTTTAATTTAACATTCTTTGGTTTGAAATCAGGCTGAATGTCAACACAGATATGAGATACTTACTAACAGTTCTGCTCTTGTCCAGATGAAACCAGCCCATCCAATGTGTGGGACTGTAAGAACCGAGGGGTGAATGGCACTCAGAAGGGTCAGATTGTTTGGAGGCTGGAGCCTGGGCCCTACTTTATGGAGCGTAAGTTACCATAAACACTGCTGAGAATAGTCTCACTCTGTCTGTGCACTCTATCACTTTGAAAATACACGGTAAAATATTTAAAAATCAGAAATAAAAAAGGGTAAAAAGGGTTTAAAGTTTCATGTAAGCTGTACAAATTCATGAAACATAATTATCCTGAAATCGATGCAGTCTATTTACCACATATTCAGAATTAAGACCGTATTAAATATTTAAAACACAGTCTACGGTACAGTTTCAGTTTTGTGGCCAACAATAGGCAGATAATGTTTGCACTGCGTCCACATCCCATAACTCTTTGCTGCTTCCTCTGCAGCTGAGACCAAGATCTGTTTCAAGTACTACCACGGAGTGAGCGGAGCCCTGAGAGCCACGACGCCCTGCATCACCGTGAAGAACCCTGCTGTCCTGGTCAGTGTCATTAGTGTGAGGTTTTATTACGGTTAAAGATTATACCAAAGAATTATGATTAATTTGGATTATTTTAATCATATCTTTGTATCTGAGATGTGAGAGTCACTTGTATTAGTATAAATGGTTGTTGTCTGAATGTTTCTGAAGTTTCTGCAAGTTGATTTTTGGACTTAAATAATATAAAACAGATGGCTGCCCGGTCAGCTGGAAATCTATCTGAAAATGTGTAGAATCATCAGTATGTTTGTTAGGTAAAGATAATTTGTACATAATGACGCCTCACTGTGGTTCAGGTAATGTTTTTATACCATGGTTCCTACCATCCAGTCAATTGATGGTCAAAAACTCAATCAATCCTAATCTATGGACCACCTAGTGCTGCCTTCTTTCAGTGAATTTTATTCCCTCCACCTCCGAAGTATTAGTATTTAGATTTATATGAATTTAGTTTAGACAGACACAGGTGTGTGATAGCATGTTGTGTGATGTTGTTGTTCTCTTTCAGGTGGAGGGGCTGGCAGAGCAAGTTGGCGTTGAACATCCACGGAAACTGATCAGTTTTACTTTAACAGGTGAGTCGAGAGGTTTATATAATCGAAAGGCTTCAAACTGATGTTATAAAATGCATGTTTTAGTCACTCATTCTGCTACTGTGATGACTTTTGTCATGTTATAACAAATCAACAAATATCTGGAAATTCAATAACTTTGAGTAAATTTAACAAAGCCTTCAAAGACACAAACAGACTTGTGGTTTTTAGCTGAATGATGAAATCTTCTCCTCGTGTTTGTCTTACAGTCATTTGTGGGAAAGATAGAGTAAACTTTTAAAGCTGCTTTCTAGAAACACAATCGTCTTGGTATTTAAAGGTCCAATATGTCAGATAGGGGGCTCCATTTACAGAATAAGACAGAAATGGAATACAATATAAATAACGTAACAACGAATAATGTTTTCATTAGTGTATAATCACCTGAAAATAAGAATCGTAATGTTTTTGTTGCTGTTTTTGAGACTTTTATATCTACAGAGAGCAGGACCTCCATGTTGAACTGCCATTTCTACAATAGCCCAGAATGGCCAAACTCAACACTGTCTCTAGATAGAGTGTTTTTCATTTTTCATGTATGTATACCTGCAGTTATCTCTCAATGGGTTTTACCTGTTTTGTCCTTCTGCAAGCTGCAAACTGTAATAAAAAAAATATTTTTCCAAGATAGAACTTTAATAAACTGTGAGGAGTTTTATGATAAAGTTCTGCATAGTTATGGAAGTTATGGGCAAACATCCCAGATTTTTTAAAGTGTTTCTTGGACCAGATACAAACAGAAGATGTGTTAGAGGACGGGGGAGTAACATGACAAAGCCATCGCGTGGCTCTAGAGATGTCAGCCGGTTGGACAGTTGATTGGTGGACCACATTGGTCCAGACTAAAAGATTGCATTCATGGTTCTCAGAGGATAGGAATGAAATCAACAACTGTTCAATGGATGGTGTTAAAATTTGGCAATGTTCCTCACATGATGAGTTGTAATCACTTTCCTTGAGCACAATCATCAGGTCAAAATTTTAATTTGTCCAATACTTTACTATGAAATACCTGCAAAGCTAATGACATTCCCATCAGCCTGAGCTGTACTTTGTGTTTACCCTAACCCTAAACATCATCGTGTTGTAAGAACCGCCGTACAGAGCTTTTAATCTTGTTAATAGAGAACAGAGCATTAGTTATTTACTTCCCCTCTCTTCTTCACAAGCCTGCTGTCATTGATGCTTTGTTGTAGACCTGCGTGCCACCGGCCTGAAGAAGGGCATGTTTTTCAATCCGGACCCGTACCTGAAGATGTCCATCCACCCAGGGAAGAGAAGCGTCTTCCCCATCTTCAGCCATCACGGACAAGAACGACGATCAGCCATCATTGCTAACACCACCAACCCAGTCTGGCATGGAGAGGTGATGTTTAGGTTTTTTTACACCACACACTCTTCTCTTTCAAACAATATATTATCAATACACAACTGAGAATATATTGACTGTAAATGTTTTCGCCTCTCTGCAGAAGTACACGTTTGTTGCACTCATGACAGACATCCTGTACATCGAGGTGAAGGACAAGTTTGCAAAAAGTCGACCGATCATTAAACGCTTCCTCGGGCAGCTCACTATCCCTGTGCAGCGGCTTATTGAAAAGATCCCCGGGTAGGTGTAAAACATGCAGACTAGAGCTGCAATGATTAGTCGACTGATCAGCCGATTTTCATCAGAAAAATAAATGCCAACTATCATGATCATCAATTAATCGTTAAGTCATTTTTTATGCAAATGGTAAAAAAAAACAAAAAAACTCTCAAATGTGGAGGTTTCCTGCTTTTTTCTGTTTACTGAATATCTTTGGGTTTTAGACTGACACAACATGTTTGAATGACTTGTGGTGGACATAGACCAAACGATTAATCAATTAATCTAGAAAATGACCGCAGATTAATTTATAATGAAAATAATCAGCCCTATCGTTCACACACAGAACAAACTTTGTGTAACTAATTCGGACATATTTTATGACCTCTTTCAATATTTAAATTTGATGTGTGAAATGTCACCATGGTGTCAGTTAATCAGTTTTTCTCTGTTTGTCTGTCCAGAGTCCAGCCTGTGAGTTTCTCGCTGTGTCGGCGCCTGCCCACTGAACACGTAAGCGGCCAGTTGCAGTTCAAAGTGGAGCTCACCTCAACTGGTCCTGATGGTAAATCAACCTTTAATTTGTTTTTCTCATGACTTCTAAATGATTTAAATTTGTCTTTCCCAGTGATGACAGCCTGTTCTGCATCCTGTAGGTGCCTCTCCTGATTCAATCATTGGCATGTCGTCCTTAAATGGAGCTCCAGGGACTCCATCCGATGATGAGGACCTGCCCCACCATCTTCCAGGAGTGGTCTCTGCGGGCCCTTCTCCTACTGGCTCCCAGGGCTCTCAAAGCATGTGGGAAGGCGGTGCCACAGCCTTGCCAGAAAAGGACCTGCCTCTTGTTGGAGCTGTGGGTAGATTTGCGGGGCCTGAATGCCTGTCAGGCCATGAAATGCTCCAGAGGTCACTCATTGAGGGCCTGGATGCTATTGAGGCCCCCAAAGGCCCTGGTGAAAGACCCCTGGGCGCAGCCTCGCCTAAACTGCGCTCAAGCTTCCCCACACACACGAGGCTCAGCGCCATGTTGCACATTGATTCAGATGAGGATGAGGACAGGTCCGGGGCCAATGACATCACTCCGGTGCCGCTGTCACCGCTGCTGATGAATGGTGAACCTCCAGATGTCGGCGGTGCGGATGAAGACGACCCTTTTCCGGAGCCAGAGCAGATGGAGTCCTTGGTGCTGGAGGAGGAGCCTGAGGGTGCAGCTGGCGCAATAGAAGACGTGCCCCCAGACGCAGAGGTGGTCCTGGGGATGGGGGCAGGTCTGGACTTAGACGATGTTTTGGAGCCAGACGTTTTTTCCGAAGTGGAGGAAGCTCCTTTCACAGAGGCTGTGTCCCATAATACCATGCCAGAGAGTGGAGAAGTGCATGAGGAAGGAAGGGGACCTGGCGAGGACCCCTCCTCAGAGATTGACACCTGCTCCATGGCAACAGCCCCGCAGACAGTCTTCTCATCATCAGAGAGCTGTCCAATTACACTCACTACTGCTGTGGTGAGTTCATCATCGTTATATGGTCACAACCCGAGCTTCAACTGTTTACATGTATCAGTCTAAAATGTGGCTTTTTTAAATTAATGATTCATCTGACTGTTTATTATTAATTGCCTGTAAGATCAGAAAATATGTTCCCAGTCCAAAAACTGCTTGAACACTCTTCTACTTTACTGTCAGTCGGTGGAAAAGAGTGAAAAAATGTTTTTTGGTGGTGAATTGTGACACCACTTGGGGACCCACTTGTAAAAACATTGCTCCATAGTGCTACCCGTGGTCAAAAACTCCACAGGAAACCTTTAAACATTATTATGACTTTAACAGATCGAGCTGCAGTAGGAAGGTAAAATTTAGGAAACTGCTGTTTAACAATTTTCAAGTGTGAAGCAAGAAGCTATTTATGATCTATCAACGTCAGTACTCAACGTCAGAACTGTGTCATTTAGGGCCTAAATTTGATGTTAGACTTCACTCAGTTGATCCAATAATTCATCCACCAGACCCAGTTCAATTTAAGCACTGTAAAATATATTATTGTACTTTTACTGGCTAATAATTACAGTAAATTTACAGTAATATATTGTATCTTTTTTTTTACAGTAATATAGATGAAAATCACAGGATTGTACTGTGTTTCTACAGTAACCAGACACAATATTACTGTAGGAAAAATGCAGTATTTTAATGTAAAGTTACAATATGATGGTATAATCATCTGTAGTAACAGTAACATCACAGCAATGTACTGTGTTTTCACGGTAACTTAACCACAACATTGATCTAAAACTGTTAAATTACAGTATGGCTGTACCCTAATCACAGTAATTACTTGTAATTTACCACTTACTGGAACTCAGTAACCAGTAAATTCCTGTAAATTTACAGCATGTGTACTACATTGAAATACTGTAATTTTACATAGAAACTGTATTGTAGTGCACTTTTTGTAAGGTTTATTGTCGGTCAAAAGCGTCAAACAACAAAGCAGCTGTGAGTTGACCTGCAACACTATCACTAATTGTTTTTACAATGAACAAGCACCATCGCTTAGTCTATGTTCTGGTTATGTATTCTAAAAATATCTTGCTTTTGTCTAAAGTCGACGTACCATTTCTTCTTCATCTTTGAGTGAATGTGTAGCCACCGTCCGCTCTGCTGTGGTTGAGCGTCCCTACAGTGCACACACTGTACTGAGCAGCAGCCTCCGCTGGGTCCTAGCCCCTGCTGGGTTTGTGTGACACTGCACCATAATACTTTACTGCAGCACCATCATGCCACGTTCAATACAGGGTCCTTAAATGCATATTAAGCAGCAGTCAGTTAGTTGGAGTTGGTTTTTCCTTTTTTCTGACTTGAGTCAGTGATCTGTATTTCATGAGATTTTTAGACAAATGTTCTATGATTGTTTCTTTTTAGCTGCCATACCTATGCACCAATGCATATTTGCATGAAGTCAAACGTTTCTCAGCTTTCTTTTGTTGCCTTGGTGACAAAGTCAATGCTGTCTCATGTGAGGCTGACTCACTTCCTGTAATTCACAGATGTTTTGTAGCAGTACGTGTGGATGTCTTGCCTCCTCCATCCTCACCTATAATGTTTTTATTTTATTTTTAATATTTTGTAGGAAGCGGAGGAGGGAGCGGAGACGGCCATAGATCCAGGGGGAGATGTAGTTTCCGGTACCCCACCGACCAATCAGGCTGTAGACGACGAAGGGGGTGGGCAAGTCGCTGTCACTGAGGTTGAGGGAGTAGCTCCTGTAGCCGGCGAGCAAGTGACATTGGAGGAGCTCAGCGTGAGGAGGCTTAGCCTGCAGGCTGCTGGGGGTGTGGCTGAAGAACAGGAAGGGGAGGAGACAAAGCCACACGAGGAGGCGGGATCTGCGGATTCAGAGCAAGTCACCACAGAAACAGATGGAGAGGAAGGTACTTCACTTTAAATTCCCAAGAAATCCATTTTTTAAGTTTGTTTTCGGTTCTCTCGAGCTTTTTCACCATTTTAAAACAAAGTTTCCTGTCTTTTTTGTGTTTTCTGTGCTCAGGTACTCCCGTTAATGGCCATCCTGTACGTTCGCTCCCGTCAGTGCGCCATGACATCCACCGATATCAACGTGTGGATGAGCCTCTACCTCCCAGTGAGTGTGTGTGTCTGCATGCATTGTATTGTTTGTCTATTGTATCTGTGTAAGCCTGTGTGTCTTTGTGTTTGTATGTGTCCATGTCCTACTGATTGACCTTAAACTACAAATCCCAAACCACAAATTAATCCCAAATGACCCAAAAAAATGATTAGTAACACCACGATTTCTCACTGTATAATGAGAAATGAAATGATCTGATCTTTTTAGCAGAGCTTTAGTAATGCCAGACCAAAATCTCTTGATAATTGCCAAAAATACCTACAGGTAATACAGATATTCTTGGTCCTCACAGGATAAATCCAAATGATTTTGATAAATATGATGCTTTTCAGTTTTGAATAAAAATATATAAAAAATAAATTTAGTGCAGACATTTGCAGGTCAGAATTTAAATATGTTGAATAGTTTTGTTTTTGACTTAATACCTGCAAAACTATTAACATTCCCTCCAGCCTCAGTTGTACTAAATAACAAATGTTAGCTTTGCTAACACACTAAACTAACATTGTCAACATGATAAACCTGCACCACCTTTATTTTGATGTTAGCATGTTTAAGTTAGGATTTGGCTACTGGCATGTCTGTATGCTGTGTCTCAATTCGCACACTTCTGTAAGTAAACTTCTATGTCGTACACTGTGTACACTATGTACTTCCTGTTGTAGTGCGGTAATTTCAGCAGAGTAGTGTTGTCTCAATTCGAGTATGGCCACTGTGCACTTGCCGGAAATGACGATCGCAACATTCTAGCGCTTTTTCTTCTCAGCCAAACTGCAACTGCAACTGGCAAAATATACATAGAAAACATATGTACAACTTATGTTTCTATCTTGCTGTATTTATCGCAACCACTTTAGCTCCAGCAGCTTCCATGGCCGCCATTTTCACAATGCCGGTGGTCCCTCCTCTTCCGCTATGTAGTCAAAAAGGCGTAGTAGGCATAGTCCATAAAGCGTGAACACACTTATGGAAAATACCATGTGTATGTATGGAAGTACGAGAATTGAGACACAGTATTAGTTTTGGTTTAGGTTTTTTAGTGTTAACAAATGCAGTTTATCATAAAATATATAATTAATGGGGTGTTGATTAGCTCAGTTGGTAGAGCATCCGCCCCATGTATGAAGCCTTGCTGCAGCGGCCCAGGGTTCGAATCTGACCTGTGGCCCTTTGCTGCATGTCATTCCCCACCCATTATATATATATATATATATATATATATATAAAATAATAAAAGAGTTCTGGTCATGGATGACTTAAAAATGATTAATGTCTCATTACAGTCTGGTGTTTTAAAATGAGTTGTTGATGTTATCATCTGTCATTAATTGTTGGCCCTTGAGGCATTAAACACCTACTGGGTATCAATTATTAATTCGCTCTCAGACTGGGAGGCTCGGATCGACAGTCATGGGAGGATCTTCTTCGTGGATCACGTGAACAGAACCACCACATGGCAGCGCCCCACCGGACCTCCTGCCCCACAGGGTCTGACCCGGTCCAACTCCATTCAGCAGATGGAGCAACTCAACCGCAGGTGGGCTTTGTAAAGAGAAAAAAAACATCATGTAGAAGTGTTCAATATATCACTAAAACAGAGTTATCAGTGATGGCTTTTAAAAGACTAAAGATCCAAAACAAAATTTTGTCTTTTTCTGGTATGTGTTCTGTTGTATGGGTCATTGCCTGTGGGTTTCTCTTTGTTTCTCTTCATTTTGAGGTTTGATTAAATGAACAAATGTAACCTTGAATAAACAAAGACTTAAAGCTTGTGCATTAATCGTTCTTTACTTCATTCGTTGATTTGACTTTTAGAGAAACTAGTAACGTTCATAGTTGTATTCAAATCACATTCTTTGCTAAAATAGTGGAAAACTATACTTGTACTCACCACATTAACTGTATTTTGACTCTTGATCACAGGTACCAGAGCATCAGGAGGACCATAACCAACAGTGATCGGGCAGAGGAACCCCCGGTTGACCTGCTCCCTGAACCAGAAAGTGAACTGATGCCTCACTCCATTTCTGGTTGGTTTCAATCGGCTTAATACAGAAATAGACAAATTTGAGGTTTCATCCACACAAGCATGATTCAGAGATAATTCAGTGACTCACCTCTCGTAAATGATTCATCTCTTGAAATGTGCAATGAGTCTTGGCATCGTATTTTCTTTTATATTGCTGACACATAATTCAGGATATGTCATTTTGAAATGTTTTCATGAGATAAACTGCTTTTGTTAGTGTCACCAGCTTTGCCTAGTATGTGTTGTTGTCATTGCAGAATACCGAAGAGACAGCGCAGTCGCTCACTCCAGCGGTCGCTCGCGTCTCTCGCTGCTGCTTCAGTCACCCAGCGCCAAGTTCCTGTGCAGCCCCGACTTCTTCACCGTGCTGCATTCAAACCCTGTGAGTCTTACACCTCTGACCATGTGCTCCTGTTACACACATCTGTCCACATACAAGCAGACATACTGATTTGATTTCTATAGTACAATGTTTCAGTACTGTGATGTTGTATGTCAGATGGAGTATATTCAGCATTTAATTCATTTCTAATTCACAAAAAAAATACTGTCCTACATGTCTTCTATCTTGAGTGAATGAACTGAGAGTCTGCCTGCTGTCCCTCTCTGATGACCTCACCTCTCCGTCCTCTCTGTCCAGAGTGCCTACCGCATGTTTACGAGCAACACCTGCCTGAAGCACATGATCAGCAAGGTGCGTCGGGACGCTCATTACTTTGAGCGCTACCAGCACAACCGCGACCTCGTCACCTTCCTCAACATGTTCTCCAACAAGCAGCTGGAGCTTCCTCGGGGCTGGGAGATGAAGCACGACCATACTGGAAAGGTATGTTTGACCCCCTAATGTTTGACTTTTGACCCCAAACTTGACTGTAATCTCTGCTCAGGTCTCCAGTAGTCTTTAGATCTGCTTTCTTATGGTCTTTACTTTATTATTTTTATTGACTATGGGTTTTTCCATCCCCATCCTCAGCCTTTCTTTGTGGATCACAACTGTCGCTCCACGACCTTCATTGACCCACGGCTGCCCCTCCAGAGTTCTCGCTCCACCGGGCTGCTGGCCCACCGCCAGCACCTGAGCCGCCAGCGCAGCCACAGTGCTGGGGAGGTGAGAGACTAGCCGCCACTGCACCACTTGTCACCAGGAGTCGACTTAAAGCTAGCAGAGACACTGCAATGTTTGTAGAGGCCAGTTTGAAGGATACAAATGCTTTGTGAGATTCTGCATTGTGGGCACAGGCGGCAAAGTTATCCTGCTGGTCCCTGTGGTGGAGACATCGAGCAGTGACATCAGTGCTATTTGAAATGCAAGTCAACAGTACAAAGTTAATTGGAGTTGATTTTACCAATCCTGAGATTTGACACAGTCATTGAGTACAAGGAAACATCAAATAATTTCAAGACTAAAACAGGAAATCAAGCTACCTTTGACTTAGTCCTTCTAGACATCGTACCGGATGCACACTTACTCGTCTGACTTTCCTCTTCCAGCTTTACTGTATGTATGTCAAATTAAATATAATTATTATAAACACTGGAGACTATAGTGAACATGATAGATGGCTGTTGTTGCCTCTTAAATTCATAGAAGCTGCAACATCATTGGGTTAATATCAGGTTAAGGTAAAGGATTTTGGATAGGTCTGTGCTTTGCATGCTACTGTGGCTGGGAATCTGCCCCACTGATGCAGCCTGACTGCGCCAGGTGGTTTGTTACACAGAGCCATCTGGGAAGTTGTCATTGGAAACTGTTGATCTAGAGAAGCCTCCAATGCCAGTCTTTGGTTTTCTTAATGAAGAAATACTCGCCAGTTTTAATATAACTGCCAGCAGCATCTACGCTAACCTCTTTAGCAGCCGCCATTGTTTTTTTGAGCAGTCAGTCAGTTCTCACATACGTCATCACGCACCTTGTGTTAAACCACACCTGTAGCTCATGTCCTAGCTGCCAGTAATTCCTCATAGGAACGCATTGCTTGAAGCCTGGCAAGATGGATGCTTATGTGATTTTGTGATCTCGCAAGTCCAGCTGCCTCACAAAGGTAAGCATTCAAGAGCTTTTTGGAATATCTGCTGAGAGAAAACCGTTTTACTTGAAGGAAATTAATAATGCTAGATAACTGCTTAATAATGTCCAAGATTACCTAGAGTTTGTCTTGTACGTTTGGCCTCCTTTTTGTACACATAGCAATCTCTGAATCCATCAGCTATTGTCTGGCGATGATTGGGAGCAACGGTGCGAGAGCACTCATTGGTTACCTTCTGATTAGCAACGAAGCACAAAATGGAGTTGGAGTAGAGAAACAATGGGTGCTTGTTTGGTCCGCTTTAAAGGGACCAGAGTTTGTTTCCTCAGATAGTCCACTTCGTTTGGACAGGTGTGAAAGCTCATCCCAACTCTGGTGCGGAACAAACAAGCGAACTCAGGTCCGCCTGAAAACGTAGGTCTCGGTTCGCTTGCAAGTGAACCTTGGTGCAGTTCGCTTACAGTAGGAAACGCAAACGGACTATCCAGCGAACCAAAGAGAGAAAGTGAAACAAAGCCAATTTTGGTAATGCTGCATTTGTCTCATGTACAGAGCAACATGCTGGATAGCTCGCTGCCTCGCCTGTTGCACATACTGGGCAGCTTTTTGTAAAAAAAATCCAATAAGGTTTGAACACCAAAAAACACAGAAAGTCCAAGACTGCATAAATTTGGTGCTGTTCCATCTTTTTTGCCGGCTGAAGGGGAGGGATTTCCGATTTCGGTCCTGGCCAGTCGACGAGCTGGGTTTTCTTCGGCTCATCCTGAAACGAGCAGACAATACCGCCCCTAAACGAGCAGCTGTTGTAACTACATGACGTTGTCCAGGCGGTTTCATCCGCTTTCAAAAGTGCAGTGTGAAAGTGAACCAAACCAAATGAAGGTGTGAAATTTTTCGTGTTCCCCGCCCAATCGAGCCGAGTTCCCCGGACTATCCTGGTGTGAAAGCGCCCAATGTCTACAACCAGGTTATGTCTCTCTACATTTTTTAAAAAGCTAATAAAAAGCTAAATTGTCGTCAGATGGTAGCCGATTGGTTCCGAGATTGTATTTCTGCCAATGCGTCCAGCCTCATTTGCTCTCCACATGTACTGTTGACAATCAAACATGATTATTCAATACTACTCGGACTGTAAATCTTGTCCCTTGCCTACAGATATCTGTTCATAGAGGTCGTTGGCTGATGACCAGCAGGTGGATCAGTCTCAGAACTAGGATGCGACCTGAACTGTAGTACTTTATTTTGTCACAGGTAGTGGACGACTCTCGCCAAACCAACCCACCTGTCATGCCCCGCCCCTCCAGCACCTTCAGCGGCTCCAGTCGAAGTCAGTACCAAGATGTGGTGCCTGTGGGTAAGTCAGGCAGAATCACACACATACAAATATGAAGTGCAAACACACACAAGACGCATGCACTTTTCTAATTTCCTTCAGCCTACAATGACAAGATAGTGGCGTTTCTACGGCAACCCAACATCGTTGAGATCCTGCAGGAAAGGCAACCCGAGCTCGCCAGGAACCACTCGCTCAAGTACGCCTCTCGCTCCTCCCTTTTCCACTCTCACTCTCTCTCTTCCTCTTTTGCTCACCTCTTCCATCATCATCATCATCATCATCATCATCAGTCACCCTGAATACACAGTTAACCTTTAATCCGAATGGACTGTGTCACTTTACCTCATGACGTGTCGGTGTGTTTGCAGGGAGAAGGTGCAGTTTATTCGCAGTGAGGGAGTCAGTGGGCTGGCTCGTCTCTCTAGTGACGCTGACCTCGTCATGCTGCTGAGGTGAGTCCTGTACGTGTGTGTGTCTGTTGTTATATGCAGTTATATGTAACTAAGTACATTTAGTCAAGTGTTGCTCTTGAGTGCAAATTCAAGATACTTATACTTTACTTGTGTATTTCCATTTTGTGTAACTTTATATTTCTACTCCACAACATCTTAAATATTGTACTTTTTACTCCACTCAATTTATCTGACAGCTTTAGTTATGAGTTACATTACAGATTACAATTTTTCAGACCCTTCTTGTCCAGTGAAAACACACAAAAAGTCAACCAAAATGCAGACGGGTAGGTCGAGTTGACAAAAAGTAACTTCAATAATTTACTGAACAGGCAGGTTAACACAAAATAACAAAAGGCGGCTGATGAGTCCAGGTTAAGGAGGAGGAGCACTAAGACCAAACAACACAGAGCAATACAAGACTCGGGAGCAAAGGCAGATAACCTGACAAAAGAAAGAGGGAAAACACATGGACTAAACACAGGGGAACCAATAGACCTTTTTCACAGCAGCCATTTTGACATAGTAAGGTCAATGCAGGTATTTCCAATGGTTCAGCTCTATTTTAATTAGTATCATTGGTGACACCTGTGTTTACCTTACTATTTCATGTCAAAATGGCTGCTGTGAAAAAGGCCTATTAACTAATTGAACATGGGTGACACAGAAAACGCGCTGAAAAAAGACAAAGACGGGAAGTAAAGTAACACAAGACAACTTAGGAAAGTCTCTTTCAACATACATCAGGAAATACTAAACCAGAAACCCATATCCATGACAACTTTCTTGAATTAGCCTGAAAAGTCATGACACCTTTTAGAGATTTGTTGTAGATTTGTAGCAACGCTACACACAAAAGTCCATGATGCATTGTTGTAGATTAAACTACTTATAAAGTAGTTAAAATGAGCTCCTTAACCTTAAACATCTACAGCAGTAGAATGCAGCATACACATTAATGCAGCAGTAATAATGACACAACAGCATCATGTAGCACAGTACTTTTACTTGAGTAAAGGATCAGAATACTCCTTCCATCACGGCATATACTGTATGCCTTTCTGACTGTGTTTCTTCATCTCTCTCGTCTCCAGCCTATTTGAGGAGGAGGTGATGTCATACGTACCACCATTACTTCACCCAAGCTACTGCCTCTCCTCCCCTCAGAGCTCCCCTGGTAAGTCTTTGTCTCTTAAGTGCTGTTGTGGTGATGCAGACACAAAGTTTATCGACATGATACACCTTTTCTCACCTTTATTAAATTCTTACCTTTGTTATTAAATTTCATGCCTTCTACCAGGAGGTTTGGTTTACATTGTTTCACTAAATAAAAGAAGCAATTTCTTTGGTAGCTTCATATATAACACAGGTCGATGTCAACATGAAACATGAATTAACTCACATACATAAGATATACTTTAAACGTACACTCACATTCCCTCATGCTGTACTTTAATGCCCTTAATATAAACAAAAATAATACTGATAAATTGATGATCAAACTCTCTGTCCTTCTGCACACACCTCTGTATAAGGTATACTATACTATACAGTCAGGTGAAGAGTAGATGTGTCTCTGTGTAGTGTGCATGTCTCAAATGAACGACAGCTGTAACACTCTGACACCAAATATCAATCCAGGATTAACGTGCACACAGTACTTCCGCTTCTCGGATTTCGATTCTTCCTGATCCATTCAGGCTTTAGTTGATTTCCGCTCAGGATCATTAAAATTTAATTTTATCTCAATCTTCCTGTATCTGTTTTCCTTTATCTGTTTTCAACTCTCTTGTGGCCAATGCCTGACTTTCATCATCTATTTTCTCCTTTTTCCTTTCTTCTTGTGTCTGTCTTTCTCCCTGTCCCTCCTTGCTCTCTCTCATTCATATTTAAGGCACCCAGCGAGCCAATGCCCGCGCTCCTGCTCCCTATAAGAGAGATTTTGAGGCGAAACTGAGGAACTTCTATCGAAAGTTGGAGACCAAGGGTTATGGACAGGGACCGGGAAAAGTCAAGTAAGTTTAAACCCTACAGCTGAAAGAGATTTACATGTAGATTGACTGATAATTATTGACTTTAGTGTATCATGTAACACACTGGTGCTGGACCCCCGCCTGGTGCCTCTACGTACCTAATGTTAAAATATGTTAAAGTGTCCTTCCAGAGGACAAAACGTGATAAAGCGCCCTCTAGGGTGTCCTTCCAGTGGACAAACCCTGATAAAGTGTCCTTTAGGGTGTCCTTTCAGTGGACAAAATGTGACAAAGTGCCCTTTAGGGTGTCCTTCCAGTGGACAAAATGTGATAAAGTGCCCTTTAGGGTGTCCTTCCAGTGGACAAAATGTGATAAAGTGCCCTTTAGGGTGTCCTTCCAGTGGACAAAATGTGATAAAGTGCCCTTTAGGGTGTCCTTCCAGTGGACAAAATGTGATAAAGTGCCCTTTAGGGTGTCCTTCCAGTGGACAAAATGTGATAAAGTGCCCTTTAGGGTGTCCTTTCAGAGGACAAAATGTGATAAAGTGCCCTTTAGGGTGGCCTTCTAGTTCCGTAAAGTGATCCTACCTGGAGCACAAAGTTACATAGTGCAAGAACAATTTTACAATACAACAGTTTTACAGTGTTAACTCTGCATTCACATCAGGTCTAATACTGCTGGATCTGTGTTTTTGTGTGTGCTCTCAGGCTTATCATACGCAGGGACCACCTCCTGGAGGATGCCTTTAACCAGATCATGTGTTATTCCCGTAAAGACTTACAGAGGAGTAAACTTTACGTCAGCTTTGTGGGCGAGGACGGGTGAGAAAGATGCATTTCATTCCCAATTCATCTCCTTATCAATACTCAAGCGTGAAATGTGTGTATTCGCTAAGTGTAATTGATCCCGGGCAGTTTTGCTCGGCATTCGTTCTTATCTTAAGTTTCAAAATGAACGATTACACACACATCTGATGACATCCCAGTAAATTCACAGTCTTCTGGTGAATGAGCAGCTGGAGCAAGTGGGTTGGAAAAGAGCTACTACTAACGAATATTAGCAGGTAGAGTTACTGTAAACAAACATGGTCATTACAGAGATGATTGGCAGCGTCTACACCCTAAGAAAAACTGTTTTTTGATAAGTCCTTTGGAAAACTTTTTTTATCCTTAAGAACCCTTCTGTGCTGTTTCAGGTTCTTTGGGGAACTGCATTTAAAAAAAAAAAGTTATTTAAGTCATAATTGCAAAACTTTCCGTGCTTTGAAAACCCTTTTTATGTTTAAAGTCCGTGTAAAGGCAATTCCATGTTTTCTTTCAAAACACAATAAATATGTTGGAAAATAGTTGCTGAAAACATGTGAAAAGACTTTGAACGATATATTACTGAAATGTGGAGTTAGAGGTTCAAACAGTTTTTCACCAGTTTTCAGTCCAGGATTTTGTGGGCGGTCCTAAAATGAGACCGTGTGACGTAACAGGGTGATCATTAACATAAAATTAGCATTTGACTGTTAAGGGAGGCGGGACCGCTCCGCCGAGTGGGCGTAGCTTCAGCGCATTCAGCGGACACGCCCCCACAGTCCTGGAGCTGAGAATACTGCTCATTTTTACCTGATTTGACACCTAATTTCATAAACTTGTCGTTATTTTTGATCATTCAAATTTGGCTGGATGGTTAATAACACTTTCTTCTTTAGTCTGACATACTCAAAACACATATTTATTTTGACTTTACACGGAATCTTTCAAAATATCTTTGGAGTACTGATTACTGCTTCTTTAAGTGACCTGGTTTGAACACCTTTGAACAGCCTTTTTTTTTGTTTGTTTTTTATCACTTTGATTTTTATTGGTTTTTGCATATATAGGTAGAACACATAATAACACAACTAATAACAGTTGAGAGGGAATTACAGTTTACATCCGCCTTTTTGTTTTTAACTTGAAGTACTTATGGCTTTAACTAAAAGCTGCTATATGTCTAACCTATTGGTTAACTTGTGGGTGTGTGATAAAATTATTGTTGTGGTGCCATTTCTAAATGTAAAGGGTAATATTCTCCAACTACTTTTTAGAGAGAGCAGTTAGCAATGTATTGTTTTATTGTTTAATCTGACAGGCGTTCTTATGAAATATGTGACAAGTGTGAAAAAAACGTGCTTTTAGTGCTTAGTAATGTTACTGATGTACAATGCTGATGATTGTTGGAGTTTATCTTTGCTAATGTAACCACCAGTTCTATAGATTTCGCTTAGACACCAGAATTTAGCTAAATGTCTTATGTGATAGCACAGAAGAACAAGAGTCACTGATTCACTCTTCCTGCTGACATGTATACATATTTGGGTATTACAATGTGTATTGATTGCAGGCTGGACTACAGTGGACCCTCCAGAGAGTTTTTCTTCCTGGTGTCCAGAGAACTGTTCAACCCGTACTACGGCCTGTTTGAATATTCAGCCAATGACACGTACACCGTCCAGATCAGCCCCATGTCTGCCTTCGTAGACAACCACCACGAATGGTGAGGTTTCCATATATATCTGCTGTACCTGCAGTATTAAACAGTCTACTTTTTTTCGTTGAACTTCGAGTCTGCTGCTTCTGCTGCTGCTAAAGTGTTCATCTTGTCTGCACTGACTGCTCTGCGCTGATCCAAAAATAGAAGTCATTTACGGGGTGCTGTGTGAAAATTTGGATCAGCAATTTGTGGCTCACCAGTTTTGCCTCAGTGACACTTGGGTGGATGGGATGCATGATCAGACTGATGGGCAGATAAGAAAATCCTAATATCATAGGCTGGACCAGCTGGATAAACTCAAGTCTTGTTTATCACGCAAAGCAAAGTGGCACTTATCAAAATGAGGAATGTGAAGCTAATACTTATGTTCTTATAGACAATCTTTCTGATGTCAGAGAGGTTTTCAAGATAAGATAGAGAGTCTTTAAAGTGTGCGGTGGGTGGGAAGCAGCACAGCTACTCATCTTTCCTGCTGGTTCAGTTTACTACCAACAAATCTTGAGGTGATTTTATTTTTTCTCATAGACAATGTCACCATCAGGTGCATCCTCAGTCAGAAAGTGATCTTCAAATTTCACTTAAGCCTGCTAAATACTACATAAAGCACGCCTACAAGTATACAGAAGCCGACAACATCCACAGTGTTTATGCATCCGTAGACAGAAGATTTAAAATCTGTTTGCTACGTTCAACATCTAACAGAGTAAACCTCCTTCATCTGGTGCTCTGAAAAATTATTTGAAGGGAATATTCTGGTGTTGAAGCCTGTATTTTCCGTGCTGTGTTCAGGTTTCGTTTCAGTGGGCGTATCCTGGGCCTGGCTCTCGTCCATCAGTACCTGCTTGATGCCTTCTTTACCCGACCTTTCTACAAGGGGCTTCTTCGCATGTAAGTCCCGCATTCTGCTTCCCTCTGATTCCCACTTCATACTAACCTGCAGGGTGCCAGCATATCCTATCAGATCTCCCTGACTAGCTCCATAAGACTGCGCTGTTTCAGTCAGATCCTCTCAGCCAGCAGCTGGCTGAGTTTCCCATCAGTAGGAGCAGCCTCTTTATTAATAGCTTTGTCCAGACAACCTAAACCCTGCCAAATGTCTGCACTAAGGACAGATGTTTATGTAAAAATAAGAGTTCTTAACCTATCCAGCAACATGGAGCCTTTTTTGCCTCCAACATTGTTGTGCAGCATTTATCAAACAAACACAGAGGTATTTTAAATATTATTAAAACATCACATAGTTCATGCTGTATAACAGGGAAATGTGCAGATGATGATGCATGAGATATCTATTTTATTTTTGATTTTCTGTAATGGTGCAATGTAAAAAAGACAATCATCATTTTCATGTTTTAAAAGTGCAAAAAGTAATCTGGTATAAGTGGTAATTTTCACGGTGCTGATTTGCTAAAATGTTAAGAAATATAAGCTAAAAGCAGCTATAAACAGCTAACGTACCATCTCCATAGCAGCACTATTCAACACTTCCTGTTTACATCACCCAATGCATGATGGGAACATTAGTGGGAAAATAAAATCTATTCATGCCATAAGCAACAAAAAGATAAGGAGAATTAGCTTATTTGTGTTATTATCAACACATTAATTGGCATAAATAAGATTACTCAGAATGTCTTATCATCATGGTTCTTACATCCCTGTAACACTGACACTGTCCTATATATATACTCATATACTCATATCTGTGGTATGCTGAAAACATGTGGAAAATCATAGACAGTATGAAGAATGGACGTCGTATCCATGACGTTTCTGAAGAGCTGTTGTGAAGGTGTTGTGAAGCATCTTGGCAGCCTGCGCCTGACTAGCCTAAAAATGGGAAAAGACATGGATCGTGCATGGAGCTGAGGCGCATGAGGCGTAAACTGCAGTTTTTCGCACTTCTACATAGGCTACTTCACAGCCATGGATGTTGCCACTTAGGAAAAACAAGGAAAAAATCCAAAAATTTCAACTTTTGACAGCCTTTCTTTATAAATAATGTCCTGAAACATGTTTACTATCACGAGATGAATTTATAAGAAAAAAGTGAGTTCTGTTTTCTACTTATCTTTTCTACTATTTATTATCTTTGTGTCTCTGTAAGCGTAAAGAATTTATGCAAACATATTGTCTTGTCATGCATCACACACACAAGACATGTTTACTACCTTTAGCTATCTTTGGGGAAAGCTATCTTACCCAGTTACACATCGGACAATTAACCTTTAACCTCCCTCTTTACAATCATCCGTGGTTTATATGATTAGGGCAACTCATCAATACCTTATTGACCCCTTCTCGCCTGCGCCCATGCAGCCCATGTGACCTGAGTGACCTGGAGTTCCTGGATGAGGAGTTCCACCAGAGCCTGCAGTGGATGAAGGACAACGACATAGAGGACATGCTGGACCTCACCTTCACCGTCAATGAGGAGGTCTTCGGACAGGTATGAGGGACTGAATAGGATGTATTAGTTTAATTTGTGACTGCAGCCTGGTAAAAAAAATAAAAATAAAATCTGCAAGTTTTCCATGTCTGCGTGTGATTCTGCAGATTACAGAGAGAGAGCTGAAGCCAGGCGGGGCTGGTATCCCTGTGTCAGAGAAGAACAAGAAGGAGTACATTGAGCGGATGGTCAAGTGGCGTATAGAGAGGGGAGTGGCCCAGCAGACGGAGAGTCTCGTCCGAGGCTTCTATGAGGTACGGCACTTAACATCTGAGCCTCTCTTGAAAGGGCAATAAGTAAGATTTTCTTCTTTGTAGCACATTGTTTCTTTACTCTGATCAATACCAGTGACGCAGTCTGGCTGCGTCATTGCATCAGGCGCTGACCCACACTCCATCTGACATCTGGCATTTTTAGCAGTGGATGATGCTGCTTTTGGGCAAGCAACTGGTGTCACAGTACATTTCAACTATAAAGGATAAAAACAATTGTGATCACGCCAAAAGAGCAAATGGTCCATTGATTCTAACTATAAAAATGGCTTACGTAATGCTCTTAGATGCTTTGGCCATTCAGTCGAGAGAATGTGTTTTTAAGGGATCGCACAGATCTATTGGATATGATGGATGAATGACTGCTGAGCCATTTCAGACTGGCAAGAGCACTGCTTTAAGATTCTCTTTACTCTAATACTCTTCTTCTTCTTTTCCACATGGCATGCACATGGCACAACACGTACCCTTATGTAGTGTTCAGGGGACATTTCCTGTGCTCATAACAAACACAAAATCAGCCACACGCCTTCAATTAATGATCAAGTGGGCTTCATCAATAATTCTGCATGAGATCCAGAGTGTTTAAGTTTTGTTCTAAGTTCTTCTAAGGACACGTTCCTACCAAGCACGTCCGCAGTGGCCTGTTTAAACTCTGAATAACAACAGATAAACGTGTGTTTATTCCTCTTAAATATTTGGAGAACTTATTCAGATTTATAACTATAAGAAGATGGATGCTGACAGTCCTACACGCTGTTTAAGCTCAGCTTGACAAAGTGAACCAAGAGTGGATTGTAATCTTGACCGGTGCTCATATTCTGCTTTTTCTCATGTGTTTTTATAACTTGTACAAACCCCAACCCCCTGCTTAAGTCCCTTGCCTGGCAGGATGACAGATAACATGTCTTTGTGGGCTGCATGTGTTAGCCTTGGTTTGCTAAACAAATCATATCCAACATTTACTGTAAACAAACCAATGAAAACTTTTCCCAGAGCCAGCGATGTTTATCCTTCAGCCATCTGTGTCGCTGTTTATCTCCACAATAAGAATTGTCTCAATTCTCTGAAATCCCACAAACAATCTGACGTACGTGGGAAGGCTGTGATAAATGAATAGACTGTACCATATGTGACACCATGTGTTCATCTGTTTGCATGTGTGTGTTTGCTAGGTGGTGGACGTGCGACTGGTGTCTGTATTTGATGCCAGGGAGCTGGAGCTGGTGATTGCAGGCACTGCAGAGATCGACCTGGCAGACTGGAGAAACAACACAGAGTACAGAGGAGGTATGTAAAGCTGCAGGAAGGCAACAGAGCGGAGTTGTAGATGAAAGTGTTCATGGCACACTGACAGCAACCTTGCCAAATCTAGCCAAATGCATACACTGGCTCATTTTCAAGTGACATATTCATCCATAACTTGAAGCTGCAAGTGTGCAACCAAGTTTTTCTCAGCCAACAATTCTCCTAACTTCTAGAGACAAATGTGGATAACTCTAGCTCTTCAACCTTGGCCACTAGGACTACTTTTTTTTGTTTCCTGAAGAAGGAAAGTAGAAAGTAGGAAGGCTAATGTCTATAGAGAGGTGAAATCCCTCTCTTTCCAGTGTCCACCAAGGGGTCTTATGTTGATAAAAATATGTATGGTAGTCAACAGCAAGAGACAAATAATTTAAAAAGACACAAGAAGCACAAACTTCTTGACTTGCAAAATGATTTTAAAACATTGTATGTGCTTTGTCTAAACTACAGTTTAGAGTGTTTTAACCTCTTACCTTAGTGTCTGGTACAGTCATCTAAACTGTTGATCTGAGAAGGGAGGTGACATATGCCTGTATAAAAAACTACAAAGACTTGCAAAATGATCTTTTAAATTGCCAAACATATATGTAATTCAAACAGAATCAAGACGTTATTGGTGGACAATAAAGATATAGTCTATTTTATCATAAATGAGCTTCAAATGGCTGTTAAAAAACAGATGGAGCCCTCCTGAAATGCTTCCAGTGTACATTTCAGCTGCGACACAGACGTGATACTCTAGCACAACCAGAACGTGACAAAGCCGCATTCATCTAGCAGGTGAAAATTTATGCAAAATGAAGCGTAAACAGAGCTTTGATGGTTGTGATGTTCCTTGCACGGAGAAAGTTTGTCAAAGTATTTTTAATTTAATTTCACAAAATGTTTTAACTACTTACAACAAATTAGTTGGAGAAACATAGTTTCTATTTAACGACTCTATTAGGTTTTCCTGTAATCTACTATATAATGAGCACTTGAAACTTTGCTTGGGAGTTGTTGCTATTTCATTATTGTAATACATATTCTTTACAAGCATGCAAGAGCCAGTGTCCAAAACCATTTATAAGAGATCACATTAAAAGGCTTTTTAAGGGTCTGGCCAATACAGTTGAAAAGCCGCCAGCAGCAGAGGGAGACAAGAGAGCTCAAACTGACAATCGTCCATGACTCAGTGTGAAGCTCTTTTAATAGAGGAATCGACTGAGATGTACAAAACAGCTCTGTCCATTAAACATTAAACAGCAGAGCCCATTCAAAAAACACACACACACACACACACACACACAGTGGAAAAATAGTGAGATGGGGAAGTGGACGGGAGACGTGAGAAACAGGGAACAGAGAGGCCCTATTTGTTATTCATCTGACTCATGCACCATCATCATCATCTATCTCCCCTCAGGTTACCATGACAACCACATAGTGATTCGCTGGTTCTGGGCAGCTGTGGAGAGGTTCAACAATGAGCAGAGGCTGAGACTGCTGCAGGTAGGGCACGTGGGTGACCGCATGCACACGAGGGCTGCCCCCGTGTGGAGGCTAGGCGCCCTGCAGACAGATTTTTATCTAACTAGATTATTCAATTTGGACGAGATTTTTTGTTTTCATTAAATTTGGAAAATTGAAGTGACGCTACTTGTGTAATTCATATTAAACAAAAATAAATAAAACGACTAATTTACATCAATTTTAAGTTTCATGCTTTCTTGTTTTCTCTAGTTTGTGACAGGCACATCCAGTATTCCCTACGAGGGATTTGCCTCTCTACGGGGTAGCAACGGACCGCGCAGATTCTGTGTGGAGAAGTGGGGAAAAATCACCTCCTTACCCAGGTAGGATGTCCAATGCTGAGTGTACAGTAATGTGAATTTTGTGTTTTTTTGTTTGTTTGTTTTTCATCACTACACATTTATATTTTATATCAGCCTTTCTAATCTAAATACTGATCATTACACAAGTTTAAACAGTTACAAATGATGGCCTTTCTGGGCACAATAAGTCATAAAAGTTTTAGTATTTTACCATCACAGACAACTAACTAATGACCAACACTGAATGTTTGTGGGTCTAAAGGATTAAACGTTAAACTCTCTACCTACGTCTTGTCAACATTTTTGTAAATGTAAACATTTTGCTTTTTGCATTTGCTAATTGTGACTTGCTTTGGTGGCTATTGTGAAAATGTTTATTTCATTAACATATTGAGGTTTAAATTAATTTTAAATGCTTTGGCTTTGGTGTGTGTGTAGATATTTTATAATATTATATTATATATATTGTATGGTATAGTATTCTTGGGGTAGAGTGGTGCAATCTCCTTTTTCTAAGCAAGGTGGAGGCTACAAATAAATAATTAATAATGCTAGGAAAGCTCTTTTTTAGAAAAAAAAATTACGTGTAAGATGTACCCCCCTGCCCACTGCAATCCCTCACCAAATATGATAAACACATTTAATTTAATTCTTTAATTAACAATAATCATGTATAACAAATGCCATACATGCAGGTTTCTATCTGAGAATAATTTGCAAAATGTTTGTATAAGCTGATTCATTTAAAAGTCCCATATTTTACCCTTCTCCTGTTTTTTATTTGAAGTTTTGACCCATAAGAACATTTTTTTGTGGTTTAATATCAAAAACCATCTCAGTGTTGTTTTACATCTCCTGTCTTACGCTTCTTTCTGGAGCTCTAGTATGAACAGGATGTTTTGTGTTGTTTTGTCTCATTAATATTAATGAACCTCTATTTATTGAGCCTCTTTATTATTCTGTTTATTATTATTATTCTTGTTATTTATTATTCTATCATTGGCTCACTGTTTTCTGAGTGAAGCACGGCCAAGCCAACCACATGTAACAGATTTTAGCATGCTGGGGGCGTGGCTGTATAGTTGTGACATCACAGAGTCCAGCGGTTCGATTAACGGTACAGTGTCTGAATACAGGCTATGTTCATTTCTTTGTCAGACTGAACAGTGTGATACTTTCAAAGTATTTATATCACACCTAGACCTGCTTTATAATTAAAAAATGGAAATCTCAATTTCGACAATATGGGACCTTTAAAGGGTAGATATTACTCATGCATTTAAATCATAGACAGTAGAAAACATGGATGTAGTATCCGTGACGTAACCCACAGGTTTCTGAAGAGCTGTTGTAAAGCTCAGAGTGTCGCTATCTTGGCAGTGCTGCCTCCACCTTAATAATTAAGCCTTAATATAAGTTGACTCATATAAAAATTAAGACTCAGTACAGTTGTCATGAACGGGGAAATTAGCTGTTGAGTTTTTTTGTACCAGGCTGTAAACATGTTTATTTATGCTGTGGAAATTTTATCATGGGGACTTTCGTTCATATCCAGCTTCAAGTGGCCGTTTGAGGAACTGCAGTTTTTGGGACTTCGGTGTTGGCTTGACTTCAAAGCCACGGATTGCCACTTGATTCTAATGCACTGCGAAGAAAAGATCAAATATATATTGTAGCTTTTTTTTTTCAATATATTTTAACACTGACCTCTCACAGATGAGTCATCTCGATAATCATCTGTTTATTTTTTGCCACGTGTGTCTTCACAGGGCTCACACTTGCTTTAATCGACTGGATCTCCCACCTTACCCCTCCTTCTCCATGCTCTACGAGAAGCTGGTCACTGCTGTAGAGGAGACGAGCACGTTCGGTTTGGAGTAACCTCATATCAGCTCACACCCGGGTTTAACTCGGGAGAGAGGAGCATCTGGATATCCACTTTTCTCCCTCCGGAGAGACATGGAAGATAAAACTAATATCCTCAAAAGGCAACTAAACCCTCCCCCTTCCTCCTCCGTGGATAACTGCTGTTTTTTCCGACTGGCTTTTTGTCACTCAATACGCAGGCCTCGTTCTGATTCTCTGCCTTTCTTTAATGCAAGCAGATGAAGCGAACATCTTCTGGAAGAAAGGCAGAGAATCGGAGAATGGTTTGAAAAGCTGTACAGTACAATTTCTTTGTTTTCATGGTAACCTTTGTTCATTGAGCCACACGTGTGCTTTATCTCTTCAGTTAATGGCCTTGTTTACTGGATTTCTAGCACCCTACCCTCCTTCTCCTCAAACCTGCACCTCAGAGACAGCTGCTCAAAAAACCACTAAGCTCCCTTCTCTCTCTCTCCGGACCTCTAAACTGTGTCCTTTCTGCACTGGGGCTGCGACGTTATGAACTAATAATACACACACACTAGTCACCTTTGCACAAAACACACACAAACATGGGACATTTTGTTTCTATTGACAGTGCAAACAAGTGTTTCCCCCAAGATTTTTTTATCAGAATGGAAAGATTTTAGACACACAACTGGATGTTGGCTGGTCCTCCTTGCCTGTCTGAGAGCAGGGGATACACTAGTGTGCACGAATACACATTCAAACATAAACATACACACGATACGCATAAATCTAGTTGTTTTGAGACTGAAAATTCACTTGTTTTCACTGTTTTGATTCCTGAATACGCTGGACAATGAGTCACAAATCAGTGACATTTATGGACAGTCATAGACCCATTGTGATAAAGAAGGCAGGTGCTGGTCAGGACTGTTACCTTCAATACTGCGACATCTGAGCTCTTACATGGGCATGAAAAGGTAAAGACTCATCTGAGACAGGCAGCCCTTGTGTTTACTCGACAAGGACACCCAGTACTATCACACACACACACACACACACACACACACACACATAACGCATGCATACAGTATTGCACCATTAGCCTTGATGCTGTGGGTGCACTCACTCCAGTATACAGTATACATTTACTGACACACTTCAGTCAAATAGAAGTGCAGGGTTCCTGTCATTCAAACACATTTAACATGAGTCATAGATGCATTTTCTCACACAGACAGATCATAAGTATGACATACAATGTCCTTCTTGCCGATGTAATCGCCTCCCACCCTGTGAAAGTGATGAATGTACAAAATAAGTGATTGAATGTATGAACCTCAAGCAACTCTGTTCTCCGCCTGAGGAAGATTTCCAGCAGGCTGAAGAGGAAACACAAAGTGAAAGAAAGAAATTCAGAAGTGGAGGGAAAGGAAATCAAGCGTGACATGGTTGCTTGAGGAACGAGGACGCGGTTCGCTCGATGTTAAGGCCTTGTTAAGCTGAAAGTCACAAGCCCGGTGCCGCACAGGTGCCTGGTCTGGGTGCAGTGGTGGGATCTTTTTAGTGCCTCTTGAGTTTTCCTGATCATAAAGTGAAATTTCATAAGGGAAACTATTTAATTTCCTTGTAAAGATTTGATCAAATCCATGTGTCTCACAAATCAGAGATGGAGAAAGTTAAGGAGCTGTGGTTTCAACACAAGAGGGCAGTATGGTGTGCTCTGAAAAAACAAAGAATGACCTGACCAGGTGTGATGATGTCAGGAACAAGCACCGACCGTTAGGGCTGTATGGATATCGTACTTTAGACCTTTTGGCATACACATCCATGCCAGACAATAGTTTTGTCTTGAAAGCATGTGATAAAACTAACTCTTAAGTGCACGGCCCAAACCCTGAGGACCCTTTCAGTCAGTCTCTCACACACTTCTTTCTTACATGCACACACACACACACACACACACACACACACACACACACACACAAACACACAAACAAAGACACACACACACACACACACACACACACATACTTGTTTTCTATGGGGTGCATGCAAGATTACACCTACTGTACAGAGTCCTGTTGGAGCTAGACCACAGGGGCTGGAATAGTGCTAGAGAGCCCCACATGTGATGCAAGATGTGGAGGCAGACTTTCGTATCCCAGCCCCCCCTCTCCCAGTCCAATACTGCATGCGGGATCTTCCTGGTCAGCTCTGTGAGCTGCGCTGGGGCAGAAACCCCTAGATGGCGTTGTGTTATAGCTCGATATTGCATGCTGAAATAGTGCAACACACTGTCCTTACTAGCTTTTTTTGCATGAGGATATTGCTATCCGTTCAGAAAAAGGGGTGAGGGAGCTGGTTAAGTTGTGTCACTATGGTCGTGGCACTCACTTGAGGCATGCGGCCTTATGCTTACCTGGCACTGTCATACCTTGAGTGTTGAATCATGGAATGAGGGTGAAGTCAATAGGTGCTTTAGTTGACTTGGTTTTAGTTCTGGGAACGGACAATGTGTGGATGCAATAGTCTGGTTTCTCTATGACAGTGTAACGGGGAGTATCTCGGCAGCATGTTTCAAAAATGTTGTTACTTTCACATGTGCGTGTCTGCCTATCTTAGTAATAGGTCGATGGTTATGATTCATCGCTCGTGGATCAGTGGTGAATCAATAGGGCTGTTTTGATTTTGTGAAATGTGAGAGCACATGTACGTGTATCATGTGTGCGGTCCTGTTTGTCTCTTTGTATATAAATGTATACGTATGTCTGTCCTGTTGTGTGTATAAATATATATTTTGCACCGAATGTACCAAAGGTTTGGGGCTTGCAAAGTCAACCATTAGGCCTGCTCTCTCTATTTCAGTCTAACAAACACATCCCACTTCTGGCTTCTGCCAAATCTCTACAGAGCATCACCTCATGTCCGCTTGAGGGGCAGATTTGTGGCATGGGCAACAATGCTTCACATTAGGATATACATTCACTCGGTCAGTTTTCCATAAAGAGGCTTTTCTGCTGCAGAAGACTGGTAAGATTGATTACTTGCTTCACATCCAAATGAAGACAGTCGCACCTCTTCGTCTTTCCTAGTACATTTCTGACAGGACCCGGCTCCGGTTTTCAGAATTTCACTCTATGCAAAGCTCCTGTATGTGTGTCTCCATTTCACCCCGATGATTGTAATAAAAGAGAACAAATGGCAAATTTTGATTAATGCTACATGACCCTTATTTATCTGTTACAGGAGTTTTGTACCAATTGAAATAGTAAATAAGAAAATGTATTATCTTTATAGTACATGATAAAACTCATTTGGTTAATTTGGAAACAAACATTACCTTTCCTTGATTAAACAATCCTTAAACAAACTTTTCCAGTCAAATATGTCATAAGTGCAACAACATGAGTATATTTAAACGTATCAAATCATACAACTATCCCTGTACATATGTAATGCATTTATAATTGCATGTTGCTATAAGATTTTGGTTTCTTTACGGGTTAGTTGACGCTTCAAGATGATAATAAATTTTATTTCTGCTCATTTCTGAAGAAAAACTTTATGACATTTTAGATATGACACAAATAAAAATACTCACGGTAAGTTAAAATTATAAGATACTAATTACTACAACTACCACTAAATTTCAATATAATAAACCATAGAATATGACCAATGTCTGTATCCAAATGTCCAAATGTGATGCAGTATCTCGTTTGGACACACATGAGGTCTGGTGTGAAGAGCAGTTGTTCAGGTCACCTGAGCTCCGGTGTGGCCGATGGTCGTTGGAGTCACATGAGGCCGAGTGTGAAGTGCTGTTCAGTCTCCTGGGAAGAAATGAAAGGACAGCATTGTAGGTGGGGGATAAGTGCTCCTCATTTGAGGGATGGTTTGTCTACTTTTACTTTTAGCCACCTTCACTCCTCTTTCAAACCACCTGTCTTTCCTGTCCAAAATGCAAACATCATTGTCACTAAAGGGGTGTCCCCAAGGTGTAAGAAAAATTAAGATAATAAATTGAAATTTTGACTTAGTTGGACATATACAGTATTAAACATCCCATGAGTATTATCTCATTCCTGAACCTTTCAACCATTTTACTATTCTTAGTGGAAATTATTTGTCTTCAGTCACTATTATATATAGTTTTTTGTGACTAAATTTAACCCATTTTCCCCATTTACATTGATTATGGAGGATTTGAAAATCAAGTAACAGAAATAAAATATAAGATAAGATAGACTTTAATGATCCCACACCATGAAATTTACTTGTCACAGTAGCTCGTATACACATGGTTGATAAGAAATTATTCATAAATAAGAAATATATAGAAAAACTTGGGAAGTCATGCTGGTGTTAAAGAGTCTGACAGCTGTTGGAATGAAGGACCTCTGGTAGAGCTCCTTCTTACATGGTGAGAGTAGCAGTCTGTTGCTGAAGGAGCTGTTTAAGACCTCCACAGTCTCATGCAGGAGGTGAGAGGAGTTGTTCATGGTGGATGTCAGCTTTACTAACATCTTGCTATCAAGATCAGACCAACTGATATGACTTATAAGTCATAATTTTTACATAGCCTGTTAAAATGATGACTAATGCCAAGTCAAAAGTAAGATGTTAAAGATCCAATGAGTAAGATTTAGTGACATCTAGTGGTGAATTTGCAGCTAGCTGAACACCCCTCACCCCTTTCAAGCTACTGCGTTTATTTGTTATATGTAAGTTAACATAGGGTCAACAATACCATGAAATGTGTTGGACAAGAGGAACCGGTCAGTTTGAGAACCAGTGTCCTACTCTAATTGTAAAATAAAATTCAGTTTATCCATTTGCACTTCTCATTATAACTTCTAACTCTTCACCTGTCCAATTCACACACCTGTAAAAACATTTCAAACAAACCCAACCTCGCGTTTTTTTTTTTTTTGTTTTTTTTTTTCAAACACGACACCAGTGCGCATGCGCCGGGTTTGTGACGTGTCGTGAAAGTGTCAAACAGAAAGGATGTAAAAAAAAAGACCGAAAACTCCGGAGACAAACTTACTGAGATATTTAACACTCTCCCGCGGCGGCACTTTGGATAACCTCACCACCGGATAACCCGTAGGCACTAGACTTTATAGACTAACTGCACCTCTTTAGTGGAGTTGAGGAGATTCGGTTTAACTCACTTTTAAACCCGCGACATTGACCGTTGAGCTAACTTAGTTAGCGACACTTGAGCTAACCGTAACAGTAGCATGGGGAGCCGGCTCAGCTAACACTAACATGTAACTGAAGCGGGGCTGCCTGTGTACACGTTAGCTGGCCCTTCAGGTTAGTTTTTGTCCTTCATCTTATTTACTTAGCGCTCAGCTCGGTGCCCAGCCGGGACTGAGAGAGGAAGATGTCTCGGAGGCGGCTGGACAGTCGGAGCGGGCTCTCCGCGGGGCTGCTCGGCGAAATTCAGACCCCGATCAGCACGGAGCCGATGGAGAGTGTGTATGAAATCACCGGAGAGGTCGGGAGGTGAGTCTAATACATCGGACTGCTGTCCCGGGACTCTCAGGGGGTCCCTGATGGAGGCTCAGACGGTCTGCAGGGGGATTAAAAGTTAATTTATGCACTTGTTATACCAGGATTTCACACAAACCAAGTGTAATTTGTGTTTGAATTTATCTGGATTGTTAATAAGAAGTCAAACTGACACTAACAATGGTGCATTACAAGTATATCTGCTCTTATGGCTCATAATCAGACCACAATTTACATTTTATATAAAGCTTTGTAGACTATTGATCGACAGTGCTGAGGAAAACCTTATCAATACAACAGCAACAGGAGCCTCAGAGTGTGCCATACATTTCCATTTGTTATCACAGCTTCATGGGAAACTTGATAACTTCGCTAATTATACATCCAGGCTGCAAAATTAACTATTTACCATCCACTCAGTTGATTGTTATGTTGTTTATTTGGCTGGTGAGTGAAGCAAATCTACAGCAACATGCACATTTTACCAGAATTTGGCTGGTGCACTGTATGTATATGATAAACATACATGTCAGTACCATAAGAGGTATACATGATCTATATATAAGTTACATAGTCACCACAGGGTTACACAAATTAGACATGAACTGCCACCTATCACATATGCAAAACAGAAACATTTAGAGGAAGCCTGAAGAATCTCCTTTTTTGGCAAAGACTAACACGCCCTTTATCTAACAGGTTATAATGACATATATATTCATGCCTATAATTTCTTTATTTGCCTTCATGAATTAGCTTTGGTCTTTGAAAAAGTCACTAAAACACTATTTTGTTATTTTGGATCCTTGTATTTTGATGTTTTCAACATAGGTTATTTTTGTTTCATTTATTTATAATTCACTTATACTTTTGTTTTTGTGTGCACCCCAAGAAGACTACCGCTGTGTGAAAGCTAACAGGGATCCAGATAAAGAATTGTGTAGATGAAGTAATCCAATATGGCAACGTTAACAGCGTTTGGACTCTGGACTGTAGGCTTGCAACTGCTGTAAAGACACGAGCCTCACGGTGCCAGGTGACCTGACTCCACCGTGCTGCTACAGTAGACCTTTGTCATGTGTTTGGCACTGTGTGTGAGCCATGGCAACAGCTGATGGTTGGTGATCATATCCTGAGGACTCTTGAGGTGTGTTTGAAGTAATGTGTCATGCAGCGTGTGCGGTGTAATTCTGATGTCAAAAACGGGAAGAGAAAAACAAGCGCATGTGGAAACCAGACTTCAGAAAGAAGAAATGGCACACAGGCCACTTCTGTTCACTTATTCATGTGTAATTTGTCAAAACAGGAAGTCCTGAGGTGGTGTTTTCAAGGACATGATAAGGATAACTAGTTCTACTTTTGACCTTTTAAAGGAATTAGTATTAAATCCCCGTGTTAAATTAATAAAAGGTGTCATATACCAGTGGAAAATTTCTGACTCACCGTGTTAGGGTTAGGTTTTCCCTATATCTTCATCACTCTATATTTATTATCAATTAACCTGTCATTATGTTTAATGGAATTGGTTAAACATTAATCAGTATTTTCTATTGATTTAGATGAATATGTAGTGTGAGAAGGGTCAGTCAGAGCGCTAAAAATAACAACCAGTTCTACAACTTTTGTTTTAGCTCATTGTTTTGTGTTTACAGCCCGCACATTCACTTCACGGTTGATTCTCAGATGTTCTCTGCAACCCCGATTAAAGTCAGCAAAAACTCTTCTATGATACTACCCTGCACCAAACGTCAGACAAAGTTAGTCACTAGTTGGTTAGCACCAAGCTAAAAGGAGTAACATGCATCAGAAGTCGAGAAACACAGCCCAAAATAAATGTTTCTGTTCATGGCACCTTCATAAGCTGATGGTATGTGGTGGCTTTGAAAGCTGTGTATCTGTCACTTCCTTTTACAATAGTTTTCTGTCTCCTGGTAACCAAAAGTTGATTAATGCCATTCATCAAAGAGGCAGTTGACCAATTTTGTACATGAAGATTAGTTTACTTGTAAAGAGAAGTTTTCTCTTTAGTTAATAAAAAAAAGTTGTCCTCTGCGGCTCTTAAGGCGTTAAGTTTGAAAGGTGTGGGTACCTATCACTGACAGTGTAAAGAATGGACGGCGTATGCGTGATGTCACCCACAGGTTTCTGAAGAGCCGCTTTGAAGCTCAAAATCTGTAGCTCTGGCCGCTGCCATCTTGCCAGTCCTGCTTCTTCCGCCTCCCGGCTAATCTAAAAATCGACATAGACGTGGATCATTGCTGGACCTGAGGCGGGCTGATTCCTGGGTGCTCAAACAAGCCATCTATAACCTACCTGTCAATCAAAGTGCCCACACCGTTAATTATGTGTAACTAGCCTTAATATAATTTCAATGGGTGATTAAAAAATAATTCAGACTCAGTACATTTGACATAAACGGTGAAGTTAGCTATAGAGACCAAAACTGTTGTTTGTGCCAGGCTGTAAACGTGTTTATTTCTGATGTGATGTGGACATTTTAACATGGGGGCTTAAGGAAACTGAGTCATTTCTGGAGCCAGTATCAAGTTCAAATGGACGTTTGAGGAAGTGCAGTTTTTGGCACTTATGCATTGGCTTCATTTCACAGACACAGAGGTTGTTGCTTGTTTCTTAATGGTTAGGGAGGATGTAAAGAAAAAGAGTTTTGGAGCTTGCGTCTTATTAGGAACTTAAAGTCTCAACTTAACTGAAGTGTAATACTGCATTGCTGTATTGCCACTTTTAATAACTGTATAATTAAAAGTCAAGACTAATAACGATGTCACCATACCCTAAAGTGACATCTTACATTGCTCCTTTAACTTTGTTTTTCTTGTTTTTATAAATGACTGCCAGATAGTGCAGAAAGACATCATGCTATGCTTCAGCTTGTGCATTACAAACACATTTTGTGGGTCGAACGCTAAAACTGCATGGAAATATGGCTTGTAAAAGTGATGGGAGTTGGTACAAGAAGTAGGATAGTTTAGCACCATTGTTCCATTCTTTAAAAGAAGTCCTTCTGGGTCTGTAACCTTCACAGTCATTTCTCCTGGGCTCTTTGGGGTTGTAGTGCCGTTATTTTTGGATTATTTTCTTTTGTTGCAGTCACTGTAAGGCCTTGTGGAGAAGTGTTTTCCACATATTGCATAAGATATCAGCTGAATGCCAAAAGGTTTTTTCTTTTTTTTTTCTTTTTCATGAGGGCAAAGTAGGTCTAGTTCTCACGACAATTTGTGACGTTTCTTGTATCGCCAAGTAGATAAACAGACCCAAATGAATATGATGCGTCATGTCATAATTTTAGCATGCTTTTGATAATTATTACATTTCAGATTCATCTGCTATGATGAATTTTGACACTTTAATCGGGTAACAGATTGTGTCGTCCCAGTCTTGAGTAACATGAACAATTACTCCATTGATCAAGACATGGCAGCAGCACTAACACTGAACTATTTAGGAATGTTCTGGCACTGGATGACACACACACGCCTGTTATCTCATGCCAGTATTTATATAGCACTATTAGTCCAATTGCTGCAGCCATTAACAAACAGCCACGTGTCATTACAGCTGCAAAATACATTAATTAATGTCATTTATTGTGCTTTATTTGGACAACATCAGCTTGACAACTAAAGCTGTGATACATATTGAGATGGGGCTTTCCATGTCACCCAACCTTATGTGTAATATATGACAAACCAGGGATGCCACCACAAAATGAGCTTTCAGTGATACAAGAATATCAAAATCGAAGCAGGATCATTAGGATGCTAGATCTGTTAAATCTGTTTCATTGAAGGATCCCAGATTTTTACATATTTTGTTAGCTGATCTCTGACTAAATGGTGCACCTTAACCACATGTACACTTTCTTCTTCCTAGGGGAAAGTTTGCTGTGGTCAAGCACTGTGTGGAGAAGGCCACAGGTAAAGTGTTTGCTGCCAAGTTCCTACGGAAGAGGAGGCGAGGTCGTGACTGCCGGGCAGACATCATTCATGAGATGGCCGTCCTGGAGATGGCCCGTAACAACGCCCGAGTGGTCAACCTGCACGCTGCTCATGAAACAGATCACGACATCGTCTTAGTGCTGGAATAGTGAGTAACATTTTTATATAACCTGTCTCAACGCTGGCTAATTCTTTCTAGCACAAACAAGCAAAAACATGCACAAACAGCAGTTTGATCCTAGAAACGCCTTTTAAAGTTCAAAGTCCTGTTTGTCCGATCTTAAGGAGCTGCCATACTCTGCTTTTTTATGTAATCCTCATTCTTCCTAACAGGTTTATCAGGATTTATTTTCAAGACTAAATGACTGTACATTTCGACCTGAATGAGCTTCTTCATCATGTCCTGACGTCTTAACCTTTCATGTAAAATCATGTTTTCAAATTAACTGTCCTTCCATGTCTGGCACATTTTGTTTCTTTGTAACATGAAAACATTCACTAGTTGTGAGACTTAGATTGGAAATAAGAATACGGTGTTTTTCTTTTTTAACCACACCTTTTAATACTTGTTGTCGGAGACACTTAAATTCCTTCCTGAGAGCAAAGACAGCTTGAACAACTTAGTTTATTGATCTAAGAAAGCCTGTACAGCTCAGAAAGGGCCTAACGAAACGCCAGATTAGAAACTAGAATAACCTGATTTGTAATAAAATCAGATGAACTTTGTATCCAAGGATCAATTTTAGGCTTTGCATCAACTTTGGCTGATGTTCTGACCTACAGTACTTTGTAGTGAGTAAGCAGGGAGGTGGTTTGAGGTTGCTTTCTTGCTGAATAACACTTTGCCAGGGCATGTAGGATCTAACCAGTGACCCTCTGGCTATGGGTTGGCCACTAAAACCACCAGGCCACCCAGCAATCCATGAATATAACATATTTCTGTTCTCTTGTTGAAAGTGCGTCACATACAAACTGTAAAAGTTACAGAATTTAGTATTTTACTATATGGTTGTTTCATGAACAGTCTATGTGTGTGTGCATTTGTGTATTTACAGTGCGGCGGGTGGAGAGATATTTGACCACTGCGTGTCTGAGGAGCTGCTGCCAGAGGCCCAGATCACTCGTCTGATCAGGCAAACACTGGAGGGAGTCCACCACCTCCACCAGAGCAACCTGGTGCACTTAGACCTGAAGGTCTGCAAACACACACACACACACACACACACACACACACACACACGCACACACACAGAAAATCACATGCATTAGTGTAGCTGAAACCGAGGGAATCTTTTTTTACATGTTCAATCGCTTCACCATAAACTCCCCTCTTAAGAGCTCAGCTGTGCATTTCCTTTTTTTAGTGCAGTTGTGCACTAAAAAACCCAGATTTCCTATTTCCATGACACATTTTCAAGCCCAGATCTGTGATTATCGGAGGTGAAATGAGCGATTTTAAGTAACTAGACTGTGAAATTAAGGTTTCGTTATCTGAACTCAAGACATTTACAGTAACACCAATGTGACCGTGGGCTGGAAGTTCCACATGACAAGTTGTCTGTGAAGGTTCTCGTCGTCCAGGTCATCTTTCTTTCTTTCTGAAGCCTCTTGAATGAGAGGTGAAACATCTTCACAGATCTACAACTAGGTCCAGCTGCCCCAGATTTAACCCTTCCCAAAGATACATGACAAGTTGTTTGAGCATGCAGTAGGACTACGGGCAAACAAAACAACACACGCGAAACTGTACATTCCCTTCTCTAAAGAATGATGCAATAAATCAATATCAGTCGTGTTTATACAACGTCCTATGGTCAATATATTTCAGCACTTAAACAAACAATCATGTTAAAAGTACTTATAGAAAGGTAAACTCCCCTCCCTTAGAGGGCACAAATGCTAAGTGTTCAAAGAGACCTTGAGAACAGGTTATGATTTATATAATAAGGTTAGAGCATAAGTCACAATTTTTCTCGTACTTCTGCTTTCAACATGATGTTCACCCTTTTGTTTCCTGTTTGTTTCTCTCTCAGCCGCAGAATATTCTCCTGACCAGCCTGTCTCCTCCAGGAGACATAAAGATTGTAGACTTTGGCCTGGCACGTAGACTGGGTGCGGTTGGAGAGCTCAGAGAGATTCTTGGCACACCTGAATACGTGGGTAAGGTGATGCTCATAAAACAGGCTTTGATTACTCAGAGATATGAGGCAGGCTATCACCAGCGTAACCACATTGGAGTTGGTAACAGAAGAGCCCATCTTGTGTTATGCTAATGAGAGGTTCTTTGTAGGTAAAACGCATTAAAAAATAAATTAACAGCAGTTTATGGTTATTGAAAATCCAGTTGTTGCATTGTCATCATTAGCGTGCATTTCACTGCACTCATGGACTGATGCAGCACCACAACCCTGCTGTGACACAAAGCTTGAGAAACTGCCAGCTCCTTTGCCAGTTTAATTTGCTATATATTATTATTAACGCAACAGATAAGTAGATGAGAAAACACAGTAATAAAGACACAACAGGAATGCAAAACTTAAACATCAGTAGTGGTGAAATAAAACAACGTGAGTTATAAGATAAGTTAGACTTTAATGATCTCACATTGGGAAAATTCACTTGTCTCAGCAGCTCGTATACACAAGGTGGATTAGAAATTGGTTGGAATGAAGGACCTATGGTAGCGCTCCTTCTTACATGGTGGGAGGAGCAGTCTTTTGTTGAAGGAGCTCAGATGAGAAAAAGACATTTGTGTAATATTGATTGACAACTGACTTTTTTTCCTTTCTTGTCTTCATTCAGCTCCAGAAATCCTGAATTATGAGCCAATCACAACAGCGACTGACCTGTGGTGAGTCCATTCTTGCAAAAACAGGCTGAAGTTCAGCCGTTGTTTAACGTCTTAAGCCCCAGACTCTTTTTTTAGGCCTCTGCTTGAAAATGACAAAATGAATAGCTTATATCTCTGTAACTACAAGGTCTATTTGAATAATTTTGGTGTCATAATTAAGGGAACACTTGTGACATGTGTTCAGATGTGTAAGTATCAGTATGTGCTGCATGTCACTGGCTCAGAGTAAATTAAGATGGCACACAGCATAAATGAAAGTAAAATAATAATAAAAATCCACACTTTTGCAATGAAATATGGTGAGTGGGTTGACATTATGACGCTATACAGATTTTAATATTTGATAATTAATTTGCTTGGTGTTGGAGTCGTGTTTGGTGTGTGTAAATATGACTTAAATGTTCTTGTAGCAGAGTTTCTTCTGTTTAATTTAATGTGCAATTTAGTAAATGTGTGACTGTATTGTTACGTGATTAATACAGTGTTTCATGTTTTTGTTGTGGAGCCTCTTAAGCGGGGTCTGCTTAGGTAAAGTATTTGTTGTGGTGGTTCTAGAGAAGAGTCTGTAGTTTTTCCACGACATTTCTATCGGTGACACTGTGATATTGCCCAAAACCATCAGATTTTACCTCTAGAAACTAAATGATTTGTAAATGAAAATGAGTCACAGACCCCAAAGAAGCTCAGCAAAGCTAATGGTTGTTTACAGTTTGGGTAATTATTGTAATCGCACCTTTGTTCTCACTTTTGCGGAGGCCAAACCTATGCAAATCAGCCACCCTGCGTGTCCTCTGGTATTCAGCCCACAGGCACTCCTGTACATGTTCTGACTGTGTCCGTCATGCATGTGTGTGTTCCTCAGGAGTGTGGGCGTTATTGCCTACATGCTTGTGACGGGTGAGTCTCCGTTCGCCGGAGACAACAAGCAGGAGACGTTTCTGAACGTGTCCCAGGTCAGCGTGGACTACAGCAGTGAGGCCTTCTCCAGGGTGTCTGAGCTGGCTGTGGACTTCATCCGCAAACTGCTGGTCAAAGCGCCAGAGTGAGTAAAGACATTGTGTGAACTCACCTCAAACTCGCCCAGAATAGAAACAGTCAGAATGATTTATTTTGAATGAAGTCAAAGTGGGATGTTCACACAGAGCTGTAAACAAAAGGATGAGAGATGATTTTCCAAGAGGCAACCCAACCATTATGTAATACTTTATTTTAGAGCAGTTCTGCACACAAAGTGTACAGTCAAGAGCCAATAAAACTCTTATTCTGTCCCACAGACACATTTTTCTTGTCCACCAAACATGCTGAAAATGTCTGTTTCATCATGTTATGTTTTTTTTTAATTAGTTTATAGATTTTTAGGAATAAGTGTGGTATTTCTGCAAACCTTTGTTTCCCTGCTGCTTTTTGAAGGTCCAGTGTTGAAGATTTAGGGGCCTCTATTTACACAATATGGCAGAAATTGAATATAATATGCATAAATATGTTTTCATTCCCCCTGAAAACTAAACACTGATTCTAGATAGAGCGTTTTTCACATGTTTCACAGCCACTGTTATGACTTCTTCACACTAAGAAGGAGCAGGGTGAGGTGATGGGGTTGCAATGAGCATAATAAGTACACCTCTAAATGCTACTGAGTCCTACTGGTGCTTTAAAATATACAAAAAGAGGCCATAACTTCCACTAAACTGTAAAGATTTTCTGAATGTTGTACATTGACAAAAGGAAAAGGAGTTTTACTGAGCATTTTGTGATTTAGATTCAATTGGTGTTACAGAAAGTTTAGCAACTAATTGCTGAATTGTTAACGTAATTTTTCAACCAACGGCGTCTCTGTTCTCCACGCGACTTCAAACCACCAGGAGCGTTTCGCCTGCCTGACTTTGTTAACTTGCCCAGATTTGATCATTTTTCTTTCGTCTATGTGCTTCTAAATATGTAAATGTGCTACGTAGTTAAATTGTTTCCTTTTTGGCTGTTTTTATCGGACGTTTGCACAGGGTGTTTTATTTTGAAAATCTCTATGCCATTTCTTTGTCTGACTTCCGGCCAGCTGCTCAAGTGGGCCGCTCACAGCGTCCGTCAAAATTAGGACAGCTGCGTATTCTCCGCGAAGCAGAGAGAAGACCGACTTCTGGGATGCTTCTGACCGTAGAATATTGACTAGAACGGCTGTTATTTGCCCCGGCGGCCGAAGCGCACATGAAACTTGTTGCATCCATGCCTGGTGGAGTTTAGCTGTAAAATGCCATATTTGATGGTTCCATCTTCTCAAATATGTAGATTTGTTTGTTTTCCTTGTTACACATTATAGTAAACATACCCTCTCTGAGTTTTGGACTGTTGGTCAGTTTTTATAGATAAAATAATGGTTTGCTGTTGTACTTAAGTGTTGACGTTGTGTTTTGACCATAGGGACCGGCCCAGCGCTGCAGAGTGTATGTGCCACCCCTGGCTGTGGCCACAGCAGATCTGTCTGAGCCCCGATCCCGCTACCATCCGCATCGTCCGCGAAAGGAGCTGCGGCAACAAGTGGCCCCACCCCGAAGGCAAGGAGAACCGGGACTCACCCCACTATCATGCAAAACGGCCTCGCTTCGACGGGGAAGCGCCGGCTGCTGGAGATGGTGACTTTTGAAACAGTGAAATGGAAAAAAAGGGGAGGAGAGGGGAGAAGTGTAAGGCAGCGATGTCCACTCCTTCCTCTGAGCTTTTAAATTATTTTAAGCCTACAGAAACCAGCTGTCTGCCGCCCACCTTTTCAAAAGTACTTAGGTTGTGTTTATATTCCACTAATTAGTAAAATCTCAAGATCGACCACTCAGACCAAAGATAACCAGCTAAAATTTGAGATCTATCACGGTTAAAAAGTGTGAAAATTGTACAGTATATCTCAATTAATGCAGTGTGTTTAACCTAAAGTATTTAATATGTTTCTATGTTAAAATTCCTGGTGTTTTCAAAGGGCTGCTCACAGCCCACGCTGTGTCGAGTGTCGCAATGAAGGCTAGCGTGGAGTATTTCTAGGGAAATCTATGCAACATCTCTCTTGTACATTGTAATTTTCTCAAAAAACCTTAAATGAGTCAGTAGCGCTCTGCCTTAAAGTCTGAAGTTAAGTGTTCTTAGTCACGAGATCTGGTTACTGTTCAATTGCACTTGTGCTTCAGCAGAAATGTGATATGCAGATAAGCATCTCTGCAATGAGGAAGTGTGATAGCGTCCTTATTTGCATGTTAAGGAGAATTTAGGGCTGTGCTCCGTCACAGTTTTTAATTGTTTATAAGACGCTGCTGTCTGTGTCATAGCTCTATCTCCTACTACCTGCATCATGCTGTATTTCACGTCCAATCTGCACTTTGACTCTCAACAACAACAACTAGCAGAAGGGCCGAGTTACACATGAGCATATTACATTCCTTATATGTTTGCATTCCCCTCAAAGTCAGAGTCATTGTCTCCAGTCTGCAGTAGCACAAGTGTTTAAATTTAGCTCAGGGTTTTAGATGAAACTCATTTTAATATCGTAGTGTAGTCCCCTTCAACAGAGCTGATTCCCCATTTTGTGGCAGTGTTTATATTCAGGTTATTACAACATGAAACTGCTTCGACACGAAGGCTTAAGCTGATCAACAAATCAAGGCATATTTGTTGAAACTTTAAACAGTAACGGCTCAAAAATTCTGTGACTCATGCAGCCGTTCACACGCCACACCCCGCACTTACTCAAAGGATGTCCTCACCGAGCTGCAAGTTCCTCTTTGTCAGCCGCCAGAAGAGAAACACAACTTTAGCACTTAACTTCGTAAGCACACAAATAGAACTGATCAGCAAAAACCGGAGGTATTATGACAGTCTGTATGTTTGAGAGGTCTTTCAGCCCCTCACCAAAGCCATTCAGTGTGCTTTCATTCAAAGCTACTCTTGGGTCAGGGTGCCTGAAGTGATTATATTCCTGTTGTTTTCATCTCAGGGCATGCTGCTCACTCTCTGCTCACTTTGTTTGTGTATTCTTAATGTTATTCTTATAGGCCTATTATTATTATTTATGTGCTGGACTGATACTTTATATTTTTTATGTAAATAATGTGTTCACATGTCTTATAAGGAGGTGTCTGGTGGGAGACAGGTGATTTAGAGGATGATTACGGTGTTATTTAAAACTAGAAGATGCTGTTTGTGGTTACAGCGTAACGAGTAATAAATAGTAATAAATGGAAATGACTGCAGCAAATTGGGAAGATGAAAGCGAGGATTAGATTTTAAGGTGGTACTGGGAAGTAAACACGGAGATGAGTCAGATGGTTTTAGTTGGAAATGTGTCAGCCTTGAAAGAAAGGGATATTCTTTGAATAGTGATGTTGGGTGTTAAGATATGTAGGCATGAAAGGCTTTTTTTTTAGGTGATGAGAAAGTGGGAACGATGATTTAAGTTTTAGAAAGAGATGTTTGTCCCAAGAAGCTGGTTGTTCAAATGTGAAACACGAGGTGCTATCGATTCACAGGATTTGCCATCTTTTGTTCGAGTTGGACTCGAATGAAAAACACCTCACCTCTCCTAAAGTGCAGATTCTGATTGCTCCTAACCTCCAGAAACAACATTCCTCTTTTTGTTCCGAGGTGCCAAACCGAATAAGACCACATTGTGTTTTTGTTTGTTGTTGTCACCAGCTGGTACAATGGCCTTTGTGTTGGGAGAGCTGGGCGTCTCCAGCCACGGCCGTGCTCTCATGCTGTCATCCTTTTTTAAAAACTGGAAACACGCCACACTGTAAAAAGATTTTCATCTCAACTAGTTAGCTCGAGTTTGCTGTAAGAATTTGCTGGGAAGTATATCTGTTTTGATATATAATGAAATAAGCTTGAATCTTACTTCATCTCAATTTTTAAAGTCGGTCTACTTTTGCTTTTTTCTAATACCTCTCCAAACCGGTCCAGGCTGAAACGATGCGACTTTTCACAGGAAATTTCTAAAGCGCAGTTGTAGACACAAGTGAAGCTTTCTCTTTCCTGTTGCAGCAGCAGCATCTGTAAAAACAAGATTTTTTAAGACTTGACAAGTAGCTTAACCTCGACAGAGAGAGAGAAGATGAACTTGTTTTGCAGTGCAGTGATGTCAGGGATCTCACTTTGCAGGATGACGAAATGCTCCAACGCACCGGATAAAGTGTCTCATGTTTGCTGGCATTGTCTGTTTGTCACTTGAACGTGACTTATGCTGTGGTGTTGATTTTGTTTTTTTGTACAGCTATTGTACTGCTATTTTCAGCAGCTAGTCACTCGATGGTCTGTTTGTGTGTGTGTGTGTGTGCTCTCATTGTCTTGAGCGGGGAGGCGCTTAGCTGGCATTCAGGCCGTCGTCCTCAAGAAGTGGAGCACCGGTGACATCAGGCGACTGATGTCACCCAACATTCCTATTTGTTCTGTGAGACTGGAGGATACCGAGCCTCAAACCAGCCACAAGCACAAGCAAATAAATGTTCAAGAGATGTATGTTTATTTTGCATTTTATATATTTGTTTTTTTTTTAATGTATGAGCATTCTGATTGCATCTGAAATGACTAAAAAAAAAAAAAAGACATAATCTGTGTTGTATTCTGATCAACTGCACGCTAATATGTAAGCATCACAAAGCAAACTGAAAAAGCTCATTAAAGGTCGTAGAAAATATCTGGTGGAGTGTTGATGCTTTGTTTTTCTTTGAGTCAATCCAGTGCAGGACAGACTTATTCAACACTGCTGCCACCTGCTGAAACAAAGTGCTCTCTGTTTTACCCTCATCGTCACTGAGAAACAAAATAACACAGTGACAATAACAATTAGCAAGCAGATTATTTAAAATAACGCATCTCTTGAAAACAGCACAACAACAGTAAACATAATGGAATGATATGAAGTTACATTCAGCCAAATGAGTTTAAGCCATCAGCGTTAAGTGCAAACATGATACGTAAGATTACAGACTGGAATACATCAGACAGATTTATACAAATGCTGCCACATTCCCATAAAACTAGCAAGTATGTGTTTTTATATACCGTAATAAAAAAAAAAGGTACAATGTGTCTATGAAGAGAAGATTAAGATGCACTGTGTTAATACATCTTTCCATCTTATTCATTTTAACTAAAAACATTGTAACATCTTTATAACAATTATTATAATTGCCATAAAACAAATGTGAGAACATTTGAAAACAAAAAGAGCAAATTAATGTAATTCATTTTTTTCTTTTCTTTAACTTATCATGGAGTAAATGTTGATTGTGCAGTGTAATGGATGTAGAACAATGACACCATCCTCGTTTAGTTTAGCCTCATTTTCATGATGCTGTCTGCCACCGGGCCCATAAATATATACATATTTATTTTCTTAAGCACCGACCGGCCACTTCATTAGATACACTTATACAATACAGTATGATCCAATGCAACAACTCTGCCATAAATTCTACTTTAAAGAAGCTTGAAGTGGTGGTGGAGAGGTGTTTCTAATATTATGGCCCTCTCGTGTGTAAATGGTGTGGCCAAAATATTAGAAACACCTCTCAGTATAATGCGGTCCAGTTTAACACTACAACCTACAGCCAACATTTATGGCAGAGTTATCGTACTGGATCACATTGAATTGTACAAGTGTACCTAACAGAGTGGTCGGTCGGTGTATTTTAAATATTACTCGTCTGATTTATGAGACTTACATGAATACGAAATTTCAGTTGACTTCTACAGGGAACATGCTTTTTTCTTCTCCTATTTTCAAAGTAGTGCTGATCATTTCTTTGTGAAGCGAGGGGGAAAGCGGTCTTTGTGACAGCGGCACAACCTTTAATACCACTTGGAAACACATCGCGGACAGAAAAACGTCTCAAACTGAAAGGAATGACAACAGAACTGCTTGGCTTAATGAATTGGCCACACATTTTGATGAAGTCTGGAAGTGTAAAGTTCAGACATTCACGCAGTCTAAAAGTAGCTCAACAAGTGCAGGTATAGAGAGAATGTAATAAGCTATTTTCAGCCAACTGTGCGTTAAGTTTAAAATCATGGCAGAAATTTAACATAAGTCACAATGTCACACGTTGTTACACACCTGAAGCGAAATCCAACATGAATCACTCATGTTTTTAAATTTTTAAGAACTTCAGCCAGACTCAAATGTAGAAAGGTCAGATTTAACCTAAAGAACAAAGACGGAAGAGCATTTTCACATCTGCATATTTGTACTCTGGGCTGCAGGGAGCAGGGGACAGGCCCCTGAAATCATAGAAAAATGAGGTAAAACCAGCGAATAAGACACTCAATCTGCATTCTTAATAAATAATCTAAAGCGCTCAATGACGTTCAGATAATCTAAACCAAACTCAGAAATCCTGGATGACCCTGAAGTGGTTCTCGATGCAGGGCGGCTCGTCTGCAAAGTGCAGCTTCTTACTCGGACAGGCGCCAAACTCCTCCAGGGTCTTAATGAAGTATCCGTACTCGCGGCCCACCCAGGCCCGCATCGGGTCACACACCTCATAAGGGGTCACGTGGGCATGAATCGACACGCCGCTGGAAGCAAGTTCCTTCAACACCTGCTTGTCCGTCACCCAGGTCTCGCTGCCTCCCGGGTGCCCGCCGTCCAGCCAGTACATGTCTGCGATGCGTTTAACGAAGTGAGACACCTGCGGGTCTGCGCGGGCCCCGGAAAGCTCGTACACCATCTGGTTCAGGACCACGCAGCCTTTGCTGAAGCCCACCAGCGTCAGTGAAAACCCTGAGGGGATGCTGTCAGCGCCTCCCTGTGGCTGGAGAGGGTTTGGTAGGTTGGCTCGCTCCATGCCGTGGCTCAGCAGGGCCCTGCGATCAGAAATGCTGTTCAGATTAAGGCTGCAACTAAAGATCGACTATGTGCAGATTATTTTCTAGATTAACTGATGAATTGTTTGGTCTATGAAAAGGTAAAAACCCAAAGATATACAGTTTAATTGATGAAAAACGATTAATCAATTATCAAAACAGTTGGCAGTTCCTTTTCTGTTTTTTTCCTTTTCTAAATATTATAAAGACTAAACTAGTCTAGACCTGCTTTGTGTGCAAAGTGTCATGAGATAACTTTTGTTATGATTTGCCAATGTATAAATAAAATTGAATTTAAGTAAATAAATATTTAAAATAAAAGACAGCTTTGTAATTCAGCTGCTATATTTTGGCTAAACTGATCAAAGAAGAAAAGCTGCTGGACGTGAAGCTATGTCCGACAAGCCCCATGCAACGTCACATCTAACAATTTTTTGAACACACATTTCCTGATAGATGAAACAAGAAAAAAAAGGGAGTATGGCCTTTTCTCATATTTTGTGTGACTCACTAAAAGCAATAAAAAACGTACAATCTGCATCATATGTGACCTTAAAAACAAACCTGAGGTGGTGAAACGCTGAAATGTCAGGTGAGTACGGTGAGTGCTCCGGTGCCCCGAACATGTTGCTCTCCACAAAGTTTTGGTAGCAGCTGAACTTGTGGAGATACATGTGCGAGGCTCTGATCACCCAAACATGTCGGTCAGGGAAACGTCGGCCCAGGGTGAGGGCGACCTGCTCCAGACTCCAGCGGAGCCACTGGGATCCCTCGGGCTGCAGAGCCATCTCCTCCTGGAAATTCTGGACAAACACAGAGACAAAGAAAGAGTGTTTAAAGCTGCAGGATGCAACTTGAACACACCAGAACAACATCAGATATGATATTTAAGCAACATCACGAGAGGGAGTGATGTTATACTGAATATCAGCATGGCTTTGGTCAGTTCACTTAATCACAGCGTGTTGATATAACGTCCTTTATTTTGTGATTCAAGAGTGTTTTTCAGGACACATAATGAAATGTTCAAATGTCATTTCTTTAGGTGAGTTAGCACAGGGAGCTTTAGTTTAATTCAAACTGCTAATATGTTTAATTTTGAATGTTTTGTCAACATTATAGAAACACTAGGTAACTGTTAAGTATGATAAGGTTGCCTGACGTCGACTGCTGTTAGTTATTGGTTTGATTAATGGTTGTGTATTGATTACTGACGGTGGCTGATCAGGCTTATTATCAGCTAATCATATTCAGTTTCACAGTTACTTGTAGAAATACGTTCATCTTTGTGGTGCAAAGTTTGTTACAATCTAAATAAACTGATACATAGAATGATGACTGTCAATTTAACATTAATGTAACGTTTATTTGAACACCTGTAAAGTGGACTGATACATGTAGTTAAAAGTCCCAAGGCTGCTGAAGTGCTCTATATCGGCACTCATGGAACGACTCAAAGTCCAATCAGATCACTTGGTAGGAGCCAGCTCATTATCACTCTGCATCTGTCCAAGAACATCCAGGTGAGTACATCTTCCACAGTTTGCCTAAAATGAGCTTTTTAGTCTGTGTGGCCATTTAGAGTAAACTGCAAGATGACGGGGTTGAATTTTAAAAGCTTAAAATTAAATGACTCAAAAAGTCAAAGATGTTTGCAATCTGTGAGCCGAACAAGTGTTTCCTTCTGTATCTGGTCCTGATAACGGCCATAGTGAGCGTCTGACCAAAAACCTCACTCACACACACACACACACACACACACAAGTCTGTCTTTGACACTCTTAATTAGTTCCATCAGCAGCATCTTCTCAGTCTGCTGTCAGACTGTGTGGTCCTGAACACAATGACCTCATTCATTTTATTTACATGGAAACATCACTGTGACAGCACGCTGTGCATACGAACGTCTCCTGGCAAATACCAGCACACTGTGGGAATATTAACACTTGCTTGGAAAGTTGCCTAATGAATTGCAAATGAGGACCGGACGATGAATAGACAGATTGGGAACTAGAGGAGCCGTGATAAACGAGGGCGGTTCTTGAATTCTGAGAGCGATTAGAAAAGAAAACAAACGTGTGATGTTTAATCTCATATTTTTTACACTTGATTAGTTAATGCACCTTCCACTTACTGAAAAAAAGACTCTGAGACGGCTTCACATAATCAGATTTAGGAGGCTCTACTTACAGAATATGGAAGAAATTGAATATAATATTCATAATATTTGGGGTTTTTTTTATGTTTTTGTTACGTTAAAATGAGCCTTTTATATCTACAGATGGAGTCCACCATGTTTCTTCAGAAGCCTATAATGGACAAACTAAACTAACCTAAATTAAACTAAACACTGGCTCTAGATAGAATTGTGCTTGTCGAGGCCACCTTAATTTCTTTCATGTGAGCAAGGAGAGGATGAAACAAGGGGGCTGCAATCAGCATCTACGTTGCCAGATGTCACTAAATCCTACGTACTGAACCTTTAAGAGATTTGGCACAAGCTGAGGAGACAATCATGTCTATTCTTTTAAGACGTTTAAAGGGTTAGGGTTTAAACGTAAATCCCCCTATGTGTTTGGCTACAATGACTGAGTTACTGTTTCCTATTTATTTCTAACTGATCAATACAATGCAAATGCAGACCTGTTTCTTATTGTTTGAGAAAATCACGAAGCACTGACAGTGTAAAGAATGGACGGCGTATCCGTAACGTCATCCGTAGGTTTCCGAAGAGCCGCTTTGAAGCTCAATATCTGTGGTGCTGGCCACCACCATGTTTGTAGTCCTGCCTCTCTCGCCTCCCAGCTAATCTAAAAGTCAGCAAAGACCCACCCACCTGTCAATTAAAGCGGCCACGCTGCTAGTTATGCACAACTTCAAGCCTTAATATAATTTGAACAGGTGAGTTGAATAAAAATTCAGACTCAGCACAGTTGTCATAAACAGGGAAATTAGCTATAGAGACCAAAACTGTTTTTTGTACCAGGCTGTAAACATGTTTATTTCTGCTGTGAAGTTGGACATTTTAACATGGGGGCTTATGGAGACTGACTCATTCTGTAGCCAGCCTCAGGTGGACATTTGGGGAACTGCAGTTTTTGGGCACTTCCACATTAGCTTCACTTCACGAACACGGAGGTTGCCACTTGGTTTCTCCCGATGATTGATTTTGTGCATGATGTCGTGTAGAGCTTGTGCCACCTCACACTTTACAAATTTAAACACCTAAAATTAAATTGTATAGACCTACAGTTTATACTGCATGTTTTTATTGTCTCCAACAGGACATCCTTGATTGCAAATATTCCCAGAAGACTCCACAGTGCAGACAGCTGGGAAAGCAGCTGTAAATAATGCAGTATATTAAACATTTGTTGCACCAAATGTCGCTGTGTTTATCTCTGCTGCTCTATCTCTTAATCTGCACTGATTAAATGATCTACGTTGCTATGATACAGAGGTGTACTCTTCCTTTGATTGCTCGTTGAATGTGATATTACAGTGTGTCAATTAATGTGTCATGCCTACACATTAACTGTTTGCACAGTGGAATTCTGGGAATTGTAGTTTGCACCCCGCTCACATAACATCATATCTCTGTATTTTGGCCTCATCATGATCCACTCTTCTCCACATGTCGTCATTATACCTGTGCACTGTTTACTCTTTTGCTTGGTGCTGGAAAGTGCTTCTTCCTCAGCTCAAGTTAGTGTTGTTCACTGACGATCATACAGTATAAATAAACTTAACTTGATATCAGTGTAGCTAAGGGCAGCCACGTGTCACAGGGTCAAATATCTGCCTCTCTCTGAATTGATTTCTGACTCCTGTGTGACTTTTGAGGTGTAGATTACAACATGTTCAGAATAAGCGATATACTCTGCCACTAAAGTGGGGAATTATAATGCAAGATGTTTACAATAACATGCAGGTGAATCCTTTGGATTGATGAGCTGTTTTTATGAAGCAGTGAAGCAAGAGATAACATTTTCTGGCACCTAGTTTATGTCACATGTTGTATATAGGCTATAAAAACTGCAATTTACATGACCCTAAAATGTCACATGGCATTTAGCATTCATATAAGTGTCTGCGCATGAGAGAAATACAGTTGTATGAGCCCTGAAATGTGTTTAAAGCTAGAAGTACCACCTCAAGAAGGTGGAAACTCTTCATTCCCACCAGCTATTATCTCATTGTACTGTGTGTTTCTGTACCTTGGCGTGATTTTATTTATAAATAAGGTGAGTCAAATGATTTAGGCCAGTCATCATCATTCTGCTGACCCCGCTGAACCTGCACCTGAGCCCCTCCCGGATCAATACCCCCCCACACTCACCTGTATATCCCCGTGGAAAAACACAACATGCCTGTTACCGCTCTTCTCCTTCGGTTCAGAGACAGTCTGACCGTCTGTATCGGGCCGGAGGAGCAGCAGGTCGTTAACTCGGCTCGGATCGTATCCAGGCACGGCTAGAAGCTTCTGGAGCCTCTGCCGCGGGCTCCCGGAGCGTCCATCCCGGCTGGCTGATGCATGCAGCCCCCGAGGCGGCTCAGAGGATGTCGTCGCTGTCACGGAGGTCATCGTTTTGGCCACAGTTACAAGAGTGAAACCCACCGCGACTGCTCTGGCGGCTAGCATTAAGTTTAAATAAGGGAATGAGTTGCGTTTTTCTTGTTTAACGCAGTCACTCCATGCTGCTGCTGTCAGCGAGCTAACCCACCAACGATAGCTCTGCTAGCGTCACATAATCTGCAGCTAACGCCCGACAGTGAGCCTTTAAGTGGCGAAAACCGAAATATCTATCACTGCAAACTGATGTAACCGCCGTCTTCTTCACATTTTAGCCGTTTCAGAAGAAACTCTAACGATATTTATTTAATTCTGACAGTTTATATGTCTGTTTTTGTCCACGAAGAGGCGCTGTTCATCACAAACACACCCACACCGACGACTAGCAGCTAGCACAACCGTGATGTGTCGGTGGTGAACGAGCCGGTTCAAAGAGCCAGCTCTTGTGAGCCGTTGAGTGATAGAAAAAGAAGCAGCATTTCTAGGCTTTTTATAGTTTTTATAGGTGTTTCTGCTTTGTGTAGCAGAGCGGTTCTACAATTAAGTTAGTGCATTCACTGGGTGGTTTCAGAGAGTTACAAGGGTCTGTAAACTTATTGATATAAGAAAATATAATTAACTATTGAATACTTCAGTACAAAGGATGTATTAAATATATACATGATATATGTGTACACATACAAATCATAAGTCAAAACAGTGCTAACTTTGGCTGAATTATGAAAGGTATAAGTGGTAAAATGAAGAGACGTTTTGGAGCCGAAAGAACCGGCTCTTCTTGGTGAGCTGAGTCAAATGATCTGACTCCCTAAAAAGAACCGAACTTCCCATCACTACGGCAAACCACCATAAGCTCTTCTGCGCATGTCTGACTCCAGAGATATTTGTGAATGAGATCATAAACTGGTGTGAACTTCCGGGTTTGGGCTCGGGACAAATCAAATCAAATCAAATTAATAAATATTGCAGGCATTGTAAAACAAGTTCACGAAATAAATATATACATTTTATTAATTCTGGGCTAAAGAGGCATCTAATCTACGTTATTTATTTATTTCAGTATTAATTTAAGCAGATTTTTTCAGTAATATCTCATCCGCAGATCCATTTAATAAAAAAATACATACATATATATTTTATTTACTGGTATGACAGATAGTTGTCAGTGCTGGTTGGTTGGTTTTATCCTTTACTAAAATGATATACGACACCAAAAACAGTATTTTTATACAACTGCTTGCACATACACACACACACAAAAATACGTGACAGGCAAAAAAACAAAAGAAAAAACAAATTTATATTCATACATTTAATACTGAGCAGTAAAGCTGTTTGGTACGGAAGCCCAAAGCAGTCATGCATTTACACATCTTATTTCCTCGGGATATCGAGCCAGTTTCATTTGATCTCAAGTTATTTCTGTCATGAAGTAACAAATGTTGTTATCCCAAGATTATGTGTTTGTTTTGTTTTTTTGTTGTTGCAGTTGCATCATTCCCCTGCTCCTCTGACATTGCTACACTGGATGATGTTTCCTGCAGTTATTTAATATACTAGACTATCTTTTCTTTCCTCAAGATCTCGTATTAATTGCATTGTTATCTCGGGAAAACAAAGTTTCTTTATCTTGAGATCTCAGGAAAGTTATCCCTTTATCTTGAGATAACATTTGTTATTTCAACATAATGACATAAATAACTGTATGTATGTATGACTGGTTGGGGCTTCTGTAGTTTGGGACACCTGACCGGATGAGAAGTCCAAAACACAGCTGTTGAGGCTTCATATGAAGCTTACTGTCTGATGATGCTTACAGCATAGATGCCTACAGATGCCTGTTTGTTTTTTTTTTTGTCTGCCTGCCAACATATCTACAGTTCTATTTATTTTTTTAAACACTGAGTGTACAACCCCCTGTGAGTTTGCTTTCGGTTTGCCTTTCCTTTCAACTGCATGAGGCAGACTCTGGGCTCACAAAGGTGGTTGTTGCCTTGCTCCAGCACAGTCTTCTCCTGACTTCTTTCACATTTGCAGTGCCTAAAAATATTCAAAGTGTTAATTTTTGTAAACCATAGATTTATGTCTTTTTTGTATACTGTATGTCTGTTTCATGAGTCCCTGCTACCAGAAGATGGACCCCTTCTACAGCAAATAATTTAGGATCCAGTGAGAGAGGTTAAATGTGATCGCTGCATCAAAAAGAATATACCATAATACTGACTTTCTCAACATTGAGGCAGTGTACCTCACTGTGTGAATGTATTTAAAAGTGATAATTTAAGGTCAGCAACATTTGTTCTGCTGTACTGCAAGGATGAAAGTAAAACACAATGAGAGTGGACTTTTCCGTGATTTCATTCTTTGCTTGCATATTAAAAATTATGAGAAAAGAAGTTGAAACTGACTAAGAAACTTTGATTTCACAGTATATAGTAAGCTAAGTGGTCTTTGATGCATATACACATGGCTCGTTATTATTCTTTTTAATTATTTTTTCTTATTGCTTTTATTCATGACAACATTTTACGATAAGATAAGATAGACTTTAATGATCTGACAGTGGGGAAATTAATCAGGAAAGAAGAAATTACTCATAAATAAGAAATATATAGAAACAAGTCATGCTGGTGTTAAAGTGTCCAGTGACAGCTGTTGGAGTGAAGGACCTGTGGTAGCGCTGCTTCTTACATGGTGGGAGTAGCAGTCTGTTGCTGAAGGAGCTGTTTAAGGCCTCCACAGTCTCATGCAGGAGGTGAGACAAGTTGTTCATGATGAATGTCAGCTTTGCTAACATCATCCTCTCCCCCACTTCTTCTATGGAGTTTAGAGGGCAGTCCAGGACAGAGTTGACCCTCTTGAACAGTTAGTTGAATCTTTTCCTGTCTCTCTCTCCGTGCTTCCCCCTCCCCATCAGACGACTGCATAGAATAATGCAGGTGCCACCACAGTGTCATAGAAAGTTTTTATCAGAGTCCTGCACACTCCAAAGGACCCCAGTCTCCACAGTAGGTGGCCTTTTTTGTATGAGATGTCTGTGTGGTCCAACCAGTCCAGAGTCCATTGTACACTGTTGCCCATAAAGTTGGAATACAATATTTTTACCTATTCTCATAAAATGATTGCAACAATGTGATTTATTCTTTTTAAACAAAGTAAAGTGTATCTTCTCAAAATGTTATTGATCTTCCAAACATACCACAGTGAAAATTAAACCACAATTAACCTGATGTGTATAAATAGAAATAAAAAGAGGAACGTGTCTGAAAACAAAATGATTCCAACTTTATGGGCAACAGTGTATTTATGTATTTTTTATTCTTTATTGTTGTCTCTTTCTGTTTTTACTTTTTGTTCTGTGAAGCACTTTGGGCTGCATGTTTGCATTAAATGTACTATATAAATAAATAAAGTTAAAGTTTAGGTGTCTATCCACACAAAATCTAAAAATTTGTAATGTAAAAAGGGATAATATCTCTTTTATTCAGATATATAATGATATATAAACACAAACTGTTATGTATTTAGCTGTGGTGTAAACATATATTCACCTTTAACGGTAAATTAGTGTTGACAGAAACACAATAAATGACTAGTCTGCCCCTTTAAGACTACACCACCCACAATCCTCTGCCTTCACATAAGTGATGTCACCTGACAATAAAGAGGGGAGGGTGTGCTAATGTTTACAACCGTTGGGCTGTCAATAATTTTATCGTAAAAACTGTGATTTAGTCGATTTTTCAGCAGCACATGGAAAAAAACAAGAATCTAATGGCGCAGACTAAATGACTTGTTCACGCATTCAGGTAAAGAACTACTTTAATTAAGCATTTTATCACTAGATCGAGCAAGATAGTTAGCGGTTAGCTCGTTACTTATCTGATGTTGATAAACAGGTAAACGTAGCACAGGCAGCGATACGTTAGCTACACATATGAGCTATCCGGACCGGAACCAGCTGCTGTCAATGAACTGGCGGTACCGTTACATGATAGATAACACACTATATGAACAAACTGTAGCTTTAACCTCCAGTCTGTCACTGTTTAATAGCTAGTAAAATAGCTAGCCTGCGAGCTAGCTTTCAGGGGCTGTAAAGAGGCTCACAGGAACTACAAACATGACGAGCTGCTCGTTTCAGTGTTAAATACCTTTTAAAACTGTAGCTACACTACACAGTAGTACAGCTAGTTTTTCACTACATAGCTGGCTCTGAGCTAGCTGGCACTTAGCTTAGTAAGTAAACATATCTTGGCTGTTTACTGTCACTTATTCGAGCATTTCCACTGATGTATTCAGATACTTTACTTGAGTAACAGCACTAATACTACACTGTGAAAATACTCCACTACAAGTAAAAGTCCTGCAAAACCATAAAAAAAAAATAGTATGTGACTGTTTACTGTAAAGTGGTCCATGTCAGTGTTTTATTATTATATCTGATGTTTATGTGTTAATATTTCTGCTGCATCAATATGTACTTTCCATTTTACTCCTGTGGATTACTAAGGTTGAGCTGATTTTCACTACTTTATAACTGTTGGCTGGTTTAATCAAGTGGTTCACAACCCTTTTTAACATTAAGTAAGCTGACAACCCCTGAACAAGTGCATCACATGGTGGTATCACAGCAAGAAGGTTCCTGGTTTGAACCTCGGCTGGGGTCTTTCTGTGTGGAGTCTGCATGCGCAGGTTAATTGGTGCCTCTAAATTGCCCCTGGTATGAATGGTTGTTTGTCTCTATGTGCCCTGTGATGAACTGGCGACTTGTCCACTTGTGTACCCCACCTCTCACCTCTAAGTCAGCTGAGATAGGCTCCAGCCCCACCGTGACCCTGATGAGGATAAGCGGTTACAGATAATGGATAAATGGATGGATTTATTTAACTTTATATCCTAAATAATAGTCTAAACTTTTAAAATAACAAAGTCATGTAGGTCCATCACAGAAATGAACTATTTGCTGAAATGCAGGCCTTGTGTTTTATTTATTTCAAAAAGTTTTATTACACAGCTTACAATCAAGAAGACTTCACAAACACCTGTGGAGCTTTGGCGTCCCCGAGTTTGGGAGCCAGTGGTTTAATCTACAGCAATGTGTCATGGTCTATGAGATCACTGTCCTATGAAACACAGTCACTGTCATGCCATGTTTTTTTAGCTTTGTGATGCATTTTCCAGCTAATATAAGACGGTTTAAAATAGTTTATTCATCTTAAGAGAGGGGAGACAGTTCTCTTCATCCTTTAGTTTATCAGAAAAATCACAACTTTTAGACTTTTAGGAATGTTTCACACCATAATTGTCTTAGTTGTTGGTTTTACAAGGCGTAGAGCGCAGAATAACATCACTGCCTTGTTCTTTGTTTTTGTGGCAGGTTTTCGTTAACTGAGTCGTCTGGTTGATCTTGACTCACTGTGTTTCACAGTGAATCGGAGCCGGCATCTGGGAACAACATTTCAGAGTGTACATTTTGCTGGTAAACAGGTGTGTAAAAGAAGTTACTCTCAGATCTGTCAGGGTATTACAGTCATACTCTGCCTCATCACTTTCTTACATCCAGTGTGGCCTTCAGAGTTTGACCTCAAGAAAAAAACCTTGATTCTCGAATTAGGGATGCACGATATGGATGTTTTACAGCTGGTTCTCATGGCCGATAAGATAACAGATAACTTCACATTTTTATATTTTAAAAAGAAGTTCATAGCCTGAAGTTTATGTACACCTGAGGACATTAAAGGCAGATGAATGATTTAATATTCCAGCTCTGATATTCTCTCCAAGTCGAACTGTTACTGTTGTGAACACAAACAAACAAAGAACAGTCTGACTCACAAATGTTGTTTTATTTCTTCAAGTAAAGTCTCAAAGAACTCCACAAATATACTTTGGCTCATAGAACATAAGGCCCATCAAATGTTTTGCATTAGAATTCAATATTTCTTATTATTATTATCAACCCTTAATTTCTCGCTATAATTTCATTATCGGAAGAGACCATAATAATATGAATTTGTCATTATTGACCGTTGATTTATCAGCTCTTATATATATTGTACATCCCGATTTTGAGCAGCAATCTGACAGATTTGTGCTCGTCATGGTTGTTGTGTTCACTGTCACAGTCCTGCATCATTAGAGACACCTTGTCTACAACTAGCTAAGTATTTTCTTTACTGATTAGTGTGTTGGTTATTTTATTTCTATAGACAACAAATGGAAGAAAATAAAGCCCATCACAGTTTGTCAGAGCCCAATATGCCTTTTCTGTCAGACTAACAGTCCAAAACACAAATAAAAACAGTGAATTGTTACATTTTATCTGAGCTTGATAAATAATTATATGATTATCTAAACAGTTGCCAAATATGTATGTATGTATGTTAGCTCAAATTTAATTTAAAATTGTTTACGTGCTGCCATAATTGAATTACAGATCACTAGTGAATAATATTTGTATGATTTCTGCAGTAAGTTATTCAACACAGAGCTCACTACCTGAGATATTGTTTTACTTTCTTGTGTGTGTGTAGTATGTCACTTTCATAGAAACCTCATTGATCAGTTATTGATTTATTAAAGCTGGCTTCAGTAGTTCAACAAGTTCTTGTTCATCCGTGCATTTCTTTCCAGTGTCCTGATGGAGTGGGTGTTCATCATGAACCGGATGAGCTCTCAGGGCAGTTCTGCAGCCCAGCGGAGGCGGATGGCTCTGGGCGTGGTGATACTCCTGCTGGTGGATGTCATCTGGGTAGCCTCCTCTGAGCTAACCTCAGTAAGTCAGTCAGTTCTCCACAACCGCTGCTGCGAGGTGGGTAGCAGCACGAGCTGATACGGCTGTAATGAAATGAGAAGAGGGGATGCTGATGTTCTCGGTAACCAGAGTGTGTGTAGCTGCTCTGGGATCGGCAGAGAGTGATATGAATGTGATATACATTTGTGTTTTACCTCAGTGTATGACATAACTTTGCCTTCTCTCTCCCAGCAACGGTTTGATAAAGGATTTCAATCCTTAACTAGTAAATACCAATACTGCAAAGTACACATTTTTACTTAAAGGATAACATCTGTATTTTTTAACCTCGACCCTCTTTTCCCATTTTTTGTGTCTAAGTGATTAAAGGGGACAACAGTTTTTGAAATTGGTCCAGTTTTGAGTGCACTGCAGCCAGCAGCCATGAAGTGTAATTCTTAAGGGCACCTTCAATTTACGTACACTGGATGTGTTTTTATCACTGACAGACTCGACAGAAACAAAATGAAACATTTTCTTCCTGTTCCAACAATCAGCTAGTTTTGGTCAAAATAAAGCCTTAATTCACAGAGTTAGACGTGAAAATATCGTTATACCATTAGAGAGGCAGCAGGGAGACACTGATGAGCTGGAGAGCCAGAATATTTTCACATCTAACTCGGTAAATTGATGGTGATTAATTTTGCAGCTGCTGGCTGTGTCGCTCTAACTTAATACTGGACCAGCTTCAAATATGATTGTCCCCATTCGTCATTTAGACACAAAGACAAGAGAAAATAGGGTTCAAGTCCAAGTACTCTTTACTGTACATTAAGTATAGTGTTAGTGTTAGTAGTAAAGTCATTTTTGACAGCTGGACCTCTTCTGGAAAATTACTAATGTGTTAATGTGAATATTAAACATGGTAGGTCTTATTTCTCTGTGTACAACTGAATAGTTAAAACCATTTCACAGTGTCAAACATAAACTTCTTTAATGAATACCAGCTGATTTCTTGCGGCAGTGGCACCATTACAAGAGACGGCTGGGTTAGCAGCATAAAAATGGTTTGTTGCGGGGTGTCGTTTAGATCAGTTGGTAGAGCATCCGCTCCATGTACAAAGGCTCAGTCCTTGCCACGGCGGCCCAGGGTTCGAATCTGACCTGTGGCTCTTTCCCGCATGTCATTGAGTAAATATACTTTGTTGCTCTCCTTCTGTGCTGTTAGGAAGAACTGTATTTAACTTGACAAACTTGAAATTCAGGATATTAAACAGAAGTTTCTGAGAGGCAAAACTGAGGTCAAACAGCACAGACCTGTGAGAACAACATCAATAACAGTCTGCAACACATTTAATTGAACCAATAAAAGCTGCTATCCTAACAGCTTCCTCCTGTTGATTCCTCCCGCAGTACATTTTCAAGCAACAGGAGTACAACAAACCCTTTTTCAGCACATTCACCAAGACCTCCATGTTTGTGCTCTATTTGCTGGGTTTCCTGCTGTGGCGACCTTGGAGGCAGCAGTGCACAGGCACTCTGAAACGCCGACACTCTGCGTTTGTAAGTAGTTAAACCACACTCTCGCCACATGGGGGCAGTGTGTTTAAATGTTTTAAATGTTCTGTTTTCTCCAAACAGTCCACACCCTCAGTGATACAGACTCACAAGCCTTCTGTGAGGTTTATTGACTTTGTTTTTCTTAGATACGTCTGCAACAGATAAATTATCTAGTCTAAGCTCAGTTAGAAGCTGCATCAGAATGTTTGTTTTTTAAGTGAATAAAGTCACACACATTGCACGTTTTTTTAGGGTTTTTTTAGGGTTCAGTCACCTGTTTTTGTCTGTAAGTTGACGGTCTGAGTTGGTTGTTTCTGCAGTTTGCTGATGCTGAGGCCTACTTTGCACCCTGCACAACTGACACCACTGTGAGCAACAGTTTGGTACGTAGTTTAATTTCACAGAAAATTATGAATCTTTTTCTGTTTTCTGCAATGAGTAACTAACTCGTGTTCAGGAAGTTTTTGACATTTTTACCGTTTGCCAGTGTTAGCAGTGGAGTCTGAATGTCACTGAAACTGAGGCTATCCAGGTGGATACATGGACTAAACCATGATACTCTACCCGTTGTGTCCTGGCTTTGTTTATTTCATGTACCTGCTTCTAAATCTGTGTCTGGCAATTTACGCCACAAAATAGTAACACTTTTAACACATAGTCTATTAAATGGGTATGATTGTAAAAGTAATAATAATAATAATAATGATAGAGACAGAGATTTGTCTACAAAGCTCCTAAAATATCAGGAAAACTCCAAATTTAAAGCTCTGAAAATAGAAATAATCTACTCAGAAATTCCTCCAATTCCTTGTTTGACACAAACTTCCTGCGTTCACTATTTGAGTTAATAGTACAGTTGATCAGTTGCTCTGAACTGTCATTGTTATGCATTGAATATAATATGAAATATCCATAAAATATGTCACTTAAGTCAGAAGTCGTAAGTTTACTCAGTCGTAGGAAAGGATTTCTTTAAGGACAAAGGTTGGGAACCACTGGCGTAGACGATGAGAATCTTAGAGAAATAAAGTCCAAAATTGAATTCTTGGCTTGGTTTACCAACCGTGTACAACTCTTCACTTTAAAACCTATAAATGTCTGACTCTCTCTCTCTGTCTTGCGCAGAGTGAACCGCTGTATGTTCCAGTCAAGTTTCAGGACGTACCTGCCGAGCATCCAAACTGTTTAATCGGAGACTGTGAATCTGTGTGTGAGTACACAGTTGATGTTGTCTGTGTTTTTTAAAGATGACATATTTATTATCATCTATCAACATAGTATCCCCCCTCTGAATTTAGTTTAAAGGTCCAGCGTGTAAGATATTTCAATATGTAATGTAAGAAATTCAATATCATATTCATAACTATGAATACACCTGAAAATAAGATTTTTTTTATGTTTTATTACATGTATGTTACCTTAGATTGAGCTCCTTATAATTCTGTAATGATGCTCTTATTGCAAACGCAAATAGAGTCTCAAAATAACATTACATTTTCTGAGTTTGGTCACTTAAATAAAAGCTGTTTGTGCCTCCCAGCAGCTTCCAAAAAGCAACGGGTGCGTTTTAGTAACATCATGGAGGTGCGTCAGTTGCCCTCCACCCAAGCCCTGGAGGCCAAACTGTCCCGCATGTCCTACCCTGCTGCCAAGGACCACGAGGCCATGTTGCGTACAGTGGGCAAACTAACCATCACTGATGTGGCCAAAATCAGCTTCTTCTTCTGTTTTGTGGTGAGTAAAAGTCAAAGCAGAAATGTCAGCTTATGGAATAACATGACTGTATCAAATTATAAACATAATGTTACAGCATAATACATGAGATCTGAGAAATATTCATTTTATTTTAAGAGGCAAGTAGCAGAATACACGATCATGTATGTACAACAAACCCATAATGTAATAATGTTTTATTAACTTTACATTTCTGGTAGAACAGTTTCAGTATCACCAATTTAAAAGGAAATGATTACAGACAATATTTGTGTGGCATGAGTCCTCAAATAAATCACTAAAGGAGATATTTTAATGTAATAGAATATGTAACAAGGTGTGTTTGAAATCTTTAAAATATAAAAAAACAGAAAACATTCTGTGATATTAGCAGCAAGATAATAGTATAGGGAAATCCGAATCCTTTAGTTGTTGTATTATGCAGGATATATGTTAAATAAATTAACACATTGATATTCTGCATCATGGTGAAGATTCCTAGTGGACTATGTAATCAACTTTATAATTACTCTTCTATAAATTGAAGTTGCAGTAATCTTCTTTTGGTCACTTGGGGTCAGAAAAACAAACTAAGCTACAAGCTAACAGATTTTTATGACCCAGCTTGTGTAGGGAAAGAAAGTACCATAAAATCAGTATTATTAGTATTATTATCAGTGTTATTTATTTCCTGGAATTTGCTTTATTTAAAATACAACAAAAAGAAGTGAGGTAAACTACTAGAGAAACAAAGGGCGAGCAGATGCTGTTCAAACCAACAGAATAAATATAACCTAAAGGGTACTATATAAAAATCAGAGTCTGTGCTATCTGAAATCAAAAGAGAAAGAAAAACCTCACTTACGCCAAGCAGCAAACAAAATACCTCAACAAAAGAGTTAATACACTTGCTAACATTTGCAATTGTTCATGAGTATGACAGAGAGGCAAGCTCAACACCAAAAACCAAACCGCTACATCTGTCAGGCAGCTCTAACTTAAATATCGTCAATCAGGGGCAGGCGACCACACAACTAACATGCATACACCATAAACACAGATGCACGGCCATCACAAATCCCTGACATACAAAGTTCTCATTGTTAAAAACTTACTCTTTAGCTGCTAGACTTTGTTCAACATTGGCCACTGGGCAGTTAGCTTGTCTGCCTTCTGCTGCTGCTGGAGATGAGGCTAAGTAAATGTGAGGCCTGAACTAGCAAAGCAATGAGCTAAAAGAGTCTAAAAAGATTCACAGAACTGCCAAGTTTTCTGTGGGTTTGTCACTATAACCTTTAAACTTTGATTACATTCAATGTTTCTCACCAAAATGCATTGTGTGTGTCTTTATAATAACAATGTATTAAATAACAAAAACAAAGTGGCAGGTAGTGCCTCTCTTTGTTTAGCTGTCTGGCTCAGACTTTACTGTTTTGGTTCACTCTCTTTGCTCTAATGGAGTTGCTCTCGGTCGCAGCAGGAAGCTGTTTTTAGAGGGAAAAGCTAGCAACTGTACCCTACTTTCTCAGCACCAAACACCGCACAGACACAATTAGAGACTAAGTGGTGAACATGGTGGAACATTTAGCACCAGATATTTCCCTCAGGAGTTGATGGGCCAAAAACAAAGCTTATAAGAGCTTCTTATAAAGAATAATTATTAACACTCTCTTGGTTCTTTAAGTCTTGTTTGCTAGTCAGGTGGGGTCCAGTTTGCTTGTACATAAAAAAGAGAAAAGTGCTTTTGACACTTATGAATTATGTAATTGAGCAGAAAGTGATGGTTTATGAGCACCAAAACTGCAAGTCATTAATCACATAACCTTTCAAGTGATGAACTGTTTTTAATTGGTGACTCATCCTCCCTGAGTACAGTAAAGAACATGTGGAGCAGAGTGTCTGACGTAGGCTTAAATTTGATCACTTCAAGACATCAATACGTTTGAGAATTATACTCAAAGATTTGCAAAGATGTCAAAATACACGAGTAATTCTACATTATATTTAGCATTATTCACATCTTGTAATTTTGATGGATTAACTTCAAAGCAAGTCATAAATAAATACTGTGTAAGTTTCCTTTTATGCTAATATGTCATAGATATGTTACATTATAATTTTAGTCTATGTGCTGGTTGATTATAAGGTGTTCCTCTTATTTTGTCCTCCTTCTCATAGTTAGATAGCGATAGTGGAGAGATGACCCTCTGAACCACATAGGCTCTCTTTTAACCTGTGTATGACTGAGAGGCTCTTTATGGGAGACTTTATTAATTACACAACAAACTAGAGCCTCAGAGAAGGTAAGTTAGTTCCAACCGTGGGTTGGGGGTCAGGAAAGCTTCACAAGGGATCGCAAAGTCTTGTTGATTTTAAGCAGTGTAAGAAAACTTTTTAAAAATCTACAGCAGGTCTATATTTCAGCATTTCTGTGAAGAAAAGTCAACATCCTTACTATGCGATGCTATCACTATTTTGGTTAACTGTACATCACCGCTTCTGTTTCTCTTCCAGTGGTTCCTGGCTAACCTGTCCTATCAGGAGGCGCTGTCCGACACGCAGGTCGCCATTGTCAACATTCTGTCATCCACCTCAGGTGACTCTCTCTCTGTGAAAACAATATGTGAAATGTAAAGGCGAGACTACTCTACCTAAACGGGTTTAAAGGGTGAAAATGTGTCTTGGTTAGCCCTCATATGTTTATTTAACCTTTTAACTCTTCTCTCTCTTCAGGCCTGTTTACGCTCATCTTAGCAGCCATATTTCCTAGCAACAGCAGCGACCGTTTCACCTTGTCCAAACTGTTAGCTGTGGCTCTGAGGTAAGGGCTTATTGAAAGTGTTGGCAGTTGAGCTGAGAAGGGCATGCTGGATGGTTTCAGCACTCAGTATATATATTTGCATGAGTGGATGTATTGTTAGTTTTTATGTTCTGTAAAAATCCATCCACTTTGGGAGATTGAAGATGAAACTGAAGTTGATTACGATGAACACAGCCAATGAATGAACCCACTGTAGGGTTTTTCTCCAGCTCCAGCTGTGTATTTCAGGCAGCTCATGATACTGATCATGAGTGTGACTAAGACATAAACTTTGAACTGAGTATATCTCATTTAATAACCCCCTGGCCTTGTGTGGCCTCATTGATACATGAACAGATTACATGTTGCACCCAGTGCTCTTTTATTGTGGTAACTCTTACCCAAACCCCTTTTTTTTTTCTTTTTTTCTTTTTTTTTTTTTCTTGGTTTCTACTGTTATATCAAAGACGTTCCACGCACCCGCCCACCTTCTTGACCTCCACACACACACACATTGCTACACAACAGGGCTCCCGTTATAGTAAAATAAAATCATATTGCAATGTTTTTGAGTATTAAGTATTAAGTATTACAACTGCATTATGTTTTTTATGATCAGTTATGCATCACAATTGTCATTTTCAGTGAAATCATTATTAAAATCACAATAATTTACATTTACATTTACATTTAGTCGTTTAGCAGACGCTTTTATCCAAAGCGACTTACAGAGATCAAGAGATCAATCAAGGTACAGTGCGATAAGAAAGTGTTAGTGCAGCAGTAAGTGCTGTGACAATTCTTAAAGGGTTAGATTCATCATGTCCTGTTGTTGGTGTTGCTTGGAGAGGAGCTACTCTCTGAAGAGCTGGGTCTTCAGGAGTTTTTTAAAGGTAGAGAGGGACGCCCCTGCCCCCTAGATGCCCAGGTTTGAGAGAATAGAGAGGAGGATGCGATAGTTAACTGTGTCAAAGGCAGCTGATAAGTCAAGCAGAATAAGTACAGAGGACTGTGCTGCTGCTCTTGCTTCTTTCAAGGCTTCTGTCACAGACAACAGAGCGGTTTCGTTCGAGTGACCACTCTTGAAACCAGATTGATTTGGATCAAGAAGACTGTTCTGTGAGAGGAAATTTGAGAGTTGGTTAGTGACCGCCCGGATAAAAATGGAGGAAGTGAGACCGGATAGTTCTCAACCTGAGCAGGGCTGAGAGAAGGTTTCTTGAGTAGAGGTGTTACTCGAGCCACTTTGAATGTGGTAGGAAGGTGGTGCTGGAGGTGTGATATCTGGCGTGATGGTTGGGCTGATGGATTGAAGTAGGTTTGTTGGTATAGGGTCCAACGAGCATGTAGTAGGACGGCTACATGTGAGCAGTTTGGATACCTCGCTCTCAGAGAGGGGTGTAAAGCCAGAAAATGAAGTGCCAGAAACTGTTAGGTTGCGAAAGTGCAGTAGCTGATTCTGTGCCGCCCCGCTGAGATAGAGAGAGACATGTAGTAGGACTGCTACATGTCACAGTGTTAGGAGTTGTGTAGAGAGTGAGCTGGTCAGAGATTGGGCTGCAGGTTGCTGCCACTTTGCCTGTAAAAAAAAGGATGCAAAGGTATCAGCGGTAAGGCTGGTAGGAGGAGGCGGAGGGTTGAGTAGTGATTTGAAGGTGGAGAAAAGTTTCTGGGTGTCAGTGACACTGTTGACTTTGTCGTTGTAAAAAGCAGTCTTTGCAGCAGTGACGCTGGTTGAGAAGGAGGATAAGAGTGTCTGGTAACTTTTGAGGTCATCGGCTAGTTTGGATTTGAGCCATTTTCTTTCAGCATAATAATGTGACATTTGTTGGGGTCTGCACCAAACAAACATGTTTTCTTACATCTGGAGAACAAGATTCATCTTCAGTGTTACCATACTTTATAACACTGTTTTTTCATACATTTTACCTTTTATTGTTGGTATTATTAGTTTTTGCCTCTGGACATGTGGGAAAAACAGTAAAATCCCTTCAAACTACTGGATCTCTGATGAACTAAGACAGTATTTTTTCACTTCCATTCACTGAGCCTCCCCCCTGCTGAGGCCGCCTCCCGCTTTGAAAAATGATTTTAGATCACATTCTGAAGTGTATGTCTTGAAATAATCTCGTTCACCTCTAACTGTGAATTTAAATTACTCAGTTTATGTCGTATCTCTCTTGTTTAGTATGGGAGGTGTCGCCCTCGTGAGTTTCTCCAGCATGGACAACCCTGATGAGAAAGGCGTCATAGGTAACCACCACCTCTTTCGCATTAATGTTGTGTAGTGAAACTGTACTTCACTCTAGACTAAAAGTGTTGAATCAATGCAGTTTGAAACCCTCCAAATGTAATTGAATTTCATGAAGGTTCCTTGTGGTCGCTGGCGGGGGCGATGCTGTACGCTGTGTACATCGTAATGATCAAGAGACGAGTGGATCGGGAGGATAAGCTTGACATTCCCATGTTCTTTGGTAAGCCAATGCTCAGCATTTACTGTCTGTCTTTTAGCAGTATTTTTTCTCCCTGTCCATGTACTAAAACACACCCGACCCTTGCACAGTATAACTGTTTTTATTCCATGAAGTTGTCGCCACTGTGGCTGACAGAAGGCATCTGAGATGGAGTTTCTTTGTGTCTCTTAGGGTTTGTGGGTCTGTTTAACCTGCTGCTGCTGTGGCCTGGCTTCCTCCTGCTCCACTACACGGGCTTCGAGGCCTTTGAGCTTCCCAGCCAGCTGGTGTGGACGTACATCCTCATTAACGGCCTGATTGGAACCGTTCTCTCAGAGTTCCTGTGGCTCTGGTGAGCACCTCACCCATAATTTATTCAGGTCACAATTTTGGCACCAAGTCAGTCATCACAATTTACAGGAAAGGTTTTAGACTCTTAGTTGAGTCGTTTTCTGTGCATAAACTCACAAATCTTCAGTTTGAGGAATATACAGTATATCAAAAAGACGTGATTGACTGGTGATGCTGTTTTCTCTCCACAGGGGCTGTTTCCTCACATCATCTCTAATCGGGACTCTGGCACTGAGCCTCACCATCCCGCTCTCTATTATGGCAGATATTTGCATGCAGAAGGTAAGTTTCCACAGCAGGTACTTAACAATCAGAGTCAGAGTTTGAAAGAAAATTCAAGATAATATTTGTTTGGCATCAGCAAGACACCAATGTGAAGAGAGAAGATCTGATCACAAAAACAAAAGTTTGTCTATGTGGACAGCGTTTGTTTAATATTTTTTCCGAAAATGTTAATAAATGAAATGCGTATTAGATTAGATTGTTAAATGTATTTACAACCTGAAGTCCAGTAATGACAGTAGTTTCCTCCTCGTGTGTACAGGTACGTTTCTCGTGGCTGTTTTTTGCCGGGGCGGTCCCCGTCTTCCTTTCCTTCTTCATCGCCACCCTTTTATGTCACTACAACAACTGGGACCCCGTCCTGGTGGGGCTGAGGAGATTATACGTCTTCATTTGCAGGAAACATCGCATTCACAGGTAGACATACATGTTTTCACCTCAGAAACTGGATAAGCAACTGAATGCATTTGTCATTTTTCAAGCACAGAGTTTTTAGTTTTTAGTTTCACTATTGTTACTACTTGTTTGAGCTGCAGTACATAATCCATTAGAGAGAAAACTGCAACACTTTCTCTCACAGGGGATATTATTTTGAAGACTTGGTTGATTGAAGGACACTCCAACAACTGTGATTTTCCGAAAAAACATCACACACATCACTAAATTGTCAGAAAATCAAACGAGCTCAGAAGCGAGAAAAACATGCCTTTTTTAAAAAAGTTCTGTCCTTGTCAAAGCTGATGATTTGATTTTAATATTGATCGGGGACAAAATTGAAAATCACACACTCACACAGAAGGACCTTGACATCTACTTCAGATAAGTTTATAAGAATATTAATGATAATTTAATCTTTTTAGGGATTTTTTTTCTTTCGACATTCACATAACCGGTAACAGAGAAGTAAACATCAACAGACAAATATAGGACTGTTACGTCACTGCCTAGGGTTTAGGGAGTATAGGAGATCACACTCTGGTTCAAAAGGAGAACAGAAACATTCAACAGAAATGGCTGGCCGTAATGACTGTCTAACCATTCCTATGAGGCAGAACAGAATTATTGAATTATTATTGAAAGTTTCTTCAGTACAAACACACACATGTTGTTAAGTTAAATTAAAATGTGCACAAAGTGAGTCAGTGACTAGATGTGTTTATTCAGTCCAGTGTTTTGTTGTATTGTGGTGTGTGGCCTATTAAAAAACGATTCGACCTCTGACACACACTCAGTCTTTTCATCTCTGACATTCTCACAAGAACAATACACTCACTTTGTTGCTCACAGCCTCACTAACACTAACACTGTCATCAGATGTACATGCCTGACTGACTATCCTCTCTGCGGCAGTTATGCTCTCCATTGTTCTGTGAATGCTTGTTCCCGTTTGCTGAGGGATGATTATAATAATGATGGTTGTCAAGATGATGACTGTGATGATGATTGACGCCCCGTTCCCTCTGCCCACAGACTGCCAGAAGACAACGAGCAGTGCGAAAGCCTTATTCCTCTACACACCGTCTCCCCCAGCGAAGGAAGCTTCTGTTCGTGATCCAACCGTCAAACAAAGTAAATGATCACTCAACACTTCCTGGCTTTGACATGTGTGTTGTTTGTTTATGTGCATGTTAGTTTTTTTTGTTAGTGAATATGTGATGATACATAAAACATTTGCAACATTGCAGAAATATGAAAAATCACACGACAAATAACATTTTAAATTACTTTATATCAGTTTTAATGGCAAACTGCCAACTGGTGTTGGTGTGACATTGCTGCCAGGAAGTTATTTTATACACAGCAAATTAATTTCAGTTTTGGATTTTGTAGTGTAACAACTTTGTAAAAACTTTGTCGAAATAACACCCTTCCCTCGGACTGTTGTGCCGACCAGAAGCTCTTCCGTCCATCCGTCTAAGTTCCACCGGGCACAGCTGCCACTCATTTCGAATGCGCTGGATGCAATGCAACTGCCAAAGCTGATTGCAGTTGCTCTAGACAATGTTTGCACCATGGTGCATTTCAGAAGCGGGTCTCCGAGAATAAGAGGCTGTTCTATTTTTGACGGACGCCCAAGCAGCCACGTCAATCTGCACAGAGCAGCTCGAGCTGGCTTGAAGTCAGAACAGACACAGAAACAGCATAGAGAATCCGGTTGATTTTCAAAATAAAACACCCTGTCCGACTGTAAAAACAGCCAAAAGGGAAACAATTTAACTATGTAGCACAAACCAAAACAGCATCACATTCATGACATGACAGAGACGTGCCCAGTGAGGCGTAACATCTGCCTGAATCCATGAGAATGCAGCTTTAAAGATGTAACTCTCACGGTTATGTCCTCGCTTGCTTTCAGCTTGCTGAAAAAAAAAAATCAATCAATGCAGCTTTAATCATAATATTTTGGTAGAATTGTGTACCAGTTTTGCAATATCTGATGAGACTCAGATTTTCTGCTACCTCCTCCTTCATTCATTTGTTTCTCTTTAAACATCTGTCGAGCATTTGTTTGAGGCGGTGGCATTTAAGATGGACACAAGACAAGCAGGAAAGGATGACCATCACGTAAATATTTTAGATCAGATTGGCCACCCACTCCACAAAGTCTGCTCCTCTAACGCTGCCCCGTCTCTTCACTATTCATAGGTTTAGTCAAGCTTTTCTCATCTGTCTCCAAAACCAGGAAAGTAATTGCCAGCAGTGCAGAGAGAGATTTTAAACTCAGCATGTGGTTTCTAACAGAGGCGTTAGTGGGGAATGAAAACAGTGCAATTTAGGACAGACATAAGCCTGTCTGCTGGGCATGTAGTGTCTAATAGAGGACCAAGTGTCTGTGTGTCCACTCACATTTCATTTAATTGATTAACCTTTTCATTATTATTTTTAAATGATTAATGCAGTGTCAAAAATACAAAAAAAAAAAAAAATTCAACTTACAGTGATGGAAAAAAAGAGTAACACAGAAGAAAGAAATCGTCACTATGGAGAAGCTTAAATGATGAACGACTTAAATGCGTTCACAGTTATGTCAAAATGTAGTGTACTGAGTACCCGGATGGGGCACTCACAACGGTCAGAAAGTTGAGTGTGGAGCACTGAACACTTCTCACCCTCAGTGGTCGCCATTTTTGCTACATAGCAGAAGGGGAGAGACCACAGGATTGTGAAAATGGCGACCAAGGAGCCTGCTGAGCTGAAGCTGTTGCAGAGAATACCACAATATATACATATAAGTTGTATATATTGGATACAATTGGATGGATGTGTTTTATATTTATATTTTGGCCGTCAAATATTGGAACTTACATTCTGCCCGGTTGTAATTCAGCGGATAAGAAAGAGCTGTAAAATGTTGCGATCGTCATTTCCGGTAACTCTAATTGAGACAACACTACCCTGCTGAAATTGTCTTTGAAACACAACATGTACCTCAGTGGTTCTGCTACACTTCTGTACATATTTCTGTTCATGTCCACGATATAGTGTCCGTCATTTTCGTCCCACAGTTTTCTCATAATATTTTTTAATCTCTCTCCAAAGGTGGTGAATGTGGATCTTGCTGAGCAGACAATCTGGAAGCTTTCAGAGACATTGAACTACCCCAGTGCCTCATATTGAATCTATTTATTTTCTACAGTGTTGAGATGACGCATCCATTTCTACAAGTTCACTTTTATTTTCACATTTCGCAGACTGAGATTCTGTTTTTTGATGTTTTCTGTGTAAAAAACAAAAACACTTTATGGTGCTCAAGGTGCTGGACATTATCAGTGATTACTGTTGTGTCGTGTGACCAAGTGAAACGGTACATGTTGAAGTTGATTATAACACTAACGGGGGCCGAGTGTGTGTGTGTGTTTCTTTAGTTTGTTATGTTTGTCTATAGGCCTTTTGGAGCCTTGCTGCTTGTTTGTAAGTGTATGTGTGAAGCAGACACATTTCCACAAATAACCATCTGCCAGTAGGTGAAAAGGTTGTTTTCGATTTATCTGCCTTGGACGGAGTAAGCCTGCTTTTCCAGTCACAGGACTCCTCTTTGAATTTTATGCTGTACTGCAGCACTTTCACTAATTTTAACATCTGGATCTGCAGTGCCATCTGGTGCAGTGTAATAAAGGGTTCATGTTACCAGCCTTGGCAGCTTGGCTAACAACAGTCCTTTAGACCTCCAGGTGATACTAACACTGTCCTGATAGAAGTCAACATTTTAACTTTCATTTCCTCTTGTAAGTCAGACATGAAAAAAAACGAAAACACACTACGGCTAAACAAGAAAGAGTCACATCCGTCGCATCAACACCTTTCTTGTTCGCTGCTGTACCTCTGACAGAGTTGGATCATGAAGACAAACTGTGATAGCGACATGATCTTTGTGTTTGAACACGAACTGATAGAAGGCCTTCCGCTATAAGCTACAAAATGCCTTGCTGCAATAACGGTTGTCTGCTTGTATGAGCAGCGCATTTCCTTTTAGAAATGAGTGTAAATACTGTACACAGTGACACATTTAACAGAGTATTGATGTTTTGTTTGTGAAATTCATATGACCACTACAGATTCCTGTTCTGAGATTTTATATTTTATGTATCATTGTAAATGATTACTGCCAGCCTGTATAACAGCCAGATTCTCTTTTACTTGCAACTGATTGGACTGTTGTTCATTATCCTTTTTTTTCCCTTAAGCAAGAAATTATTCATTTACTGTGTTTGTAGTGTTGTAGTACCCGAGATGGGCCTTGGTCTTGAGACTGGACTCAAGACCACTTTTTAAAGGCCTCAGCCTTGTCTCAGTCTCAGACAAAATGGACTTTGGATTTTAGTTCAAGACCAGTCAAGAGCACAACATTGGGGATGTCAATTGCCTTTTTCAGCCAAATCTTCTGGAATGAAATTCGGTTTCATAAACCACAAAGAGTTCATCTGCAACACAGCAGTATGTAAATACTCCAAGGCAACGCTTAATGAGGTGACTCAATGTAGCAATCACGCTTCACCCAAAGAGTTTTTATGAATATTAGCTACCTGAGTATGTCTTGACTAGGTCTTACAATACCTTGGTATTCCTGCTGACTTGGTCTCAACCCCTTAAAGTCTTGGTCTTGTCTCGGTCTCAATACACTCTGGTCTTGGTCATGACTTGGTTTCGTTTTAGTTGGTCTTGACTACAACACTGTGTGTTGGTGATTTCATGTGATGAGAAAAGAACATTTCTTTTAGCATCCTGGGGGTCTGTCATGTCACCCAGGATGTAAACAGTACAGTTGAAGGTAAAATATCAACGTTATTCCACTCATCCAGTTAAATGTCAGATGTTTGTACATCTTTATGGAGTGTTTTTATTGCGCTCAACATTTATGGGACGTATGAAGTGGAGGAAGAGATAAACGGCCTGTGTGAGGGTTAGTGAACGGGTTGAGCACTTTAAGTAACATATATAAACTTGTTCATGTTCATTATTGCCAATCAGTCCATCTTCTGTATGTAAGTATGACAGCTTTTTTTTAGGATGATTAGTGTACAAAGAGGTAATTTTTCTCATGCTGTCTTAATGTTTTGTTTTTATTGTTCATCTTTTATCAATGGTGCTTGTTGAATCTGTATATGATTTTTACACAATTATCTTTTTTTCTTTCTCAGGTTCTTTGTCTTGTTTTTCATATCTGATCATATCTGATTTCTTTGTCTTTTAAATGTCATTAATGAAAATGTTATAAGATTTAAAAGAAGGCCAGGAAAGACTGTAATAGTAACTTTCCTTTTATCAGCCTCTTGAATTATCGTTTTACCTTTTGCAAGTCTGTTTTCATACTTAAACTGCACTATTAAAATATATCTTTTTAAATCTCTATGATAAATGGCATATCTCTATCATATTTCTTCTAAAGAGATGTTTTTAATGTTGATGTGTCAGTAGCATGATCAAAAATTGATGTCGACATGGTCAAACATAAAGCAAGTACAACAACACAACACATAGCAGCGAGCTAATATTACATACGAGCCTAACAGCAAGAAGCCCAGCTCGGCGTCTGACTTTCAGACTTTCATCTTACGAAGCTCTCTACGACTAAGTCAGTCCCAAAATTTACTCTTGTCCGGTGGCTTCTTGCTCGTTCACTCTCATTTTTTTATTTTTTCTTCGTCAACTTCCTCTTCGGTCTCCTTGCCATAAGTTATGTCCATACAAGCTGCTTATCCCAGCTATGTTTTCTGCTCACCTAGCTCAGGTTCTGACATGACACTGACTCTGCTCCCAATCAGCATGCCCTCATGTCTGAAAACCTCCTCATCCTGGTGGTCCAAACCACCTGTGGTACAAACACTAACACTCCCCTGGTGCTCTGTGCTCACAGTTCAGGCAGCCCGGCTAGCTAACATTAGCTAACAGCAGCGATACTTTGCAGCTATTTGCTTGACTGTCCATCAGGAAACACAGAGAGTTGAGGTGGTGTGGTTGGAGGACATCAGAGTGAAACCAGAAAACATTTTCTTCATAAAATATGATCCAGTTTCATCAAAATCAGTGAAATAGTTGGTGTGTGACATTACGTACTTCTCGTGGGTGATCGTACCCGGAGCACAAAGTTACATAGTGCAACAGACATACAGGGCGCAGAGTGGGAATGACAGAGACAACGTTCACCTGATTTCACATCAGTGTAACATCAAAATGATTTAAAATCTGTTATTTTATGGCAGAAATATTACACAATGTTGTTTCACCATCATCGCTCTGTGTCTAACAGCTGGAGCTTTCATGGCTATAAAATGTGGCTATTGTGGATTTTTTAGGGCACTATATAGTAGACAAGTTCACACAATAATTCAAACACTCAAATAAAAAAACATTACAAATAGGGAGTGATTTTAGACACGGCTTTATGACATAGTTACAATTTAAATGATTTTTTCTCATTTTAAGACAGATTATAATTAATTAGGGTTGTTTATCAAACTACAAAAAGAAAGTGTACACATGGTGAAAAGCTTGTGATGCTATCATATTACAGAGCTTTATTCACACACCTTCACCTTTTCAGGGTCATTATTGTTTGTCACAAAAAAGCACCCACGTTTCATCTAGAGATTTGTTTGAAAAGGATGCACAAAATAATCTCTTTCATAATGTATGAAAACATTACTCACTTTGCCAAAGGCCGCTTTTATAATCCTTTCAGTGGAAAGTGCTGAGTGATGGCTGTGAATTCAGATAATAGATGCCAGAAAAATCTTGTTGAACACGAGTTGTGCTGCACAGACGAGTGGCCTAAACTGCTTGTTGCTGTTACATAAAGCACTCGACATTTAAGGTTTGTTAGTATAGAATATACTTTTAATCTGTCAAGTGCATATTTTTCTTTGATTTCCTTCATTTTTTTATACTGTAGAAAAACAACAACCAGCTCTACGTAGGCTAAAAATCATCCATATAACTCTAATGCATGACTGGTTTCGTAATGTTAATAATTAGGCTTAAGTTAAGCCCTTCTCATGTTTGTCAACCATTTAATGTTTGCTCATTTCCTTTACCATCTAACAGCTGTCAATGATTTCTAGTGTGCAGCACATTATGTTTATCTCAAAGTCACAAACTTAATACGATCTCTTACACATGAGCACCTTATTATTGAGGTATAATAACTGTATTGTCAGGCTGTATGCAATTATACACAGATGTTTAACGTATAATTCAAACGAGATCTGAGACATAAAATTAAGGGGCTTCGGCATCATACTGAGCAATCAACCTTAATTTTACTTTCCTCACTTTTGACAGTTAACATCTGGCTGACGATGTGATGCCATGCAGAGCACGCTTGCTTAATTGACAGTATCTGACAATACTCAATCACAGTGAGAGAGCACTCAAAGCTTTTATCTAATCAGGTTCCCCCCGAAGACGTCATTTGAGCTTTGCCTGTTTAAACAGAAGAAGCTACGTGCCTGGTGAATGACAAAACGGGTGATTTAAGGATTAATTCAGCGAATATTCTCAGTGTTTTAAGGACAAAATTATCTAAAAATCATTCATTAGGTTTGAGTTAGAACCTAAAGTTGTTGAAACCTTTTTGCAAGGAACCTTTTACCTATCGGGTCTAACCAGAATTTAGTGTAAATAGTATTTGTACCTGAGTTCATTCAAGGTGCAAATTATAATCCATCCATCCATCCATCCATCCATCTATCAGGGTCGTGGGGGGCCGGGGCCAATCTCAGCTGGCATTGGGCGAGAGATGGGGTACAATCTGGGCAAGTCGCCACTTCATCACAGAGCACATAGAGACAAATGACTATTCACACTCACATTCACACCTACGGGCAAATTACAGTCAGTTAACCAGCCAGTTAACCTATTAACCTGCATGACTTTGGACTGTGGGAGGAAGCCGGAGTACCCGGAGAGAACCCACGCAGACAGAAAAGCCCCAGCCGAGCCCTTTACAATTGGAAATGGCACCACAACAATAATTTCTTCACACAGCCACACGTTAATCAATAGGTTACTCATAAGCTTTCAAGCCAAATGTACTTCAGGTTTACAAAAAAAGCTCTTCAGAGGTGTTCAAACTGTCCCTTTGTTTGTATCACTCAAAGAACCAGTAATCTGTATTACAAAGATATTTTGAAAGGGTAGAACATTTTGCAATTATGACTTAAAGAACATTTTTCAGTTTCTTAAAGAACCTTAAACAGCAAAAGGGGTTCTTAAAAGCTCATTCAGAGAACTCAAGAACCAGTTTTTCTTAGGGTGTAAGAGCTCTAAGAGTATCATTTTATCTACTGCCCAAATGTTAACACCCAGTCATGATTCTGTTTCTGTAGGAGCTGCATTCCTCTTAATGTTAACACTATCTCTGGGAGGACTAATGATATGAGATCAGAGGAAAATATGCTCTCTTCACCTACGCATGCCTGGATTGTTTCAGCCTGGTTCCTGTTTGAACTTTTCAACTTCCCTGCAAAAACTACCTTGTCCACTGTTGACTTCTCTGTCTTCCTAAAACATATATTCTCTCTCTTCTTCATTCTCAGCCATATTCAGTAAGTAAATCTCACTTTTCAGGTTCTGTAATTTTGACTATGATCTCCAAACAAAACTACCACATTATTAATCTCAACTGATTTGATTTGTGTTGTCAGGCATATTTTTCATTTTTTTTCTTATCAGTTCCCATTTTGCAGCCTTTGCCTTGCATCCGTGTATATTTTACATTGTGTACATTTCTAATCTCAACTATAACTTGGACTAAAACTATTTCAAAGGCACATTAGTAGGCCTACTGATGATAAGAAATGAAACTACAGGACTCATGCTGCCTGTTTAATGTTTAACCGCCCTGCCCACGTAAGTGGGAGGAGGAAATTTGTGTGTTGGCTGACTCAAGTGTTGGCTAACACTTTGCTCAGACCGAGGTGAAACCACACGACTGTGGACTAAGACCTACGAGGACTCTTGGGAATCCTGGATGATCATCAGGAACGGGAAGAAATGGACAAGGTTTGGGGCCACACACTTGGCTTTGGGGCTGAGACACTGAATATTTAGAACATAGTAAAAAGTACTGAAGAGTCTTATTTTCTACTTTGGTCTGAAATGATACACCTCTTGTGATTTGGAGTTTTCCCACCAACTGGAATACTCTCTTTGAAGAATCAGAAATTAAATTCAGACAAAGAAAAGTCCTCAGTATAAGTTGTTATCTTGGAAAACTGCTCACCTCTGGATCTTGGCTCTAATCACAGGTACGGCGCCCAGCAGAGCTGATAAGCTAAAAGGAAAAAATCAATACCTGGAAAAAAAAATCTGAGCTCTCTTACTCTGCAACCATGAATGAGGAAATAGAAGAGATAGCAGAAGAGAAAGACTGGAGGGAACTTGAACCCAACTACCCCGTCAAAATCTTCCTGACAATCCTTTACAGCCTCATCCTGGTAACGGGTATTGTGGGTAATTCAGTCACTATCAGGGTGACACAAGTGCTGAAGCGTAATGGCTACCTGCAGAAGAACGTGACCGACCACATGGTTAGCCTAGCGTGCTCAGACTTGTTGGTGCTCCTCATCGGCATGCCAGTGGAGCTCTACAGTGCCATCTGGTTCCCATTCACATCCACGTCAGGCGACGTTTCCTGTAAGATCTACAACTTCCTGTTCGAGGCTTGCAGCTATGCCACCATCCTCAACGTAGCTACACTTAGCTTTGAGCGCTACGTGGCTATCTGCCACCCGTTTCGTTTCAAAGCTCTGGGTGAAAAACGCACCTCTGCCCTCATCACCTTCGCCTGGCTGGTGTCCGTGCTCGTGGCACTGCCTTTGCTGGTTGCCACGGGAACACAGGGACACATTCCCTTTCTAAGGGATACGCCCGTCCAGAATCTGACTTTCTGTACTAATCTTAGGGAACACTGGGTGATGTACAGGAGCAGCATCTTTGTGGCTTTCATCATCTACATGATCGTGTTTATCTGCGTGGCCTTCATGTGCCGGGCAATGATCCTCGTCCTTCGGAAATCTATGGGATCCATGGATGGGGGCATCAATGGAACTCAGAGAGCAGTCAAGCATGAAAGTTCAAAGGTCAAGATGGCCAAGAAGCAGACCATCATTTTTCTTGGTAGGTTGTTGGCTTAATATCTCAAAAAAGACACCTTGTTCCATCAACTGTGAAATTATTTTAGAGCTCTGTGTGTGTGTGTGTGAGTCTGTTTGACTATGTTTTTATACCTTTGGGACCTACATGTCCCCAATAGAGAGGAAAATCTCTGGAAAGTGGTCACATAAATACTACCAGGCGTTATTTTAGGCCCTCTCTGTATAGTGGTGTGTGTGTCCGTGTGATGTTGTAACATTACCACAACTGCCCGGGATGTTTGGACATGTCTTACAGTTTGTTCATTTGTTTACAACAGGAGTTAAGACGCTATCTTGACCCTGTAATGGAAGTCAGAAAAACAAGTCCAAACTTACTCCCAAAGTTTTGACCATTCACTTCACACTGATTTTGTTTGGGGCATGCTCTTGAACAGAATCAAACAGTGCAGATAAAGCATCTTGTCACAGTGATTATTGCTTGTTTAAGTTTGTGTGATGTTATAAACTGATTTCACAACCAATACAAGCAATGTCTACCATACACACAAAAAACCCCCCTGGAAATACTAAAGTCTGAAATCCTCTCACATCTAAAGACAATGAGTCAAAAGTCACAGAGTTTTTAAGATTCTGCAAAGAATGGCGATCATGCAGGGTCACTATTTACAAGACTACAATGAAGATACATTTCGAGATCATTTCCAATCCTGCACCTGGTGGAAATTTACAGGAAGACAAACTGTTGAACACCGGAGCAGAAACAAAAGCAGCTTGAACCACAGCAGTCCTTGTGTGTGCATTTCGTTGTGTAGCCAGGCGACTGTTCCTGATGGTGCTAGAAAGAGAACACCTGTTAGTTGTTGACACTGTTCACGTAATTGAACGTCATGCATGGCCGAGCCAGAGACTAAAAACCTCTAAAAAAAAAATTAAGCATGTTCGATTTTATTGGAATGTCAAGACGAGAAAAAAAGACAGCCTTAAGACAGCTTAGACTGAATTTTATGACCGCCTTTCACCAAATGATCGAGATGAGGGAAGCGCACCGTAACTCGAGCAAAACTTTCAAGACTTCTATCCGGACACAAGATACAGATGTCACATGATCATTTTAATACAGCTTCTGTTGATTTCAGTGATGTGGCATTCTCAAGTGACATAATTAGGCTAACATTACTCTAACAAAATAAATTACATTATAAGTAACGCAAGTTCATTTTAGCTGAATGTCTACACTGTTGTCTCATGAACTAGTCTTATGTTCCAAAATAAATCTAAAAGCAAATGTTTAAATTTGTCATGGTTATGACAGTATTAGCCTTGCTAATATTATTTTAGCACAAAGGAAGAGGATAATTTAATGTTCAGTTGGGACTTTGGTGGAAGACCTAAACTTATGTAGTAATCGTCTGGGAGATGGTAACGTTGGTAACGTTAAATGGGTAGTCCCAGAGCCCTAACGCCATGAATGTTGGACTTTGGAATAACAAGTACGCTAGCTAACGTACCATACATTCCAACTACATGTAAATAATTTAAACGTTAACACCTAATATTTCATACAAATTATGATGGCTAATGTTAGCGTTCACTAAGCCAAAACAATTCAACCTTATTAGACTAATTAACAGTTCCAAGCTTGACATATCATAATGATCCTTTATGAGAGTCTTACTGTGAGGCATGCGGGCCCTCCTTCTAAGCTACACGAATCACACAAAATTACCTATTTATCTGATCACTTAGATCTTTTTTCCACATGAAGGTATCACGTTTACACCCCTGGTGTAAAAGTTACTGCCATAAAAAGACAAAAGAGAGAGAGAAACCTCACAAAAGACCTCACAGAAGGACTCAGATATATAGATGCCAAAACGGCCAATAGTTGGCCAAGTCAGATAACATTTTAATAACAGCATTTGAAGAATAAACAGAGTGTGAACACTGGGGTGGTCATCCTGAGGACTTCAGCACTGTCTTAGTCCAGTGGATATCAGGTAGCACTGGACATGAAAAGGAAGGTAACCAGAGATGCAAACAGATGCTGATATGTCACACTACAGACAGGCTGAAATGAGAAGAGATAGGAGACGTACCAATACTGACAGCAGACAAACTCCCAAAGTCCCTTAGTCATACAGCAGAGTGACCACATGAATAAACAGCACACTGACAAGAAGCAGGACTCACAGGAACTGAGACACAGGAGGAGGAAGCTGTTAAACAAACTCACTGTTTAATGTACAAATGCCTATTGATTTTAGTGAAACGGAAAATGTTTCCTGGTTTTCCCTCTCATGTCCTCCAGCTGCAGCTCCAGCAAACTCAACTCTCCGTGATTTACAGAGTTTAGTAATGGAAAGTAAAGTAAACTGCTGCAAATTGTACATGCTGTTTAGTTAATGTTTGTCAGTTTCAGTTTGTTAGCCGGGCTGCCTCTACCATGAGCTCAGAGAAGGGAAGAGGGGGTTTTCAAGCCTGGGGTGCGGGGGAATGCTGCCGTGGAGCGGAGCTAGTGTCGTGTCAGAACCGGAGCGGGGCAAGCGGGCAATGTAACCGGGCTCAGCAGCCTCTGTGGACATAATAACAGAGGTAAAAAGACTGAAGAGAACATTGACAGAAGAAGCTAAGACAAGAAAATGAGAAAGTGACCGAGCAAGAAGTTGCCAGACAAAAGTAGATCTGGGACTGACTTTTAGTCGTTAGCGAGAACTTCATGAAATGAAAGGATGAAGGACAGGTGCTAAGCTGAGCTTCTTGCTGTTGAACTAGTAAGTAATATTAGCTGGCTGCTATGTTTTGTGTCGTTGGACTTGCTTGTTGTTTGGCTGTTATCAAAGTTGTCGAGTCGCTAGTTTTTGATCATATGTAATAAAATCATAAAAAACACACAAGTACAACTGTCTGTATATTTACAACAGTGGTATTGCACTCTGAAACTGTGGGCTCTAAATAAAATACCAATTTCTACACACAAACAAGCACCAATGTTTCCAAAAAAGAGGAAAAAAATCTAATCATCTTTAATTTAGCACTTTTTTTTTCAAGGAAATGTATATAAAAGAAATAAGAAATCCAAAAAGCTTCAGTGAACTGCCAGGAGTTCATGTTTAAAAAAGAAACAGATTTTTGCTGATAATGTAATTCAAAGTTTGATGTAAGAATAAGAATGAAGAGAGTAAGAATGGTCACTTTAACTTAAGTGCTGCTCTTTAAGTTCTTTTCTTCTTTTTTTTCTTATGTTTAGCACAGTGGAATAAATTGGATCACCAGTTTGAAGGACATTTGAAAATTTGTGTTTGACTGCAGATGGGAAACTTTTTAAAGAAAGAGCATGCTGAGAAAAGGTTCTGCTACCTGCACTTTCTGATGCCTGTCATCTCCACCCCAGCTGTTACCTGCGGCTGATGACTTAGCCACCATTTTTTAAATTGGTGGGCACATGGCAGTAAGCATGGTGCAAAGAGGTTTGCTGCACAGGAAGGTGCAAGCCAAAAGGATCTGGTGTGGGTTAGAAGCATATATAGTGAGAGCTGCAGTCAAATTTGCCTGTGTTGGCACAAAAGTAATGGCTTCTCTGAACAGATAACTGTGATTATCAGATATTTTAACTGAACAATAGACAGTGTGTTTTCACTGAAACAAGCTTTATTTAGTCTCTTGTACAACATTTCCATGTTGCAATACTTCACCACAATTAATAGTGGTCGTGTGTGTCAGTGAACACACACACGACCACTATTTATTTGAGTACAGTCACCCACGATGTCATGTAGGATAAGTCTGACATAGAGCAAACACCAAATACAAATACAACTATACTACATAGATGTGAATCTCAGCATTGTAACTCATTGTCTACTTTTATGGCTCAATCACAGATACACGACAAACAGCAGACAATAATCTCTGGACAATTTAGAGTGAAATGGCAAAACTTTAAAGCAACACTGTGTCGAAATTGTTATTTTTATGATTTAGTGCCCCCAGTTTCACTGTCATAAATATACAGACAGTTGTATTTTTTATAATTTTATTACTTATGATCAAAAACTAGTCATTCAGTCAGCAGCCAAACATCAAGCAAGTGCAACAGCACAAGACATAGCAGCTAGCTAATATTACTTACTAGTCAAACAGCAAGAAGCGTCTGTCTTTCAGCCTTTTATTTCACCAAGCTCTCTCCAATGACTAAAAGTCAGTCCCAGATTTACTCTTGTCTGGTGTCCTCTTGCTCGCTCACTTTCTTTCTAAAGTGTTATGTACTTCTAGTGGGTGATCGTACCCAGAGTACAAAGTTACATAGTGTGAGAACAGATGGACGGAGCGCAGAGTGGGAATAACAGAAACACCATTCACCATTTTTTACATAGATACGTATCTTTTCAAACTGTGAGCTTGTAGCTGAAGTTGGGGATGTAGAAGGAGGGACGTGAGGCACTGCATGAGGTGACAAGAGACAAGTTAGTTTAGTTCTGGCAAGTTAGTTTTCGTAATCCGTAACACAGTTTTAGTCAAAAATCACACTCGTTCTCTGAGTCCTAACTTAGTCAAACACAGAGAAAGATGTGACATCTTTAGATTCAGTGTGACCTACATTTCTGAGGATAATGCATCTTTGATGTTGAGATTTGACTGGAAGCAGATGAATCTGTGAGCTCATGTTTTATTTACTTTGATAGATGCATTCGGCTGTCCTCCCATTCAGAAAGATTTCTACCCGTCCTGGATCTGGTCGTGCCAGTCAACCATTTATCTAATAAGAGGCACGTTTAATACAATGACTGTACAGAGGAGCACGACCTTATTGGCTGTTGAAGCATTTCCGTAAACAACCAAAATGGCTGCTGCTGATGTGGGACCGTTTCCGTTGTGTTAAGTGTCATAGTTAATCCAAAAGTAATCAGAGTACCAAGACTCTGCAATGCTGTAATGAGTAATGCAACTGTTTTTTTTTTTGTTTTTTTTTTTTTTGTGGAAGTGCCAAAAACTGCAGTTCATCAAATGACCACTTGAGACTGGCTACAGAACAAGACAATCTCCATAAGTCCCCATACTAAAACTTCACAGCAGAAATAAACACGTTTACAGCCTGTTACAAAAAACAGTTTTGGTCTCTATAGCTAATTTTCATGTTCATGACAACTGTACAGAGTCTGAATTTTAACCTGTTCAGGTTATATGAAGGCTTAAAATTATGCATAATTAACAACAAACAGGCAGGTGCTGTTACAGGTAGCATATATACTATATGTATTCACATCCTTTACACTGTTGAGGTGTTGAACTGTGAGTGTAACTAAGCTGAAGTCCTCGGGACAGTCATGTATCAGCCACACGGAGAGTCACTGAGACATTTAATCAGCCTCGCAGCATCCTGTAGAAGAAAAACAAATAATGGATACATGCTGACATTCTGCATACTCCTTTGCCATTTATCTTTTAATACGATACTTACACATCAACTTCTCTAACTTAACACGAAAGACTGTTTCCTCTTCATATACAAAATAATGAATGAGCAAGTCCTATTTTCCATCCAACTCATCCACCATTTCCTTCAGTACTGGACTGTGGCACTTCAGTTCAGCTCTGATTCAATTACCAGTCAGTCGGACATCCTCATCAGTCCAATTATGTGTTTAGTATTGGACAGTGTGTGAATCAAATTGAGTTTCTATGCTCCGATGACCTCAGATAGATGGGGAAGGAAGGGTCAGCTGCATTATAACCAATGCATAAAATGGGGTTTTATCCATTAGACACAATTCTGCACAGCTTAATTGCCTGATAGAACATAATTGTTTCTGTCCTGCTATATGGATATAATTTTACACCTACTTATTCACATTGAGTGGTGTTAACTGATGAATAACATGACGACGACGATGATGACTATGATGGTCATGACGGAAATGATGAGGAGGATGGCCATGGTGACAGTGATGTGTTGATTAGCAGGAGGAAGGAAGGAAGAAGAAAGAGGCTGTCAATGGTATTTATGGAAAAGAGTAGGAAGATGGTAATAATGATAATTAGGAGTGGCTAAGAACTAGTGGCAGACAGTACATGCTGACCTTTGTTTGTATCTATAGCTAGCTATATGGAGGGTTTTAGCATCTTACAGCTAATTATGACTTTTATAAGCTATAACTGTTCTAATCAGAGTCTTTACAGCTGTTGTCTATGACAAAGCTCTAAAACTCTATAAATATAATCTAAATCTAAATATCGTAGCCTCTGCTGTGTCAGTTTTGACCTTTTTAAAGTCCTCCAACTTTGTGCAACTTTAAATCACTGCAGTACTCTTTAACATGCTGGTGACATGCAGAAGTTTGCTGCCAGCGGTTTGCACTCTTTAAATGCTGGTTTCATTTTATTTTGGAATAATCTCCAGTAAACGTTGTGGGAATGCAAATTTGCTGCCAGACATTTAGCGGATGCACAACATTTGCCAAATGAATTTTTTACAGTGATTAATTCAAATGTGAGCTGTGTTTTAGTCTGACAAGTCAATAATCACAGCTATGAGAAAGAACAAACAAGCTAGTCCCCGAACAGAAAGCTGACACTGCTGTAATGAAGCTTTGAATTGATGAAGATGTTTATGCGGGTGGTTGGACTGAATGGATAGATTCCCACAGTAACACAAACACGGGCTGAAAGTAAAGCTGAGCAAAACATCATGGAGAATTTTGCAAAAGGTTTTTTTTTGCTTAAGCAGTGTTCAAAACTGGCCTTAAACCTAAGCTGCTCTCTGTGTTAACATTTCATATTTCTCATTGTAAAGGGGCACTTCCCACAAAAAGCTTCAAGATTCTTTATTTATGTGGCCTCAGATTATCAAATTGAAGATAGATGCTAGTTGTTAAAGAGCTGAAGATGCGTACAGCCTATTAAAATAAAATATAAGAAATAAAAGCCCATTTGACCTGGTCCACTTAGCCTTCTTTCTATCCTGGTAACTGTTCAATGTAGAGCTCTACACTACACTAAACAACTATCTTGTTGAGTTGTGTACTTACATTATCCCAAAAGTTTTCAATTGTGTTCAAACAGATAAATCTGTGATTTTATTCTGGTACATGTGTTTCTCTGCTTGCTTCCAGTCACTATAATTTTCAGAGAAACACACGTTAATATTTTTGAGCCATGTCTGAAAGCAGTTCAAAGCCTCACGGTGTTGTTTTTGCTCTTCTGTAATTTTTTAATTCTTTCCTTCCCTTCGTCCTCTACTGACGACCGTTCATAGATAAAGTCAAATGTTAATTGTGGAAAAATGTTCAGTTCAAAGTTTGTTACAATTTAAGATAACGACCATTCATGAAACAAATTTAGAGCACCTGTAAAGTGGAGTGATGTTGTACTCACTGACAGTATAAAGAACGGATGATGTATGCATGACGTCACCCAAAGGTTTCTGTAGAGCTGTTTTGAAGCTCAGATTGTGGTGGCTTTGGCTGCCGCTATGTTGGCAGTCCTGCCTCTTCCACCTCCTGGCTAATTGGCAGATCCAAGACATGGATCATCGGCGGGAGTTAAGTACTCAGAAGAACTTAATTCAGCTGCGAGGAATGAGAGAGAACATAGAGAATTTAAAAATATATCAAAGAAACAAAAGGATATTATGTGATTTTTTTGAAGATTTTCCTTCTCCTGTCACATGCTCTGTAACATGCACCAGATGGATCTTGCATATAAGAAAAACTACGCCTACACTGCATTTCCAAATCACATATTCAGAAATACTGTAGTGATGTTGCAGCGTCAGAACAAAGTCAAAAATAATAATATTGTTCAGGGCACAGAGAAAAGTGAAAATGACCACTACCATCATATATACAATATTAATATGTATTAAAGCTTCAGCTGATGTTTATTTTATATTGTGCTTCATTGCTGTTCCATAATACTGTCAGAACAATTATCAACAAACATGGGCTTATTTGGAGTTTTGTTTGTTTTTGATATTAGTTTTCTGCAGGTAATCCTTTATTAGAAACTGCTCGTGTGATTCCACTGATGTTTTTGGAGAAGTAAGAAGTCCGAGACTAAAACCCGACAGCCTTGACTGATTTATAATCAGGCGACATGTAATGTCACCCCTCCATGTGTGACAGTCGTTTATGCAAAGTTTGTTTGTATCTCAGGAGGAAATGTGTGTGATCACAGTATGCACTCCATCTCTACTCTCAGTACTGTACTTAAGTACAGTTTTGAGTATTTGTACTTTACTTGAATATTATTTTTGGGGGATACTTTTACTTTCACTCAAATATTGTACTTTTTACTCCACTACATTTCTATTGATGCTCTCGTTACTCGCTACTTTGGAGCTTACGTCAGCTGATGATTTTTTCTTTTTTTCTTCAAAATTCTGAGAAAATAAACTGTTTCTGCTGATTCGCGTATGGTTTGTCTTAGTCATATTGCCGTGCCTGTACTACATCATGCCATACAATCCATACAATGAATGAAACTGGAGAAACACATGGAGAAACTCCCACCGAGCACCCATGGCCTTATCTCAAACCCATGTTTGAGATTTTTGTCACAAAAACCTTTTTGGCCTACAAAAACTCGGGGAATGTGTTCAAATGTAACTACAATATGTAGAAATTTCATTTGTTGATGAATGCAGCTGAGTCTGTGTTCTGAGGCTTCTTGCCTTTATTTGTTTATTTTTGAACTATAAACGTGTCTGTAGCAGAATCGCATCAGTGTATTGTATAATGACAATAAAGCTACTTTCCTTTCCTGTACTTTCCTTTTTAAAACTTTTACTTAAGTAATTTTTTTAAGCAAATACTTTAGTACTTAAGTAATATTTTGACTAAGCTACTTTTACTTTTTACTACGTATTGGAGTAATATTTGACAAGGCGTATCTGTACTTTTACTCAAGTAGTGAAGTTGTGATTTGTTATGATTGGCAAGGAGAAACAATGCCACACACACAAACACAGCAGACTACAAAAACTATGACCACAGTCATAACAGTGCTCTGTCCACCTCTGGTTACTTGTGTGTATAAATATTGATGAAGACAATAAAAGTAATATTAAAATTAATAAAGACATTTTTAGGATAACAGAGCTAACTGAATAACTGTATGGAATAAAAGTACAATACTTGTCTCTGAGATGTAGTGTAGAAGTATAAAGTTGCACATATATTTTATCCATCATTATACTTCTACTCCACTACATTTATCTGACAGCTTTAGTTCCTAGTTCCTTTTAGATTACAGTTGCTCATCCCCTTTTTGTCTAGTGAAAACTATGCATCTATCTTCTGAGATTGTATTTCGGGCCAATATGTTCCACCTCTTTGGCTCTTCACACAGAACTTTTACCTGCAGGCAACCCAAGCCCTGAAACGTGATTGGTCAACAGTACTTTCACCACAAGCAGAAACCAGAAGATGCCAAATTTTGGTCTCTTTCCTAGAGATCTTGCATTCATATGCAGATATCTGTTCATACAGATTAATGCAATATACTTTTTTTCACAGCAGCCATTTTGACATGAAATAGTAGGGTTAACACGTGTTTGCAATGATACTGATTAAGGTTCCATTCCATTTATTGCAGCAGAGACTTTCCAGTGAGCCAACATGCAACACGTTGAACACGTGTTTACCTACTATTTCATGTCAGAATGGCTGCTGTGAAGGAGGTCTATAGTAATATTAATTCAAATATATAACAAAGTAAAACACTGACACTTTTTTACACATACTTCTACACTAACACTCCCCCAGTGCTCTGAGCTCACACTGTGGGCAGCCCGGCTAACAAACTGAGCTAACATTGGCTAACAGCAGCTATAGTTCACAGCAGTTTATTTTACTGTCCATCAGGAAACTAAAACTCTCGGAGTTGAGGCGCAGCAGTCGGAGGACATCAGGGGGAAAACCAGAAAACATTTTCTCCAAAACATTTTCTCCATCCTGTTTCACCAAAATCAGTGAAATATTTGGTGATGTACGTAGTGTGAGAACAGACAGAGAATACTTCTTGCTTGTTAACCAGGCCATACTGTAATCACCTCACACCTCATCATCATGTCTATCATAACTACTTCAAAATTCATAACAGCTCCATTCTCATAAACAACAACTCAAGCAGCAACACCAAGGCAGCCAGACTTCGTCGTCTTCATAATGGAATATTAAATTTGACTGAATATTACTAGCAGGGTCATCACAGAGTCCGCTGGCATCAACAGTATTCACTCTTCTTATTGACTGCTGGCTTACTCTGCTGCAAGAATTATCCGAGTTTGAATTTAAATATGAACAGAATTGTTATTGCTGTCGGCAGACAGAAAAGACGACCTGCTACATGTTGCATTGAGCTCCACTCTGATGCACACTCGAAAACATCGTCGTTCCTGTTGTAAGCCCTGATGTCAATTATCTCTCAAGTGGCCACGTTTCTGTCATCAGGCCACTTTACCTTGAAATAACTTTTAATCCTGGCTGGGCTCTGCGACTTTAGATAGTAATTAAAAGCAGAGAACATCCTTGTTAAGTTGCCCACACATCACGTCCAGGACAGAAGGTTAATTGCTTTAGATTTTTTTTTTCTATCACAGCATTTAGGAGATGAATATTAATTCTGTTTTGCTGCCTTCAGCCTTTGGCCTGCGATCTTTGACTTTTTACGCTGCCCATTTGTGATGGGAGCATTCAGCGAGGTTGAATATGTGAAAAGAAAGGGTGCATTGAAAGTTCAGAGTAATGAAGGAGCAGGGAGTGCCATTGTTATTCCTCTATGATTTTTATTCAAGGCGTGCGCAGTGATAATCCTGTGTCTTCACCTGTGTTATCACTGCAGAGTATCGAAGAAAAAATGTTCTAGAGGGCTGAATATGCTACATGTAATAAAAGTCACATTTATACCAGTTTATCACCTGAAGCTTTCGTAGTATGCATGTGACATTTACCATCAGGCTGGAATATATTGCCAAACCACAGTTATTTTATCCTGCATGAACCAAAAAAGTGCATTTAGATAAAAGAATACGTGGATGATGGTCTCCATGGTCTCTGCAGAGAGCAATACATAAAAGTACACACAATTGACTGTTTGCTTCGCCTCTCTCCACCTCTTTCTCACTGTTGCCATGCCTGTCAACCTTTTCATTCATAATGCAGTTTATAATGAAAACATAAAACACAGATTTACCACTCGGAAGAGATTGACAGAAGCCAACATTCTAGCCAACATCTGTACATTTCTAGTGACTATCAAAGCTCCACCAGACTCCAGTGGAGAAACATGAAGTCTGACAGTAGTTTCTCATGGCTGGTTAGATCTGACTACCAGCTCTACATTGTTAACCCATGCTACAATGAGCAGTGGTCTGTCAGTGTACCCCATGTACCCTGTGTACTGGACTGTACAAACAAGTGAGGGAGTAACCTCTCTCACTTGTTTGTTGCATTTTTTAAAGAAATAAAATAAAAATAAATATTCAATAATAAATATAAATCCATTAGTTACTTTTTTGGCTGCTTGAGAGCAAAAGAACAAGTATCAAAATGCCCAATTTCACAGCAGAAATAAACATGCTTACAGCCAGGTTCAGGCAACGGTTTTGGTCTCTATAGCTAATTTCCCTGTCCATGACAACTGTTAGGGCGGGAGGGGAATTTTTTTTAAACTCACCCGTTCAAATGATATTAAGGCTCGAAGCTGTGCATAATTAACAGCGTGACCGCTTGATTGACAGGTAAGTGCCATTACAGATGGCTTATTAGAACACCCATCATTCGACCCTCCTGAGGTCCGCCGATGATCCACGTCTTTACCGATATTTTGATTAGACGGGAGGCGGAAGGAGCATTACATCCAACATAGCGTCACATATTTTCGAGTAGCAAACAACTATGTTTTTACACAACCAGAGACTCAAAGCAACATTAGCAATTGGTAGGAGTTGCTTTCGGCCTCATGATGAATTTAAGTGCAGTATTATTCATTCTCCTTTTACGTCTGGTTCTGATGGAAATATCTGTCTCATGGCTGCCAAAAGTTCCACTTTCTTTCTAAGATACTAAGAAACACATGATGATTTATTCTCATCCAGAGGCGATATTTAGATTTGGTCAGTTAATTTGAGTGAAACTCAGACTTTGAGAATGCATTACTAAAGATAAACTAAAGGGGAAATTCCTGAATTACAATGCTCCCTTGTAATGCTAGCCAAGTGCAAACATAACTTATCACTTTGTAGTCATTCAGGGACAAACATCAGTTTAAAAAGCACGGATACCAATGTCACAAGTTCTTTTAGAGATGTCTAAAAAAAATAGGAAAACTAAACTAGAAGACCAGGCGGTGGTGAATGCAACAACAGTCATAGAAATGACAATAACTATTAAACTAACTCTTTGTCTCGGAGAATCTCAGAGTGGATTATTCTTTTAAGATGATTCATAACATTCTTGGCCTTGCTTTGTCTTACCTGTTCCCATCAGGCACTTTCCACTGGCCTGCCAGAACAGGGCCATAGCTCATGAACTGCAGCGACAGCCCAATTGCCACCCATGAACCTCTCTCCTGCGGATCGATAGAGCTTATTTATTGTGTTTGACTACAGATCGTGACTCTCTGTCGGCCTCGGTGGCCTCTTTCAAACCATTTTACAATCACATATAAAATGAACCTCGGGGAGGATTTGTTGAGCCTCTTTGGGCAGGTTGATGAACCTCACCATTCCTCCTCCCCGACCGTCCCTCGTCTCCCATCTACTCTGCACTGAGTGACAGCTACATAGTTTAGTAATAAGCTCCAGAGCCCTGTGGCCTCTTGGCAGCCAGCATAGCTAAAGGCAAGCCTTCCTGTGAGTGACAGCCTGCACTCACCAAGCCGCCTGGGAGACAATCCTGCATATGACTGTGTAGCTTCATGTTGTGTCAGTGCACTGAGGGGAAATCAGACGTTACCCTGTGTGGCTGTGTTTACTTGTCTGTTTTACAACACCACAGTGTACAGTACCTCACACGGTGAGATGATGTAGCATGGCAGCGTGTGGCACTGACTCCTGCGGTTGAGTGATGTTTGGATGATTTGAGGTGATCAGTTTCAAATCTTATTCTGTACTTTCCTCCCACATGTCATATAGTTTCCAACATTTTGGCTCAGCATGAAGTATTTGACATTTTAAAAAGTTGGTGTTGGTGTTTTGAAATAAAATTTGACACTTATGGTCATTTTTGTAACAAGGAAGGAAGAAACATTTCTGTTGCAGACTGGATGATTAAAATTGTATTAATGGATTTTTTGGGCCACTTTGGGCCAGTGGGACAAGTTGTTAACGCAAAATTGAAATATCACCTGTGAAGGAATAGTTACTGACACAATAATCAATGTTCACTGTCCATTTGGCTCTGTTTTGATCTCCATCAACTCCTGATGGAAATGCTACTTTGGCCGCTAAATGCTGCACCATGTTCATCAGCTAGTCGCTAACTTCATTTGTCTACTGTTTGGTGCTGACCAGGCGGAGGTCAGTGGCTTTTTTCATGCCCTACCAGGTTAAAAGTCCAGTGTGAAAGACTTGTGTGAAACCCCTCGCTTCACTCCTAGTGTAAAGGAGAAACTCTGCTGCAAAATGCCATTCTGGGCTACTGTTGAAACATGTCGGTTCAACATTATTTTTAGGTGATTCCAAATTAATGGAAACATAATTATGAATATTATCTAATCTTACTGGACCTGTACTGAGGGTGGTGATGCAGAACCAAATGACGATTTCTAAGCGATAAAACCACAAAACAATTACCCAAATTATTCTATGCGTTACATTAATGCTCAGCCTTACTTAGCATCTGTTGGACTTCCTCGTTTTGTTATATACCTGCACATTTAAAATATTCTGCACACTGTGAACATTTGCACATTACCTGGTACTTGCAAACCTGCACAGCTGTACTGTTCTTTTCTATTTTAAAACATATTGTTTATACTTTTAATACTTGTTTTTCTTTATCTTTCTTCTATCTTATATCTATATAAACATCTTATATGTTTAGAGAATGTTTGTTACACACCAATGACACCAAAACAAATTCCTTGTATGTGAAAATCGTACTACACAATAAACCTTTTTCTGATTCTGAAAGATGCTAAAATGCTCAGAGGAGCTGATATCAGGTATTCTGAATAAGTCTGTCATTATGAGCAACCCTTTCCACATTACATGTAATCAATTAATCTATTCTTCATATGAGGAGCTTCATAATGAGTTGAGCTTTAATATTTAATATTTAGAAAATGATTTTAGAAAAATATAAACCTATAAACAACGTTAGGCTATTTATTGGTGGCAAAATACAACCGATTATCTTCCATTGTACATTTAATTAAAATTTCAAATAATATTTCTTATAGCTGCAAAATATTTTAGGAGGCATTTAGGGTCACAGAAATGTTGTTCCCAGCAAACATGGCACAAAAATGTGTTGCTTAAGTTCACTCAAAGATCATGTTAAATCAAGTTAAACATCTTTTTCTATGAAAACAGCTGCCTGCTACTGTTGGAAATGAGGCTGAAACACCAAAACGGTGTGTGGGTTTATGAGCGAGCCTGTTCACATTACACATTTGAATCATTGTTAATATAAATGACATGAACTTATGTTAAACAGTTGATTCTGATATTCACACGTCACCAAAAACTCTTTTTCTTCATTTTTAAGAGCAGATATGACGTTGTTTTAAGTTAATGTTACAAACCTTCACAGACATTTGGAGTGCTGCACAACTAAACTAAAACCTTGAAGTAAGATTAGATGGGTGACTCAGTGGTGTGTCTGCACTCACTCACAGTATATAACACACTGTGGAAGACTCATCAGGCTCCTTCTTTCTTTTAAGTACTGTAATTCACATTTGCTAAGTGTTTGATCACACATTCATAACAGCCTAGTAACAGCCCGTTCATGAAAATTATGTATTAGGTATGTATGCAGCACAATTCAACATATAACACATATACATAATTATACATATACACATTATCTGAAAGGCTAATACTGTCTATTAACTATATTGCAAACGTGATGCATGTTTAATGGCACGGCCAGCTGCTTTATGACGAGGGTCTAACTCGTGGCGAGACAGCACTTTTTTGCCACTAGATCCATACATGACACGCCTTGCACACACCTGGCCTCCCGAAGCTTTTGGCACCAGCTCCCAAAGGGCTTGCCATCACTTCCAACCTCCTCCATCCATGCCCAGTGCCATTTATTTTTGATACCCTTCTCGACATATTTAGTGTCATCCCTGGGCTTCATGAACCTGCGGTCCATCCTGTGGGTTAGGCTACAATGCTTGTTACTGCAGGCTAATGATGCTCACTTTCGACTTGTCAACGACACGTGAAGCGCCTGAGTGTCAACACCAAGGCTAAGTCACGCCCCACCCTAGTACTGATTAGTTAGTACGCCTAGTATGAAAGCTGCGCTTCTATTGGATTCAGAGAAATGTCTAGATAAATACGAAGGGCGCGCACTCTTTCCTTTTTTGTCGGAGTCAGCGGCGGCACGCCGGAGATCCGGCACGCAGTCATGCTGATGTGCCGGAGATCCGGCACAGCGCCGGAATGCTTTCAGCCATGAATGGGTCATCTGAACAATGGGCAGTCCTCAATGCATCACTCATACACAAGTTATACAAGTTTTCAAAGCTTAACTTCCAGACCAGCTCCAAACACTGCAGAGCCGCCTCTCTTCAGGCATCTATCACAGCAGCTACTGAAGTTGGAAAATGTCTTTCCTCCCTAATGAGGGGCCTTTGTCATGTTGGATGTTGCTGAGGGTGAGGCAGGTGGGGTTGGAGGAGCTTTTTAATGTCCTGTGGGATGCAGTGGTTCAAGGAGCTTTGCCTCAATCAAAGCAAACTGGCATGTCTTATCACACTCACTCTTAAAAGCAATTAAAAAGCAGAGGATGTGCACTGTAGGGTGAATGGTGATTCACAATAACATGCCATTGTTGCTAAAAGACTGGTTTCCCCCATTTGTTGTTTTATGTTATGTTATGTTATGTCCTCATAACGAATTAGGGTGCTGGTACTACACAATCATGCGTACAATTATACCTAATTTTTAGCAGCGAGTGAGTTATCATATATCTCGCCCAGTGCCAGCTGGGATCACCTCCAGCCCCCGTGACCATGATAAGGCCAAAACAGAGATGTCCCGGTGGGGTTGTTGTTAAAGTTGTTAAAATTAGCCAGCAGTTGTTTGCTGGCTAATTTTAACAACTATATGTTATAATATGTAAATGTTGTTTGTACTGTTGCTTCCAAGTGGTCAAAAAAGTGTAAACTGAAACACCTGAAAACATGGCTTATGAAGACTGACATGTTCTGTAGCCAGCCTCAAGTGGCCGTTCATAGAACTGCAGTTTCTGGCACTTTGGCTTCACTTCACAGCCATGGAGGTTTCTGCTTGTACCCAACCCAGGCAATTCACCTCATACCTGGACATTCAGAGTATAAATATATGAGCAACACAATAAGCTTCAGACAGATCACTGGACCGGAAACGGGGATACAGCTAGCTTTTTCAAAGGTAACAACTACTAGCATCTATCAAGCTTACCGAGTAACATGCTATATCTGTTTTGTTCATTATGGACAAGAGCTGAAGTGAAAATAATAATTCAATTTACATAATTCACAGGGGCTGATAAGCCAGACTATGTCTTGGTTGGGAGCAATAACTTTGGAGTTGGAGTTGCTGATATTTCAGTGTACAAAAGTTTCTTTTACAAACAGCAGTTACTGTAATTGGCATACCCAGGTCTTTTTTGTCTGGGTTATCCGAGGCAGGAGAGAGAGAGAGAGAGAGAGGGAATGGCATGAGACACATTCACAGATTGCCAATGACTAGTAAAATGAACAAGCCAGTGAAACTGAAGCAACTAAATGGAATTCGTCCATCATTAATTTTACGAGTTACACCTGTGTTATTCCTACTGCAACATGTCAAAATGTCTTATGTGAAAATGGCTGATTAGACTTTCCACTAAGCGTCATCTTCGCTCTGTATCAGAGATATGAACACAATTGGTTCATCAAAGTTTTCCCTTTACTGCCTGCACTGGATTTGAGATAACTTTTTAAACATGCTGGTTTTAATTTATCTTAATTAACTCACAGTCTGTCATATCCTGAAGGTACAACACAGTGTATGTTTTGGGAAACTTGTGCAGATATCTATTCGATTGCCACCCAAATCATTCAACAAAATAAGTCGCATTTCCTAACCAAACAGTCATGAAACTGAAGCCGTGAACAGGTGTGACTGGATGAAATTAAAGGTACAGTGTGTAAGATTTGGGGCCTCTATTTTCAGAATAAGGCAAACATGGAATATAATATGCATAACTATGTTTTGATGCATAGTTTGAGGGTTTGAGGCCGCCATGTTGAAACACCTTATTTATACAGTAGTCCAGAACAGACAAACTAAATACTGACTCTAAACAGGGTCCTTAAAGTGTTGTTTCTCCTTTACACTAGGAAGGTGAGGGTGATGTGAGATTACAATGCAGTGATTGGACCACTAAATGCAACTAAATTTTACACACTGTACCTTGGTTGGATTACTTTTATCTTTGATAAAATTACAAGAGGAACAATTAGTCCTTTAAAAGGAGGTTAAAAGGGACCACAGCATTATTACTGCACAGTGATAACAAACAAATGGTCGGCTGCACTTGTGCAAGAACAAACCTAGCCCTTGTAAACCTTTAATGCACTCCATTATTAGATAGATCGGAAAATAATCAGTAGGCTACTTGTGGTTGTCCTTGTACTGTTAGCATGTTAATTTGTGGCACTGAATGAATGTGCATTCATTCAGTGGAACTGACCACATTTACCAAGCATATTGTCAATATTTTATTGTTTCCTAATATTTCAAAAACCATGTTAAAAATTACGTCAATTTGCATAATCAGCCATGTGCATGTAATTGTAATGGTCGCTGTAGGAAAGAGGAGTAACGTCATCGGAGAGACAAAAAGTGAGTAAAAAACACCCTAAATATGTTTAGAACTACAAAATGAACTTTCTTCTGGGATCAGCCAGCGGCAGCTTCACGCATTATCACTGTCATTCATATATATATTCATATTGACACCAATAGGTGAGTGTTTTTTTAATTTTTTTTATTTAGATTTTCACAAACCTGTCTGAGGCCACATGTTGCACAATTTGTTTTTGTTTTTTTGCTGAATTTTTTCTGAAACCTGTGGGAAGAAACCGGGGAAAACATACACACTCACACACACACACATTTTTTAAAGTTAGTAATTAAACCTGTGGGAAGAAACCAGAGCACCTGGAGAAAACCACGTAGCTGTGTTTGTGTGTATATATAGATGGTCTATGGGCATTGCGTTTGTCAGTGCACATCTGTAGGTGGACTGTTTAGTCACGATGTGGTTCAGTCAGGAAGAATTTCTCACGTTGTGCAGTCCGCAACTGTGAAGATCTGTTGGGGAGGGGTGTGAGAAGGTTGAAACGTGACCCGACAGGAGAAGTAACAGGTTTTCTGGTATTGGTAACGAGGGTCAGGACTATTTTCTCTTCAGGCTTTAACACAGCCATTTTGACTTTGCGTTTCTGGGGGGTAATTTTTTCTGTCGACTGATTGTGAGGCACATTGACGATAGGGGGTAGCTTGACTTTACCAGATTTGCCTTCAGGCACCAGCTTTAAGGCCTCCATCAAATCATGGTTTCGATTTTTCTCATTCAGGTACAACTTTTTGTTTTTTTCTTCCCTGTCAGTTGCCTTCTCAAGCTCAGCCTTGAACTCCTCAGCTTTGACTTGGAACATGTTAGACTGTGCTGTTAATGCCATAATCTTTTTACTCTGCTCTCTAATTACCCACTGGCACTTGGGTATCAACTCTGCCATCTCTGGAGGCAGCATCCGTGACATACTGTCCTTCAGCTTCTCGCACTGCTTCTCCTTCTCCTCGATTATGTGATCCTTCTGTTCCAGTTTTCTGCTCTTGACAGCCAGTTGCCGTGTCTTGCTGTACACCTTGTGTTTGAGATCCTGATTCTCCTCGCACAGATCTTTGTTCTTGTGCTTGCATTCTTTGACAATTACCGGCTTGCAGAGTTCGTTCTCTTTGATCACCCTATCCAGTTGTTCCTCGAGTTCAGAGTACTTTTTTTTATCCAACTTGATGATTTTATTTTTTTGGGCTATTTCCCACTTTTGGTTAGTCGCCTTCCGTAACTTGCTTTCCATATCGTGCTCGATTTCCGTCAGTCTCTCCACCTCCAGATAAAGGGCTTGAATCTCCCGAATACGGTTGTTGTCCTGGCTGGCCAACTGGGATTTGGCTTTGTCCAGCTCGTTCCTATAAGTGTAGATTTGGCCAAGCAATTCGCGTTTGCAGATAAAGTGCTCTGATTGTATTGTGTTTCTCTCCTTGGTGATGGTGGCTATTTCCTCCTCCAAGTTTACCACAATTTCTCTGCAGCGGCATAATCGTTGGTTGGTTGTTTTCAATTCACATGTTAGATTTTTTACCTCCATCTTGAGACTTCGGCTTTCCTCATGTTTTTCCTTGTAATAATCAAGTTCAGCTTGCAGCTCTTTAATTCTTACCTCATAGCCTTTTGTCTTCCTCGCTGCGGCCTCCTTTAGGTCAGAGGTAACATTACACATTTTTTTGTCATCTTTCAGCAGACTTTTTAAAGTATCCCTCGTTAAGTCCTGCATTTTCTCGTTCTTTGCTGAGTCTCTTAGTCAAAAACAGTGGCTGTTTTTGTTCAAGTCTTTGTGAGTGTATCGCTGTATGTGTCTGAACTGACTGCTGTCTAGATTCTATGGTTGTCACCTGCTTATGGTTCCCTGTTTACTTTTGATCTTGAAGGTCTTTCATCTTGTGTCACGTGACATGTCATGTGACAGGAAATGCCTTCATTTTGTCCCACCCATATTTTAAACATAAACAATAACATAAGCTGTGTTGCAATTCAGGGGCTGCATCCTTAGAAGCACACATTTAAGGCCAATTACGTCACAACGCCGTGTGAAGGCTGTCCCAATTCGAAGGCTCCTTCAAATGCAAACTTCTTTTCCCTCTTTTTGGAGGATGCACTGCAACTATCCTTCGCGGCCTCCCATATCCCAAGATCCTTTGCACGCTGCTGTTCAGTGCTGGGAAAATAACAACGGCGACACCAAGCGGCGTGTTTACCTCTCGGTCCCCTATCCGCAGATATACGAGCCGGTGGAGACGGCGGGGACTGAGCCGCTTCTCCCCTTCCTCCACCAGCAAAGCAATTAAAAATAAAATATAACATTTGTCTAACATCTTTTTTTTCTTCTTTCTTCTGTCTGTTTTTTCTTCGTTTTCTCAACTGACGACTAACTGACAGGCAACGGCTACGTTACAAAGTAGTACCAACTGACGGCTGGTGACGCAGCTGGTGACGCAACCAGGAAATGCTTTGAAGGCTAGACCGTCTCATTTAACAACGGTTGATGCTGCCTTCGAAGGTCCCTCAGAAGGAGTCGCCTTCGAAGGGCGCGAAGGCCGCGTCCTTCGAAGCATGCAGCCCCTGAATTGGGACACAGCTATAGACATGTGTTGCAACTTCTGTTGCCATGGCGATGTGTTGGCAGCCAGTTACAGCAGTCCTGAACACTTCTCTGTGTTTTAGAACTTTTTTTTTTTTCTTTTCTTTTTTTTCTTTTACACTTATCTCCATTCTGTTTTCAAACATGGATTTTGAACTATGGCAGAAGTGCACAGCACAAATAAACATGTTTATAGCCTGGTCCAAAAACGATTTTGGTCTCTATAGCTAATTTTCCCATTCATGACAACTGTACTGAAGGTAAATTTTTATAGAACTCACCTGTTCAAATTATATTAAGGCTTATACGAATTATGCAGAATTAACAGTGTGGATGATTTGATTGACAGGTATGTGTCCTTACAGATGGCTTGTTTGAGCAAGCGATACTCCCTCTGTAGCCTGGTTAGGGCTGTTAGCTTCTCCATCTTATTGGAGAGAGATTTTACAGTCCCCATGATAACAGACTCTCCTTCTCATGGATCACCGGCCTTTCCACGGAAATTATGCTAATGTGGGCCACCTATGCAGCGCCATCTAACAATATATGTTCTGTGTGAACACACCTTGACATCTCAGCTCTGACTGACCTCAAGTCACCTGAAAATCCAGTTCTTTTTCTTTTTCCTCTGTCATTCTCCATTTACTCATCCATCTATGAGATTATTTATCTCAGTCATGCCTGCCATGCAAGTACATTTATAGTGAAAAACTTAGGACCAGCAGTACTATAAAATCTTGGCCTGGCGTCATTGTAAATAATTATTGTTGCATCACCTTCAGGGTTCAATCTAATGTCAGGTGGAGCAAGCGCCATATTAAAAGCGGACACATGACAGATGCTGTGGACCAGAAAATATAACCACATCATCCGCAAACATAAAAATGTTTAATTATGAGGTTAGGAAACATCACCACCAGATGCTTTACCAGTATTTAGCTGCCCCAATAACTACAACATGACAGGACATAATATCTCACTCTATCTCACCCTATCAAAGATAACCTGTGCGGTCTGAAAGTCAAATGAAAACAAAATTTAATCTGATGTTTAGGTATTCCTCCAGCACACATTTTTGCATGACTGATTTGAGCACAAAGCACAGTTGGTCATTATTTTGTGAAGACAAGTAATTCCAACTTGCCCCATTAAAGTTTTCCCCATCACCCCAGCTTTGATTTCTAAGTATCACTGCGATTAATTTGAATTGTTTGATATTTTATAACTGGAACAAACACAGAGATATTTGAAGCTGTTCTCCCAAGAAAACAGCAGTAAATACCAACAAATGACATGAAGCGACGAATGAGCCTGATGGATTCAAAAGCTACCGCTATGTTGGGCAAAGACGTGGATCATCAGGTCTACTGACTCTATGCGTTACATTAACGCACACCTTTTAATTAACAACTTTTGGACTACTACATCTTAAAAAATAGAGTGAACTTTTGCACACTACCTGGTGAATACCTTACTGCACAAAACTGTTCAGCTCTTTTCATTTTAGAAACATATTCTACGTAGATTTATTTATATCATCTTTATATCATCAGTTTACAAGATAATGTGAATCACCAGAGCAGGGTTATCCATCAGCAGGTATCCATGTCACCATGAGAACATTCAAAATAAATGAAATATGAATAATATTCCTCTGTGACTTAGTTATTCAAGTGCTTTAGTGAGCCTAAAAATTAATTCGTTCGCACCCTTCCTGGACTTCAGCCCAACTTTACAAATAGTCACTTCTTTCTTCATTTGCAGCGAGGGAGGAAATCACTCTATTTGTCAGACCCATAAATGACTTTAGATCTTCCCAGTCTGAGAGGCTTTTGTGGATAAGATGTAATAAATTCAACACATTTGTTAGAGCACAGGAAGAAACCTCAATTGACCTTTTTGTCAAAAACAATTTGCAATCACTCTTCATGTTTTAATTGAACTTTCTATCAGATGAGTGTTTGACATGAGGGACAACACAATTAATGCCAGAAAATTAACAGAATTATCAGACAATGTTTGACTATTTGAAATTAAGGATGTTTTTTTTTCTGTGATTGATGTCTACCTGGCACTATCTGAATTGGCCTGCTAGTTAAATCCACCCATCTGACAACTCAAAAACTCATTATTATGCAGTTGATATGCCAAAATTCCAATTTACAAAAAGCTCCTTTATACTCTCTGTGGGTGTAAATCATCCACGCCGCTTCGGTCTACTCTACTGACAGTGTGTTGGGGTTCAAGGGATATTTGTACTCACTGTCAGAGGCTTTGATAATGTTTGCCTTCATTACCGGTTGCTTATTGTCCACAGGACAGACTTTTTGGGACAACTTCATCCAATTTTGACAGAGAAAATCTAATAAGATGGCTGCTAAGTTACTTACTCGTGTCAGTGTTCTGCAGGGCATTCATTTTCTCTTTTACATGGCTTGTCACATGATTAAACGCACACGAGTAGTTCATTTTGCATGTAAAAGGTTATCAGACAAGTCAAAATACAACTGAATGCATCAATAAGTACTTATAATGGAGTGTAAAAAAAAGCTTTATACTTCAAATTTCCCCTTTACTACCAATCAGTTGATAACACTAATTAAAATATAATTTGTTTTACTCTTCTCTTTATCTCTCGGTACGTTTAATCATGCATGCAGGAACGTATTTTTTACACACACACACACACACGTAAATGGTAAATGGACTGTACTTATATAATGCCTTTCTAGTCTTTCAACCACTCAAAGTGCTTTTATACTACATATCTCATTCAACCATTCATACCCTGATGTCATTGGTTATATCAAACCGCCAATCATCTGATTAGTGGACGACCCGCTCTACTTCCTGAGCCACAGCCGCCCCTGTATTATAAACAATTAACAAATCCACAGATGTTATGTAGTGAATTTTCTGTTGTTAAATGTAAAACTTGCATGGAAATAAGAATAAGAAATCTAAGGAAATGTATCATTGTAACAAGCGACCACACGCCTGGCCACAAACAGAAACTTTATCACCACGTTTTATAGAAAATAATCTTATTGCATAATAAGATACATCAGTGTTCTGTACATTTCATGCTCCGGCCTGTGTAACAGTAAAACAGCTTGTGTGTTTATAAGTGTTTTTGGTGCAGAACATGTCCCCACAGCCATTTAAATAAAAGTCCAGACAAAAATCGAGCTATTTGAGCTAACTGTCTCTCAAGAAACATTTCTGCTTCTAAACTCTTAGGTCGGCATTATTCTTCAAATCCAATCCATTGTTTGAACATTAGGATCATTTCACATATAATAGAGATTAAGAAAGAAAGAAAAGATGGCTGTTTAAAACACTGCTGCAGCTTCCACTTGAAGCTACTACTTCCAGCTAATGTTGCTAATGCTATTGTATTTAATCACTTATCTATAGGCCTTTGTGTATTTTCCCCACAGAACATCTCCTATTATCCTCATCACCTTTGCAAACACATTTACAAATAAATCATTCAGAAGGAAGCATAAGTAATCTGCTATTATATAAAACTGTTATAAAACTGTTAAAATAATCTTATAATCAGGTGGTTGCACAAATGTAAACAGTGGCTGGTTGTCTATCTGAAAAAATGTATCTTGAGCGAGTGTGCTCTGTATTAACAGAGGTAATAAGTTTATTTTGTTGGCTCATACTACAGTAAACATTGTCCTGATTAAGACTTAAATCTGTTGCATATTCATGCAGTAAAAAAAAAAAAAAAAGCAGCAAAGTCATTCTTTAATGTTCCCCTCATCATGCAAATCTGAATGATTTCATCACACACTCATTAACACGTTTTATTTTGATAATAGTATAGATTTGACATACACTTCATGTCAAATGCATTCAATACCCGGTTATACATCAAATTCGACTACAGATGAGATTCAGTCCTCGGTCAGGTGGTATCCATAAATACTGGAGGAGGGAATATTTCACTTCTCTTGATTATTCAGTTTGAATCTACAGAGCCATTTCCAATCATGGAAATGAAGGCCATCAATGATGTGCAGATGCCCTCTATTTGAAAAGTTCCTCCCTGAGTTATGAAAGAAAATTTTGCATTCAGAAAAGCTCCCGCTGAACATTGATTTGTAGGTGTGTGGTACTTCTGGAGCCCACAGCCTACTTTCAAAAGTGAAGTCAAGTGAAGGAGTCAAATCAGCTGCAAAACTTAGAGTGTCTGTTTGTGCTGTTGAATATTCATCCCATTATAGGACACTTAGTGTCATAATCAGGTTTGGACCTGGACTCTCGAATTGTCGGTGTGTCTTTTAGTGTCAGTCTGAATGTTTGTATGGACAGCTGCTCAACCTGACTCCAGAGGAATGCCACATAGAAACAGGATAATTTAAAATAATTTAAACGAAACTTAAAATTTGTGAATTGTAAAATGGCTGTCTGCCATCTTGTTAAATCTTATCACCTTTTTGTCCCAGTTCTAAAAGTCACCCCATGTTTTGCCAGTGTAATGCAAGTGTTAATGTGAAGCAGTAGCAAATGTTGGCTTTGACCACTGACATTATAAAACATGTACATCACCCACAGGTTTCTGAAGAGCCATAATGACACTTTTTGAATGTGGTGGCTCTGACTGCTGTCATCTTGGTAGTCCAGTCTCCACCACCTCCCGGCTAATCTAAAAAGCGGCGATGACCAAGCAGCAACCTCTGTGGCTGGAAAACTAAGCCATTGTAGAAGTGCTAAAAACTGTAGTTCCTCAAGCGGCTGCTTGAGTCAGACTCCAGAAGCGTCCATATTTAAATGTCCAAATGTCCAGCAGAAATAAACATCTTTACAGCCTGGTACAGAGAACAGTTTTGGTCTCTATAGCTAATTTCCCCGTTCATGACAACTGTACTGAGTGTTTTTTTTTTTTTTTTAACTGACCTGTTCAGATGATATTAAGGCTTAAAGTCATGCATAATTAACAGTATGACAACTTTGATTGACAGGTAGGTGCCGTTACAGATGGCTTGTTTGAGCACCCAGCCGTCATTCAGTCTGTTTGCTTACTGTTAGATAAGCTGGGAGGCGGAAGAGGCAGTACATGCAAGGCAGCCAGCGCTGCACATTTTCAGCTTCAAAGCAATGCTTCGGAAAACTGGGTGACGATTTTTTTTACTGTTACTGGCTGCCATTCAGCTTTGCTTCCAGTTTTGCCCAGTGGCCACAAGTGGTACTGTAGTTAGAAACTCCTGAAGATCCAGCTCTTTTTTATAAGTCAGCCAAATGACTAAATGTAATGTAAATGTTACAAAAGAGACGTCTGTATAACTGTTGAGAGGACACCTGGAACTGCAAACAAGCTCAATGAATCAGTGGTATTGCACCAATTTCTACGTAATCTTGCTTTAACTATGTAAATCACAATCAACAACATCTCACTTGTGCTGTTCTTCCTTACTGTGTGCTGCACCGTAGCACTAAGAAGCTCCATCACTCCACACTCCAATTACAGCAAAGACAGACAATGAATTGTTCCAATAATCTTGTTTAATTACTTTCTAATTAGCAGACAGTTTATATTTTGCCCCTGGCAGTAAGTCTGTGTGTCAGCGAGCTATGGGTACATCACTGATGAGACCGTCAGATCGTCGTTTACAGGCATTCAGCATGACGAGACTGGAGTTATAATTATAAGAATAGTAAAGTTTTATCAACAGCATGTGACTGCTTCGCACACGGACTTTCACATCTTCAGCTGCATACGCTCCTCTTTGCAGGGATGTTACTTGATCTGTGCTGATTCAGTGGCAGTTTTCCAGATGAACACTTAGACTCTGATCAATGAGCCGACGTGACAGGTAGAACCAAACAAAAAAAAAAATTAAGATACTGCCATTTCATACACGATCTGTCTCCTTGATCATGGTAAGACCACTAATAAAAAAGACAGCCCTGTTGGCTAATCAGTAACAAGGTGTACCATCCCTCTAAGTGGCATTTTATTGGCCTATTAATAGCCGTTTTTTAACTGCCAAAATGCTTCATCCCTTCAGGTTTTATTGAAACTGGATCAGCGGACTGTGTGATATTGATAATATCTTCATTTGGACAGTTAGTGTAATTTATAAGGATGGCAGGATAAAGGAAGTTTTTGCAAGCCACCAGTAAATAAATTGACCTTTTTAAAAGCTGCAGTGTGTGAGTGAGTGATATTTGCAATTTTTTAAACTAGAGCTGATAGTAGTAGTCGATCAGCAACACTTTTAATAATTGTACTTGTTACAGCGGCTCATAATATACAAGGTGGATAAGAAAAATAAATAGGAGCACCCTGGTGGCTCAACTGGTAGAGTCGGTTCCCCATGTAGGAGTTACCTGGAAACCCCACTGGACACGTCTCTTTTCACGTCCGTCCTGCACGCGACTTCAAACCCCACCGGGAGGGAGAGATTCTCTATGCTTTTTCTGTGTCTGGCGCTCAAGGTGCTCTGTGTAAATTGACGTGGGCTGCTCGCAGCGTCCGTCAAAAATAGAATAGCCCTGTATTTCACACATAGCTGAGTGGAGGCCTGCTTCTGAACCCGACCCCAGCGGAGCAGGTGGGGTTTAAAACATTGACTTTAACGACCGCATATCACTGCGCCTGCGCCCTGTGGAATTTGGGGGTTAGTCCTCCTGCAGCAACCCGGTTCAGACACCGGCCTGTGGTCATTCCCACTGACAGTATAAAGAATCATACCGTAGATTTGAGAGCTGTTTCAAGCTCAAAATCTGTGGCTCTGCCATGTTGGCAGTCCTGCCCTTCTCCGTCTCCCGGCTAATCTAAAAATTTGGCAAAGATGTGGATCATCTGCAAACCGAATGATGCCTGGGTGCTCAAACAAGCCACCTGTAACAGTACCTGCTGCCAAAGTGTCCACGTTGTTAATTAAGCATAACATTAAGCTTTAATGTAATTTGAACGGTGAATTCACCTTCAATTTTTTAACGGGGAAATTAGCTATAGAGACCAAAACCGTTTGTTGAACCAGGCTGTAGACATGTTTATTTCTGCTGTGACATTTTCATATGGGCGCTTATGGATATTAACTCCGAAACCCCACCGTACATGTCTCTGGCGCGTTACGTACGCGCCGCGGTTTTGGTCCGTCCTCTTACGCGACTTCAAACCCCACTGGGAGCGTTTAAAAAGCGGCATGTCTCGCCTGCCCCACAGTGTTTACCTTTCGTCCAACAGTGTTTACCTTAAGCTTAAATGTGTTTTCAAATTAGATAAATGTGAGTTTTACACTGTATAGTCACATATATGTGGGGGTCAACATATTTATGTTAATTAATTAAATAGGTTGTAATCTTACCTTCAAAACCCAAAACTCCTGCAATTGTGTTCCAGGCTTTTCCCTTTGTTGCGTTATCCTTGTAAAAAGGATTGCTGATATCATACATGACCTTAGGTTTCTCAACTTCAGTAATAAACGGAACCTGCTTGAGGTGTTTTATTTTGAAAAGCAACCGGATTCGCTCTGCAATTTCTGTCTGACTTCCTATCAGATTGATCCGCTCTCTGTCCAGCTTGACGCGGACTGCTCGTGTCAGGCGTCAAAATTAACTCTCTCTAATAAGTCACTCGATGTATCATAGTAGTAGTAAAGTAGTCCTTATAACAGAAAAAAGGCAAATCACTAATCTCCATAGTCCATGTTTGCGGATAGAGATTGGAAGAAACAAAGTGTCCAGAGTCACTGTAACTGACTGCTACCCACACAGCGCCATGGCAACAGAAGAAGTCTGAGGAGCCGTTTTGTTTTCTGGGAAAGATTCAAATATCCACAAAATAATCGCCACGCAGTGAACCCCTGAAGGTTTGTTGTCCTGGGGCAATTACCTGTTTTTCCCGAGCTTAGCCTTGTTTGCTAATTTAATTGGGAAAGACATGGCAACACTGCTTTTTGCTTAATGTGCTATGTGCCAGGTAACCTATGTTGAAATGACACTCAGATTTGAAGATGGTTAAAAGAAGTGACAAAAAAGTAAGTAAAAATAAAATAAGTGTCATATACTGTATATAGTCATCTTAAGGTAATTACTTATTTACTTAATTACTTAACTAGTTAACCAATATACATCAATCTACAATTGTTAGCTTGCTAGTTAACTAGCATTTGCTCTGTAGCATGTGTATAGTCATATATATAGACTATACCTATGTATAGTCATCTTAAGTTGGTTAATGCTAGCAAAATTGTCTATGTTAAAAGACAACCAAATTTCAAAGATGGTTAAAAGTTAAAACAAGGGACATTGGTATAGTCACATCTGAAGTTAACTAATGCTTGCAAAAGCAGTTAACTAATCTATGTTAATCATTAGCTTGCTAGTTAATTAGCATTCTTTTCTGTGGCCAATGTTTGATTATGCTGAAATGAGTTCACTGCTGCTGGCAAAATTCTAGCTTACCAGCTAACTAATCTGCATTTATTTTGTGGCTAGTAACTAGCTAGCTAGTTACAGCTGATAGCTAACTTAAGATAGTGTGTGGAGTTGTGGAGGGAGCAGTAGAAGCAACCAGTTCCATGTTGTAGGAAGCCATTTGATTCAATGTTGACAACTGAAATATCCCAGGTTTAAAAATAAAAGATAATATGGATTTAAAATAGAAAACTTGACCTTTAACGTCAAACCAAGTTTTTAAAATACCAGAGCACAGCACATCATCCTCCCACATTGAGTCCAAACAGTATTGGTGTGTGAGACATCTTGCTCTAAATAAAGCTCCCTTCAATTATAGCAGCCCAATTTGTCCGATCACTGACATTTTTAACACGATGTGACAATGTGTCATATTCCAGGCTTTGTCAGTGCTGTCTGGAGAGTGATTTGAAGTGTGTGTGTGCACACACCTTCATTCAGTTACTCCTATTTTTTAAGGCTAATAGATTAGATAAAAAGTTAAATTTGGCAACAACAAGCATGTTTTACTGGTGAGATCTGACAGTAGTACACATTGCTGAGTTGTAACTAATACGTTCTAAAGTACTAATTTCTATTTACGCTCCACTACAGAGGGAAATATTGTACTTTTTACTTAATTTTTAGTTACTTTTCAAATTAAGATTTTTGCTTTTTTTTTTTTAAGTGTTTTATAAAATGTAATGTTTTCTTAACCCAGCAGTTTATACAAGTAACAATTAGTCCAACAATCAATTAGTAGATTAACAGAAAATGAATTGCCAAATATATTGACAAGATAAGACAAGATAATATAGACTTTAATGATCCCACTTGTCACAGTAGCTCATATACACAGAGTTGATAAGAAATAACAAGTAAGAAATATATAGAAAAAAGTCATGCTGAGTTAAGTCAGTAGTTTCAGTATTTTTTCATGCAGAAACATTTCATGGTTCCAACTTCATTTCTTCCTCGTCAATTATTATAATAATGATAATTTAGTTTTCATAAGTGTGATGTTTGGACTGTTGAGTGGACAAAACAGACACTGTAAAGTTAATTGTATTTCTCAATATTGATGAATTTTTGTTAGACCCATACATTAAAACAATGATGAAGTTGTTATTTCCCTAAAGAAAACGTTGATGAAGTCATAAATTTAGGACGGACCTGGCTGTATACCAATAAGTGTTTGTTTGATTGTTAAAATATATATACGCATACACACACACACGCACACACACACACACACACACACACACACACACACACACATATATATATATATATATATATATATATATATATATATATATATATATATATATATATATATGTCAACACACATTTACAGACACTCATTCAGTTATGATTGTGCCTTAAATTATCCATCAATCCTTGAAAGAAAAATGAACCATGCCAACATTGATTAAAGTAGTTTTAGAGTTGAACACAGCCAGTGTTTGTCTCTGCTCATTCATTTCTCTTCTGTCTCTCTTCGGGTGTTTATGGGCTGCATCTGTATTCCTGGCTTGTCCATTTTCCTATTTTGTTCTCTTCTCCTCCTCCTCATGGCTCGTTTTCATCTCACACTCTCTCTCCGTCTCTGTACTCTGTTTGAATCTAAATAGCTCTTTCTCTTTCTTTATTGCCCTCACAAACTTTGATTTGTCTCTGTCATTAACAGTGACAAATGTCCTTACACTCTAAACTGCAGTAATCATCAATGACATTTTATTTTATTGATTTGGAGTTGGCATGGTACATGATCTAGTCTTAATGAACGATGCAATACATCCAAGTATTGTTTGTTTTAAATTGTATTTGAGTTTTATATTTATTCAATGCTTTATTGGGTTTAATGGAATGACCTGAAGGTTTTCTCTTTATTGTTGGAGATTTCATTAAGATTACTAAGCACTAAAAACACTTACTTTTATAAGTTCTTCTATAGAACCTTCTATATTGCTACATCGTATATTAGCTAACCCTAACTAGAAACTAATGTATATATCAGTTGTAAGCTAGTTAGTTAACTAACATTTTGCCCTGTAGAAAATGCTATGTGCTAGCTCGTCTGTGTTGAAATGACAACCAAATTTTGAAGACTCTTAAAATATAAAATAAGTGACACATGCCTTTGTTGAAAGGCAGCTTGCAGGCTTGCGTCACATTGACAGGCTGATGGTCTGGCCTCTGGCCCCACACCACACCTGTGTTTGCACATGTTGTCATGAGGCTTTATTGCACTGTGGAAAAATGAGTGTTTTACCAAGTGGTAAACAGTAATCAACTTGTATTTATATAGTGTTTATAAAGTCTTTTACAACACTTGTTACATTCACTTATTCACACCAAGTGGCAACCTCTGTGGCTGTGAAATGAAGGCAATGCAGAAGTGACAAAAACTGCAGTTCCACTTGAGGCTGGCTACAGAACAAATCAATCCTTATAAGCCCCCATATTAAAATGTCCAACTTCACAGCAGAAATAAACATGTTTACAGCCTGGTAAAAAAAACGTTTTGGTCTCTATAGCTAATTTCCCCGTTCATGACAACTGTACTAAGTGAGTGAGTGAGTGAATTTCTATTTAACTCACCTTTTCAAATTATATTAAGGCTTAAAGTTATGCATCATTAGCAGCGTGGCCACTTTGATCGACAGTTGGGTGCCGTTACAGATGGCTTGTTTAAACACTGAGGCATCATTCGGCCCTCATCAGGTCCACCAAAGATCCACGTCTTTGCTGATTTCTAGATTAGCCAGGAGGCAGAAGAAGTAGGGCAGCCAGTAGAGTGGCAGCCAATGCCAGAGATTTTGTGCTTAAAAATGTCACTTCAGAAACCTGCGGGTGACATCACACATACGTTGTCCATTCTTTATATTGTCAGTGATGGTGTTACAAGGATAGCTAAAGTAACTACAATTCATCATGAGAGGGGTGTATGCACCAAATCCATCAAATCATCAAGACATTTCACTCAAAGCCACAAATGTCAGCCTCACTGAGGCTCCCACAGGCAAAATCAAGACATCAGCAGGAAGTATAATGGTGTCATTGAGTTTGTGGGTTAACAAATTTGAGCCATGTTTCCTTTTTTCCAATCTTTGTTTACACTTTGTCAAATGGGCACCATTAATAGTATGCCAAATTAGCTATTAGCAGTTCCTGTTTGCAGAGCACTTATGGATGAACTCTCACTGTTATGATACTGAAGACAACTTTAAAAAGTGATGATTTGTTTATTCACCACAGACTTAGAAGATAATGATAACATGTCACACTCAGTCTAAAAATATGTGTATCATGTCTGCATGTTCAGACTGAGTTATGACTCAGAAGTACCAATTTTGACGTAAATTGGGTCAATGAGACACTAATGGTTTTAAAGTACTTCATCGCCTGCGTGTCACAGACACTGCTGCAGCTCACACTGTAGACTGTGTTTGATACGTCGGCCAAATCAGTGGTCTGGTTGGTTATAAAGGCTCAGTCTTTGTCCCACGCATCTCCCTCTATAGATCTTGAATGTCTGTACAAAGTTTTATCACAATTCATCAAATAGTTATTGAGACATTTGAGATATTTTAGCGTAAAGTGAGAATCACTGCTTCCAACAGAAGAGAAACACCTGAACCAAAATCTTTATGTGGGTGTCTGTCCCTAATAATAAACACTATCAGGTGTCTAAAACAAACATGACCACCTACATTTGTGTCTTTGTGAAGAGAGCTTTTCACATTTTGTTTTTTCTCTTTCTACAAATGACACTGAGATGAATAATGCCCTCACAAATTTTGGACAGCGTAGTCTAAATAAGTGTGTTGATATCTGTCTCCCACAGCAGGAAGTTTTGTCTCAAGCCAAATAAATTTTGTGAATGTTGAAAGGCTGCGTGGTCACAGCGTAATTCCCATTAAAAAGACTGCAGAGGGAGTTGGATGAACACCAGATTAGAGAATGAGGATGTGTTAGTCCTTCTGAAGAGTAAGCACATGACTCAGACATGACAGCTGAGATGTATCAACGGGCTGGTTTAGTAATCAGAGACGCCGTCCTGTGTCCTGGAGGTCAACACACTGAGGTCGACTTTTGTGCACATGCAGGCGCCGTGGGTGCTTTTGGTTAGTTCCTCAAACTGCAGTACATTCATGTCTGTTAGAATCAGCCTTTGGGAATGAAGGATGCTGTCTGCATCACAGGGGTCGGTCCTAAGCTTTTGGTGGCCGTAAACAAATCACACACATTGATAATGGATCGAACAATAGAGACATATGAGTTCACATCAAATCTCTTACGTTCTTTGAGGGTTTGCAAACAGCTACAAACATTGTCTGAACAGTAAACACAAAATGTTCAAAGTCCTGAACATCCTGCAGGGTCATTTTGTCCAGAAAACAAACTTATTAAACTACAAAGTCAGACTAGAAACAGAAGATAGGGTAAGAGTTAGCTGAGCTATTTTGTTTGGATTTGTCAGATTTTTCTCATCATGTCAGAGGTGCTTTTACACGTTAACTAAAATACTGAAAACAGTTCATCTTCTGACAGTGAAGATATTAACCAGGGGTCCTGTCTGATCAATAAGAGTGAGGATAAATACCAAAGCATGATGATGATTTGCACACAGTACAATTTAACATACATAATATTTTCATGAGGGAGGAGCTTTGAGGCTTCTTTTTATTTGGTGTGAGATTTGTCACGTACAATTATGTTATAATACAGGTTACATTCATGATTTTATTGAGATTCACTATAAAGTTTCAAGGCATTCCCGTTACCATACATGTAGTAACTCACAGTGCCAGAAGAGAGCCGCTGAATGAAGCCGTTTACACAAATATACTCCAGACAAAGTCCAGACTATAGTTGTTGTTTCACACATGTAGCACAGAACAGTAGATTCTCTGTGTCAGACGTGTTTTCACGTGTTGACAAAACTTTACAAGCCGAGTCTCAAAATGACCACAAAACTGACGGAAACAGAGGACGTTGATGTTGGATGACTCTGAGCAGCAGCATGGGAATAAATTAGCAAAGAATATAACACAGGTCTGTGACACAGTCAAAAACTAATTGATACCGATGACGCTGCAGCACGACACTGCGGACAGCACACAGACAGCAGAGATACAGACAAGCAGCACTGTGCAGCAGTGAGTTCTTCAGACTATCAGGAGGAAAGTGAGAAATCTGAATCCGTAGGTTAATGGACATGTGGCATGAGAGTCTCATGGTCATTGCGTGAGAGTTGGCAGCCCCTGAACGAGTCAGTCATATTGTACATTGGACATGACAGTGGTATCAATCTTCTCTTTTCATCTTCTGTGTTTCTGACTCTTCCTCAGGTCTCATTGTGGGATCCTTGATGGTGTGCTGGCTTCCCAACCAGATTCGTCGTCTTATGATGGCTGCTGTGCCCAAGTCCCACTGGACTACCGCCTACTTCCGGAACTACGTCAAGCTTCACCCTGTGGCCGACACCTTCTTCTACCTCAGCTCCGTCCTCAACCCGTTCCTCTACAACCTCTCCTCTCAACAGTTCAGGAAGGTTTTTGTCCAGGTGCTACGGTGCCACCTCACCATCGAACACATCAACAGGCGGACCGTGCCGAGCCCCCACGCTGCCTCTGGACGCTCCATTCGGCCCTTGCTGATGAAGTCATTGCGTCGCAACCGGTCTAATCAGTCCACCCTTCCCCAGGAGAAACCGCCTCCAACCTTTAAAACCTTTCAGACGCAAAGTGACTCCGGAGTGGCTTCTAATTCTACGTCTCTCAGCCTGACTGAAGAGTCTGATTTAATTATGAAAGCAAAGATAGATGTACCATCAGAGACTGAAATATAATGTGCTGTACTATTTAATGCAACACAGTGAACAGTAAAACCAAACAAAAGATGCTTGTGCTGTGCCTTCAGAAACAAATATAGATATTAATTATACACAGTAAACACAGTACAAAGTGTGAGTCAGGAATTTCACTGACAGATCAGCTTACAATTTGGCACAATAGCAAGTTTTCCAAACAGACTGTTTTCAAGTCAGAAAAAGATTATACAAAGCTCAAATATTCAATTAAGCATGATGTCCAAACAGTTTGAGCTAAAGGTACCCAGTGGAGTTTGTGACCACTCGTGGTTATATGGAGCCTTCATGTGTATCTGGTGTTTATGACCACGGGAACAACACGGAGCTGGTGACCGCAGTTAGGATGGCAGGTGACTTGAAATATACTGGCCAAAAAATTAAATGAATCATTGTATTATAAGAATTTGACCCTTTAAGCCCAACAAATTCATTAAAAGTCCATCAATGAACATGAGGCTGACATGTTAACTGGCTTAAAAAATAAAGTAGGAGTAGTAACCTGCATGTTTTTGTCAGCGAATTCATCTATTAGACATTTAATGTTGGAATCCCAACGTCTCTGCAATGCTGTTTTGAGCTGTGTGGAGAATTTTGCCTGCCAGATCTTGTTAGCTTGCTCAGACTTGGTCATTTTTTCCTGGTTTACATGCTTCTTAATAATGTAAATATGCTACATAGTTAAATAGTTTCCCCTTTTTGCTGTTTTTACAATCTGAAGTTTGTACGGGGTTCTGAGATGCTTCTTCTGGTGGAGTTTGAAACATTGACGAGAACGCGATTAGCTCCAGCAGCCGCTGCGCACACAGAATGTGCTGCATCCATGCCTGATGGAATTTGGCCACAAGAGTGAAAATATGACACAAAGGTCTGCAAATTAATAAAATATGTTGTTTGTTTATGCGCTGTAGGACGATTCCCAATTAGACGCCTCGTTCATCAGGACATAATTTGTCATTGTCTTCCAAAACTGTTTCACATCAGATGATTTCAATAACAGACACGCAGGTTAAGAAATGATTGTAATCATGCCTGAAAGAAAGGTTTTTTTTGTTGTTGTTTGAAACAAACAGCGTTCTCCCATGTCAGTCAGATGTTTTTTTTTTTGTTTTTTTTTAATTATTCCTTGTTTACTCCTGTCATAGTTACTACGGCTGCTAGAGGGCACTGTCACTTGAATGCGCTGTAATATGAACTCAGGGCCTTTTCAGAACAATAAGGCCACATTCAGACAGAATCTGGCACTGTGGTGAAAACTCTGGATTTTCCATTCATTTGAGTGGGGTAGAGCATTTTGGCTGCAGCGGAGTCTAACTTTTGGAAAAACTCAACCTGACGTTGGTTGAGAGGCATAACCAGTGAATGAAAGTGAAAGTGAAATAAAAAGTTATTTCCTGATTGTTTCACAGCGGTTACGTTCAGCACAAATAGACATGCTGGACAACCCTGTGGCAATGCCTGATCCTGTCTCAATCCACCTTTAGGTATTCAGTTCTCTTAATACATCTGTGACATGCAAGCTGTGTGTCCCCTGGCTTCATGCTATAACACTCACTGACAGCAGGTTGCAAAGATTGGAGAAAAAGGGACTACTAGCTGGTAAAAACAATACAGGTTTTGAAATATATATTTAAAAAAAAGTGACTTTACAAATGTTTTATGTATTTTTGCCTTTTTGTGAGAACCACTGAACGTAAACATTACTGTTTACAAGAAAACTCCACAGGGCACCTTTAAGTTTCAACCCTGCAAAACAACTGAATATCACATTTTGATGGACAACACCAGCTTCTTGCAAGTTTAGCTCCTCATGTCACCTTGTGTCATAATATATTTGGCTATAAAATAATCAAGGTGTGCACACTAATACATATTCCCTGATCACAGGTAATCAGCATTATTTAAAGAACTGCTTTCAGTGCCATAAAGTCGTTTTCTAAAAAGACCGGTGAGTGAAACTTGCAAACAAGTTGGCGTGGTCTAACAACAATCACTGACACGTAATGACTCTAGATGCCCCTCATTGTACCACATGATTATTAGACTACTGCTGCTCCACCTCAACGCCAATATAGTCATTAGAGATGCAATGAATATGGGATGCGTAGTTTTATACAGATTTGTGTATTTCAACATGCTCTTGTAGCTCTGTGTACAACATCTGGGAGCTAGTGGAGGAAAATTTCAGGATATAAACTGGACTTTTTGAATAGTTTCCACTGTGTGTTAGTGGGAGCTGTCACTGTGATACAATGATGTTGTACCTAAGAGAGACTTGAGGGCTGTAGGTGGCTTTAATATTATCACTGTGTTCTATCTATAATCATTTAACAGTATCTTTGTTGTATCATACTTCATCTTTTTTCAGTTAATAAATACAGAAAAATGATTGTTCCAGGTAATGGTATTAATTTAGAATAAATCACAGAGTTATTCAATCTGGAGAGCTTTTCCTAAGCCTCTTTACTATCCTGCAACATTTCTCATTTGACCTTGTGGTGTGAGTAAATAAAGACAAATGAGAATGAGCCACCTGCTGCCCAACAAAATAGCCAGAAGCTGTTTCATTTACGACACTGTCCTCCACATCATCTTATCGATGCAGCTCCCCTCGGAGCTGCACCGTGATCATATCAGATCACATGATGGGAAAATCTGTTTTCTGTGACAGAAAGTCGGGGTGTCAGGGGAGAACAATTACTGTACAAAGCTTCCACACGCCTTAAAGAATATACATGTATGTTTTCATCGCTGTCTCAGTTAATACAGTTCCAGTTCACGGTGTCTCCACTCCACATCTTGATGTATTAATGTATAAAGGTCTGTCAGCAGAGGGTGGTGGACAGTAGGAGGAGGATGTAGAGAGAAAAAACAGGGAGATGCGGCGTGGTCAGGGTAATGGCAGCTGACGGTTGGGGGCGTTTCTTCTGGCGTGGTCCATTACACAACGGTGTGCTACAGCAGGTGATGCACACTGAGTTGAGCTTGCCAGTGCAGAACTGCTGGTAGCCAGAAGAAGCAATAAGACAGGCTCCTGATGAGGCACAGGACTTGCGGTAATGTATCCCTGAAATAAAAAGAGGAATGCATTAGACTCATTATGACAGGATTAGAGGGTATGAGATGAGGGCATGAAATTAAGGATAAATAACTATTCTGTCATGAAGGGGAAACCAACTTAAAGGGGAAACATCTGTGTATAATTCAGCTAATGCCCATTTTGCAGTCAGGACACTTAGTTCTCCTCTGTGTCCATAAAAGATTTGCATAAAATTATCACTGTCAGTTCGGGTTGTCACCTTCAGTGTGGAAAAATATGGGACACCTTGCCAGCGGCCTCAATGCCTGGGGGACACAAATCAAGTGGGCGGTCTGGAGGTCCTCCCCCATGAGATTTTGAGTGTCAGACACACATTTCATGCATTCTGCTGAATTTGTATGCACCAATTTTACAGTCCTCTGGTACTCTCAGTATGAATGTAAAGTAAATAAAGAGTCAGTAAGAGTAAAGCACAGTTGCATCAGTTAAAGGATTTAATTATTTAGGATTAAAACAGCTGAGATCATAGATGAGCAAATTGTTGCCCACTGATAAACTTAGAAATAGCAAATACTAATAGCTAAAACAATACATTTATTTGTGAAGATACATTTGTTTAATCCCTGGCCAGAGCCACCACAGTGAGGTTCAGAAACCTGTGGGTGACGTCACAAATACAACATACGCGTTTTATGCAATATATGGTCATACTCACTTTAAGCAGCAGTGAACACATGGGAGACAGATACAAGAAATGACGTGTCTCTTTTCTTAACCATCTCTGACCTCAGTCAACTTTCTCTTTCCTGTTCTCAAATATGCATATATATATATAGTCACAGTTAAAGTTATCTAATGTTAGCAAAATGCAATATAAAGAGCTCACTGACAGTAATTTATCTCATGCAATTGAATCACAATGCACAAACTGTACAAGTCATGTAAAGAATACAGCAGAGGACTGTAAACATGTAGCTCTTCTCGACTCTATTAATCCTGTCCTGATTCCTGACATTGTACAGTTTTGGGATAATTAGCTGATGCATTTTTTTTTAAATTTTATGACACAAGTTTGGCCTCTGTTGTTCATATTGTGAACTGAGAATGGCTCTTGATGGTTTTTACTGCCTAGAGTCATTTGCATTCCCTTCAGACATTTTATTAATTCAGTATTTAGCAGTCTGTTCTCACCTATCTTAAATTATCCTTGATTCAGAGTTATTCAGCATCTATCTATCTATTAATTATCAGTCACTTAAAGGTTCATCTTTACACATTAATTTGTGAACTTTTTGTAAGATCATTTATTGTGCACCCATCTGTGTGGCCATAAAGAAGTCTAAAACTTTGAGGCTTAGTTTTTACGAATAAAGAATTTATGATTGAAAGTTTTCCCTGCTGACACCAACTGAGCTCTGTCCTATTTACAGTAAATCTGCGCCCAAATTAACATAAGAGTTCTGTCTGGTTTGATGAGAGAAAAACCCCCAAACACAAATACTATATTTAGAGCCATTTCAAGTGACTGCAGAAAAATTCCTCTGAAAAGCATCCATCTGAGCAGCCGTCTCCACCAGCTGTAATCCACATCACATTGCAGGTGATCCACATTGTGTTGAGGCGATATATTTTTACAGTACCAGTGAAAATTTGGACACACCTTCTCATTCAATGGTTTTTCAAAACTATGAACAATGAAGTCACCTTGAAAGCTTTTTAATTAACAGATGTGCCTTTTTAAAAGTTAACCAATGGACTTTGGAGTTTGAGTTTGAGATTATCAGTTGTGTTGTTCAGAGGTAGTGGTGGCATACAGTAAATAGCCCTGTTCAACTACTTTAGTTATCCATATTATAACAAGAACTACTCAACTAAGTAAAGAGAATCAACAGTCAAGCATTACTTTAAGACATGAAGGTCATTCAATCCAGGAAATATCAAGAACTTGAATGTATCATCATGTGCAGTCGCAAAATACATTATGATGATGATGAAGAAACTGGCTCTGTCCCATGAAAGGAAGAAGACCAAGAATTACCTCTGCTGCAGAGGATAAGTTACTGGCCTCAGAAACAGAAAATTCACAGCACCTCAGATCAGCTCACATCCATGTTTCACACAGTTCAAGAAGCAGACACATCTCAACATCAACTTTTAGAGGAGACTGGGTGAATCAGGCTTTCATGGTCGAATTGCTGCAAATAAACCACTACTGAGGAAGACCAAGACACACAGAACTGCTTAGGCCAAAAAACACAAGGACTTGACATTACGCCAATGGAAATCTGTACTTTGGTCTCTGCCATGTCTTTGTGAAACACAGAGAAGGTGAACTATTGGTTTCTACATGTGTGGTTCCCACCATGAAGCATGGAGGAGGAGGTGTTATGGTGTTGGGTTCAAAATTCGAGACACACTTAACAAGCATGGCTACCACGGCATTCTGCACTAAGCATCCAGTTTGCGCATCATGGGACCATTATTTGCTTTTCAACAGGACAATGACCCCAAACACATCTCCAGGCTCTGTACGGGCTATTTGGCCAAGAAGAACAGTGATGGAGTGCTGCGTCTGATGACCTGGCCTCCCCAATCACCCTATCTAAACCCAGCTGAGTGGGTTTGGGATGATGTGGGTTGGACTGCAGAGTGAAGGCACCTCTGGGAACTCCTTCATGACTGTTGGAAAACCATCCCAGGTATGTAATGTCAAGAGTGTGCAAAGCTGTCATCAAAGCAAAAAGTGGCTACTTCGAAGAATCTGAAATATAAAACATATTCTTATTTGTTTAACACCTTTTTGTTGACCACATAATTTGTGTTCCTTCATAGTTTTGGTGTCTTCAATATTAATCTACAATGTAAAACGTAATAAAAGACAAAGAAAAACCATTGAATGAGTAGATGTGTCCAAACTTTTGACTGGAGAGAGATATCAAAACTGTTAGGGGGAGGGAGGCCTTAACATGTGGTTGACATTTTACTTCAAAAGAAATTGAAATATGAGCACATGAACTTCCACTAACCCCTGTAATATGTGACCTCTCTCTCTACTCAAGTGCAACAGAAACACCCGTACACTGTGTGTTCATTTAAAATTGTGTGTCCTTCCAAGTCTTTCATACTGCAAATATCAGTGTGAGGTCCCAGAAGGTGTTGAGTAACCCAGTGGAAACAGTGTGAAATGTTGCAAACCTCTGCAGGGACGCAGTCTGTATTCTCACAAAGCCTGGAGATAAAACTGGACTCAAGCTGTGTTTACATATCTAATTTTAGCTGTCAGACTCTCAAAGGATGGCCGACACTTCTGAGGATCTCAGTCATTTTTTTACTCAAGCCTTAAAAAGGCTGTTGATATTACAAGGACATCTCAGAACCTGTGGGACAAATATGTGAAATAACTCAAAGTAAGAAAAATCCTGTGGTCTTAAACAGCTATATAATCTGTTAGTTTTTATCTCAAGCAGTAATTGGAAAATAGTGAGTGCCGATAACACGGGCAGTCAGTGGAAAATGAGGTGTAGTTAAAGTGTCGCTGACAGAGAATACAGATTTGATGGCTTTTCTCACCTCAAGCAATCACTTACCAATCACATGGGCTATTTATTAGTGTGCAATGCATGCACGTACAAACTTAATTTAAACTTTAAACCAGTTACAACTCCTTCTATTTTATCACATTAGTTCGACTTACCGCTTCTGCTTCAGTAGTTTTCATAGTTTTTCAGTAATTGGACTTACTCATGTTTTTATATTGGTGTGTTTTGGGCAAAATGTTCAATTCGGAGTCTCCTTATCTCTTTGACTTACTGACACTTCAACACTTCAGACATATCTGGCGCCTCAACATCAACTGAACTACTTTCAGGTCTTATTCCACTGGCATTTCAGCCTCTACAAATCAATTTTCACTCTTCTGACAGCTCAAAGTTGTCAAAGGTAGAAACAGGGCTGCACAGTTTGACTAGACTTACAGTATGGACTGCTTCTTTATCAATCACTGTGTGGGGATTTAAAATCACATTTATCAGCATGAGTTTGTTGAATAGAGACAGTTCCACTGTGTTCATTTTGACTTGTCATAGCAGGAAAAGTGTTACTAATAACATTAACGATGACTGTTCTTGCCCGTTATTCAATTTATACTGTAACAGTATAAATTGAATAACAGGCACTTTAGTAGCTCAATAAAATGTACCTATCACCACTTTCTCTGTGAAATAAAAAAAAAACAAAACGTGTTTTATTCCATATTTTACCTTAAAAATACAAGGTTTTTACTGTTTTGCCATAAAATGGACATGAAAATACCATATGAATGCCATATAAAATAAAAGTTTTGCCATGAAATATTAGAGTTTTACAATTAAGAGTCTGTCATTTAAAATACTACTTTATTCTGTATAAATTCCCTTAAAATGCCATATAAATAAAGATGTTGTTATAAATATGATGGTGTTTTACTGTATGGCTATAAGGCTTAATTACTCTGCAAGGCAAATTATTTTCTAAAATACTTTTGCCCATTTTAAAACCATTCCCAGTGTATCAAGAACCACAGAAAATAAAGTCCTGAGCTTCATATTGTGTTGTGAGGGACCCACCGTACATATGCAAACTTGGGTCAAGAAAAACATCATAAACAGTCACATGGCCCAGCGAAATGAGACAGTTCTCATAATCTTCAAGGAAATAAATCATGTATGTGTTTATATGCTGTACACAGTAAAGTGAAGTGTGTACTGTGGATAATTTGAGGTGGAAAGGATGGTATACTGGGGAGAAGAGAGATAGGTAGTAGTCTGTAGATCACAGACACCAAGATATTATTGGCTGAGGACGATTTTTTACAAAATTATCTAATTTATTGAAGTTTATGTTAACTTTCTTTCTGTCACCTTAACTTGTGGAATTATTTGTCAAATGAATCCTTAACATGGTTCATCTGATGAGGATTTAAGCACTTATTTAAGTTTATGTTAAAGAAAATACAGTTAACGCAGGATTAAAGTGTTTGCAGAACAAGGTAGAGGTGAGTACAGCCTGCAGATTGATGAAACAGACTTCCAGGGCCAGCCCTAGGCTTTTGGTGGCCCTAAACAACATATAGTTAGCAGTTTCAATCAGTTTCAACCAGTAATAACTGATATAACATCGAATCTCTTGCTGTATTTGAGGGTTGGCAAACAGCTAGTCCAGAAATAGAAGAGCATTAATGAGTTCTCAGCTGAACGATTTTGTTTGAGGCGCTTTCACACATGTCTATGACACAGTCAAGAACTAATTCATAATGTTGTAGCATAAAAATAAGTCACTGCCAGAGCATGGAAATGAGTTATTCAGACAATCAATAAGAAATCAAAAAATATAATGTGGTTTGAGAGCAGGTGAAAAGTGTTAATTTGCGTGAGAGTTGGCAGCATCTGAGTGAGTCAGTCAACTTAACTCTGTAGCTACAAAGCGTGAGGAGTGAGCAACATAGAAAGTCACACTGATCATGTGCCCCTTAACAACCGCATAGAGTGTTTATGTCAGCGGCAGACTTTCCTTCACTCCAAAAAGAAACATTAAAATAGTACTGTCAGCAGGGACAGAAGGAATATAAGAAAAAGAGACTTCTGGACACTTCTTGCAACTATTTCTGTGAAATGACCCAACATCTGTATACTTAAAAGGTGTTTACAGTGTATATAACTTTTACTTTATTATTTCATCCGAAGAATCACAAGCTGTAGTGGCACCAGAGCATTCAAAAGCTGCAGTGACTCCTGAACCACAGCTTTTAGTGACTCTTGGACCAGAGCCTGCAGCAATAACCAAACTACTGCAGGCTGTTGCAATCAAAACCAGTGACACACGTAACGTGGGGCATCCGTGCCCCGTGGAATTTGGGGGTTAGGATCCTCTTAATTCTTTATCCTTGTCCATTAGGCCCATTTTTATATGTATGAAGAGTCGGCAGGGAGGACTGCTGTGGTACACTGACTTTGCACATAAATCTGAAGATCTTTTTTCATCCAAGTTGCCAAAGACACTACCTACTACCACATTAGTGTTGTTTGTTATTATTGAATTTTCATCACATAATCACAGCAGGACAAGATAAACAGCAGGACTTAACTGATGCTCACTGATGAGAAACAGCTTGCCGAAGAGTCGGAGGATTGACTGGGTTGCGGTGACTTTTACACACATAAACTGTATGTTTTTTGTTTGTTTGTTTGTTTGTTTGTTTCCCATGTAGCTCTACTGTTACTTGTTCTTATAAAAGAAATAGAAAATAATAAATTTCCAATTATGCTATTAGTTTTTTTGTTTTACTTTGTGTAAGTTCTATAAGTGTAAGTATCTAATACAAATTAATTAATTAATATAAAATACATTTTATTTCATTCTGGTAATATTGGTTTTGGGTGAAATAAATAATAAAAAGGTTTAAAAGTTGTGATACACTTAATTTAAACAACCGAACGAGACAGATTTATGTGATATATATATATATATATATATATATATATATATATATATATATATATATATATATATATATATATATATATATATATATATATAAATCATGGGCAGCTTCCCAAGGTTTAAAAATATAATTTTCACCCTCCTCCAAACGGTATATTCTAGAAATAACCACCACCCAAGAGAAATGTTACTTTCATACCACATCCACAAACAGACTCTAACTGTCCCAACAGATTAATGTGTCCAGACAGTGCAGCACTTTAAATACAATGCTAAAACTGTGAGAAGGAGCTCAGGCAACTCGTCACCTCTGCTGCTATTGAACCGCTTCATAGCAACGAAGAGGAAAATAGAGCTCTGAAACAACAGTACAACATATTTATTTTGGCTATCACAGGTTTGTCTGACATTCTAATTAATAGAAAAGTTGAAGTGATCCTGAGTGAAAACATCCTAATTATATGAGGGTTTTAATTCTCTAATATTTGATTAATTACCTTGAGATCATGCATTGCCAGAAGATCTGTTCTAATTGAAATTCAGGACAAACACACACAAACATCATACACTCTGATGCATGCATATACACAGTGGTTTGCAACATTTATTAAGCAAACTCACCAAAAAGAAACACTCAGTTTATAATGTCTGAAGCACTTGGGGGGGATTTAATTTCATTTGTGCGTGGGAATTCTGAGATTCAGCACTTCAGTCTAAATTATACTGGTGAATTAATTTATGGGGGGGAAAGGGTGAAATTTCTTATCAACTTTCGAGCGCTGAGAGAACTTTAGTCTAATGAGAATCATCACGCTCGGCTGCACAGAATAAAGCGAGCAGTCCAAGTGTCTGGAGAACCATTGGTTGCTCATCTAAATTAGATTTTAACCAAATAAATCAAGGAATTATTTACACTTGTTGTACTTTTGTGGTTCTGACAAAACACACACACACAGAATAAGTGTTGACATGAGCATTTGGTTCCTAATAGTTGAAAATAGTTAATGCCACTTCGAGCATAAATAAATAAGTAGAAAACACACACAGAGAGTTCAGATTTAGGAGGCCTTATTTACAGAATGCCAGAAATGTAATATAATATGGATAACCATGTTTTCATTGGTGTATAAGCATCTGAAAATAAGAATTATTTTTGTTACCTTAGAATGAACCTTTTACATCTACAGAGGGAGTCCACCATGTTGAACCACCATGTTTCTACAGTAGCCCAGAACAGACAAACTAAACACTGTCTCTAGATTCGGCCTTTCACATTTTTTTCGCATTATACAACCACTGTAGTTTGTTCTTCATTCTAGAAAGGAAAGGGTAAGGGTAAGGGGCTGCAATCAGCAACTACAAAGCTAGATGACACTAAACCCTACGCACTGGTCCTTTAACGCTGTATATGATTCAGTGCTATTTAACTTTGACTCCCTTCCTAATAATTCCCCTTGTGGGTTTGTGTGCAAATCAATACATGCACAAGTTCTCAGAACTTAATAACTTTTATTTCTTGATTCAGGCTTTTATCATCAAAACTACTTGCTATCAATTTTGTTGTCCCCACTGACCATTTATCTGGATGACATCTTTATGTTGGCTCATATACCAACTTCCATCTGATTTCACTGTTTAGTCAAGTTTGATTTAGATGGATAATAAACCCCAAAGAGCAGACGGATACACTAACATACTGCAGATGATACACCGCTCTATACAAGAAACAGTTCATTCTTTTCTTTGTGTCAAGGACAGTCACTGTTAGGAACAATGCTTTATTTAAAGGACCATTGGAGGATTTAGGATGTAGGATTTAGTGGCATCTAGTGGTGTAGGTGCTGATCACAACCGCCTCGTTTCACCCAGTCTGTCTTAGCATTAAGGAGAAATGATGTTGGCTATTATAGGCCCTGTCTAGAGCGGTGTTTAGTTTGTCCATTGTGAGCTACTGTAGAAACATGGTGGTTCAACATGGTGGATAAAGGACCAGCTCCTTCTGTAGTTATAAAAGTCTCATTCAAAGGTAACAAAAACACAACAACTTAATTTCAGGCGATATATGAAAACATGAATAATTGATCCCTAGGCCACTAAAATGAATGTTGGACGTCATGTGACGTACCACACAGTAAAATTGATGCCTCAACATCCAATTTAGAGATGAGATGCAGCAGTTTCAGGCAATGAAATCGAACTTCAGGCAGATTCACATTACTCAGACTCACGTCTGTAGTAAAGAGAAGACCTTTCAACAAAAAACAATGTAATTTTCTGCCCAGCTAGTAAGATATTATTTATCAACTTTCATCATCATCCCCTGCCAAACGTGCTGCATGGTAACACATCAAGCAAGAGGGAAATCATTACGCCTATTCGTGTGCTCCACTTAGTGTGATTCCTCCGTGGATACTTGGACGATTTTACATTTTCAGTGTGAAGACAAACCATGGGAGAAACTTAGGCACACTGCTGTGACAGGCAGCAACTGTGACAGCATCCGTATGACATTACACATTTATTTTAAGGCAATTTTTTGGGAGCAGGCAGACGTTTCTGTTTAGTATCTTGAAGATATCATGAAGCGTTCCTCCTGCTGCTCATGGAGATATTCGTCAACCTCACTAACAGTGCAGTTTAATCTGTATATTTACAGTAAAATTATGGCATACTACTTGTTATGATATTGCTGCTGTTATAGAATGAACTGCCAAGTTTGTTGACGACAGAGATATATCTTTATGCAACCTCATCTAGCTGTTGATGTAATTGTTAATTTAATCTAAACTACGATATTACAGATAAAAACTCAACTTTCAACTTTGCTTAAATATGTTGTAATCAATATTTTTCATATAAACAATCAGTCATGTGTCTGTGTAGCCTAATGTAGGGTCACCTTCAATGTGGAAAAATAAGGGACACCTTGCCAGCGTCCCCATGCCCAGGAGAGACAAATCAAACAGGGTACTTTGAGGTCCTCCTCCATGAGATATCTTTTATGGATCAAATTTCAAAGTCCTTAGCTACTCTCAACATGAAGGTAAATTAAATAAAGCGTCAGTTAAGAAGAGTCAAGCACAGATGCATCAGTTATAAATTATACCATAAATTGGTATATTTGCAAGAAGCAAGAACCCATAAATAAACTTGGAAATAGCAAATAACCTGGCAGACTACAGAGAAATATGGTGGATTACCAAACAATACATTTATGAAAACAAAATTACTTTTTTTTTTTTACTGTCAGACTGATCAGAACAACTCTCCTGGATGTTTTCTATTCATTTAAGTGGGAGTACTGCATTTTGGGCACGGTAGTGAGGGCTGCAGGAAGTGCCTCTGGACATCACGCTACGGCCGCCAATCAAACTGGTCAAAGCCCTCCACAGTCAGCCTGAAGCTGAGGCTAGCCAGGTGGATTCATAGACTAAACTATGATACTCTATCTGTTGTGCTCTGGCTTTGTTTATTTCATGTACAGCTGTGTCTGACTCTCAGACTGTACCGCAAAATAGTGACACAAAAAAGTTTCCTTTTGTTTGTGTCCAACAGTTTGAGAGAGAAAGAGCAAGAAAGACAGTGATTGAGGGAGTGCCGGTATCAAGAAAGCCAATTAATCAGCGAAATATTGTTATTTTCTGATTGTTTCATAGCGGTTAAATTCAGCTCAAATAAACACACCACAAGCTCACTCAAAAAAATGACTCCATCATAAAAACATCAGCATTTGAAATGACGCATCTGGCTACCTGACAAATGTAAGTCCAATATTTACTCTCCTTTTCACTCTGTTATGGTCTCCACTATCACAGAGAAAAAATGTCAGGCTCTGTAACTTCTAAACCAGCTAGTTGCTTACTGTGTTTGTCAAAAACAAAACAATGAGCTGAAAGACACTAAAGTTCTCTGTTGTACTCTAATTCTAATTCTGTTTGTGTGTGTTATTGCATCAATTTAGTCACTGTACCGTGAAAATTGCCTCTGAGAAACTGAAGGGAGGCAGATTTCTTCCCCTACTTTTTTAAAAAAAAGGGTAGACATTGAAATAAAAGGTAGCCTGTTAGAGGGTGGCAATCATCTCTCCTTTAAAGACAGTGGGAAAGGAACGATCTTCAGCTAGGTAAAAGCACAATCCTTCATCATTTCTCCAGACATAATCAGAGGGGAATGATGATGATAGTAACAGTAGATGTGCTGGGATAGGAAGCCAGACTTGTCTCCTGCTGCCCAGCAGAAAAATACCCATCAGTGAAGGTTGTGCATGTGTGCGTCTCTGCTCCTGGTGGTTTTAAGAGAGGATTTTCACTCTTTGGGTGCACCTCAACATTTTACCTGCCAGCCTTTTTCTCAGCTGGAGAGCTGAGGTTGTACAAGATGAATTGTATAACGCCCTCCAGGTTGCAGACAGACTAATCTTTTATCCAGGGATCAGAAAATAGCCCAACTGGAGGACATATGTTAGCGCCTCTATGTCCTTTACCTCTACATTATAGAACTGTATTCAAAGTCACAGGCTTATAGAGACAATCACAGGGTATACTTAGGAACAATCAAATAGCCTCACTGAGTTTTAGTCTTATCACTTAAGCAGATTGCACAGAAGCGGCAGTGCAATTGTGAATGTATCTATTGCATTTCAAATAGCGATAAGGTGCGGTCAGTTGAATTTCTAAGCCCTCCTTTTCATGCAGAGCAGCAATAATGCTAACACTGGGAGATAAAGGCCGGGATGCACATGAGCATTCATGCAGAACTTTTCTTATTAAAGAACTGTCGACTCTATAGTAACGTGTGCCTGCCCTTTGGATTGGGAATCACATTTACAAAGACAGGAGCTTATTGCTTTTGCTCATCAGCAGTAGAGGGAGTGTGTAAAAAAATGGCCCCTAATTTTCACTGGGTGTGAAAATGAAGTAGACCCCAGGGGCGTTTAGAGTGACCTTTAGTGTTTGAGTTTGAGATACCTGCAGTAAAAAGGCACATAAACAAGGCAGAGACACGTTATTTATCGCTAAAGAAACAGCACTGCACTGCAAACCTGCATTAACGTTATAAAAGTTTCAGATGTGCACAGAATTGTTTAGTAAATATATTCTACCTGCATGCACAGTGGTTATGCATCTTTACTGAGTAAGATGAACTTGTGCAAAAAACAAATATATAATATATAATTTTCCAAATATATAAAACAGAGAAAAGCATGAAATGTCCATATTTGACAGGTTAAAATCACTGACAGTAAAAAGACAGCGTATGTGTGACAGGTTTCTGAAAAGTTCAGAGTGTGGTGGCTCTGCTGTTGGTGGACCCAAGGTGGGCTGAATGATGCCTGGGTGCTCAAACACCATCTGTAACTACACCTACCTGTCAATCAAAGTGGCCATGCTGATAATTATGCATACCTTTAAGCCTTAGAGACCATAGAGACCAAAACTGTTTTTGTATCAGGCTGTAAACATGTTTATTTATGCTGTGAAGTTTGGACATTTTAACATGGGTGCTTATGGAGACTGACTTGCTCTGTAGCCAGCCTCAAGTGGTCATTTGAGGAGCTGCAGTTTTTGGCACTTCCGCATTAGTTTCACTTCACAGCCACAGAGGTTTCCACTTAAATAAAACAGCATTTTCTGCAATTTTTGCATGAAAAATTATTGAACGATTAATCAGTTATTAAAATAGTTGATCATTTTTTTGTCAATCAACTCATCAATTACTCAACTGATCGTTGTAGCTCTACCCTCATTGGGTTAATGATGTTGTCCATACACCCTAGTATTTGGCTTCACAGTAGGTCTGCATGTTTTTAAACGCTGAATGGTTGTGATTTCTGTAAAGCTAAGTAATTACTGTACCATGTGTTCACTAAATGTTTCACCCAGAGGACTCTTTTTAAAGCATTCACAACTCTGTACTCTGTACTCAATAATCCACGGCATGTTGTGCTGTTTTTTTCTTTCTTCACATTGCTGAACAGTTGCAAATAAACATGAATCAGAACAATGCTACAGGTAGATAATCAACTTCCCATGGCCAGATTGGACAAGTGTTCATAGCTTCATCTTGTTTAAGAGACATATGAAAGTGAATCATCGTTTTGTGACTGAAGGTCAAATACTGTGCTTGTCTTTCCATACTGTAGAATCATACTAGATTTTTAAGGCCAATACTGATATCCATATTTGTCACTTTAAAGCAACATTGTGTTAATGTTTGTACCACAGGGTTTCAGGTCCGGGGTGTGGAGGAATGATGCGGAGCTGATGTCCTGCCAGAACATGAGCTGGGTAAGAGGGCAATTTAAACGGGCTCAGCAGCCTCGTTAGACAGAGGTGAAAAGACTGAAGGTGCAGTTGACGGAGGAAGCTAAGAAGAGAAAAAGAGAAAGTGACTGACTTTTAGTTGTTGAACCTGGTTTGTTATTTTTATTATTAGTAGTAGTAGTATTTATTGTAGGGATTTTTATATTATTATATTATATTATATTATATTATTATTTTATATTGTGCATTTCAGTTGAATCTTATTTAATTTGCTGCTGCAACAAAATAATTTCACTATGGGGACTTTAAAACTGTATTCATTAACTTTTTGGCCACTTGGGTGCAGCATGACTACCGTACACTAGAAAACCCTGACTTTGAAAAGGCTAAATTCTGACACCCTTTTACATCTAAAGACAGTGTGTCAAAAGCAGTGTTGGGCAAGTTACTCTAAAAAAGTAACTAGTTAAAGTTACTAGTTACTTCTCCCAGAAAGTAACTAAAGTACTTACTTAGTTACAAATTATAAAAGTAACTAGTTACTTTGGAAAGTAACTATTGCGTTACTTTCAAGTAATTTTTTTAAATGCTCAAATGTGTCAAAGAATTTGGACCCCACCTCCACCCCTCTTTGACGGAACTTAAAATACATGTGCGTGTTCAATTATTTATGATAAATCTGAATATTACAATGAAATGGACACTTCATACAATACATAACAGAAATCCACAGTACACAAATCTAAACTATTTTAACGTTGCTGTGGGAAAGTGAGACTAGCATCCAATAAAATGTCATGGATTATTGTAGATATTATAATTACTATGTTTATAGAGTGGATCGATAAAAATAACACAATAGATGTTTTGGAACTTTTGATATTTATTGCACCTCAACAGGCCACAACTAAGCAAAATCAAATTATGCTTGTTAAGCAATGTACCAAAAAATAAATAATATATTCACTCTTTGTAGTTGGAAGAAGCAGTACTTTTGGACTATTCGCACTCGCTATTCCTGTTTCTCGTTGACTCACATGAATGTCCTGTGTCGTCTTTGTGTGTCTGATCAGACTAGTCACTAGGCTACGCGGGCTTTCGAATTTGTGCAACCAAAGCAGCACCCGCCCAACTCCACCTCTGATTGGCTTACCATGGAATTTTACTCAACCTCAGCCAATCGTCATCATTTATGCGATGTCTCATGCCCCCGCCCTCACCAAGGATTAAGGAGGAACAAGAAAAATCTTTGCCGCTCGGCTTAGAGATCTAGTTGGTCTGATGAAAAACAGCTGCCTTCAATCATAGTAACGCGCCGCATTTTTTGGCAGTAACGATAACGGCGTTATAATGATGGGAAGAGTAATCAGATAGATTACTCGTTACTGAAAAAAGTAACGCCGTTACTAACGCCGTTATTTATAACGCCGTTATTCCCATCACTGGTCAAAAGTCACAGAATCTTTATGATTTTGCGAAGACTGAGGATCTTGCAGGGTCACCATTTACAAGACTATAACTAGATTCATTTTGAGATTACTTCCCTTCATGGACCTGGTGAAAATTTACAAGAAACTGTTGAGATGATAGAGCAGAAATAAAAGCAGCTTTTTCCACAGCTGTTCTTGTGTATGCATTTCAGGGGCTGCAGTAATTTCTGTCCTCTTTTTTTCACACTCAATCGTGGTACGAATGTGAGGACACGTCAAAGTGACACGCTCGCTCACTCCACAACTCAACAATTTCTTCTTCTTTTTCTACAGTCCAAGAGAACTGAGACTCCCCAGAGTGAAGCAAGCAACTGGCTACAGGCAATACAGTGCTAGCATGGCCATCTTTACTACTGGGTAGCCAGTCATCTACTTCCTGATGGTGCTAGAGAGAGCACACCTATTGATTGTTGACACTGTTCTTGTGATTGAACGTCATTATTTGCACGAGGCATAACTAAAAACCTCTGATAAATTAAACATGTTTGACTTTATCAGAAAATTATGACAAGAAAAAGTCTGACTTAAGACAGCTCGGACTGAGTTTTATGACCACCTTACACCTTACAGTGATCAAGATGTCAGGAGAACGCCGCAACTCAAGCAAAACTTTGAGGATTTCGTACCGAGATTGGAAATTTGTCTACAACAGTGAAATCGTTTGGTGTAAGGCCAGCATAAGCTGAAAACATTGAGATATTATGACCTTATATACCTCTGCAGTGCCCCGGAGGTGAACTGGTACCTCTCCAGCTACCAGTGGTCTGTGCCCAAGACAAGTCCTAACGGACTGAGCTACTGCATTTGAGGTTTCTGGAAAATCCTGGACACACAGAAAGTCTACATACCTGCCACTGCATGCACAGAAAGCATTACATTTTCTCCTCAAATGGAAATGAATAGTTAATATCCATGGCTGCTCTTTCAAATACGAGTCTTTTATCCTGTAATAAAGCACTAAGGGGCTGGTCCTTGATGACCTCAGATCAGCTTCTGGCTGAATACACTGGAGAGCTCTTTGTGTTGTTTTTGCCAGCAATATAAATAGTTTCTTTGTTGTCTTTTTGTTGAGAAATGTGTTTCCATTGATTCAGAACATATAACAGCCTGAACAATACAACGCTCACTGTGATGCTGTGACTACAAACAAACTAATCCTGCTCACGAACAGCTTGGAGAGCACAACACTGCAGTTTCCAACTCCTATCACTTCAGTTTTTAAGCTATATTGGTTTTATGCCTTGTCTTCAGATTCTAAATAAAAAATCCCACATTCATATCCAGGGAAAAATCTAATCTGTTGTTCTTGAATCAAGGCCAATGTTTTTGTTCTGCTATGATAGGAAAAAAGCAGAGACGAAAACACATTTATGACTGCGGAGAGGAGACGTCACTTACCATCATCCTTCACCAGAACCTCCTTCTGGCATGTGTCCTGCACGTTTACAGTGCAGTTAACGATGAACTCTGGCGTGGAGCAGTCATGTGTCATCTCCTCACACTGGTAGCACTGAATCTGCAGAGCCAGCCCTGCAACACACACACACACACACACACACACAGTCAATAATTAAATCTTATTTTATTATTTCATTTTTAGCAGGTTATATGGCCTCCACCATCAGCCATGACACTTCATTTATCTTCTCTGGTATCATGAATAAATAAGTTTCATCTCAAAGCTAAATTGAGTTTCATTTTGGTAAAAATAAATCTAGTTTCTTTCACTCTGACCATTTCGAATTGATGTGACAGATGTGGTCAATTATTTATCTGCATTTGAGTTTCTGTCTGTTCATTTATTTTGGCAGCACATGTTACAAAATTTCATCACTCTTGCTTTGATAGCTGATATTTCAGTTTCTTCTGTAAAACTGTCTTGTTTAGAGTGAACTTGCTTTATTGAGTGTCCTTCAAAATACTAATTTATTCATTCATTTATAAGTTTTCCATTAAACACAAGAAATGCTCATGAATACGATCGACTATTTTGAGTTTCAGGAGCAGCACAACACCTCAATATTCCTATAAATACCCTCCTAACCCTCTACTCCTTTTCGCTCTCCTCCTCCTACTCTCCATAAGGTCCTGAGGGGGTCCATCATGCCCCACCAATGCTTCACCAAAACGCAGCATGAGACTGAAGAAGTACAAGAGTTCACGCTTCACTCACAATCATCTTGTTTTTTGAAATAAATCATTTAAACATATCTTGTTGATGGTGTGATCCTTGTTAGTGAAATCTTTTTAAATGATTGTGCTGCAGCAATTACTCTGGAGACAGCTACTCTTTTTATATACTATAAGTTTATTATGAACTCAGAATAGTACAATTACAGAATGCAAATGACATGTGTCGTCTTAGACCTGCAGGTACAAGAGTCTCAGTCTCCTTTTATTTCTCTCTTTCTCTCTCTCTCTCTCTATCTCTTTTTCTCTCTCCTCCCTGTGTGATTTGGCGCACTGTGAACACATTCTGGCACTTACTTCTTTCACAATCAGAACATTAATATGTCAGTTACAAAACATCCTTTCACAATCTCTTCGCATCATTTAGCTGGAAGATGACCAGATAAAGTCAAAAGGCAAGGTCCCGGAAAGTTCTTATTGTTTGCCAGGAACAGATCTACTTCAAGCCAGCACAAACAGGCACGGATATTACAAACACTTGACCAATTCTAAAATATAAAATAACACTCTGACTTTTTTGCCACTACAATTGCATTCAGGTTCAAGCAATTCAATTCAATTTTATTCATATAGCACCATGACACTTTCCATATAGAGCAGGTCTACACCGTATTCTTTATAATATTATTTACACTGACTGAATGAACAATTCCTACCATTAGCAAACTTGGTGACAGCGGCAGAAGAAAAAACGTCCTTTTAAGAGGCAGAAACCTCGAGCAGGAACCCGGCTCATTGGTGGGCAGTCATCTGCCAGACCGGTAGGGTTAAAGAGGATAGATGGATAGTTTCAGTTTAAACACTGAGTAGTGGAAGTCATGGTCAACATATTTTTATATTTCCATTTTATTTAACTCTACACCTCTGCTCTCCATCACATTTCAGAGTCAATTATTGCGTGTCTTCACTCCTTTCACTGTAATGAAGTAGTTTAACATGATTGAACTAGTGCCTTTCCTCGTCCTTCATCACTACCCAAAGCCAAAGGCAGACAGAAAAAAGCTCCTCTTCACTGTGCCACTGCGGAACATTAAAAGAGGTATTTGTCAAACGGGACTCTACAGGGTCGATCAGCAGGTCTTCATGTAAACTTACCTGCATCGGTCCAGACGCACGAGAGCGCAGTGTCAAAGCGAGCTTTAAGAGACTACAATAATCAATCAATAATAAAAGGTGTGACACTGTAAATTCATCCAAATTAAGAGGTTTCCATAATAATAATAACGAGCCAAAATCAGAAACATGCTCAACTTTAAAGATGCATCAGCGTTTGTTCGCTCCATGCTGTGCGCGCTGCGTCTCTCAGTTCACAAAAAAAAAAAAAAAAAATCGTCACTGCGCATCTTCTCCTCAAAAACCAAACAAATAAAGGTTTGTAAGTTTTGTCTCGTTTAATCCCTTGAAGTGCTCAGAGAGACAGAGAAGAGCTGTGTGTGTCCGTACCTGAGCTGAAGAAGAACAGGAGCAAAGTTGAGACAGTGAACAGCTGCATGGTGCGTTTACAGACACTCTGAGAATCAACATGAGAGACGGATGAGCTCCGGGTCTGAGGCGCAGAGACTGAGAAGCTGGCAGCCGGGCATGGTGAGCTTGACACCTCCTGCGATGCTTCACTTCTCTTATCCGCCCGCTGACGCACACACACACATGTGTGCGCGCACACGCACGTGAACGACTGTATTGTGTACCACGTGATCAGAAAATCTGATGTTGAAGAATCCTTAAACCTGATTATTATTATTATTTATTATATTATATTTGATGTTGAATCTCGTTTAATTTGCTGCATTTTTTTTTTTATCAATAGAGAGTCAAAAATGTTTTTTTTTATTTATATAATATATAAAACAAAATTCCAAAGTGATTTTCAGTAAAAACAAATAATAAAATTATTCACAATCCAAAATATAAGATATAAGACAAGATTAAATCATTGTCTGAGATCTAAAATGTCTCAGAGGTATTAATTATTGCTCTTCCAACCACCATAAATCTTTATTATATAGCCAAATAATAGCCAGAATCTTTATTTGCTTTAGCTCATAATTTCACAGAAATTAGACTATAAACAGATTTAGTGCTTTGACCTCCAAAGACTCCAATCAGAGTTTTAGTAATCTGAAAATGACTATTAGTTTTTATCTCCACTCCCCCCTTTGACACAATATATGAGGTCTATTAAAGATAACAGTATCTACCCACTTTACTTTTGTTATTAAATTGTTGTTTTATATTTAATGTAAGAATCAAAAGGTAAGAGCAAACAAACTTAGAGATCCAAAGATCAAAGCTCATGTAATCATAAAGGATGTGAAGCAGCGGCGGAGGAAGAATTAATTTACTTTAGTAAAAGTACTTACAACACTGTTTATATATGATAGATAACTTAACTATGACAGAGTGAAAATACTCTGTTACTCTGTTAAGTAAAAGTCTTTTCATCTCTAACATTATGTCTATAGGGGCTGCTGAGCCCAGTTACATTGCCCGTTTGCCCAGCCCTGGTTCTGGCACGACACCAGCTCTGCTCCCCATCAACATTCCCCTGCACCGCAGGCCTGAAAACCTCCTCTTCCCGGTGGCCCAAAAGACCTGTCGTTCAAACACCAGAAAATATTTTCTCCGTAAAATATGATCAAATTTCACCAAAATCAGTGAAATATTTGGTGATATGTGACTTAGTGCCGTAAATCATAGTGCATTTTTTGGGGAATATTTTCTGCTGTGGATTAAAACACATTCTGTGAGCCAGTGTGTATTTACAGCAGCAGGACAGTTATGTGGGACTAAATAAAAATAAATTACAGTGCATGTGAGTTAATGAAGTAAAATGTCACTCAGTGCAACACTGATGTGTTTTTAATTAGCTTTGGAGCTCTATGGCACAAAGGAATAAGATGTATATCAGGCTTTGAACACACACACACACACACACAATACTTCGTGTGATACAGAATATCAACGGCATCATTCAATCCAGTATCCCTAAGATTTACGTGCATATTAGATGATTCTGCCCCGCATGAGTTAGATTCAGTGCAAATGCAGGAAGTGGTGTCATCTTTATGACGCAGGGTGGAAAGTAGGGTGTGGAGGTTTGGGTGGTGTATGGGCCAAAATCATTTTCAACCCAGGTCGTCAAATACCTGATGCTGCTTTGTCTGTGTCTCACACTCATGAGATGTCTTTTTAACACGTGCTTGACGATATAAGGGCAAAACTTTACCTGGTGCAAGTCACATTACGGTCACTGCTGCAACAACTTACGCGATGCAAGTCTTGAAATAAGTCAGTGTTGACTTTTGGTCTCCTTGGTGAAAGTCCTGTGTTTGTTTGACCCATCCATCCATCCATCCATCCCGTTGCGTCCATCACATCCTGTAAAAGACATATGGATGAGGTGGCCACTATGTCACCTGACAACAATACCTTGAACCACTGACTTGCAATTCATGTTCACCTTTTAATTAACAATATTAATAGTCTAAACAAACTTTAACCAAATGTTTTTGTTGCCTAACCTTAATACAGTTCGTTTGCCATAATCATGGTCTTAATGGCCGTGGATGCCACGTGCAGATATTACTGAAAGTGAGAATTTGGCATTGAATTGTTGAATTGCACAACAATGACATACTTTTCTAGCCACATGGTTAGTTAAAGGTCCAGCATGTCAGATTTATGTTAAGCTGAATGACAGACACAACAACACAAACTGAGTCAGAATCAGTTAAAGAATGTGCAGAGGAATAGGTGATCCGGAGGGGGGGGTGTCCGTGGTGGTTCACGGCTGCTGGTGGCAGGAGTCCAAGAGTGCCGTAGTGAACAAACACAGCTGAGGTGGCAGGGGGTTTTTCTGAGGCACAGAGAAAATCAGAGTTAACCCAAAGATCAAACATTTATAAAAGAGCAAAGATAAAAGAAACAGCATTGGCCATAGCTCTTGTTACCACGATGCTATGGAGACTGAATGATCTAGTGGCCTCTGGGAGGAAGAGCTGTTCTTTCAGTTTTTCTGTTTCTTCAATAGTCCACAAGGTATCTCCCATCACTGTTATGCTGATGATATGTGTCTTTTAGGCCTAATACGTCTGGAAAACATTTGCACAGAAAAAACTGAGGTCCCCATCTCTGCATCTGACTCCATAGCTCCAATGGTTGCTCAGTGCATTGGATCTCTCTTTCCAGCTGTAAAGTCTTCCCTTACGAATCTTGGTGTTATTTTCCATCAGGCCATCCACTTTGAGCAACATATAAAATCACTCAGCCGTTCTTGTTTCTTCCATCTGAGAAACACTGGCAAACGTAAGGCTATTGTATCACAACCTGAACTACAAATGATAATTCACACTTTTATATCTTCCTGCCTAGATTATTGCAACTCCCTGTTCACCTGCCTCAGCAAGGCGTCTCACGCTGCTGCAAGACTGTGAACTAGGTCGAGAAGAACAACTCATAACACTCAAATAGTATCTGCTTCACATTGGCTTCCCATCAAGTTTAGGATTCATTTTAAGGTGTCTTGTTTTAACATAGAACCCAGAATACATCTCCGATACGCTCCTTCCTTATATCACAAATAGGTTACTTAGCTCCGGACCAGAGCTTACTGGTTGTCACGACTGAAAACTAAAGGTGCCTTTGAAGTGGTGGCTCCAACGATGTAGAGCCATCTTCCTGTCAACTTACGTTCTGTGGTTTCTGTTGAAGCTTTTAAAAATCAACTCAAGACCCATTTATTCAAACTGGCCTTTCTCTCACCAACTGTATAATGCCTTTATGTTCTGTTATTGTTCATTGTTTTTTATTTATTTTATTTACAGTACTCTTGTGAAACACTTTGTGACTTTGCTCTGTGAAAAGTGCTATACTAAATAAACTTTTTATCAGATGATTGTTCTGATTGGACAAAAGTCTTTTAAACTGCTTTTTTAAAAATTTTTATTTACGTGTCGTAAGTTTTATTATCCTGAGGTCTTAATGGAAACACAGGATGGAAGATTCATCGTGGGACCTCTAACAGCTACTTTTCCCGACAGCAAATCATAAAACAAGACTTAAAACAACATGTGCCTGAGGAAAATGTTGCAGCTTGTGAAATGCATCATAAGTTGAAGGTAAACAGAGAGATGGTGCAGCATCTGGTGGCATGGCACAAATATCTACGACAAAAGACTTGATGATAAGGCTTTGTGAAGTGAGGCACCTCTCAGAGGCCTTTCACACGTCAGCAACACTTGGGGGGTAAAACTGGTTTGGATACACAAATTCAAAAGATGGATTAGTCTTCTCAGTGCTCTATAGTGTGAGCTAATATTTCATATATGGATCAAACTTGGCTGTACAACCCTGCCTCATAAATGTGGTCCTTAGTGCTGATCCTGACACCTGCTTTTCAAACTAATTCATGCTGCACATGCCTCACACGTACTGGCACTCTGCCGCATGAAGAGTAAAAGGGTTTTTAGTGCAGAACGAACCCAGATGAGGACAAACTGCTGATCTGCAGCAAAGGAGGGTCACGTTATGCTTCGTCATTGTTTACTGGTCTCAAGAGAAGCAGATTTTAGTCTGTTTCCATCCTCTGTCTAAACTCTGATAGTTTCACTCAGAGTCGTCATGATCAACCTGTTTTAATTAGCGCATGAAGCACTGTGTCAGCGCTGCGTCAAGGGGCTGCGCAGAGAAGTTGTTTGTGATTTACTGTGCTAATCAGCTTAATTGGAAGTTGGATAATTACACATTAAGACACACTTAAATGTTATGAATCCCTACTTTGGTCGAACTTTAAATTAGCCAACGGTCATTTACATTACATTTCAGGCAACGAGAAGATTTATAACAAGCGTTTTGCTCAGAAATTTGATGTCCAGGAAGGTAATTAAAGTAGAAACCTTGCTGGTATGAAAGTAAAAGACATAATGAGCAGCTATTGAAGCTGTCACATGACAAAAAGATGGTTCAGTCCCAACTGAAATTCATAATGTGAGAGCTTTATTTTATTTTTTTATGCATTAGAATGAAATAAAGTCTTAGTCAGACATCAGCACTGAGAGCAGCGCTGCATTTAGGAGAGTATAAATGTGCACCAGCTGTAGTTTCTCTCTATGGCAGCTTCTGAGTAAAAGTGTCGTAACATGACTGATTGCACACTAGGAGGTATTATGCACAGAGCTTTTTAAAACAGCAACACTAATCAAGGATGACTGACCATCAGATTAAGAAAAAAAACTTTCCTGCATACATAATGTGGCATGCATCTTAAAAATAAAGCTTTTTTGATTAAAACGTCCAAAATTAACTCAATTTATGAGTGAAATATGAGACTTTTTTGTCTTTGGAAAGGGATCATAATGCATGCGTTAAATTAGTGCCAACAAATCAAAAGGGAGTCATTATGTCAAAGACAGTAAGACTCCAGGACTTAAAGCATTTACTCTGACAGCTCAAACAGCACAAGGTTACAATAACCTTCATCCTTCCTGAGAGGCTGTTTGCTTACCTGATTTGCAGTGTAGGACAATATTTAAAGGTTTCTCTGCTTTCATCAAGGACAAGGCCATAATTTCCACTGGAGAGGATGCAACATGTTAGAATGCCCGAGCGGCCATGGAGGCAATAAGAAGAATGGCAAGAACGAGGAGCCAGACACATTTATTTCCTTTTATCAATTTCCATACACCAACACCTACATCAACCCAGACATATTCAGACTGACTACTTATATACCTCTTGGCCCAGATAATGAGCGGGACTATACCATTTAACCCAGGTAAAATCAGAGACACACACTAGGGATGGGCGAAATGGACTAAAAAATGTATCCCGATAATTTCTGGTATTTATCACGGTAACGATAAAAATTACGATAAATAAACACCAATTCAGCCTAATTTTTTTGAATATAAATCTATCACCAAAATAATAATAAAGACTAGGGGGAGCTGAGGTGGGTTGCTGTGGGCGTGTCTATACCTGCTGAATGTAACCGCTGTGTAACAATCAGGAAATAACTTTTTATTTCTCTGATTAATAACAGCTTTATCGAGGCCGGAGCTCACTCTCTGTTATTGTTACTCTATGTCTCTCTACCAAAGCTCTCTCTCTCTCTCTCTAATCATCGGACACAAATCAAATTAAACTTCTTCGTGTCATTATATTTTGCGGCGTAAATTGCGAGTCGGACTCAGATTTAGAAGCTGGTACATGAAATAAACAAAGTCAGAACACACACAGGTAGTTTATCAGAGTTTAGTCCGTGAATCCACCTGGATAGTCTCTGCTTCAGAGACATTTAGGTTTGACCGATCTGAGTGTCTGATTGGCGGCCGGAGCGTGAGGAAAGAGCTCCTCGCTGCCCGGCGTATCTGCTCCGCCTTCCGCCATGTTTGTCAATAATGCGTGTTGGGCTGCGAGTGTGTCACACACACATATATACGTCATCAGTGGGAATTTATCGTTTTTATCGTGGGATGACATATTCTTACTGTGGGGAATGTTTTTGATGATGACATATCGCACATTCACACACATACCTATATCTACAGCAATATTCACACAACTCATCACCAGAAAATATATATAATCTTAACAACCATCACCACACCCACAGTAAACCTAATAACCCCACATACATATTTTACACCAGTTAAATACATATTTACACAACACAAACCCCCCTTTACCTATTTCCCCACTTGTCCTACTCCCTCCTGGAACTATTAAGGTGCGCGTGCCCCCGGGGACTTCTTTTGCCCGAACACCTCGGGAGACAGGAAGACAAGCAGAGGTAAGTTTATGCTAATCCACCCAATCTACAACTAATACGCACTGCGTTAGTCCTTTATTATTTCCTTCTGCTGCTATCGACTTATCAATCAAATACCTTTGCACCCATACCTGTGTGTGTTCCGTCTGTGCAACCTTCAAATATGTCCACTATTCAAGAGTCTTTTAAGCAACACCCATATCAATAGCTCGTCGGGTGAGCTAGTGACGGCGGCGCATTCGTCACATCCCCCCCCCCCCCCCCCTCCCAAGAGTACAGTACTTCAATCCTCATGTACTCTTGAGAGAGCGTCCGCCACCAAGTTGGCTTTCCCTGCCCGGTACTTGACTGTGAAGTCATAAGGTTGCAGGGACAGGTACCACCCTGTGAGGCGTGTGTTGGAGTCCTCCATCCTGTTCAACCACTGCAAAGCACGATGATCCGTCTCCAGGATGCAGTGACGTCCCAGCAAGTAATACCTCAGTGACTCAATAGCCCACTTCATTGCCAGGCACTCCTTCTCCACTGTGGAGTATCTCGTCTCCCGGTCCAGGAGCTTGCTCTAGAGCACTAGAACAGCACCGGACGGCTTTCTCCTTCCATCTCCTGCAGAAGCACTGCTCCAATGCCGACCCCTGACGCATCCGTCTGCAGTACGAAGGGTTGAGAAAAGTCTGGACTATGGAGAAGAGACTCACTTGTGATCGCTCTCTTGAGATCAGCAAAAGCTCTGTCACATTCTTCATTGCTCCAACAAAGATAAGAGCATCCAACAATGCTCTTATCTCCCCCTGCTGGCCCGGCTGAAAAGTCCTGTCCCTGGCCTTCTTGTCATACCAGGTCATCTTAATCACATAGCTAGCAACATTATCCTGGTCTGGGATTGGATTCTCCCAGTGCACCCTCAGGAAGTCAAATGGCCCCCTCACCTGGCGACCGTAGAGAAGCTCAAAAGGTGAGAATCCTGTTGAAGCTTGTGGCACGATATGCAAATAACAGGTATGGCAGCCATTGGTCCCAATCAGAGCCTGTCTGGAAAACAAATTTCCACAACATGTTCTTGAGAGTCTGATTGAATCTCTCCACCAGTCCGTCTGTTTGTCGGTGGTATGGGGTGGTCTTTATACCCTTCACTCCTAACAACTGATACACTTGTTGCAACAGTTTGGACAGGAAGTTAGTCCCACAGTCTGTCAGGACCTCTCTTGGCACACCTACTCTCGTAAACAGCTGGATAAGGCAATTTGCAACCTGTCTGGCCTTAACTGCTCTAAGGGGAAAGGCTTCTGGATAACGGGTAGCATAGCCACAGATTACCAAGATGTAGCGATTTCCTGATGAGCTTCTCTCAAGGGGCCCCACTATATCCATGCCTATTCTGTCAAATGGAGTCTCTATGATAGGAAGTGGGTGAAGCTGGGCACAGGCTACTCCCCTAGGAGAAGCTAGCTGACAAGTAGCACACGAAGCACAAAAGTCTTTCACCTGTGTATACATGCCTGGCCACACAAACCTACTTGCAATCCTGCTGAGGGATTTCTGGAATGCCAGGTGGCCTGCCCAGGGAACTGAGTGCCCTAGCACCATGACCTTCTGTGTAAGGCTCTGTGGTAAAGCTAAAGCCTCAACTTTACCCTGGCGCTGGTAGAGAATGGCGTTCTTTATGATGTAACTAGCATCGGCCAAACAGTCTGCCTTGCCGTGCTTCTCACCCTCAACCTCTGAGACCTTGTCAAACCAGGCTTTCAGCGCTTGATCAGCCCGCTGCAGTGCTGCTATGTCAAAGGGGATGTGGAAATCTACAGGCTGGCTGGGCTTTGCTGCTTCCTCACGCTGTTCCCTGGCTGTAGCCAAAACTTTTTCCCTCCTTCTCTGAGCTTCGGACTTAGGCTGCTTGACTGGACCTGCCTCCAACTGAGCATGATAAAAAGGTAACTCCTCCAACGTGTTCCTTGCTTTCTGAGCCCTAGTCGTGACCATGTTACAGGCTGTGACTGTAGGTTGGGGTCTTTGCTCCTGCTGCTGCTCCTGCTGCTCTGGCGCCTCACCCGTGCCCTCAACATGTCCCTACCTGGAAACCTGGTGTTCACTTCTGGCCTGTTGTATCAAGTCTAGCAATGTGGGGACATCATTTTCCAAGGACAACTGGGTAAGGTAAACTGGGGACTAAAGCGACTGACAGGAGGTAGGTCTGACCACCTACAGTAAGATAAATCTCAGCTGTGGGGTACTCTTTCTCATCACCATGAACACAACTGATGTTGGCCGTGGTCTCATTCCACAGCTCTCTTGGCACTATGTGCGGCTGAATTGCAGACTGGAAACTGCCAGAGTCTAAGAGAGCCTCCTCCCGCTGACCATTGATCAGTGCTGAAGTAGTGAGCCCTTCTTCCTGGTGTAAAACTGAGTGAATGGGTCTGGGAACTGAACATAAAAGAGAAGGCTTACTCTGTCTGGTAGCGGGACATGTGTACTGAGTGTGCCCTAACGCATTACACTGATAGCAGCGTGTGTCCTGCCTAGCGTTAGAGAAGGACTTCTTACTGGCTGGTCTACTGGGAGAAAACTGCCTAGCTCTGAAATGAGGTCTGACCTGGGATTGACCACCCCTTTCTCCCCCATCAGACTTACTGCGCCCAGTGAAGTTGCTGTCACGTCCGAATGAGATTCTCTTGCTCCCGCTTCTGGTTGACAGGAAAACCTCTGCAAGTCAGGCGGCGTCTTCTGCAGACCTCGGGTCACGTTCTCGGATCCAGACTTCTAGCTCTGGGCTCACCATCCTCAGGAACTGTTCCAGAATCAGCAACTCCGAAATGTCTTTCACTGTGGATGTCTCTGGCTTGATCCATTTGTTAAACAAGTCCTTCAATCGAACATACAATTACCGTGGGGTTTCACTATGATTAATGTCCAGGGAGCGAAACCTTCTCCTGTAGGTGTCGGCTGTGATCTCATACTTCTTCAGAATGACTTCTTTGACTTTGTCATAATCTTCAGAATCAGAAATGTCCATGAGAACATAGGCACTGCATGCTTTACCTGTGAGCAGAGGGACTAGTTGAATCGCCCACTCTTCTTTCGGCCAACGGCAGACAGACGCCATTCTTTCAAAAGTTATCAAATAATGTTCAATGTCATCATCTGGAGAGAGTGGTATCAGCTTGGGCTCTCTGTGGATGTGTGGGGCCCGTGGTGGTGGTGGTGGTGACATGTTCTGCTGGCCTGTCACCCCCTGATCCTCCGCGTTGTCACCATCATCCGCATCGTGGCCCTCAGCTCCATTCTCATATCCCTCTCGCAACTCATGCACTTGTGCTTGTATCAGCTGAAACTGATGCTGCATATTTCTCCATCTCTGGTCTTCACGCATTGACTCTTTTTCTCTCTGTTCATCTCTGGAAGCTTGGGAGCACACCAGAGATTTCACCAGATTTGTCAACTCTTCCATCTTGTCAGGATTACTAGCTGCTGCCCCCTGCTGGTCAGCTGGACCACCTGGTTCACCATTATCTGGCTCTACCTGTTGCTCTGATTTTTTGGTCTCGACATTGCATTTCTCCTCGGTATGCTTACAAGCTTTACTTCTGACACCACTTGTTAGAATGCCCGAGCGGCCATGGAGGCAATAAGAAGAATGGCAAGACAAGGAGCCAGACACATTTATTTTCTTTTATCAGTTTCAATACACCAACACCTACATCAACCCAGACATATTCAGACTGACTACTTATATACCTCTTGGCCCAGATAATGAGCCGGACTATACCATTTGACCCAAGTAAAATCAGAGACACACATATACCTATATCTACAGCAATATTTACACAACTCATCACCAGAAAATATATATAATCTTAACAAACATCACCACACCCACAGTAAACCTAACAACCCCACATACATATTTTACACCAGTTAAATACATATTTACACAACACGAACCCCCCTTTACCTATTTCCCCACTTGTCCTACTCCCTCGGAATTATTAAGGTGCGCGTGCCCCCGGGGAATTCTTTTGCCTGAACACCTCAGGAGACAGGAAGACAAGCAGAGGTAAGTTTATGCTAATCCACCCAATCTACAACTAATATGCATTGCGTTAGTCCTTTATTATTTCCTTCTGCCGCTATCGACTTATCAATCAAACGTCTCCTTCACAGGTGAACTACGAGGTGCGTCAGCCCCGTGTCCCTCCCCGTGATATGTTTATTTCCGGACTGTAATGTACCGCAACCAATCAATAAATACCTTTGCACCCATACCTGTGTGTGTTCCATCTTTGCAACCTTCAAATATATCCACTGTTCAAGAGTCTTTTAAGCAACACCCATACCAATAGCTTGTCGGGTGAGCTAGTGACGGCGGCGCTTTGTCACACAACAAGTTTCCCACTTTCCAAAAGTTTTTTTTTTTTATTGTTCAGGATAATTTTTTGTCTCTGAAACATCTCTGAATAACACTGTAGTCTAAATGAGAGAAGATGTGAGTTCATAAAAATTCTGGTAAGACGCCTTCAGAGTTATTAGCCTTCATTCAGAGTAAGAATAAAAAAAAAACAATGAATTGCATGGGGCAAGAAACACAATGAATGGACATTATCTCATACAGATTAGAGCTACTGGAAATCCAAATTTTTTGATTTCACATTTCTGATTTCAACTGCTTTGTCTTTGTGAGACACTGAGAGGGTGAACAGATGGTTTCTGCATGTTTGGTTCCCACCGTGAAGCATGGAAGAGGAGGTGCTATGGTGTTGGGGTTCTTTGCTGGTGACACTGTTGGTGATTTATTCAAAATTCATGACACAGCATGGCTACCACAGCGTTCTGCAGTGACATGCTGGTTTGTGCTTTGTCGATGACAATGAGCGTAGCATCAAAATCATTTATCTGTCTCATAAATCTGTTATTTTATGTTAAAAAATTACACGTGTTGTTTATGTTGTTATGTTAAGTTATACATCTTGCTTTAAGGCTTGTACACAGATCTCTGTAGTATTAATGACTTCATACATGTACATTATATAAAATCTTTTTTTTTAAAATGAACTTCACTTTAAATCTTCTGTTGGCTGTGTTGTAATCAGCCAGACCTCGGTGAAAAAGAAGTGGAGTGCACTGATTCATTTGCAGCCTTCTCCTCTGAAGTTTGCTGTCCTTGTTCTGAGAAACCCCTGATTCAGCTCCACATTACTGAAAGACATCTGAGGAACCCCTTCACTTTATCAATCAGGCCTGTCCGCACACGGAATAATGTGTGGTTTAATAGTTAGCCTGTTCAGCAAATAAGACCTTGGAAACTTATAATTGTAAGGGGAAGATTTGCACAGTTTCACACTATAATACCTTTGAGCAACACACATACTGGCTCATGTTCTTATTTGACTAAAGGTGTGAATGCTGTCTGGTTACAGTCATGTTTAATTTAAGTATGTTGCAGTACTTTGTTATAGTGTTCAAGGGAATTTTATATTCAGAGATGGACCAGATGTCCTGAGATCTTGAATGATGAAATATATCCCAGGATGCTCTCTTGGCTACAGTGGTGGAGTTTTATTATTATTTTGCATTAGCAAAAGTTATCTAGACTATAGACTTAATTTGGGTATTTGTTCATTATCTGCATATTTCAACTAAAGCATGCTTTTCTGTATAATTAAGATAAACCAAAACTACTTTGCCTAGGAAATACGCATATTTACCTTATTGCTGACAACTAGATGAAAAAAATGATACTGCTGGACACAGACAAGTTTTCAACTGTCCCCCTCCTAGTGTTTTTAAGTATTATTATTTGTGCGCTGTTGCAAATATCAGGTCACTTTCTGCTTCTCTCAAAGCTCTGTGAAGAAATGATCAACACTGCTTTGGAAATAAGAGAGGAGAAAGAAGCATGTTCACTGGAGAGGTAAATTAAGATGGTAATCAAACAAGTAACTACAGCCGGGGTTGGAGGGGGAGTGACGTTAACGTTAGAAGAAAACATTAGGAAAAAGCTGTGTTTGTTCATTCATTTAGTCTTTATATAAGTCTCATCAATCAAGTGTTAATTTCCTGGGAAAATATCGAGCCCAGTGGCAGACTAACAGAATAACCAAGTTAAATTGAAGCTTATTGGGAACCAATCTGAACATAAATGGTTTCATTATTCTATAGCCATTGTAATGTGCAGTCAACAATAACCTCATAATGAAAAGTTAAAGCAAAAAAAAAATGTCTATTTCTAGCTAATATGTTGATGGAGCTAGAAGACGGTTAGCTTAACTGAGCACAGAAACTTGAAAGCAGGTGGAAACAACTATACTTACTTAAAATAATCCACAAATCAGCACACCTGGGGTGTTGATTAGCTCAGTTGCTAGAGCATCCGCTCCATGTACGAAGGCTTAGCAGCAGCCCAGGGTTCGAATCCGACCTGCAGCCCTTTGCTGCATGTCATTCCCCATCTCTCTCTCTCCCCACATTCCTGTCACTCTAACAGATTTCAAATCATTATGATGCTACACTGACATGTAATTAGGTGATCGGTGTCCCGTACATCTGTTTCTGCATTGTGTACACTTTACACCATTAAGTCACACACCACCAACTATTTCACTGATGTGTCACTGAAATGTCAACAATAACCACAAGATAGGAGTTGTAACCCACAGGCTCGGGGGGAAATTTGTATATACGTGCTCGAAATCATTACTTTTTTACTTTACTATATTAACCTCACGCCAGTTCCTGCAATAAATGGATCTCAGTTTTAGAAAAAAAACTTTCTTCTTTCGTGTTTGTTTCCTCATTTTCATCTGACAACAGCGTTTGGCAGCCCGGCAGGACTGTGCTTCCAGTTTGACAAACACTGGTCCAGTGCCCATGACATGTTAGTTGGTATTCCGTGAATGGTGTACTTTGAAGTTAATCAAAAAAAAAATGTCAGTTATTGTTGTCAGAGTTGGAAAAGCAAGTTGGACCCACTGTTCTGTAGTGCCTCGATCTTTCATACTGGTAAGTACACAGAGACTGGGCTTGAGTCTGAAGTTGACACTTCAGTTGACACACAGTCTCCACTGATAAAACCACATCTGGAGCTTTTTTATGGCCACATTCATTCAGTCAAACACAACAAACCACAAGACAACGTTCTTAATGTTGTATAAGTATTGAAATAGTTTATTTTTTTCCTTCTTCTTTTACATAAAACAAAGAATATCAGCAATATACAGTTCTCAATCTGTACTGCTAAGGTGACTGTCACACAAGAACATCACTGTTATTATTGGGTTCTGAAAAAAAGAGGGAGAATAACTGTAATAGTGAGTAACAATATGTGCAATTAATGGTGAAATACACTCATCAGTGCTGAGTACAAATACAGGGCATTAGAGTAAATGTTAAAAAAATACAATACTCTTGTGAGAGTCATTTTAAAAACAGACGCCATGCTCCATCTACCCGTATCAGTACAGCCAATCTGTTTCCCTGATCCATTAACATCTCACGTGTGTACGCTACATATTTCATTTATTAAACCTGTGTGTTGCTGTTGGCATGAACACCACTTTAATTTTACAGTTATTACCTTCAACATATATACATGTAGCAAGTGCGTAAAGATTCAAAGAGGTAAATACAGGAAGATGACTAATGATATTGTGCAAGATGACAGTGCTCCATAGTTCTACATCACATTAAACTGTAGTGTTTCAAAAGAATATGGCTATAGTCACCATGACAAATTTGATATGTCCATTTAGTTGCATTCATTTTGTGTATATGTCATTAGCTCAGAACTGTGTTTGGCAATATGCATTTTGGCAAATATCAATACATGAGAGGCGAGGGAGCTGACAACAGTGTGAGGGGTGAGGAGGAAACATCGCAAAGCAGCTAAAACCGTCAACTATGTCAGGATGCATTCAAAACACCAACAAACGTCACTATAAAGGACACAGCATACATAATAGAGAGAGAAACCGAGCAACCGTGGTGAGATATCTTACAGTTAAATGTACAGACGAAAACTGACAAGAGGAAAATATCAAGTTCAGGTAATATCCTTTAAACCAGTGAAATGGTTTGGAGGTTTGCTTATTAAATCCACAGCATCTATCAGAGACAATAAATGTATATCTTTCCCTGAGCTAGCACAACAATGTCCACAATGTGCCTAAACAGCAGGTGCTTTATATCTAAGGTTACATGCAAAACTCACTGCTTTGTCCTGATGTCATAACTGTGGAAACATGTATGCACATCTCGGTTCACACATGAGTTTCATTACAAGATGTTACAGTGGTGTGAAACAGGCGTGAAGTCAGACTCACTGTGGATTTTATATTGAAAAGACAGATTATGTGTTCACATCTTGTGATGAAACTCTTCATATGTTTCATATTTCATTTCTGTGGTTAGAATAAACCCGAGGGTGGTCGCATGCAGGTTGATATTAACATTGTGACGATAAAAAAAGAAAAAATGTTTCCAACAAGATGATGCACAGTTTAAAGAATCACATTACTCAGTCAGGTATAGAGCTCATGAACGGCAATCAGTAGTTAGTGCTGTACATATGGATGGAAGTCATAGTTTGTAATCTTGAGTTTATACGTTTCCATCTGATGAAAGCAGAATTAGATTTTCACATAAACGATTAAAATGTCTGATGATGGGCACTAAATAATCTTTGTTCAACAGGATATTAGTGGAGGTCTTTTAGTCTCTAAAAGTGACTGCAGCTGGTGCCATTATGGAGGTCTGGTGGTGAATTAGTTATTAGCCATTTTCTTCTGGCTCATTATTTTGGTTGTACAGCCGCACAGTAAGATAAACCCACTCTATGCTAACCGCCCGCGCCAAAGTTACTGAGTGGCTGGTTCATAAAGTTGAACAGCTAGCAAACAAAAAGAGTTGGTGGCGACCATAACAGAGATAAAAAGAGACAGAATATTGTACTTTGTGTTTGTAGAGAGGATATGCTGAATGCCACTGTTTGCTTACATGTTAGCTATAACAGCTTTACAAGGCTATTATTAAGGTAAGAGTATTTTGGGGCTATCGTATTTTGTATTTGTTCTGCTCCCCCCATTGGCCAAACTAAACAAATTAAAACATGTTACAAAAGCAGATATGTATGAAATATATTTATTTTGTTTGTTTCTGTGTGTAGATTATAGACCCTCTTGTCTAGAGAGTGTTTACAGTCCTATCTATATTGTTTCGTAAGAGCTAACTTTCAGTATGTACTGGCTGTAACTTGATAAAATTATTCAAGTTCAATAAAAAGTTTTGTTGTTTGGTGGATTAAAAAGTAAATGAGTTGTGTGTATTCGTTACACAGTGTTTGAGTTTTAATGTGAGAAATACCTTTTTAATGACGGCAGATGCAACAGTTGATCCATTTATTAATTTACACTTGCAATATTAAGGCTGAATTCAGACCATATCTGGCGCTGGGGCAAAAATGCAGGTTTTTCCATTCATTTGAGTAAGGGTGGTACATTTTGGCTGGTAACGCGTACGGTTACATCATTGCAATGTAGGGCAGCTGCTGGCCACAAACATTAGCTTAACCCAGGCCTACATGCGTTGGCTTGTGTCAGACGATTACAGTTTTTTTTCCTTCTGATGGAAAAACAGAATTATAACTCCAGTCCTGTGAGACAGCAGAGTTTTTTTTAGAAATTCAATTAGCAGCTCACACCTGATGCCAATGAGCTGCAGACCTCCAAAATGGCTGCCAGAAGGTTCATTACAACACCTGAAAGGCTACTCAGTATCTCAACACTACACCGAGCACAGGTGGAAGCTGACTATGCCAAGCTCGCTTGTTTTTCCAGTTCTGAGCGTTTCATCCTGATACACAGACTCAGTGTGCAAACTGTGGGATTTAGGGATCGTCCATTCATACGTGTGTGTGTGTGTTCGAGTGATAAATCCAACTGATTGCCTGATTCTTTGCTTCAGGTTGATTCAGCAGTCAGCTTCATAAACTCTGAAATGGGAGATGCAGAGCAGATTGAGATCCTGTCCAAAATAAAACACAGAGAAATAACAAATGTTGTTTATAAATTGTTTTTTATAATGACATATTTAGAAGGTGTAATTAAGTAATTAATCATTAGTAATTAATGATCACACAGACTTTGGTTTCTTGGGTTTACAGATGCTCAGTAGTGAATTTCAGTGTGTGTTTTGTGTGTTTATTTCTGCAGAAACGTTTAAATCACATATTGCAAAACAATTCCTCAATATGTGTGCCAAGATTCTGCACATACACAAACAATTTTATTCAAAGGTACGTCAGCAATTCTTTCTGCTGACTGCAGAACACCTTAAATTATAGTTTATCGTGATTTCAGTTGTATTAAAGTGTTGAGGTTAATTTAATATGTATCTGTTTCAGTTGTACTACAAGAGCAACTGGGGTTTAAATGCAAATAGAAGTGGACAACTTGTGACGTGACTGCAGTGTGCAGAGATGATATTTGAAAAAAAAAACAAAACCCTGCAACACACACACACACCTGCTGCACACCAGGTTACAATGTTGTAGTATTAAACATTTGCATGAGTGTATTTCTGTACATGGAAAAGGGATTAATCACTAATCCCAAAGGCGATGCAGAGTCTATATGAGTATTTTGTGTGCGTGATGCTGATTAACAGCCTCAAACCTGCAAAAATCTACCACACCCACACGCACATGTAGTAAATGCCAGCGTTAATGTACTGTAGTGAGATGCAAATGATGTTTGGGAAACTTTTAATGTGTTTAGTTGCCACCATTAAGTGTAAATTCTGCTCAGTAGGGATGGAATTGAGTTGAACAGGAAAGTGTGGCATTTTAAATATAATTCTGAGTTTAACTCATTGACATTATATAACTAGTGGACTTCTGGGTCTGTAAAGTGAAGCAGCATAAAAGTGTTATAATTTTAATGTCCAGCACACAACCAAGTGTGTCATTCATTGGTCACAGCATTATGGCTGTCGCCATCTTGTTTTTTCCGAGCCAGAAGTGACCATATCTGGAGGAGAGTGGAGGCCGGTGGGTGATGTACCGCGGTAATCGGAAACCTCCTCAATGCAGAAGTGCTAAAAACTGCAGTTCCTCAAACATCCACTTGAGGCTGGCTACAGAACATGTCAATCTTCATAATCATCATATTAAAATGTCCAACTTCACAGCAGAAATAAACATGTTTACAGTCTGGTACAAAAAACTGTTTTGGTCTCTATAGCTATTTTCCCCGTTCATGACAACTGTACTGAGGGTAACTTTCTTTTTAGCTCACTCGTTCAAATTATATTAAGGCTTAAAGTTACGCATAATCAACAGTGTGACTGCTCTGATTGACAGGTAGGTGCTGTTACAAATGGTTTGCTTGAGCACCCAGGCATCCTTCGGTCTGCCTCAGGTCGACCAGTGATCTACGCCTTTGCCGATGTTTAGATTAGCCGGGAAGCCGAAGAGGCCACAGCCACCAATTCTGAGCTTCAACTCTGCTCTTAAGAAACCTCTGGTTCACATCACATTGGCTGTCCATTCTTTATACGGTCAATGGGTTGCACTTGATTTTGACTCCATTTTCAGGCAACAAAAAATAGTGGCCTGTCTGTTCACAAACACTCATACTACAGGTAAACAGTGAACTAGAACCTGTGTCTGAAAACATTTGAGAAGAAACAGACAATGAAGTAATAAAGTCTTTGACTGATTGTTGATTTGATGAGCACTACCTGTTTGGAAGAAGACTTGAAACCAGCGATACAGACCATAAACTAACAAGGAAACTGTTTACTGAGGTAATAAATCAAATGAGAAGTTGAGTATTTTTTTCAAAAGCTTACATACAAATTTGTTTTTGCAGCCAGTGCTGGCCATTAGCAAGAATGTGATT